>CM060402.1:13559306-14207493 GCA_030545235.1 Helianthus tuberosus | reverse complement strand
AAGAAATGGGTTGTCTTCACACTTACATCATCCTTAAGTTTGATGATGTCTTTTTGCTGAGCTTCAATTTTATCTTTATAAAGTTTTTCATTTTTTGATAAAGTAAATTTTTTATTCTTTGTATCTTGGTAATCTTGTATTAGCTCAGCGTTGTGTATTCGATATGCCCCAACCTTTTCTCGACACTCAGGAGTGCAAAAGACAGAAAGTACCTCTTCTTTGGTAAGACCATGAACTGGAGCTGAAAGGATCTAGGTCATGAGGGCCAAGTTTTCAGCTGAAGTCTCATCCTCAGGTGCAGAATTTTGATCCTCAGGAACTGAGTCATGAAAGCAATGTTATATGAGGCAGTCTGATTTTCAGGAGCTGAGATGTTCAGACGTTGAATTTCTGCATTCCAATGGAAGGTAACATTCGGTTGAACAACCAGGGCTGAACTTTGAGTGCTTCCGCCATCAGCTGTTGAAGTGTCAGTTGTAGTAACAAGAGCTCTTTCAGGGTTCGATGGAGCAGGTTGTGCTGGAGTCTATTCTCTGATGACTTTTAGCGTGGTGCAGTTTCGAGCCACATGTCCTGGTTCATGACAGTTGTATTAACGTAACTCAAACGGCATCTTGATGGATCCTGTAAAGGAGAGACCTTGCCACTTGTTTCTTCCAGTTTTTCTTACGAAGTTCTTTGCTCTAAAAGCAGCCATAGCCATCTGCCATGTAATGTCCATCTCTTCTACATCATCGGGATGGATTTGATCTAGATCATCCATAGACCATCTAGGAGGATCCAGCTTAACTGCAGCAAATGCATTCAAGCAGTTTATAACACATGCAGCAATATCCATATTTTCTTTAGACTGTTGTGTGAAGAAGGCAATCATCTCGTTCTTCACAGAAGGATTAGCAGCAGTAGAGGCAGCAGTCGATGGTGCAGCAAAAGGAGCAGGCGAGCCAGAGTAATAAGCATTTGCAGAAGTAGGTGTTGCCTTAGAAGACGCTGAGCCGCTGAACATTTGAAAACCACCTTGATATATGAGAGCAGCGTTGTTGTTGTTTAATGCAGTGGGAGTAGCAGAAAATCCTGTTGCCAACATACTATTCTTATAGTTAGTTTCGCTTTGTTTGTCATCTAGCTCACATGCCTTGATATGAGAAATCATCTCAGACAAACTGCATCTTGCAAGATCCTTGGTTTTGTTGATCATGGCAACATGATGATCCCAGCTTTTAGGTAGAGCGTTCAGAAGCTGTCTATTAGTTGAAGCATTTGTTGTATGCAGCTTTTCCATCTTCATTTGAGTTACCAGCTTGACAAACCTCTGAATTTGATTATCAACAGTCTCTCCATATATATGGTTGAAATTGTTGAAGTTCTGGCTTAGCAAATTTCTTCGACTCTCTTTCATGTCCTCATTTCCTTCATAGATGTCTATCAAAGCTTCCCACATTTCTTTAGCTGATTTACAAGTAGGAAATCCGATAGCAATGTCTGGACCCAGAGCCATGGTCAGGTAGGAAAGTGTCCTATCATCTTCTTCGACAATCGTAAAATCTTCTTTAGCGTACTGGCTAAGGGGCTTCTTTACTTTCACACCAGCTTCAGTAGCACTGTCCATCATGACTTCTCTTGGACATCTTAGAATACTTCGCCAAATTTTAGCATCCTTGACCTTCACGTGTTATTCAAAATGCCACATCCATTCAGGGAAGTCATTTCCATCTAACAGCCTGGGGACACGAGTGGTGGTCCCAATGATAGAATCTAACTCTTGATGTTTGTTCATGGCTGCTAAGTCAACACTTTGGTTATATATAGTCATTGTTTCTCAATTATTTGATGAATTAATTAACTGATTAATTAATTTTTCAAGTCCAAAGTCCAAGGTTCAAAGTCAAAATCACGTTGCACTTTGTCGTTTCGAGTCGAGACTGTGAGTCGAGACCACTGTTTCAAGTAGGGATCCTTGCGTCGAGACAGTGAGTCGAGACGAATGGTTGCGAGTCGAGACCAGGGAATAGAAAAATCCTTGTTGCAAGTCGAGACTAATGATTTCAAGTCAAAAAGTTACAACTCGAGACCACGTTGTTGCGAGTCTAGACTTTGAACCACAGAATCACTGTTGAGTCGATACAGGAGTGTGATAGTGAGTAGAGACCACATTGTGGCGAGTCGAGACTGATAACTTGACAACTCGAGATTGGCTAGTTCCGATTCGAGACTGGCTAATTACGTGTCAAGACCCTACAAAACAAATTGTGAGATAAAAAGACTCATAATCCCTGATTTCCAGCACCTTCCAAAATTCAAAGATTTTTGAAATCTTTGAATTTTTATCCCCAATAACTTCCGAAATCAGCAAACAACTTTCTGAATTCAAACAAAGAAAAATCAGTAGTTTTCTATATGAACCAGCGATGAACAATTGAACATATAAACACTCCAAATCAGTAGGTATGTAGAAATCACAAATCACTGCCATAACACTTAGCAAAACACGATCAGTTTAACAAAACAACCGTCTTGAATCAGTTTGATATCGACCGAACCAAGATATGGGTTCTTGGCTCTGATACAAATTGTAAGTTCCGATTAGGATTTTTCAATGATATCAAACATAAACTTGTGAGAGTGCGGAAACTGTCACACCCCCAAATTACCACATGCGGAAACACCGCGGACGTGTGACGTACCAGGATCCAAGCCACCAATCACATTGAACCAATAATAAATATTTAAATAAAACATTCGATTCATTTTATAATATAAATCCAAGTCATAAGTTAAAACCCAAGTAAACATTCAGCTGAAGCATCAAATAATTCGTTGTTCATGTGTTTCAAAATAAAGTACTAAATTAAGAATAAACATCCAAGAGTTGTGACCCATGACCACTCTAGCACTCCCAGATAGCAAGTCCATAACCAAGAATCTAACGACCTGCAAGCATGCAAACAAGTGTGTCAGACGACGCTGGTGAGTTCAAAGTTTGTTAACACGTTTTAGTTACCAGATATGAGTATAAGACGATTCAATGATTTGATGTTGTTATTAACTCGATTACCGCAGATGGCTCTAGATTTATTTGCCCAAACCCCAATGCTCTATCACACATTGGTCAAGTGGTTAAGGTATTAGTTCACGACCGTCCTCCCCGGTACGGTGTGAGGGTGCCAAACCCAATAGCGCTATCAACTAATAATCCCGTTGCCTCCCCGGCAACCAATCGGTATATGGTGGGACTTGATGATAGAAATGAGTGTAATAACCAACATACCAATGACCGACATTCCTCCCCGAAACGTTACCCGATATCCCTCCCCGGGATGCATGCTTGGATAAAGGCAGTGAACTCACCTTGATTTGCTTGGTATGATTAGGTATTTGTTCACACTTAGTCAATCAAAGCCTAAAGTATTCACGTATATGTAATTAGTTTACATTCGCTTGGTTCACGTAATAATTGTAATCATGGTGTGCGTTCAAGCAACAGTTTCCGATTAACACATAGGAGACATTCCAACTCATACATTTCCACAATTCACGCACGTGTTTCGCAACAGTATTCAACAGTTAAGTGTGCTAATCAAAGCCGAATTATGTTTTTCCCCAGACATAACTGATATCATCAACAGACAAGGATCAACATATAATCATTTATTATCATACTCGTTCAAAACTACAGTATGTTTGTGAGCTTCTGTCCTAATAACGAAACTCCAGGGCGACGAAACATCATATTTTCGTTGGCAAATGTGTGACAAAACATCACAGTTATTCGTCGACGAAGCATTAAGGTGTTTCATCGATTTGTGTGTGACGAAACATCATATATTTCGTCGTGTGTGGGTGTGATGAAACATCAATATATTTTGTCATGGCCTTAACAGTTTCCAAGTTTCCTAACCCTAGTCATGTCAGTTTGTTCCATAACATCTTCCAATTCGTATGAACAGTATCACAAAACCCTCAACTTAGCATTTACCACAAACAACTTAGTCGTGAACTCTAGGTTACCCAGTCATCATCCCATACGTATTTGTATTACACATTCATTCAATATCCATAGCCAATAGGTAACATAATATACAAACAACAAGCAGAATTATATGCTCTAAGCACTAATCCTGGACGAATACAAATCATAGAATTCTTATCCTGCCTGTTCTAGTCTAATAATTTAAACAATAAATTATCAGAACCCTAATCAGCAAAGCATAAGAGTCTAGTTTCTAACAATTCCTATAATCACAATGGATCACAGTTAACATATAACAATCATCGATTAATGTGGAGTGTAGTGGGATGCTAACCGATTGATGGGACGAATACGAAAACGCAAGAAGACTCCGAAGAAGAGATGGGTGCTGTCGACGGTTGTCAAGAGAGTACCAGGGTTTGATAACTGACGTCTTACGTACAAGTATGCGAATATAAAACAAATATAACTTAGTCGCTGTTGGGCCTCACCTGGGCCGAAGGCCCATCTCGGCGAAACATCAATAGGCGACGAAACATTATCCTTCGTCGGCCCATCTTTCGTCGAACCCACATGGACCATTTTTCGTCGAGCACCAATTGTATAATAATAGATTTTTATTTAATTAACTCACCAATTTACCACTAACTTAAATTGAAATCATTTTAAAATAAAACACGCGATACAACGTACAACGAAATGTAAAACAGGGTTGCAAAATAGATGACACGTAAAGGAAAAGGTCTTGGAATCTCGGGTTGTCACATCATCCCCAACTTGAAAGAAATTTCGTCCCGAAATTTGATAAGCAATCCTAAAGCGGCGAAGTGTCGGATCAGGATGACTGTGGATTTTCCCCAGGTGCCACATCATCCCCAACTTGAATGGGAATTTCGTCCTGAAATTCACTAGTTGAAATAGATTTAGATTTACCAGACTTGGACTTGTCATCTGGGAATAAATGTGGGTACTTGAGCTTCATCTGATCCTCGCATTCCCATGTGAACTCCGGTCCCCGTCTTGAGTTCCAACGAACTCTCACGATTGGAATTCCACTATGCTTACGGACCTTGACCTCCCGGTCCATAATTTCTATTGGTTCCTCGACAAACTGCAACTTGTCGTCAATTTTCAGCTCTTGAAATGGTACCACCAGTGTTTCATCCGACAAGCACTTCTTTAACTGGGAGACATGGAAGACATCATGGACTTTACCCAACTCAGCAGGTAACTCCAACTTGTAGGCCACTTTACCAATTCGCTCCATAATTTCAAATGGCCCAACATAACGAGGGTTAAGCTTGCCGCGTTTTCCAAAACGCACCACACCCTTCCAGGGTGAGACCTTCAACATAATACGATCACCAACAGCGAATTCCAAAGGCTTCCTACGCTTGTCAGCGTAGCTTTTCTGACGGTCGCGCACTGACGGGTGGTCCATAGGACAACCTTTAATTATGTTAAAAGACAAAATTATCCTTCACTTAATCCTGTAATTATCTTGAATTAGATAACTACGTTTGCTTATGTTTCAGGTGCGGTTCGGGAGCTTAAAAGGGATAAAATGCAGCTTTGGATGGTTTGGAGATGAACGGGTCATGCGTGGAACGAAAGAAGAAATAAAACACACAAATCAGGGCTCCACCGTAAATTACGGTGGCCACCGTAATTTACGGTGGCCACCGTAATTTACGGTGGCCCTGAAAAATCAATAAATCCCACCGTAACTCAGGCTCCAGTCACCGTAAATGTTTGAAGACCACCGTAATTTACGGTGATACCGTAAATTAAGGTGGAGGCTGCGACAAAATCCGTAACTGCCTCATTTAATCAGTTTTTGGGGTGTCTTTTCAGATATCTCATCATTGGACAGTTTCTCTGCACTTTGGGGGGAGATTTTGGCTGATTATTGTTGGTTCTAAACAATTCTAAACATTTGGTTCTTGTTTTTGATTCATATGAACTTGACTTTGAATGTTATGATGATCAACCGAACAATGTCCGGCTAAACTTGTGGTGATCATCTTAGGTGAAGGTTTCTCTAGACTTTTGTGTGTTTGTTCTATTATTTCTAGAATGATAACTTGTGTTTTCTTGATTATCATGGTGTATGCATAATTGTTTGTAGCTTGTTAATTAATATAACAATTTCTAGTCTTAATCGTACGTTCTTGGTGCCGTTGGCAATCGAGATATCACGGGAAGGGTTAGGGTTGGATATTGATTGATTGATCATCGGGAAACAACCTCGCATTTATATAATCCGAGTACTTTGTTCCCTTTTATCACAAAAATTGTTTATGCATGAGTTATGTCTATGTAACTCTTTCTAGTTGGAATTTCACACAATTGTTAAAAGAAACTGAATCCTAAGATGGTCATTGTTCTCATAATCTGAATTAAAATCCAATTTTGATTTGCATTTAGCTAGTAATTTAGTTTTCTAAAACAACAATCCAAATCATTGATCTTTATTTTCTGCAAATTAGGTTAATTGTAGTGTAATCGCAAAGCTATAAAATAAACACATTTTCCACATACTCCCTGAGTTCGATACCCATTTACCACTATCTATAGTTGTTATTTGGATTAAATTTGCGTGTACCACGACAGACACGTCAAATTTGGGGCCGTTGCCGGGGAGTTGTGCGCAACGTGTGTCAGTTTGTTAGTTTTGCTTTGTTATTTTTGGGTTTACACTGGTGTGTTTAGTGTGCAGGTTCTACAGGTGCATGCATACTAGAGGCTCTCACAAGTCGGCACCATTGTCATTTGATCCGGAAATCGAAAGAACACTAAGGCAAAACAAAGTTTTACTAAGAGAAAACAGAATCATTGGTTCACCTACTTCACCCATCACACCACGAAACATCATGCAAGAATCTCAATTACCACCTACAACGGGTCAAACGACCTCATCATTCATACCTACTTCCACACAACCATCACCAAACACCACTATACCTAACACCACTACAATTCCTACTCCACCTCATGATACTACACCATCCAACACTACACAACCGATTACTACTCAAGTCGAACACAGTTTGACCTTTAGCCCATCTGCCACCATTCCATCATTATCACACTTCTTTCCCCCAACTACGGGTCAATCCTCCTCTACTTACACAATAACACCCAATTCGACCGTTGTCCATGCTACTTCTACATTTAGACCATCGAACCAATCGGGTTTTCATTACTCTACTCTTCCATTTGGGCAATCTTCGGGTATTCAAGGGGATGGATATGATGACGGTTATGAAGATGAGTTTAGGCGATATGAAGAGGAAGGTTTCTATTATGGGGGAGATGGAGGATACTTGGGACCTCAAGGAGGAATGGGTCAACAACGTCAACCAATTCAACAATTTCAAGACACGGGTAGATTACCGGTTGGAGTGGAACACATTAGACCGCAAGGGCCACAATTGCAACGCCCTACACCGCTACAACAAGTGCGTCCTCACAATACACAACCGCAATATCAAAGACCGATTCAACAACCACAAATGCCGCAATACCAATTTCAACTACCTTTTGCACCTCAAGGGCCTATGCAAATGGGTCAACCAAGAGCACCGTTGGGTGCACCTCAAAGACATCATCGGGAGGTTGTACGGGGGATCGAAGCTCACTTCCGGCCTATTATCACTAACAATCCTTCGACGGTAGTGATTCCTCATCATGTGGATGGAAGAACTTTTGAAGTAAGAACAACCGCCCTACAAAGTCTACCAAAGTTCAAAGGGTTAGCAACGGAAGAACCCTATTTTCATTTAGAGAGATATGACTCCATTTGCAACACTATTGGAGGTCAAGGGTTTTCTTCAGATGATGTTAAATTGGTTCTCTTCCAATTTTCTTTGGAAGACAAGGCAAAGAGATGGTTTCACACGCTACCCTCCGCATCGATCTTTACATGGGCCGATATGCAACAAATATTCTTAGATGAATATTACACCTCTCAGAAGACTAATGATGCAAGAAGAGGTTTGAGGAGCTTCCAACAACAATCGGGGGAGATGTTTCATGAAGCCTTCGAAAGATTCAATATGATGTTACGGAATTGCCCTCATCATGGGATCCAATTATGGGAATTGTTGAACGCTTTTCACGAAGGGTTGAGTTCGGAGGATGCACGGGATTTAATGTCAATCACTAATGGTACATACGGTACGAATTATGAAAATGTTGATTGGGCATTTTTAGAACAAATGGCGGTGAATTCCAAGAGGAAGGCCCAATCTTCTAGAAGGGCAAGGCATGTGATTCAAAGGCCCCAAGTGCATGGAGTAGAGAGTGGTAATGTGCAACCTACGAACCAAGTGTACAACGTGTGCACTAATTGCAACAAAATAGGCCACACGGCGGAAGTTTGTGTAGTGGGGGTGGTTGATGAACAAGTAGAGGAAGTGAATGCAATTAAAGGAGGGGGTGGTCGAAATTTCAATATGAACTCCAACACCTATCACCCTGGGTTACGAAATCATCCTAATTTCCCTTACGGGAATGCGGCGAACCAAGCTAACCCAAACTTCCAAGGAGTTCAAGGTAACTTTGCACCTCGTCAACAATATAATCAAGGCAATTATCGGGGTGGAAACAACTATGGGTACCAAGGGCAATTTCAAAAAACGGGTCAAAGTGGTTCGGGCCAACCTTCGTCAAGCGGGAATGAAGTCATGGATATGATTCGGGCTATGCAACAAGATATGCAGAAACGGAATCAACTCGATGAAGTCCGGATGCAAAAGGATGAGGTTCGTGACAAGAGTATCCAATCACTAACAACACAAATGGGTCAATTGGCAACCGATGTGGCGGAACTGAAGAAGAGCAAAGGTCAACTTCCTAGCGACACCAAGGTAAATCCTTCACATCGTTCGTCACGAGGTAATGTTAATGTTCATCATGTTAGTGTTTTACGAAGTGGAAAAGAATTTAAAGCCAATTTGTCACCCAAATTGGTTGAGGGGGTAGTTGAGGACATCACGGGTAATGATAGTGTTGATGAAGTTTCACCGGTTAAACCTAAAGAATCAAATGTTAACAAACCGGGGTTGGGTGAAAACGAAAAAAGTGAAAAAGTTGAGGGTGAACCGAGTCAAGTTCCGTTTCCATCAGCTTTACTTGACCCGGGTAGGAAAAATTTTATTGCACCAAGAGGTCCCCAAAAAGAGGAATTGTGGGACATGTTTAAACAAGTGAAAATTAATCTTCCATTACTTGATGCAATAAAACAAGTACCTGCTTATGCTAAATTCCTAAAGGAATTATGCACACAAAAGAGGCAACAAAAGAAGAAAATGCCTAAGCGGGTAGATTTGACCGGGCAAGTGAGTGCGGTTCTGAACGGGGAGCTTCCTCCTAAGCTCCAAGATCCGGGCACGCCATTAATTAACATACAAGTTGGTAATTTTCAAATGGCAAAGGCGTTACTAGATCTTGGAGCCGGAGTTAGCATTTTACCGGGGGGCTTATATGACCAATACGATTTTGGTCCGTTAGCTAGGGTAGAGACAACGGTTGTTTTGGCGTATTTGTCTCATAAGTTACCTCGGGGTATGGTTTAAAATGTAATTGTTAAAATTGATGAGTTTTATTATCCGGTTGACTTTTTAGTCTTGGACTACTCATCGGCGGACCCAAAACAACAACAAAACGTAATTTTGGGTTGGCCATTTTTGACCACCGCGCATGCTGTGATCGATTGTAGATTTGGTACAGTCGACATGACTTTTGGGAATCGAAAAAAGCGCTTGAATGTTCTTACTAACAATTCTAATGCTAATGGTGTTGATGAGTGTTTCATGGCAGATTTAGTTGATGGATGCAAATCGCATGAGTATGAGGAGGATGGTTTGGATGTTTGCTTGTGTGATTTTTCTGAACAGGTACATGCTTATGCACTACGGGTTGAAGAGGAAAAACAAGATGCCATGGATTTGAAGGAAGGTTGACCACCATGGACTCATCAATTCGAGGGCTTACCGGCGGAAATAAATTCGGGTACTAAACCATCGTTAGAGGAACCGCCAAAGCTGGAACATAAAGACTTGCCGAGCCACTTGAAGTATGCTTTCTTAGGGGATAATGACACTTTACCGGTCATTATTGCCTCTAATTTAGAGTTGGCACAAGAGCAAGCATTGTTGGAAGTCTTGAAAGAAAACAAGGGAGATATCGGATGGACGATTGCCGATCTCAAAGGAATTAGTCCATCAATCGTCATGCACAAAATTATTACCACCGAAGATGCCAAGCCAACACGAGAAGCTCAAAGGCGATTGAATCCGAACCTGCGGGAGGTAGTAAAAAAAGAGGTAATCAAATGGTTGGACGCGGGAATCATCTATCCGATTTCGGAAAGTGCTTGGGTGAGTCCCACCCAAGTTGTGGCTAAGAAGGTCGGCATTCAAGTAGTCAAGGGCGAAAGTGGTGAACAAATTGCCACCCGACCGATCACCGGGTGGCGTGTATGTATTGACTACCGAAAATTGAATGCCGCCACTTCTAAGGACCATTTCCCGCTACCTTTCATTGACCAAATTATTGAAAAATTATCGGGTCAAAAATATTACTGCTTTTTGGACGGGTATTCGGGTTACAATCAAATAGCAATACACCCGGATGACCAACACAAGACCACCTTCACTTGTCCATATGGCACCTTTGCCTTTCGGCGAATGCCGTTTGGCTTGTGTAATGCACCGGCAACTTTCCAACGATGTATGATGAGTATCTTCTCGGACATGGTTGGAGAGTCGCTTGAAGTGTTTATGGATGACTTTTCCGTTTTTGGCACTAGTTTCGAATCTTGTCTCAATGAATTACAAAAAGTTTTAAAAAGATGTGTTGAGAAAAATTTAGTGCTAGTTGGAAGAAAAGTCACTTTATGGTGCAAGAGGCCATTGTGTTGGGTCATGTGATTTCGGAAAGGTGAATGGAGGTGGATAAGGCAAAAATACGGGTAATAGCATCTTTGCCACCTCCGAAAAATGTTAAGGGTGTAAGGTCATTTTTGGGACACGCGGGGTTCTATAGACGTTTCATAAAAGGTTTTAGTGTTATCACCAAACCTTTATGCAACTTGTTGTTAAAAGATGTCCCATTTGATTTTACTAATGAGTGTATGCAAGCTTTCACTGTTTTGAAGGAACACTTGGTCAAAGCTCCTATCTTGCAACCACCGGATTGGTCAAAGCCGTTCGAGATTATGTGTGATGCAAGCGACACTACTATTGGTGCAGTTTTGGGTCAACGGGTTGACAAGAAGCCGGTAGTGATTTATTATGCAAGCAAGACTTTATCCGAGGCGCAACTCAATTACACCACAACCGAAAAGGAGTTATTAGCGGTGGTGTATGCTTTGGACAAGTTTCGTGCGTATATTTGGGGGAGCAAGGTGGTGGTTTATTCGGATCATAGTGCGGTCCGATATTTGATGGAGAAAAAGGACGCGAAGCCCTGTTTGATTCGGTGGGTATTGTTGTTGCAAGAGTTTGACTTGGAAATTCGAGACAAAAAGGGAAGTGAGAACGTAGTGGCGGATCACTTGTCTCGGATTCCGATTGAAGGAATTGACGATGTTAGTGAAATAAATGAAAGCTTTCCCGACGAGCAACTCTTAGCCGTTTCCACCTTTGTTGCACCGTGGTATGCTCATTACGTAAATTACTTAGCCATTGGTGCCATCCCAAATCATTGGAACAAGAAGCGAAGACAACAATTTATGGTCCAAGTGAAGCAGTACATTTGGGATGAACCGGATCTTTTCAAGATCGGGCCGGATCAAGTTATTAAGAGGTGTGTGCCCGAAACGGAGGTGATGGAAATTTTGACCCATGCTCATTCATCCGCATGTGGAGGTCACTTTAGTGGGCATAAAACGGGTTACCGGGTTCTCTCATGTGGGTTTTATTGGCCTACAATTTTCAAAGACGCATGTGAGTTCGCTAGGAATTGTATAAATTGTCAAAAGATGGGAAGCATATCGAAGAGGGATGAGATGCCATTACAACCAATCTTGGTTGTTGAAATATTTGATGTATGGGGTATTGACTTTATGGGTCCATTCCCGAATTCAAATGGCTTTCTATATATTTTGGTGGCAGTTGATTACGTCTCGAAGTGGATTGAAGCTATTGCAACACGAACAAACTACCATTCGGTTGTTTGTAAATTTGTTCAATCCAACATCTTCTCTCAATTTGGTATTCCGTGTGTTATTATAAGTGATGGTGGTTCGCATTTCAAAAACTTTAACTTCGGGAAATTATTGAAGAGGAATAGCGTGAATCACCGGATTGCCACACCTTACCATCCGTAAACGAGTGGACAAGTTGAAGTGTCCAACCATCAAATCAAAGAAATTCTCATGAAGACAGTCAGAACGGATAGGAAGGATTGGTCGAGGAAATTGGATGATGTGTTGTGGGCATATCGAACGGCCTACAAAACTCCGATTGGCACAACACCTTACCGGATGGTGTATGGAAAGGGTTGTCACTTGCCAATGGAGTTAGCGCATCAGGCACATTGGGCAATCAAGACTGTGAATGCGGATTATGATGAAGCGAGGAAGATAAGAAAGTTGCAATTAAGTGAGATCGAAGAGATTAGAGATGAGGCGTATGAGTGTGCATCGGCTTACAAAGACAAGCTCAAGAAGGTGCACGATGCGAAGTTGAGGAAGAAAACCTTTGAAGTGGGTCAAGAGGTTTGGTTGTACAATTCGAGACTCAAGATGTTCGCGGGCAAGCTTAAAAGCAAATGGATGGGCCCGTATGTTGTTCGGAGAGTTGGGAGGTTTGGTGATGTAGATATCCAAGATGAGCAAACACTCAAACAACAAATGGTGAACGGTCACCGGTTAAAGCCATACTTGGAGGGGAACGACATCAACAACTTGGAGCTTGATAAAACGGGCTACATCTTACGCCCGATAGACGATGAGCAACCATGAGAGGCCCAGGTTTGGTAGTGTAAATAGTTAGCATTTCATTTTGTTTGTTTTGTATAGTTTGCATATTTACCGTACTCGCTTGAATCTTGTGTTTGAAACAAGTGTGGGGATATTCGGGTCATGAATTGCTCTAACATTGTGTTGAGGACAACACGGGATTTTCAAGGGGGTAGGGTAATTCTTACATGTTTTTGAAAAATTTTAAAAACACAAAAAAAACTGAAAAAATATAAAAAATGACACTTAAAATCACAATTTTCAGCAAATCAGAAACGCCCAGATACTACCGTAATTTACGGTATTACCGTAATTTACGGTGGGGGTAAAAATCATTTGGGCTTTACGGCAGGAACCTCCTGTTTTACGGTAGAAACATGTTGCCAGCATCCACCGTAATTTACGGTCCACACCGTAATTTACGGTGGACCTGGCGAGACAATGGGTCCTTTCGGTTTCTGCATGTATATAAATTTTTTTTAATAATAATCAGTTTCGAGACTTAACCCCAGCCACTCATATTCACTTCACTTTTCTCATTCTTCTATTCTCATCCATCACTTTCAAATATCCTAGAGAGTGGTGGAGTGGTAAAGAGTGTTTCAAATATCCTAGAGGTCTTGAGTTCGATACTTGCTTCCACCGGTTCTCTAAAGGCCACCGACCCGGTGCTTGCGCCGCGCTTTACCTGTTCCCCTCGTTAGTCGGGTATTGGGGGGGACCCGGGGGTTTACCGTGTAAGCGGGTTCCCGCGGTTATCAAAAAAAAAAAAAAAAAAAAAAGACCCACAAAATCCACAAGAACTCCATAGCCTTCTTCAACCTCCAATTCTTCATATCTCTCTCAATTCTTAACCAAATCAAGTGAAACTTAGGTCTATTTTGGCTAACTTTTCACATACTTTCTGATTTTGAGAAGAGATTTGCGAAAAAACGAAGCTTTCGGGTCCGAATTCCAAACCCTAGTTCCGAAAATTTTAGGGGTTTTTGGGGTTTTTTGTTTCACAAGCATTCTAGCATCTTCAAATCAAGGTATGGAAGTTTATTTGTTGTATTTTGATGATGCATTGTGAAGATTGAGGTTGTTTTTTTATATTTGTTCATACCCACTTGCTTGTTCTTAGATTTTGTCATAAAAATTGTTACTTGAACATTGTTATGGTTTGTAGATGTAGGATTGATGGTAAAGTAGTGAACTTTTTGGGAATCTCTACATTGTAGAGATACCATGCCCAATTTTTGAAAAAGATTTATGAAAGTTTTGGTTCACTAGCATCTACAACCATAGTAGCAAGCAAGTGTGGGGATATTTTGGTGAAAAGGGGCTAACTTATTGCGTTTGGTTGTGTTGTTTGCTCTAATGTGTGTAGAAAAATGGTACGAACAAAAGAAAGAGCTGGAGCAAGTTCATCTTCTTCGTCTAAAGATAAGGGCAAGCAACCGGAACAACAACCGAGAAAGAGGCAGTATTTGGGGCGAGTTGATGAGAGTGAAAGCGAGGAAGAAATGGAGTTGGACCCGGCGGAAAAGCCAAAATGGGAGTCGGGTTCATTGGAAGACCAACCGGAACATTGGCAACCGACACTCTTTCACGACAGTATGAATAGATTGAAAAACAAGGTTGCCGCATTTATTTGCGAAAGGGAAGTTCGTGAAGTGGAATTTAGTCCGTTTGGTGTGTTTGCCAAATTCCGCGCTCTAGGATGGGAGTCGGCACTTAGTTGTTATGACAAGGATAGCAAGAACTTGTTCATAAACGAAATTCAAGAATGGATGGCAACACTCAGGTGCAATACATACGAAAAGCCATCACAAATGAAGTTGATAGGAGAAGTGAATGGGATTCCGATGGAGATGTCGTTTGACACATTGAAGAAATTGGGAAAATACGACAGTCTACATGCTCGTGAGTACATGATTCCTAGTCTTGATGACCTTCTGGTGAAACCGGAGAAGCATGCTCGTTGGAATGATATGTTAGCGGCGTTATTTTTACCCGGTACTAATAGTGGTGTTTTATACCGGAGGAACTTGAAGATAGAAACGAAGTTGTTGCTAGCAATCTGTATTTTAAATGTCATTCCGCGAAGGGGGGAAAAGGAGCAAGTGAGGTACCCGGAAGTACCTGTCCTCTATTCGCTACTTAATGGGTCTCCGCGTTTTCCAATCCGATACTTGATCATGAACCACCTATGGATTTGCCGAAACAAATTGGGGAGAGATATTGTCCCATATTGCCGAATCATCATGGGATTAATGAAGCAACAAAAGGCAATCACGTCCGAAGATAAAGGGGCACCAAAAAGGCATCAGCCTTTTACTTTAGACAAGTTGGGGATTGGTTGGACTTACACGCAATCGGAACGGTACCATAAACTCAAGTCGGAGGGGCAGCGATGGAGAGCATTAAAAGTGGGAGCAAG
Organism: Helianthus tuberosus; assembly: GCA_030545235.1. Classification (NCBI taxonomy): domain Eukaryota; kingdom Viridiplantae; phylum Streptophyta; class Magnoliopsida; order Asterales; family Asteraceae; genus Helianthus; species Helianthus tuberosus. The sequence goes on along the minus strand of CM060402.1, from coordinate 14,192,133 downwards.
GGATCTTCTACCAGGAGAAGCGGATGAGCCGGAAAGTGATGTGGAGGCTCCAAGTGGTGATGATGATTATGCGGACGAGCCGCATGGTGGTGAGAATGTGAATATAGGCCAAGGGGGCCAAAGGGGTTATGGTGGTGTCTTTTATGATTACACGGAGCATTCCTATCAGCCGGGTTGGGCTTATGATGGCACGATGCAAGAGGTTATCGAGAATCAACGTCCTTCGGCACCCATTTTTTAGTCATGGTCGGGTTCGGAGCGGACGTTATTTGATCAACACACGATGATGAGTGCAAGCATGGAGCGGTCTTTGAAGCATAGTTTTGATCGTCAAGAGGCTTGGAATCGCACACACGCGTATTCCCATGAAGTAGAAATGAATAATCGATACCATGATGACCAAGAAAGAAGATTGCATGCAGATTGGCACGCCGGGCGGCCGGTGGTTGTGGATCCACAACATGTGGATTATGCGTCTCTACCACCTTATGATGGTAGTATATCGTATCCGACCCCGCCGCTCCATCATTCACAATGGATCGACCCGCGCCAACAAGAAGGAGCTCAACAACAAGGTGGGAGTAGTAGCGGTTCATTTGCATTTGGAGAATGGAATGACATGATGTCTTCCATTTTTGGACCTCCGGGACCACGCTATTACTAGTCAGGTCGTGTTCCTTCCTTGTATATTTTGTGAATATTTATTTAATTTTATATGTTTATGGTTGGGCGGTTGGGTGGTGTTAGTTTGAGTTGTGATGTCATGTTTGGGTTGGTGCGAGTTGGCGGTGTGATGTTTAAAAAGAAGAAAAATAAAAAAAATATATATAAAATGAAAAATCGAAAAAAAGAAATTTGTGGTTTTAGTGTTGAGCTTTCATTTGGTGTGAAAGAATTTTTGGCAATCAAGGCCTCCTAAAACCATACATTGGGGTCAATGTATCCCAAGTGTGGGGATGGGGGGGAATTTTTGAAGTTTTTGAAAAAAAAAAAAATCAAGCGAAACGATGTGAGAATTTGAACACCCTAGATTAACCCCAATTGATGCACCAGCAACCCTTATTACCCTTTTATTCTTGGTAAGAGTTGAAGCCACACGTGTAAATAAATAATACTTATCTTTGATGAGAGTGGCTATGGGCGGGGGTGCATTAGAACTTGTGCCTTGATACGGTTTGAGTCCTTAGTTAGACATGAATGTGAAAATGATAAGGGCATCTAGGTAGCCTCGTCTTTAGTGTGTGTGAGTGTGGGATTTGGGGGGTTGGACCTCATAAGTTATATATATGAGCATGGTTGCAAGAGGGGCGGGGGTTTGGACATTTAGTTGCCCAATTTTGTGCCTAAAAGCCTATCGTTTGTTACCCCTAGCTAGTTACCTAAAAATTTACCCAATTTGACCCGGTCTTATAGTGTTAGTAGTATGATGTAGATATGTTTGATACTTTCTTGTATGGTTGTTTGCTTTGATGAAAAAAAATCTAAAAATTAGAAAAAAAGAGAAAAAGCAATGAAAAATGAAAAAAAGAAGTGATATTTAGTTATCTTGTATATAGTAGTAAGTTTGGTAGTTATTTGTTTTCGCTACTTCATATATATTCCATTTCCTACCCATACACCTAGCCACGTTAAAACCTTGAAAGTCCCTTTGATGTGCATTCATGTTTGGCACTTGTTAGGAGAAGGATCGATTTAGGTACAAGCCTATAGTTGTGCAACCGCCCGTTAGCCTTTGTGTGTTTAGCTTACATTTGCTAGTGCTTACTTATTACCGAGAGGAGAGACATAGCGAGGGGTGCGTTATTTTGGGTGTTAAAAAGGGGTTAGTAAAAGGACTACATGTTATTGCTTGATTTATGTTGATCGCTTGTGTTTTGAAAATGGTTTAATGAGTTGCTTGGGACAAGCAACGGTTAAGTGTGGGGATGTGACGGGTGGTCCATAGGACAACCCTTAATGATGTTAAAAGACGAAATTATCCTTCACTTAATCGTGTAATTATCTTGAATTAGATAACTACGTTTGCTTATGTTTCAGGTGCGGTTCGGGAGCTTAAAAGGGATAAAATGCAGCTTTGGACGGTTTGGAGATGAACGGGTCGTGCGTGGAATGAATGAAGAAACAAAACACACAAATCAGGGCTCCACCGTAAATTACGGTGGCCCTGAAAAATCAATAAATCCCACCGTAACTCAGGCTCCAGTCACCGTAAATGTTTGAAGACCACCGTAATTTACGGCGGTGGAGGCTGCGACGGAATCCGTAACTGCCTCATCTAATCAGTTTTTGGGGTGTCTTTTCAGATATCTCATCATTGGACAGTTTCTCTGCACTTTGGGGGCGATTTTGGCTGATTATTGTTGGTTCTAAACAATTCTAAACATTTGGTTCTTGTTTTTGATTCATATGAACTTGACTTTGAATGTTATGATGATCAACCGAACAATGTCCGGCTAAACTTGTGGTGATCATCTTAGGTGAAGGTTTCTCTAGACTTTTGTTTGTTTGTTCTATTATTTCTAGAATGATAACTTTTGTTTGCTTGATTATCATGGTGTATGCATAATTGTTTGTAGCTTGTTAATTAATATAACAATTTCTAATCTTAATCGTACGTTCTTGGTGCCGTTGGCAATCGAGATATCACGGGAAGGGTTAGGGTTGGATATTGATTGATTGATCATCGGGAAACAACCTCGCATTTATATAATCTGAGTACTTTGTTCCCTTTTATCACAACAATTGTTTATGCATGAGTTATGTCTATGTAACTCTTTCTAGTTGGAATTTCACACAATTGTTAAAAGAAACTGAATCCTAAGATGGTCATTGTTCTCATAATCTGAATTAAAATCCAATTTCGATTTGCAATTAGCTAGTAATTTAGTTTTCTAAAACAACAATCCAAATCATTGATCTTTATTTTCTGCAAATTAGGTTAATTGTAGTGTAATCGCAAAGCTATAAAATAAACACATTTTCCACATACTCCCTGAGTTCGATACCCATTTACCACTATCTATAGTTGTTATTTGGATTAAATTTACGTGTACCATGACAGACACGTCACGCGCTGCTACCATATGGTTCCTAATCTGGACAATCTTTTCTGAAGTTTCAAATACAAGCTCCGGGCCTGTGATCTGGCTGTCACCCACCTCGGCCCAACAAAGAGGTGAACGACATTTCCGTTAGTACAATGCTTCGAATGGAGTTGCCTGAATACTGGTATGGTAGCTATTGTTATAAGAAAACTCTATCAATGGCAAGTATTTCTCCCAACCCATGCCAAAATCGATTACACATGCTCGCAACATATCCTCAAGTGTCTGGATGGTTCGTTCACATTGACCATCCGTCTGCGGGTGATAAGCAGTGCTCATGTCGAGACGCAAGCCAAACGATTTGTGCATCGACTGCCACAGATCTGAGATGAAACGCGGGTCACGATCAGAGATAATAGAGGTCGGCAGCCCATGCCTAGAAACCACTTCCTTAAGATAGACAGTAGCTAGCTGTGAGAACTTATATGTTTCCTTGATTGCTAGAAAGTGCGCTGACTTCGTGAGACGATCAACGATCACTCAGATGGTATCGTTTCCGTTTTGAGTTCTCGGCAAGTCCATGACAAAATCCGTTGCTATCTGCTCCTATTTCCACATGGCTATTTCTGGTTGCTGAAGTAATCCAGACGGTTTCTGGTATTCCACCTTGACTTTTGAACACGTCAAGCATTTACTAACATACGTCGCGATGTGAGCTTTCATCTTCGGCCACCAATACATGACTCTGAGATCCTGATACATCTTATCCGAACCCGGGTGAACAGAGTATCGAGACTTGTGCGCTTCGTCCATCACAAGTTCTCTAATATTTCCAAACAAAGGAATCCATATTCGATCCATGCAATAGAGAATACCATCTGATCTCTCCACAAGTCGTTTTTCCATGCCCCTTAAGTACTCTGCTTCAATGTTTTCCTCTTTCAACGCTTCGGTTTGTGCAGAACGAATCTGGCCAGGCAAATTAGAATGAATGGTGAGCTGCAAGGCGTGAACACGTTTGGGTTTCGATTCCTTTCGACTAAGGGCATCAGCTACCACGTTGGCCTTACCCGGATGATACTTAATGACACAGTCGTAGTCGTTTAAAAGTTCTACACAGCGACGCTGTCGCATATTCAAATCCTTCTGGTCGAAAATATGCTGAAGGCTCCTGTGGTCGGTATAAATAGTGCATTTAGTACCACACAGGTAATGCCTCCAGATTTTGAGCGCAAACACCACGGATCCCAACTCTAAGTCGTGTGTCGTATAATTCCTCTCATGAACCTTCAACTGTCGCGAGGCGTAGGCTATCACCTTCTCGCATTGCATCAACACGCAACAGAGACCCTGAATGGAAGCATCACAATATACCACAAAATCTTATGTTCCTTCAGGTAGAGACAAAATTGGCGCACTGCAGAGTTTCTGTTTCAGCAACTGGAAAGCATCCTCTTGTTTCGTTCCCCATGAGTATACAACGCCCTTTTGTGTTAACGAGGTATGAGGTTGAGCAATCTTCGAGAAATCTTTGATAAATATTCGATAGTACCCAACGAGACCAAGAAATTATCGTACCTCTGAAGGAGTCTTTGGTGCCGCCCAATTTCTGATAGCATCAATCTTTGCAGGATCTACGTGTATTCCCGATTCATTCACAATGTGGCCAAGGAAGTGCCCATCTCGTATCCAGAAGTCACACTTAGAGAATTTTGCGTAGAGTTGCTCCTTCCTCAGGAGCTCCAAGATAAGAAGCAGGTGTCGCTCGTGATCTTCCTTGCTCTTTAAATAGATCTGAATGTCGTCGATAAACACAATAACGAAATCTTCGAGATACGGTTTGCATACTCGGTTCATGAGATCCATGAAGACCGCTGGCGCGTTCGTCAACCCAAATGGCATAACTAAAAACTCATAATGCCCATACCGCGTTCGAAAAGTCGTTTTAGGAACATCCTCCTCTCGGACTCTCATCTGGTGATAGCCCGATCTTAAGTCGATCTTTGAGTAAAAACTTGACCCCTGCAACTGGTCAAATAAGTCGTCGATGCGCGGCAAAGGATATCGGTTCTTAACTGTCACCTTGTTGAGTTCTTGATAATCTATACACATGCAAAAGGACCCGTCTTTCTTCTTTACGAACAGAACTGGGGCTCCCCAAGGCGAAGAACTGGGTCGAATAAAGCCCCTGTCCAATAACCCTTGTAGTTGATTGGACAACTCCTGCAACTCTCCAGGTGCCAAACGATAAGGAGCACGAGCAATTGGAGCCGCTCCTGGTGCAAGATCGATCTGAAATTCCACTTGACGGTGAGGAGGTAAACCAGGTAGTTCCTCGGGAAATACATCAGGAAACTCACGAACAACTGGCAGGTCTTCAATCCTTCTTTCTTCTGACGGAGTATCAGTAACAAGTGCTAGAATAGCAGGATACCCCTTTCGTAGACACTTCTGCGCTTGCATAGCTGGGATGATACCAACCATCTCCCCACTACGATGCCCTTGAATCGATAATGACTCTCCACTGGGGAGAGGAACACGTACAATCTTCTCCTTACATAAAATCTCAGCTTGATGTTTAGACAACCAATCCATACCAACCACTACATCAAAACTACCGAGGGTAACAGGAAGGAGATCAGTATCAAACACTTGACCCACAAGATCTAGTTTACACCCAAATAGAACATGTGAAGCTTCAATCATTTTGCCATCAGCTAATTCTACTACATGCTTAGCTTCTAAAGGTGTTGGGGCTAACCCTAGTCGCTGACTGAACTCTAGGGACATATAACTCCAATCGGCACTGGAATCAAATAACACAGATGCAAAAAGATTGTTCACAGAAAACGTACCAGTCACGACATTGACGTCGTTCCTAGCATCACCAGCACCAATTGTGAATACCCTTCCACGAGCACCATTGCCCCCATTGTTGCCGTTGTTGTCGTTTCCAGCATTGTTGTTGTTATTCTGACGATTGTTTTCATTGGCGTTCTGATTTAGTTGAGGGCAATTCCGCTTGATGTGACCCTCGTCCCCACACTGGAAACACCCCTTCCTAAAGCCCTGATTCTGATGGGGCTGCTGCCTCTGCTGTTGCTGATTTTACTGCTGCTGCTGCTTTGGGTACGAAGCTCTACAGTCTTTTGCCTCATGACCTACCTTCTCGCACCTACGGCAAGCCCGGACATACTATCCATGATGATGATAACCACACTTGTTGCACTTTGGCTTCTTACCAACATAGGTGCCAGGACTCTGATTGCTGCCCTGGCCTTGGTTAACTGAGGATGACTGACTGAAACTACGATTGTTGCTGTTGTCAGGCCTTTTCTAAGATTGACTGGCACTGGTTGCTTTATCAGCATCATTCCATTTACGCTTATTATCACTAGCAGGTGTGGTAGCGGTAGCAGCTGGGGTAGTAGCAGAGACACGTGGCGGTAACGCACCACGCTCTACCTCTTGGTCAGTAATCTTGTGTGCTAAACGGATGATCTGAGGCAGGTTGTTGAGGTTTGCAGCAGTGACCAAACTCTTTAATGAGGGTGTTAAGCCCTTGATGTACAGCTCGATTCTCCGAGGTGGAGGTCGAGATAAATTAGGGCACATGTTTGCTAGCTCATGTGACCTCTTTGTGAATGCTTCAATTTCAGACCCCTTCATCTTCAGATTGTAGTACTCGTTCTCAAGTTTCTGAATCTCATCACGAGGACAGTACTCCTCCCGCATTAACTCCTTGAAATCATCCCAAGTACTGGCATTAGCCATCTCGATGCCCAACATTTTCACCTGGGCATTCCACCAAGTTAAGGCACCATCCTCCATAGTGCCTGTAGCATACTTCACACGGTCCCCCTCGGGACAGTTACACATAGTAAAGACAGACTCAGCCTTCTCAAACCAACGTAATAACCCCACAGCCCCTTCAGTCCCACTGAATATCTGTTGCTTACAATCCATGAATGTCTTGAAAGTGCAAGCAGGCGGATGGTTTTGATTCTGATTCGCTTGCTGACCTAATAAACGAAAGAGAAAGATACAGTACACGGGTAAGAGTTAAGTATACGACACGAGAATAAGGAATATTTGGGCCATTTCGTACCAGCTTGATAGGCTGCTAATGCCTCAGCCACACGGGTGTTAATCAGATTAGTCAACTCAGCCTGAGTCATTGCAATGTGTCCACGTCCATGGCCTCGTCCACTCATGATTCTATACAAGGAGAGGGAACAAGTTTAAGAATCGAGATGAGGTAGGAGTCAAATCTCACGTTGACATCTACAAACTACAAAGTTTACACCAAACAATAGGGCATAACCCTTCTCACACTCGTTAAGCCTCACTGGGACTCACATGCACCTCACGTTATTATTATGTGTGCACCCATAATAATAAGGCAATTTGCATGCTTTTCTCGGTGCCTCTTAACTTGCGTTAAAAGTTTCCCCCATATTCAAATAGTAAAACGGAAGGCATTACAGACTTAATAATCACAAGAGTCGAAGGGTAGTGCCACACTATCTAGCTCCACTAAAACATGCAGCACAAGTAATCACATCGAGGTATCAAATATGTTGTTTCATGCAAGTCGTGTGTGTGTAACTACTAAGCAAGTAATGCATAAAGTAAACAGAAGACGAACCTTGCAATCTGGAGCTGAGTGTCATGGTCGATTTTCGAAGTTGTTCGGTTATAGTCTGGTTTTATAAAAACGTTTTAAAACCTAGTTCACTATAACCAGTGGCTCTGATACCAAACTGTCACACCCCCCAAAATACCACATGCGGAAACACCGCAGTCGTGTGACGTACCAGGATCCAAGCCACCAATCACATTGAACCAATAATAAATATTTAAATAAAACATTTGATTCATTTCATAATATAAATCCAAGTCATAAGTTAAAACCCAAGTAAACATTCAGCGGAAGCATCAGATAATTCGTTGTTCAAGTGTTTCAAAATAAAGTACTAAATTAAGAATAAACATCCAAGAGTTGTGACCCATGACCACTCCAGCACTCCCAGATAGCAAGTCCATAACCAAGAATCTAACGACCTGCAAGCATGCAGACAAGTGTGTCAGACGACGCTGGTGAGTTCAAAGTTTGTTAACACGTTTTAGTTACCAGATATGAGTATAAGACGATTCAATGATTTGATGTTGTTATTAACTCGATTACCGCAGAAGGCTCTAGATTTATTTGCCTAAACCCCAATGCTCTATCACACATTGGTCAAGTGGTTAAGGTATTAGTTCACGACCGTCCTCCCCGGTACGGTGTGAGGGTGCCAAACCTAATAGCGCTATCAACTAATAACCCCGTTGCCTCCCCGGCAACCAATCGGTATATGGTGGGACTTGATGATAGAAATGAATTTAATAACTAACATCCCAATGACCGACATTCCTCCCCTGAACGTTACCCGATATCCCTCCCCGGGATGCATGCTTGGAAAAAGGCAGTGAACTCACCTTGGTTTGCTCGGTATGATTAGATATTTGTTCACACTTAGTCAATCAAAGCCTATAGTATTCGCGTATATGTAATTAGTTTACATTCGCTTGGTTCACGTAATAATTGTAATCATGGTGTGCGATCAAGCAACACTTTCCGATTAACACATAGCCGACATTCCAACTCATACATTTCCACAATTCACGCACGTGTTTCGCTACAGTATTCAACAGTTAAGTGTGCTAATCAAAACCGAATTATGTTTTTCCCCAGACATAACTGATATGATCAACAGACAAGGATCAACATATAATCATTCCTTATCATACTCGTTCAAAACTACAGTCTGTTTGTGAGCTTCTGTCCTAATGACGAAACTCCAGGGCGACGAAACATCATATTTTCGTCGGCAAATGTGTGACAAAACATCACAGTTGTTCGTCGACGAAACATTAAGGTGTTTCGACGAAACATCGAGTAAATCAACATTCTGAACAGCGAACTTAGCAATATTAACCCTAAGTTTCGCGTTACCCATCTTAGCAGCGTTCAACATTCTCTCCATTTCTTTCGCATCTTTGACATCCCGGAAACTAATGAAACCAAATCTCAGTCCTTCCTTATCCTTTTTCCTTGCAATGTAAACCCCTGAAACGTTCCCGAAAACACCCAAGAATTCCGAGACTTCCCATGGAGTGCACCCAAAAGGAAGATTCGTGATGTAATACTTCATAATATTCCCCTATGTTGTTATCTAAAGTGGCATCGTCCCTTATTCTGGCGTTTATGGGGGGGTCCTCCCAGCTTCCCTCCTCTCTTATTTTCTTTTTTTCAACTTTTTAATTTATAATCACAATGCATATGAGAAGAAGTTTTGGCATTAGAAATAATGATCAACTAAATTAATGATTTTCTTACTTTTATAAATTAATGATGTTCTTTTATTTAATTATGAATGAATATGCCATCATGGATATATACCATGCTATTATTATATCATAGGCTTCTTTTATTTAGTTCTTGCAAAGTAACATTATATTGATCTCTACCTTATATATATAAGGTCAGGATTTAAAGAAAACGGTGAAACGTGTGGGAACGGTTATGGATCGTCAGATTAAAACAATCTATGGACTAGATGACGCGGTGGCGTTTTCGTAAATAACATCACTTTTATTACTGTGGTGCGCTTCATTAAGGGTAAAAAAGTCTTTTGACTTCTCTACACAAAACACCATCTCAAACATCGTTCCTTGGAAATTCAATATTGTTCTACGCGAAAGTTTTGCCAAATGGATTGTTAGCGGAAGGGTGTAACTCAATAACATTTTGCTGCATGAAATAGACAAATCTTCAAGAAAAAGAGGCTGATGTCACACTTTATTCTTCCAAACGGCAACAAAAAACTACTTTAAAAACAAAAAAAAAAAACAAAATGAATGATACGAAAGTCGAAAAAGCCAGTTAAGATGATTCAAAAAAGAAGAAAGAGACTAATGACAGTGAAGATTTGAAAGATCAATTGTTTATATATTTTTTTTAATTTTCTTTTTCAGTTGATTGTTATATAATAAAAACACCACACGGCCAAATGCTTGTTAAAACGCCATCATGCCCTAAAACGCCCCAAAAACTCCCTAACTATAATAAAATTACTTTGGACAAGTATTATAAAAAACCTAAAATAAAAAAAATAAAAACCAAACTTGAAAAGGTAACTAGAAACAGTAACTACAAAACAGTAAAACTGAAGCGACGAAAAATTAATTATATTAGAATCTAAAATGTCAAACTTGAAAGATGGGACGTGTTACAGACTTCAGAGATAAAAGCTTATCAAAAACAGAAATTACAAACAGTAACTGAAACGACGAATACTTTATTATAATAATGCACCGCCTATCCTACGCGCCAAAATACATCCTATAAAATGATACCTCTCAGCAACTTCCATTTGATCAAACCAAAAAAACAAACGCCAATACTACTAAATACCACTCACTGTAAAACGCCAAAAAATTAAAAAAATCAAAGATGGCTAATATGCTTTCTTGGATATTCAGTATTGTTATTCGTGAAGTTTCACTGAATGGGTTGTTAGGTGAGGGGAGTAACTCAGTAAGATTTTGCTGCATAAGATGGACAAATCTTCAAGAAAAAGAAACTGATGACAGTCATATGTCATTTTGTGTTCTTTATTCTTGAAGAAGGCTTGGATGAGGAGAAGAGATCAATGACACTGAAGAGTGGGATGATTATAAAGATCAAGATCGAGTTGAATAACAAAGCGAAAAACCCACCCACACGTCATAGATCTATGTCCCCAAACATCCACAAAAGCCACTTCAACAGACAAGCAGACAAAATAATCAAACCGGTGGGTTTGTTAAGTTTTACATAAAACACCATATATTTGGTGACAGTTCTTGTAGTATTAAAGAAAAGAGAGACTGATGACATTGAAGATTGTGAAGACAGATCTGATTAGGATTTTTAATTTATTTTTTTCGCTTCTATTTTTTTCCCTGTGGTAGTAATATAATTTTCCGATTGTAAAACGCCAAGATACCACAAACGCCAAAATGTATATAAAAATAATAGAACAATGGGCCATCTTGTCTAAAATGCCTTTGAATCTAAGAACAAACAATGGGGCGTCATCCTAAAAAAGTCTTGGCCATACTTAGTGTGGATGAAGCCATTCAGAGAGATATTTTTACCACTTGGGGTTCCAATGGCATACGATTTGAAAAACGCCATAAACGCCAAAATATTAGTACAATGAAACCATTAAAACGCCATGTAATTATTGAATTTAGTTAACGCCAAAAAAATCTTAAACCCCAAAAATAAATCAATATTGTGAAAAGCGGAATTGGAAAAGCGGAAGATAAATGACAAAAAAGCCCATGCGCCCTAATTATATCGCGCGCCACGTGTTGGGCCAGGATGCGTTCTCACCGTTCTCATACTTTTGGGCGTTTTCTCCTGATCCCATCCATATATATATATATATAGGGAGCCGCTAGAATGAGAACCACCATGAGTTATGAGAACCACGAGAACCAAGTGCCACGGAGGGGCGTTGACCACGAAATTTTTTTTACACCTAGATCCGTATATTTTAAGACCGGGTGTAAAAAAAAAATTCAAACGGCGCGCCCGAGGGGGTAGTTTTTTACACCCAAAGTTTGTAAAAAAAAAGAAAAAAGAAAAAAAAATTAAAAACACCAAACTTTGAGTGTAAAAAACTACCCCCTCGGGCGCGCCGTTTGAAATTTTTTTTTTTTACACCCGGTCTTAAAATATACGGATCTAGGTGTAAAAAAATTTCGTGGTCAACGCCCCTCCGTGGCACTTGGTTCTCGTGGTTCTCATAACTCGTGGTGGTCCTCATTCTAGTGGCCCCCTATATATATATATATATGTACGGGATCTAGGGAAAACGTCTAAAAGTGTTAAAACGTTGAGAACGATTTTGGTGTTGACATGTGGCGTTGGTGCTAACTTACACTAAGGGTAATATTGTCAAATAGTCCATGCACATGACACTCACATGCAAAAAAAAACCATCCACTTGCAAGTCACATGCAGATTCCTCCATTCTTTTTAAACTCCCATAACTTTTTATATGTGATTATTGTTTTTTTTTAAATACACCATAAAATCTAGTGTTTTATTATCTTTCCAACGAGTATACTATTGTTATACTTTTGAAATAAAAAAAAATGACATGAACTGGGTGTTCAAATAAAGACGCCATAAAACACCCAGTTCAGAAAAATGTCATGAAAATACTAAGTTGAAAACGCAAGAAAACACATAGTTAAGAAAAAAACCCATGAAAACGCCATAAAAACACTCAGTTTTGAAAACGTTATTAAAAAACTAGTTGAAAATGCCATAAAAACACACACTTCAGAAAAACGCCGTAAAACACTCACTTCAAAAAACCACATAAAAAATCAGTTGAAAACGCCATAAAGAAACAAAGTTCAAAACACCATAAAAAACCCAGTTCATTTTTTTCGAAAAATATATCAATAATATACTCGTTGGAAAGATAAAAAACGCTGAGTTTTATAGCGTAATTATTTTAGAAAAATAATCACGTATAAAAAAGTTATTGTCGTTTAAATATGATAGGGGAAAATGGCATGTGATTAGCATGTGCACCCTTGTTTGGATCTTCCAATTTTACCCCTCCTGATAGTTCTAAGGTTCTCATTATTTACAAAAATGTCACCGCATCATCTTAGCCACAAATCACAAAGATCTTATGGCTGAAAATCGTTCTCACGGGTTTCACACTTCAAATCGTTTTCTTTTGATCCCAATTATATATATATATATAAACGGAATCAGGAGAAAACGACAAAAAGTGTGAGAACGGTAAGAACGCATCCTGGCCGAACACGTGGTGTGGGGCTTGATCAGGGACCGAGGGGTTTTTTTTTTGTCTTTTTAGTATTCTTCTCCTTTCACGGTTTTCGCGTTTGAGAACCTTCTTTATTTTTTGCGTGCAAGATAATTTTGGCGTTTTGTAGATTTATTAATTATTTGGCGTTTATTGTTTTTTTTTTCTCAGATTTCTTCTCTTTAAGGTAATTCTTTTTTGTGTCACATTGTTAATATTTTTGGCGTTATGGCTTTTTCCATGTTTTTTTGGCGTTTTGTATCTTTTTGTTAATAATTCATTACCATACATTAATATTTCAAAAAATTACAATAAGTAGAAAATCAAAATAATCTAATAGTCTTCCGTAGGTGGGATTACATCGGAGATGTACCCATCGCTTTGTTCTTCACTTTTTCAGATTCTTCATCATCAAATTTCATTTTTGCGTATAACGCCATTACCTCGTCTCTTCTTTGCTGCAGCCTATTCAAGAATATTTCTGCATCATTGGATTTTGGATCGTTTGAAGGTGTTAAATCACAGAGTTGTTCAATGATAGATAGCAACCCTGTCTTCAACATTTCTTCAATTGGTCTTGAATATTACACCCCGTTTTCATAAGTTACTTCAAGTGTTCCTTCTTCCTCATGCAATACCCAACTCCTAAGTTTTGGTATTTGTGTATCTTCAATATCATCATCATCATCATCATCTTCATTATCTTCTGCTGGAAACTTTCTCTCCAGTCTTCTTATTACAGTTCTTGTTCTTTCACAATCGTTGTCTCTTGGAACCCCAAGGGCCAGATATCCTTTTGAATATTTTCATTCATTCCCATCATGGCTTTTATTGTTCTTACCTTAACCCTTCTCCTGTCAGCGAACTTTATGATGAATCTTTTTTCTTTCCTTACAAACCTCCATGCAATAACCTTAGCCATTTTTAAATTTTTTGGCGTTTTGGAGAATGTGTGGCGTTTTAGTATTTTTGGCGTGTTTTGAACTTGGGTTCTGATGATCTTCTTTTATATTGACTTTTTTTTCACGCGTATGTCAGGTAATTATGGCGTTTTGAAAAGGATAAATAAATTTAATATAATAAATGTTAGTAATTATGTTTTCCGTCGTTTTATTTTACTGTTTTTTGCAGTTTACCGTGTTTTGTTTTAAGACTCAATTGTTTTAATGGTGTAACACGTCAAATCTTTTGACGGCTGAAATTATGGCGTTTTGTTTTCCAATGGCGGTTAGATAACTATTGGACTTCTTTTGTTTTATATTCTTTTGCACATTTTTTCACCCTTTTTTTTAATAATATTAGTTGTTCAAGTTAATTTTATTATAGTTTGGTAGTTTATTTGGGGGCTTTTGTATGGCATTATGACGTTTTACACGTATTTGCTAATTTAGGCGTTTTATTATATTTTTCGTCATAGCATTAATATTATTTTGTTGTTTATTAACTGACATTACAAAACAAACAATAGACAAAGAAAATTTTAAAAAACGTAAAAAAAAAAAAACAAAGTAGAAGCAATTTATTATTTTAAATTTTCAGTGTCATCAGTCTCTTTTTTCTTTTGAAGCTACAAGAAATGTGACAAATAAATGGTGTTTTGGGTTTGGCGTTGTTTATTTTCTTTTTCGTGTGTTGAATTTTCTTTGTTGATGTTTGAGTCATAGAGCGACCCCTAGTGGGTGGATGCTATCTGCCACTGGCATAGGTCTCTTCTTATCATCCAAACCTTCTTCAGGAACAAAGATGACAGTATGACATATGGGTGTCATCAGTCCCTCTTTTTTCAGTTTTGTCCATCTCATGCAGCAAAATCTTTTCTTCACTCGCGTAAAAAATCTTAAAATAAAGCTTCATGCAGAACTTTACTGGGGATCAAAGAAAAAGATGTTTTTTGCTGTCGTATTTTTTGGCGTTTTACATTGAGTTGTAAATTTTTTTAGCAACCACTGTGTGTTTTTTGTGTGTTTTTTGTGTGTGATAAACGGAAGCTGGTGAGGCGTTTCTATTTATAGAATTTTTTTGGCACGTAGGTTAGGCGGGATGTTATTTTTATAACACAAAATGTAAATAACATTTATTCGGATGCAAAGTTTGGCGTTATATATAATGGCGTTTCCTATATTATGGCGTTTTTGTAACCAGATGGCTTAAATAAAAACACAGAAAAAAGCACCCAGTGATAAATTTGGCGTTTTGTATTTATTTGGCGTTTTATTTTCAATGGCGTTTTATGTGAGGAATAGTTTTTTTTTACTTTTTTTACCCTTAATGACGCGCGTCCACGTAATAAAATTGGTGTTATTTACTAAAATGCCACCGCGCCAATCTAGTCTATAGATTGTTTTGATCGGACGATGCATAAGTGTTCTCTCCGTTCTCACACTTTTGAGCGTTTTCTCTAAATCCTGACCCTATATATATATATATATATATATACACAATTAGGTTCAAGAGTGAACACTAGTGTATTTTGCGAACTAAGCGACCTAATCCTGACCATACACGTAAATCAATGATAATGATTTGATGATAAAATACACTAGTGTATCTTATGAGTTGACGAAGAAAGTCTAGCCATACACGTGTGTAAATTAATGGCTATGATTTTTATAACAACCCTGAAAAATATTTCCGACACCCTGATAATATTTAAAATATCCCTATATGTCATAAAATACACCCCGTATGTGAAAACGGACCCCGAATACCTTTATTTTTATTAAAATTAAGTAAAGACAAAAGTTAAAGGGCTGTCGCGGGCCGCGTAGCCCTTGGCTACCTCTTACGCGGGGCGCGACAGTCAGTCGTCAAGGCACAGCCCGGTGCTGCCACGTGTCACGCCATTTGTCGAGCCTACCCCATGATCAGGCCAAGCTAGGCCCTACGTAGTCTACGTCGCGGGCCGCGAAGGATTGACCTTCGGTCTACGCGGGCCACGAGGAACCCCAAAACTGATCCTATAAATTGGGAGCTTCGGCAGTTCAGCCGAATTTGCTCACGATCTTTCCCTCTCTCGAATTTCTGCATAGTTGAAGTAATATTTTGGTAGTATACCCCTTAAATAACGAAGTTCTGCCTCGTTGTAAGTATCATAACCCCGGTTACGTATTAGATACGCTGCCCGATTGATCCAGGGTTCCGTAATGGCTGTCGTGGTTCTGCCCGACGTAGTCGTTGGAATGTCGTCTCGGGGAGGATATTACTAATGTAAATATTGGGTTATTATACTAACGCTTGTGCATTTGTGTATTTAATAGATAATCACCAGGAAATCATTAAGGAAAACCCTAAGACAACAATGTGAGTAATCTCCTTTTTGTAAACTGTTTTAACAAAACCTCACTTAATTAATATAATACATTAAACAGTGATTGAGTATTTGTATTCTACAAATATCGTCGGTATGTTGGGGTTTTGTATACAAAATTTGTTACTACCTTGCGAGGAGTAACATGACCACAAGTCGGGTTGACAAAACCGTGGGTGGTAATTAAGTAGATGGAAACAAATGTAATTGCGCGACCGCACTCAATACTGTACAATAGTTTTACTTAACTTGATTAAACTAGGATTCACTCACCAGTATTTCCCACTGACAAAATGTTTTTAAATGCGTTTCGGGTAACAAAATGTGAAAGCCAACTAGAAGCCAGCTAGACAACACTGAAGGCTTGGAAAAGTGGCAATAAAGTTACCTAAAATAAAGAGATGTTTTATTTAAACAAAATAGGGTTTATCCCTATAAAAATGTGTGTACTTGAAACTTGAGATTTTCCCATGTGTTTTATATATTAAAAGCGTGGTATTTTACTCTGATAAAATATTTCCTAACTACGGTCCTGATGTAATTTCCGCTGCCAAAATGATAAACACCTGGATACCACCAAAACTGGTCGGGGCCACCCGTTCCCGGGTTGTTAGGGGACTGGGGTTGCGACAGAAGGTGGTATCAGAGCCAAGCCACTGATTCAGCCACAAAAGTGTTCTGCTGACACCGAAATATCATGTGTTAGGAAATTAAATTACAGAAATACGTGCATATATGTATTTTATTGTTGTGTGTTATTTGACTATTTGTTAGTTTATAGTATAAGCGATCAAGGACCCTCCGACACCTATCGTCAGTTGTCTGGCTCACCTAGAAGCGAATGCACCTCTTCACAGCTTGCCCTCTCAGGATATTCAGCTGACAATGAAGATGGGATATTCGTGTTTAAGGCTCAGTCTGAAAAGCCATTCCCTCCTAAAAAGAGAGGATGGTTCAGTAGGGGAGCACATGAGCGTAGGAAAAGAATGAAAAAGTTACAACAGCAGCGAGTTCTAGTAGCCACTAAGAGAGAAACAGATTCCCACACCCAAGACATGCTCAATAGGAGTCTAGCAAACTTCCATATTTTAGCAACCACAGCTGCCGACCCAAACCTGGAGCAACTTATAGCCCCTCAACCATTACCCTTGTTTCCCACACAGCCAATGGAGATTGAAAACAACCCAGAAAACCAAATCCAAATGCATGATTTTAACCCAGAAGAGATACACAGGATACCAGCACCCAATCCCTTAGACCCAGACTACGACCCGTGGTTCGATGATCATAGGGATTATGTACAACGCTACCACCTAACAGACGAACCCATGCCGAACCTAGCAGCTTACCCAGGTCTGGACCCTCTAGATCCCTACTATGATAATGATGAATACATTAGGGAAATCCTAGAGAATCCATACCCTCAGGAAGAACCCATGCCACAGTACCCAGATCCAGTACCAGCACCTGCACCCCCAATGAGTGCAGAAAATGTGCAAGAGCTCCGAACTTTCGGAGAAGAGATTTTAGAAAGTAGTGAAAGGATGAGACAGGTTGGAGAACGACTCGTCTGTAAGTACGATGAGCGTAATATGGAGTTCTGGATGAACCCATATCATTAATGGTGATAGTAATAATAATATAATAACAATATATATATATATATAATATGTGTGTATGAAAATATATATATATATATATATATATATATATATCGTAGTATAGACCACTTCGTGGTTAGTGATGCATATTAGTATTGTAATTTTAATTCCAGTTCCAGTTTGTATTAGATGCATATTATAAGAAAGAGTAAGTCGCAATGTTCGACGCTTTTGATCAATATGCGTGTTATGTGAATGTTTGCATTAAATATTATTTTGTGATATTAATAAGTGGCAAATGTATAAAATTCAGATGGACAACGAAGTGAACCAGGAAAATCAGAATAATGATAACCAGAGTAACAATAACCCGGATAACGATAACCCGAACAACAACAATAATGGAAACCAGCTGGATAACAGTGCTATTCAACACATAGTGGCACAAGGAATAATAGATGTGATGCCATATATTATCAAAACAGTTAAGGAAGCAGATAATAAAAGTAAATGTGATAGTAAACGACCCACCCATTGAACCTGAACACAGCGTAAACAATGGACCCATACTTCAAGCGCCCATTCCCAAAAGAAGAAGAACCATGTCTTATGGTTGTTCTTATAAAGAAATTTGATCTTGTAAACCAATTGAATTCTCGGGCAATGAAGGGGCCATTGCAGCTCTACGCTGGATAGAAAAGACTGAGGCTGTCTTAAAAATAAGCAAGTGTGCGGAAGAGGATAAGATAATGTTTGCTTCCAATCTGTTTAAGAACTCAGCCATGGAATGGTGGAACACTATCCTCCAGTATAGGGGAAGTGATAGGGTTTACAATATGTAATGGGAAGAATTTAAGAATATGGTAGAAAGAAAATTCTGCCCTCCCAATGAAAATGAACAGATAGCAAATAAGTTCCTAAACCTTAGGATGACTGGAGTGGATAGTAAGGGTTATACTATGTTATTCTTTGAATATGCTAGGATAGTGCCAACCCTTGCATCACCTGAACCAGTATTAATCTCCCGCTACATCTGGGGATTAATCAGTGAGATTAGGCATGTAGTCAAGGCAGCTAGACCTCAAACTATAGAAGAAGCTGTAAAACTAGCAAACACCTTGACTGATGAATTAGTACGTACATGAGAAGATGATCAGAGGAGAAACCTAGCTCAAAGGCTTACCCAAGAATTTCGTTATGGAAATTCCAACTGTGGAAAAATATATGTTCTACCTCTACACCGTACTGCAAAGCTTGCACGAAAAAGCATTCAGGAAAATGCTCCACTTACTGCAATTTCTGCAAGATACCATGACACAAGGAAGAAGATTGCAGGAGGAAACCAAATAATGGAATGTGCTTCAACTGTGGAGAAAAATGTCACATCAAGCCAAATTATCCAAAACTAGCTCCAGCTACGAACACCAAGAATACTAAAAATGCTAGAGCATTTGTTCTGACGGCAGAAGAAGCAAAGATGATCCCGGATGTGATCGCCGATACGTTTTTAGTTAAGGATGTTTTTGCTAAAGTATTATTTGACTCTGGTGCGAACCAAAGTTTTATTAATACTTCATTTTTCAAACTTCTCAATTGACCATTAACTAAACTCCCCCAAGAATGTCTAGTAGAGACAGCAAATGGGGAAACCATTAAGATTTCTGAAATCTTGCAGGGAGCAAGAATAGAATTTCTAAATCAAAAATTTATTGCAAACCTTTACCCAATGAATCTGGCAGGATTTGATGTTGTGTTAGGAATTGATTGGTTAATAACCAATAAAGCCAGTATTTTATGTGATCAAAAATCAATCCAAGTAAATTCACCAAAAGGTGAAAAGATCACAATTAAAGGAGATAAGCCGTCTAGATCCATAAAATTCATCTCTGTGATGAAAATAGCAAGTTATATAAGAAAAGGATCATTAGTGTATTTGATTTCCATAATCACTAACACTAAAGGAAAAGAACTAAAAGATATTCCAATAGTATCCCAGTTTTCACATTATTTTCAGAAGAATTACCAGGACTACCTCCGGACAGAGAAGTTGAATTCAGGATTCATCTACTACCAGGAACAGCACCAATTGCCAAAGCACCCTACCGTTTGGCACCTGCAGAAATGCAGGAACTGAAGAAACAGTTAGACGAATTGTTGGAAAAAGGATTCATACAGCCAAGTTCATCGCCATGGGGAGCGCCGATCTTATTCGTTAAAAAGAAGGACGGATCAATGCGTATGTGCATTGATTACCGTGAATTAAACAAAGTCACGATTAAGAATTGGTATCCATTACCGAGAATCGATGATCTATTCGATCAATTACAAGGAGCTCGATTTTTCTCTAAAGTTAATTTACGATCAGGATATCATCAATTAAATGTACAGGAAGAGGACATTCCTAAGACCGCTTTCAGAATAAGGTATGGCCATTATGAATTTACTATCATGCCATTTGGTCTAACCAATGCCCCAGCTGCATTTATGGACATGATGAACCGAATATGTAAGCCATATTTGGATAAATTCATAATTGTCTTTATAGATGATATTCTTATTTATTCTAAGAGCAAAGAGGAACATGCAGCGCATCTGCACACACTTCTAAGTTTATTGAGAAGAGAAAAGCTTTATGAAAAATTTTCAAAGTGCGAGTTTTGGTTAGAACAGGTATAGTTTCTTGGACATCTAGTTAATCATGAAGGAATTCATGTGAATCCCACAAAGATCGAGGCAATTACCAAATGGAAAACCCCTGAGTCACCAACCGAGGTTAGAAGTTTCTTAGGATTGGCCGGTTATTATAGAAGATTTATTCGAGATTTTTCTAGAATAGCTATTCCCTTAACTAAGCTAACCTGTAAATCTGTTAAGTTTGAATGGGGACCAAAACAGGAAGAAGCCTTTAGAATTCTTAAGCAAAGACTAACCAACGCACCCATACTAGCGTTACTAGAAGGAAATGAAGACTTTATAGTCTATTGTGACGCTTCTAAGTTAGGTTATGGATGTGTATTGATGCAATGTCAAAAGGTTATAGCCTACGCCTCTAGACAACTTAAGAATCATGAAGAGAATTATTCAACCCATGATCTAGAATTAGGAGCCATAATTTTTGCCCTTAAAATTTGGAGACATTACCTTTACGGTAGTAAGTTTACCATTTTCACCGACCATAAGAGTTAAGGTATGTTTTCGGGCAAAAGGAATTGAATATGAGACAAAGACGCTGGATGGAGATACTTAGTGATTATGATTGTAATATCCAGTATCATGCAGGAAAGGCCAAGATAGTAGCTGATGCTTTAAGTCGAAAGTATCATGAAAAGCAAAAAAGAGTACGTTCACTTAAACTAAATCTGCAAGTAGATTTACATGAACAAATTAGAAAGGCACAAGAATCAGTAATCAAGGATGATACTGAGAAACTGAAATGAATGATTACGGAATTAGAACAAGGAACAGATGGAATTTGGAGATTCCATAAGAAAAGAATGTGGATACCTAAATTAGGAAACCTACGCCACCGTATATTAGAAGAAGCTCATAAGTCTAAGTATACGATGCATCCTGGAAATGATAAGATGTATCAGGATTTAAGAAAGAATTTATGGTGGATAAGAACGAAGAAAGATATAGCATCTTATGTTTCTAAGTGTTTAACATGTTCACAAGTCAAAGCTAAACATCATAAACCCTCAGGTTTGTTGCAACAGTTAGAAATGCTAGTTTGGAAATGGGAATTGATAACAATGGATTTTGTTACCCAATTACCCAAAACAAGAAAAGGTAATGATACAATCTGGGTGATTGTAGACAGGCTAACTAAGTCATCTCATTTCCTACCAATGAAGGAAACTTTCAGTATGGAACAATTTGATAAGTTGTATGTAAATGAAATAGTTTCATTACATGGAATTCCTTTATCAATTGTTTCTGACAGAGATAGCCGTTTTACCTCTCATTTTTGGACAAGTTTCCAAAAAGCAATGGGAACCAAGTTGAATCTAAGCACCACCTATCATCCTCAAACGGACGGACAAAGAGAAAGAACAATTCAGACAATGGAGGACATGCTTAGAGCTTGTGTAATTGATTTCGGAGGTAATTGGGACGATCACTTACCATTGATAGAATTTTCTTATAATAACAGTTATCACACAAGTATCAGTGCTGCACCATTCGAAGCACTTTATGGTCAACAGTGCTGAACGCTAGTCTGTTGGGTAGAAATTGGAGAAAAGCAACTATCTGGACCTGAGATAGTACAAGAAACAACAGACAAGATTATTCAAGTCAAGGAACGATTAAAAACAGCACGTGATCGACAAAATTGTTATGCAGATAACAGATGAAAGCCATTGGAATTTCAGGTAGGAGATAAAGTGTTATTGAAAGTCTCTCCTTGGAAAGGAGTGGTAAGATTCATCAAAAGGGGAAAACTAAGTCCCAGGTATGTTGGACCTTTTGAAATTATTAGAAAAATAGGACCTGTAGCCTATCAGCTACAACTGCCAGAGGAAATGGCAGGAATACATGATGTATTTCATGTATCAAATCTCAATAAGTGCTTAGCTGATGAATCACCGGTAGTACCTCTTAAGGATATAGAGGTAAATGAACAGTTAAAATTTGTAGAAAGACCTCTACAGATTGAAGACAGAAAAGTCAAGAACCTCAAGCACAAGAGATTAGTTCTGGTCAAAGTGAAATGGGACTCCAAAAGAGGACCAGAGTATACATGGGAACTTGAATAAGAAATGCAAAGGAAATATCCACACCTGTTCCAGTAGATCTCGAGGACGAGCTCAAAAACAAGGTGGGCGGATATAACAACCCTCAAAAATATTTCTGACACCCTGATAATATTTAAAATATCCCAATACGTCATAAAATACACCCCGTATGCGAACACGGGCCCCGAATACCTTTATTTTTATTAAAATTAAATAAAAATAAAAGTTGAAGGGCTGTCGCGGGCCGCGACAGTCAGTCGTCAAGGCACAGCCCGGTGCTGCCACATGTCACGCCATTTGTCGAGCCTACCCCATGATCAGGCCAAGCTAGGCCCTACGTAGTCTACGTCACGGGCCGTGAAGGATTGACCTTCGGTCTACGCGGGCCGCGAGGAACCCCAAAACTGCTCCTATAAATTGGGAGCTTCGGCAGTTCAGTCGAATTCGCTCACGATTTTTCCCTCTCTCGAATTTCTGCATAGTTGAAGTAATATTTGGGTAGTATACCCCCTAAATAACGAAGTACTGCCTCGTTATAAGTATCATAACCCTAGTTACGTATTAGATACGCTGCCCGATTAATCCAGGGTTCTGTAACGGCTGTCGTGGTTCTGCCCGACGTAGTCGTTGTAATGCCGTCTCGGGGAGGGTATTACTAATGTAAATATTGGGTTATTATACTAACGCATGTGCATTTGTGTATTTAATAGATAATCACTAGGAAATCATTTAGGAAAACCCTAAGACAGCAATGTGAGTAATCTCCTTTTGTAAACAGTTTTTACAAAACCTCACTTAATTAATAATATATTAAACAGTGATTGAGTATTTGTATTCTACAATTATCTTCGGTATGTTGGGGTTTTGTATACAAAATTTGTTACTACCTTGCGAGGAGTAACATGACCACAAGTCGGGTTGACAGTACTGTGGGTGATAATTAAGTAGATGGAAACAAATGTAATTGCGTGACCGCCCTCAATACTGTACAATGGTTTTACTTAACTTGATTAAACTGGGATTCACTCACCAGTATTTCCCACTGACAAAATGTTTTTGAACGTGTTTCAGGTAACAAAATGTGAAAGCCAACTAGAAGCCAGCTGGACAGCACTGAAGGCTTGGAAAAATGGCAATAAAGTTACCTAAAATAAAGAGATGTTTTATTTAAATAAAATAGGGTTTATCCCTATAAAAATGTGTGTACTTGAAACTTGGGATTTTCCCATGTGTTTAATATATTAAAAGCGTGGTATTTTACTCTGATAAAATATTTCCTAACTACGATCCTGATGTAATTTCCGCTACCAAAATGATAATCACCTGGATACCACCAAAACTGGCCGCGGCCGCCCGTTCCCGGGTTGTTAGGGGACGGGGGTTGCGACAATTTTTCACTCAGTTTGCACTCGCAAATACACTAGTATTCACTTTAGAACCCCACCCTATATATATATATATATATATATATATATATATATATATATATATATCTTTGTAAGGGATCAGGAGAAAAGTCCTAAAGTGTGAGAACGCATCCTGGCTCAACACGTGGCGCGGGATATGATCAGGGCGTGAGGGTTTTTTTTTGTCTTTTCAATCTTCTTTTTTATTTCCCAATTTTGTGTAACATGCTGCTTCATTTTTGGAGTCTAAGATTATTTTGGCGTTAATTATATTAATTAACTAATTGGCTTTTTATTGTTTCTTAGATCTGTCACGTTAAATTAATTGTTTTGTGTCACATAGAAAATCTTTTTGGCGTTATAGCGTTTCCCTGGTCAATTTTTGGCATTTGTGCGTTGTTAATAATTCATTACAATTCATTAATATTTTCATAAGATTACAATAAGACCAAATGTGTTTTATGGCGTTTAATCAATATTTTTGGCGTTTAATACATTGACAAGGTGCTTTGCCAGCATCCGTTCTCACAGTTTTCATACTATTACCGTTTTAGTGTTTGTAGTTTTTGGTGTTTTATATAATAATGTATTTTATTAGTAGAGAATTAGATAACAAACAACAGACAAATAGATAACAAAACAATAGAAAATGAAAAAAAATTAAAAATTGTAATCTAATTTCTCATCCAAATCTTCACTGTCATCAGCCTCTTGTTCTTGAATTTGTTTTGGCGTTTTGAACCTTTGAATACATTAGCTAGATGCCAAATTTCCAACATAACGCCAGTCTTTTTTGTGACAACTGTCAAATTTGCATGCATCCGTACAATTTATTAACTATGATTAGTGCCTAATGACTGTGCTGATTTACAATTTATGACTTGAATTGCGTTCTGATTTCTGCATCATATTTACATGTGCATCACATTTCATGCTGTCACATCATTTTTACATACAAACTTTAGTGACATAAACGATGCACAAAGCACAGCTAGCACAGTTAGCGGATAACTCAGAAAATGCTGACTATGTTCGGTACATAGACAGACAGTGTTTTGAGACCTAGTATGAGCCAGAGACAAGGTACTACACTAGTATGGTGTGTAGGGAAGTAAGGACCACAAAACTGCTTTTCTAGGTGATAGTTAAAGTGCCGGAAAGTGCCTAAAACCCACATAAAGTGCAGAATTCTACATAATTCAGCAAAAATCAGCTTTTTAATAAGCTAGTAACATGCAAAAATATGACTAAACAGTCCTGAATGCTTCCCTAAATGTCGGGAATTAAAAGTGTTTCAAAAGGGGTACATAAAGATCACTAAACGGAATAGTTTGACACTTTAACGAACCGGTATCTAACCGAACAACCGGACATTACCCGAAACACCAAAATTATACTAGAAGCATTGCTTTAATGTTTCTGAGCTAGTTATGATCCCCGGACATCATAACACCCCACTAAAAATTTCTAGTAAATAATACTTGCAACTAACACTTGAAATGGAACCTTATCTAGCTATATGGTTAAAACTTACACTTAGACCCCCCCCCCCCCCTTTGTGTGTGGACGGTCACAATGACCCCACCAAAATCACCACTAAATCTCATCAAGATCCTACATGATCTCACTAGATATTACAAGATCTCTTTTGATTTTGCTTGGATTTGGGAAGATTCATTTAGATCTTGCTTAGATCTTCCTTGGATATTCTATAGATCTTCCTTGGATATTATAAGTAACCATCATCATCAACACTTCACAACTCACCTCCATCTCCTTCTCTCCTCCATGTTCTCGGCCCAAACAAGCACCCACACCACCACCATTTTCATCCAACTCCAATCCATTCCAAGATGTACACAAGGTGTTAGAAGCTAAGTTAGGAAGCTTGGAGCTTTCGGAAGTTGAAGGACCTTCACCGTTTGCTTTTATCCACTTCATTTCTCCACTTGTTCATCCCTAGCCTTGAGCTAGTAGTAAGATCTCCTACACACCCTTTTACATATTGTTTAGATGGTTAAAAGATGATATATGTTGTAAATCACAAGAACACTAAAGAACATAATCTTGAATCTTGAACATAAGCCTAACATATGATGAAATAGTGATGAAACTATGTTGTTTAGTGTGTGAATGATGTTTGCTTGTTATTTACTTGAGATTATGATGTTGATCATCATAAGGAGCTTGCTAGATTGTGATTAAACACATGATCTAGCAAGTTAGAGGATGATTATGTGTTAACACAAGAAGATCATCCTCACATATAAGCATAAACTTGAATAATAAGATGATTTCTTGAAAAATAATAAACAAAGTAAGCTGGTAATCTTATGAATCTAAGATTTATGAGTGGTTTTCCAAAAGAACCAAGTTCAAAATGTGGTTTTTAAAAGATCTTGATGCTTACTTAAATATACACTATTTTTGGTAATGAAATAAGTATAAGGGCACTTTGTTTACAAGAAAAGTTCAAAAGAATGATTTTTGGAAAAATCATCTAACAAGTTGTAAACACGCAAATCTTTCAAGAATGAGATTTTTAAAGTAATAAACACAATTTAAAGGGTAACTAAGTCTACTAAACATGCTACCGAGTTACTACAAGTTTTTGTGAAAGATCAAGTTCATGTTGTTATGTAAATTGTATAGTTTTTGCACTTGGTAAGTGTAGATTTATTTTTGATTGCTTGCGATGATTTTTGAAAAGAAAATGATATGCTTAAATAGCATGGACACCTCCATTTTTTTCTTCTAAAAATATAAACACTTAGAAAAATATTTTCTAACAAGTATTTACAAGTATATTTAACTATGGTTTTCAATATAAACTTTGCCATAGAATTTGTTACAAAAACACAAGTGTTGGAGGTTGGTTTTTATAAACAAGAATGAATAAATATGTATTCAGAATATATATTTACATTAAAGACACTTGTGTGAATATTTGTATACTTGGTGAAATAGTTATATTATTTTAGGGTAAAATAATATAACTTAACAAAATACCATGAAATTTACTATCTGAAATATTACAAAAAATCACAAGGAATAAATATATAAGTTACACACATAGTATTGTGGAACCGAATGATAGAACGTAGCTTACAAAATATTCCGGAAAATATGTTTATAAGTATATTTTTGGTAAATAATATTTTGGACACCAAAAGAATGAAAATGGGATTTTCATGATTACTACAAAATCATATCTTATTTTTGACAAGGAGGAAATATAATATTTTTGGAAGTAAAGAAATGCTTTCTTGGAATTATTAAGAAATATAATATTTTTGGGAAAAATATATATTTTCTTGGATAAACTTGAAATACATTATTTTGGACAAACTAAGTTTATATATATTTTCTAAGTGGGACTTGAAAATATATTGTTTTGGATATATATATTGGGAATATATTGGCATATTTTCAATTGGAATAATACATCGTAATACGACGCCAACACATGGCAATATATATACAAATACAAGAATACGGATAAGCATGTATAAGATACCCCATCCTTGGGAAAGAAATACGAGTATAAATACTTGAGAAGTATTATTACGAAATATTGTTTAACAATTATTCCGAAACTAAATAAATATAATTTAAGTTAAAATAATTATTATTTTAACAAATAATTATATGCTTGGAATAATAACAAAGACACTTTAAAAAGTAACTCAAAGGCACTAATTAATACCAAGTCAAGGCACGACCTGCTCGTCTAATGGACCGTAGTACGCATGTAGGTAATCGTGCGTTCTAGAGGGAGCTTTGAGTTACATCGGATACAAGGAACGCAAAACAGTGAGTTCATGTCCCCCTTTTCTTTAAATTGTTTTGTTTATTTACTTCGGGGGTGAAATACATGTTACAAAAGGATTACTTACAATACAATTGGTATGGTTAGCCTAGGAAAGAACCATAGATCATGTGAATGGGTAGGCGTATACTTGAGGCCATCAATCCTCTTGTAGGACCGAGGGGCATGAGTGATAGATCTATTTGGGTGTTGCGAGCCCCATCCATGAGTCCGCCGAATGGGCCATGAGGTGACTATGTCTTACAGCCGGAAGCCCGGTACAAAGTCTGCTAGGTTTGAGTCTTCCTGCACCATGTCACGTATATTAATGTATTAGCTACACATTAATTGATCTGTTTCCTTGTTGCTTTCATACCGGGACTTACAAACTTTCATACATACTTACAACGATTTCAAAGGTTTATACATACACTCAAACGAACACATGAACTCGCTCAACTTTTGTTGATGTTTTCAAACTACATGTATTTCAGGGAATTTGTAAGTGGATCTGGCGGGCGTTGGAAGTTTTTATGCTGCGTTAGAATTAAAGATGTCATCCATGCTCTTTGAGTTTGGTCAGTGTGTCTTATTCCTGGATGAGACACATCTTCCGAACCTTGGTGTTATTCAATATCTTTTGACGAGTCCTTAATGAACTCTTACACAATTTTTACGGTTTGTAAAACTTGAATTTGAAATCTACGTTTTAAAACAATGTTGTTATGTTTTGAACTTATTTAATGGATGACAAACCTATGATTTTATCATATAGTTGATGTTATGATTGAATGCAATGATATTAAGAAAGTCACACCATAATCACGCTTCCGCAAAAGTCAGGGTGTGACATTTTTAGACGAAGCTTGTTAGTGGCATCCTGTTTTTTGGTGTGATATTCTTGTTTGGTGGCATGTCATTGAAGATCAACTCCTGTTTGAATGCTATTTATAATAATGGAGTCCAAAATAGCATTTTACACTGCTATTGATCCCTTTATGCCATGCATATAGTCATCAAGAATAAAGCCCACATGATAACATATCACTGTCATCAGTCTCTTTTTCTTGAATATTTGTCCATCTCATTTAGCAAAAGCTTATAGAGATACCCACCTCAGAGAACAATTCATTCAGTGAAAGCTTTGCCATCTGTGGTTTTTTTAACTAATTTTTTGGCGTTTAAAGTGAGTGGTTTCTAGGGAACATGGCGTTTGTTTTTTGGGTGTGATCAATTCATTGTGTAGAGACCTCTCTCTTGTAGTAGTTTTTTTGGCGCGAAGTTTAGGCAGGATTTTTATTATAATAAATGATAGTAATAAAGTAGCCGTCTTTTCAGTTACTGTGTGTATTTACTGTTTTGTTCAGCTTTATCGACGTCCATCTTCCAAGTTTGGCGTTTAATGGCGTTCTGTAGAGTAAGATGACAAAATACAATAACAGAGAAAATATTAAACAGGAAAAATATTTATTATTATTTTTTGCGTTTTGTAAGCAATAACTTTTTGTAGTATTTTTTTTGGCGTTTTGTAAGCAATAACTGTTTGTAGTATTTTTTTTGGCGTTTTGCAACTAAATAGAGAAATATAGCATTTAATTATCTTAAGAAAAAAAAAGATTACACATAACAAAACCAACCAAAAAAAGTAAAACTTCTGGTCAGAAGGTACTTTATCCGAGAAGTATCCATCACTTTCGTCGTCTTCTTCCTCGGAGTCTTCATCTAGACTTTCATCCATGTCATCACCTTCACTTTTATTGGCTTCTTGTTGTTGAAGATTATGAAGCCTCCATTTGAACATGTCCTGCATCAACGCCATTTTTGAGTCCATATCTTTGTTCAAACAAGTGGCGTTGTGCAATTATTTCATGAACCCAATCCCCTGCTTTGTCATGATGTTTTCAAGCATGTAGTCTTCCTACTCTCCGCTGTCATATATAACGGTCACCATGTCTGTTTCCTCATCAAAACGCCATGATGTCATGACAGGGTCCGATTTTCCATCTGCTTTGATTAGTCCAAATTTCCTTGTTAATGTTTTTATAAACTTATGTGTTTCATGACATTCGTTATCCAGAGCGATGCCAAGCGAACGGATACCCCTCTATACCTCTTCTTCCATCTTCAAAATTGCCTTGACCGTCCTAACATACACCCTCCATCCGTTGTCATAACGTAGGACGAATCGCCTGATTGCCAGAGTGTATCTCCACCAAACGATGGTTGCCATTTTTTGTGTTTTGATTAAACTTGGCATTTTTGATAAAAGATGTTTTTGCAGAATGATATATTGAAGTGATTATGGAAGCGATGTTTAACGTCGTTTATATAATGATGTTTTTGGCGCGTAATTTAGGAGGAAATTTCTTCTAATAAATGTTAATAACTGAATTTCAGTTTCTGTGTTGTTTCCTCTTCCTGTAATCTCCAACGCGTTTTATCACTAATTTTTGGCGTTTTGTATTTAATGGCGTTTTATTTGTTTTGAATGGCGTGTTATCATTTTTTGTTGGCGTTTTGAATTTGAGCGGTAAAAGACCATTTTACCCTTAATGAAACGTGTCTACTTAATAGAATTGGTGTTATTTATGATAACGCCACCGCACTAATCTAGTATATAGATTGTTTTGATCTGACGATCCATAATCGTTCTTACTGTTGTCACACTTTCTCCCGTTTTCTTTAAATCCTGACCCTATATATATATATATATATATAATTATACATTGATGTATGTGTATATATAGTCGGCAAAGAGTCCCCTTATGTGAAACGAGTAGATCAATGTCAATTTATAAAAGTGTGCCCACTTTTCTTTTCCTTTCTCTTTGTTTGCTCTCATTACTTTAATTTACAAAAATACGCCAAAAATAATAAAAAGTGAAATTTAATTGGTGTCCAACTAACTGATGTTGGCTTACTGGATAGCGATCGGTATATGTTTTGTCTCTTTGTTGGTTAACTCTTGGTTAGAAATTGATAATATCATCACTCAACTATAGTTAAATTCAGATCACATTTTTGAACATTAGAACCATTGAGTTTAATGCAACAAAAAAACTAACTTGAATTATTTATGTATCACATATGTTCTACAAAACTAAAGTCTAAATGAATTAACGCAAATTTATATATTATTAATTTGAAATATATTTATGCATAGTGGGTTTGTATATGATACTTAATGAGTTTTTTGGGCATAGTTGTGTTGTACATGATATACTTAGTGGTGTTGTATCACATGTTTTGATGGTTTTTCAAAAAAAAAAAAAAAAAAAAAAATTTGATGTTTCACTTTAAACCCAAAACTACTTGATTTTGTAGTTTTAACCCAAAAGTTTTTAGTTTTTCCAATTTAACCTCACAACTTTTTTACTTTCAACTTTGATCCCCTATGTTTTTCATATTTTGCAAAATTTTTCGTTTTACGTTTAGATATAAATTTTACGACTTAACACGGCACAATGTGTGTGTGTGGTTCAACGATTTTACGTTTTATTATACGCTTCGTTCTAAATTTTGCGAGTTAACATGGGGCAACGTACGTGTGTGGTTCAGTGTGTTTACGTCGTCTATTTTTTTTCCCGTTTAATAAGTTCGTCACAATGTGTGAGTCCTAAATCGAGTTAGTTATTATTTTCTCTTTTTATATGTCCGTATAATTTTTCCACGTTAAGATGCCGCAACTT
Source organism: Helianthus tuberosus (assembly GCA_030545235.1). Classification (NCBI taxonomy): domain Eukaryota; kingdom Viridiplantae; phylum Streptophyta; class Magnoliopsida; order Asterales; family Asteraceae; genus Helianthus; species Helianthus tuberosus. The sequence continues at coordinate 14,160,661 of CM060402.1, read as the reverse complement.
CAATGTTGGTGGTCGTTGGCTATAATGTGGCATTGGTGCTATTTATCACGGTTTTACACCCCCGCCGCAACGCGTAGAGCTTAATACGATAGGTTATTTATATGGATACAAATCATGTAACGTAGTAATTATGATACTATTAATTGTATTCAGATTATTTGGTGAATTACTTATTTGTATAAGATAGTAATACAAACTTAACCGACAAAAACATCTTTAACACATTATAAATGTGAATCTGATCAACATGTCAATTTCATTGGCCGCGGCGCAACGCGCGCGGATCAATCTTTTAGTTTTCAGCAAATTGCATCTCTCTTTAGTTTCCCTAAAACCCCAAATTGTTCGCCCTTGTATCCTTCATCAAAAATCGAGTTTTATGGATTCTAACCCATTTAACCACAAGGTATAACGATTATACTTGATCTAGTTAAAATGATATTGTAGTGGCAGGTGATGGTAAAATCATTTGGCCTAAATTTAAGTTTTAACTAATGTATAATATAAAAAATTTAAAACCTTATTTTAAAATTATTGATTGACATCATACAGAGATAGTTATAATTGTTAGCTTTAGTACATGTTAAACAAACAAAATGTGTTTCATGTTCAAGTTGTACATGATAACTCATATTGCATTTCGATTCAACGTATCATTTTTTTTTTTTTTTTTACCAACCCAAAGCTAAACATGACAACCCGAATCGTAGGTATTCAATGTTACGTATAGTCATGAAGCTTATATAACTACCGAAGACCAATTATTGACGTTATGATGCGTATCAAACTCCACACCAAAATACAATCGTTATGATTTTTCTTCAGAATATTTTGGTTTCTTTTATTATATATTAAAATTGTTGAAGTAATACTTGTGTAATAGAAAGACAAATCCTAATTACTATTAAAATGAGCTATGAAATGTTTAAGCAATAAAATCAAACTTATACTTTAGGAAAGATGTGTATGTCACATGACATGGGTTATAGGTATATACATTCATCCAAATGAAAGCTCCTTCATTTTTTTTAAACTTAACTTATATTTATATTGATAAAATTATTAAATGTTCTAAACCTATCTTTGTAACCCATTCTCCTGATTTAAGAAATTATAATATATAGTATCATTTTATCTCACATTTATGATATCATTTTTCAATAATGCTCATACTTTACGTAGATTAGATAAAAGAGATAACATTGTCTTGTTATAGACGTACTTATGTCACTTATCTTGATTTAACTGGTTTATCTCTTGGAATAAAACGTCATGTCAATCACGTTTTGTTTATGTTTAAGACCGATGGGTATGGGATGGATAGTCTCTTTGGAGACTACCCGCCACGCCACGTCATCACGGGAGGAGTAGCATCCTTTTGGGGACTACCCAAGGGTGTGGAGGGGAAGGAATGACAACCCAAGAGAGTTGTACCTTGTGCCATAATACTTGTACCTTGCAAGAGATTGAGAGAGAGAGAGCAAATATGTGGGGGCCACAAAAATACAACCAGCCAATCATCCGGCTCGTCTCCAGCGTCCGGGAGGGGACGGAGGCGACGCGACGGGGCGGGAGGGGACGGTGTGGGACGATCCGGCAGGGGGCGACGGACCAGGGACGAGCCCCATGCCCACCGGTCTAACCTTGAATTTCTTTGTAAAATATGTTCTAGAAGATGTTTCACATCTCAAATTTCATATTTCATATCAATAAGAGTGGTGGATCCATGATTTTTTTCCAATGGGGTCCACTTTTTCGGTGTTCAGAATTTTCACAAACACGTTAAAATTTTCGGGTCGTCGACGTTTGGGTCGGGTCGGGTCGGGTCGGGGCAAGGAACATAGTAAAATATAATACGATAACAAAATTATATAATCGTTACTTATTAGAAAACACACAATAATAAAAATACGATGTCATCGAAACGGAAAAGAAACATTACAAACTTTTAGAGTTGTTCCCTACGAGTTTCTATCTTTTGAAAACGATCCATTACATCTTCGACCGAAACAACTAGAGAAGTAACAAAATTAAGTTACAAAACTTCGTTCATTTCGAATCAGATTTTAATATTATTTGTTACGTATGGTGCATGATATCAAAGTAAAATCGAATTCAAAGCATACAAAAATTAAGTTATCAAAGTAAACTATTTGTTATTTACGGCGCATGATATCACCCTTGGCAAGGATTTCAGGCTGTTTTTCATGGTTTGTGAGCACAACTTCATAAAGAACTTATTAGTTTAGTATGCAGGGCACTTATAATTGATGAAACATTCCCAATATACAGTGCACCAAACTAAAAAAAAAAAAACTTAATCAGATTTTACAAAACGAAAAATATATGGTTCTTACCTGTGGAGAGAAGTTTTACTTTTTGGCTCTGTGTTATTTGAAAGGGAATAAAAACCCCTAGTCTAAAATTAGATTAAAAAAAAAAAACACAAAAAACGCATTAAACAGGGATTGAACCCAGAACCTTTTGTTCACAACCATAGGATTTCACCACTGCAACAGCCTGGCTATTATGCGACTGGTGTCCAGCTAATTTATTTTATGGGGTCCATTGAAAATTTAATACACCGGCTCTACTATTTTTTTTTTTAAACATTAGGGTCCGCCCCTGATCAATAACATTATTAAACTAATGTATAACACCTGTGCACATTTAGGTTTCTTTGTCAAATAAAACAATATTTATCTTCATATAAGGAGTTGGGTTGTTTTACCGACTTTTTACCCGTTTACCAACTATCTCGATGTAAATTATATAATTTTATATATTCTTTGTAAATTGGTTTAGAAGATTTTCATTTCGTTGTATAACATTTTTTTAAATCACATTTGTACTAAAATTACACGTTTTTCCTACAAACTTCAACACTTGTCAAATCAAAGAAAAACATACATCTTATTATGGTTTTCATGGTCACATACGAAATGTGTAGTAAATCTCATTTCTCATCTTGTTTGATTTAGCTTATCGCGGATCCAGAATTCTCACTAATTTTTCTAAATCATACAAGATTTTCACTAATTTTTTATTTTTTCCAAACTGAGGGGGTTTCCGGAAACCCTAAACACCCCTAGATCCGCCCTTGGTGACGTCTTTGACAGATCTCAATGCTCCTTTTCGGTAATATCAAAATACAACATATATATTTAGCTGAAAGAAAAGGTTATGGAGAAGTGAGAAGCAATTCCTGAAGCAATTCCTGAAGCAATCAAATGTTACATCATAGATTATTACTTGGTAGGAGTTAGCAACCGTGTCTCACTCCTATTTACCTACAATAGCAGCAACTTTTGTCGCCGCTAATGCTCCAAAATATCGCTTCTAAAATCAGGCGAGATGGAGGTGCTCCGGCAGAGTGAAGGCGGTGCGGCGGTGCAGCAGTGCTCCGGCAGAATGATGGTGGTGGGACGGTGGAGTGAAAGAGGTGCTCCGGTAGAATGATGGTGCACTGCAGTGGCGTGTGGTGCGGGGTGAGAGAGACGCAGGTGGTGGAGGGAAAATGCTCGCTAAAATGAAAGAGGAGAGACCGTTGTTCTTTTATTCCCTGCCCATTTGATCTAATATCAATCAACGGCCTAGATGATGTTAAATGTGCGTGTCCCGGATCAAGACCTTTAGCGGCGACTTTTTAGATGTCGCCGCTAAAAGCGTCACCAGTAATGCTTGTAGTTCTTGTAGTGATAGCTTATGATTATTTACCTTCTATTTTAGTTATACATACTAAAGTTGCAAAGCCTTTAAACACTTTGGAAGGAGAAGATCATGGGTTCAAGTCTCAGATACGATATGAATAAAAGAAATTTTTCGTTCAAAAAAAAAAAAAAAAAGCTAAAGTCGTGATAGCTTATTATAAATAAGTGTGTTCCCTATTAGAATGGGCTTATTTTGACTCTCTTAGTTAATAGCTATTTTTATTTGCTAACGGAAAGAAAAGGAGAGATATCAAAAATAAAAACGTAATTAGTTAAACACATAGTGGTCTATCTATAATGTGCACCTTAGTTTACTACTCACTTTTTGTATTATCAGATAGATGAATTACAATTGTTAAGATAGTAAAAGAGGAAGTTGATATGAGAATCAATTTCATTTATCAATCACATTTACTAAGACGAGCAAATAATAAAAGATTATATATAAATGATATACGACCCATACTAGATATACAATTATATTCCCGCAAACTATAATAGAACAACTTTATTCAAAATGTGAATGTTTAAAACTTTGATTAACAACAAGTTGAAATTATAACAAAAGACCAAAGTCATCAACATCATTGTTTAAACCTAATCATTGTAAAAATAAGGAAGAAATGGTAACATCCACCAAAAACCGGATCATAGAAATCCGACTCATTTTGTAAACCGGATCCGAAGTGAAACAAATGAAAAATGGAATTTTTATTATTTATTTGTTTTAAATATTTTTTCGTATTAATTAAACTAAATACGGATTAAAAATATTAGTTTTATAAATAACTTTCTTTAGATCTATAAAAGAAAATTAGTAACTACCTTAGATTTATTAAGAGTGTGCCTATTGGCACACTAAAGTGCCTATTGGCACACCAAACCCTAGCAAAATTAGGGTTTATCTACGCTACGTATTGGTCAATACGCAGCGTATAGGGTTACACCAATACGCTGCGTATTGACCAATACGCAGCGTAGATAGTCCATATATCTCAGTGCCTGATAACCAATCATTGCACAGAAAACAATGTGTGTCTATGCTGCGTATTGAGCAATACGCAGCGTATTGAATTTTACACAAATGGTCCCTGGAGTTTCAAAAATTGACACAAATGGTCCCTTATTTTTGATATATTTACACTTTGGTCCCTGGTTTTTCATATATTGACACAAATGGTCCCTCGTGTTTCATATATTGACACAAATGGTCCCTATCAGGGACTATTTTTGTAAAAACTGAAACTTCAGGGACCAAATAGTAAACATATCAAAAATGGGTAAAAAGGGGGTCTTCTTTAAAGAACCGGCCCTTGCAAGACTCGAACTCATGACCTCTCGTTTAGAACCGCAACGCCATAACCAGTTTATCCTCTGTCCAGAGCTGTTAGAGTATGAAACTTAATACCTTATATACCCTAGCTAATCAATACGCTGCGTATTGGTCAATACGCATCGTATATAAAACATCTGGAAAAATGGGGTCATTTGGGTGGGTTTGAAGTATCAAAAGTTTACCAGTTTTATATACGCTGCGTATTGACCAATACGCAGCGTATTTGTCAACTGGTGTACAGAATTAGTCCCTCAATTTCAGTTTTTACAAAAATAGTCCCTGACAGGGACCATTTGTGCCAATCTATGAAACATCAGGGACCTATATATATTTTCGACGCTCGTTAGGACCGTACGCGCCTTACGTGCGTCGAAACTAAGTTCGTCGTTAAAATATATATTTTTTTTATTATTTAGTCGAAGTCGAACCGTAAGGCGCGTAGGTCCCTAACGAGCGTCGAAACTAAGTTCGTCGTTAAAATATAAAACGACGAACTTAGTTTCGACGCTCGTTAGGGACCGACGCGCCTTACGGTTCGACTTCGACTAAATAATAAAAAAAATATATATTTGAACGACGAACTTAGTTTCGACGCTCGTTAGGGGCCTACGCGCCTTACGGTTCGACTTCGACTAAATAATCAAAAAAATATATATTTTAACGACGAACTTAGTTTCGACGCTCGTTAGGACCGTACGCGCCTTACTCGAGTCGAAACTAAGTTCGTCGTTAAAATATATATTTTTTTATTATTTAGTCGAAGTCGTACCGTAAGGCGCGTAGGTCCCTAACGAGCGTTGAAACTAAGTTCGTCGTTTTATATTTTAACGACGAACTTAGTTTCGACGCTCGTTAGGGACCTACGCGCCTTACGGTACAACTTCCAAAAGTTTATCTATACAACAAAACACTCTAAATAACCTGCCAGAATTTTATATAACCTGCCTGAATTTCAAAATATAACATTTCAAAATATGTGAAACTATTTACACCGAAGTTTGATATATACATAGCAAAATACATAACAAAGTTTGTCCATACATAACAAAATGATAAAATACTACTGCTGCTGCTCCTGATGCTGCTGCTGATGTTGCTGCTGCTGCTGATGCTGATCCCAGTCCGCATCCGCAATGAAGGGTAGTGGAGGTAACCCGTCATGCTGTCGCTGCTGCTGCAGCGCCGCAGCCACCCACTCTAACAAATAGTTGTTTCTTTCAACGTTTCGAAGCAGCCGCTGATGTGACGGGTCAGGACCGAGCCAAACATGGCGTGGGAACTGGGCGCCCCGGGTGGTCCACGCGGCTGTGGTGGCTGCGGAAGAACGGCGGCCGGCTCATGCGGCTCCAGCGGCTCCGGATCGTGCGGGGGATAAAACAGAGGGAACTCTTCTGGCAGTTTTGTAAGCTCGTATTGCGTGCCGTCCAGTTTCTTTAACCGCTTCCCGCATGGAAAGTCTTTGGTAATATGCATCCCGTTTACTGTGTTCATCCCCATCCGCTTTGGCTGTGTCGCCGGGCCTACACGGCCGCGGTCGTTCTCCGGATGATAGCCCAACGAATGGGCTATCTTGGTCACGTAGGCGCCGCCGAATAGCATTCCGCGCTCCTGTCGATGATGCGCGGAGGCGAAATACTGCGCCAACCCGTGGGCGAGAGCGCACGGCCTCTTGTATAAGAGGCAATATAAAAAGAACAAGTCACCACTCGTACACCACTCACGGCTTTTGTTTCGAGCAGTGATCGAAGTGGAAATCATCTTGTGCAAATACCTGCATAAATAGAAACCAGTCAGTAAATAATAATCAGCCGTAAACAGGCGTTTAAACGGCTGCAAACGCAGCCGCAAACGGCTGCGATTTCGCTGTCGTTTGCGGCTGCGTTTGCAGTCGTAAACGGGCGTTTAAACGGCTGCAAAAGCAGCCCCAAACGGCTGCGAAATCGCTGCCCTTTGGTGCTGTGTTTGCAGCCGTTTAAACGCCGGTTTACGGCTGCAAACGCAGCCCCAAACGGCTGCCGGTTTAAACATCGTTCAAACGCCGGTTACGGTTCGACTTCGACTAAATAATTAAAAAAAAATATGTTTAAAAAAAATTCTGTTTAAAAAGAAATTGGGTTTAAATGGTCCTTGGAGTTTCAAAAATTAACACAAATGGTCCCTTTTTTGATATATTTACACTTTGGTCCCTGAAGTTTCAAAAATTGACACAAATGGTCCCTAACGAGCGTCGTAATAAGTTCGTCGTTAAAATATAAAACGACGAACTTAGTTTCGACGCTCGTTAGGGACCTACACGCCTTACGGTTCGACTTCGACTAAATAATAAAAAAAATATATATTTTAACAACGAACTTAGTTTCGACGCTCGTTAGGACCGTACGCGCCTTACGAGCGTCGAAACTCAGATCGTCGTCGTTAAATTATATTTTTTTTTATTATTTAGTCGAAGTCGAACCGTAAGTCGCGTAGGCTCCTAACGGGCGTTTAAAAGGCTGCAAACGCAGCCGCAAACGGCTGTGATTTCACTGCCGTTTGCGGCTGCGTTTGCAGTCGTAAACGGGCGTTTAAACGGCTGCAAACGCAGCCGCAAACAGCTGCGATTTCGCTGCCGTTTGCTGCTGCGTTTGTAGTCGTAAACGGGCGTTTAAACGGCTGCAAACGCAGCCCCAAACGGCTGCGAAATCGCTGCCCTTTGGTGCTGTGTTTGCAGCCGTTTAAATGCCGGTTTACGGCTGCAAACGCAGCCCCAAACGGCTGCCGGTTTAAACATCGTTCAAACGCCGGTTACGGTTCGACTTCGACTAAATAATTAAAAAAAATATGTTTAAAAAAAAATCTGTTTAAAAAGAAATTGGGTTTAAATGGTCCTTGGAGTTTCAAAAATTAACACAAATGGTCCCTTTTTTGATATATTTACACTTTGGTCCCTGAAGTTTCAATTTTTTACAAAAATGGTCCCTGATGTTTCAAAAATTGACACAAATGGTCCCTAACGAGCGTCGTAATAAGTTCGTCGTTAAAATATAAAACGACGAACTTAGTTTCGACGCTCGTTAGGGACCTTCGCGCCTTACGGTTCGACTTCGACTAAATAATAAAAAAATATATATTTTAACGACGATCTGAGTTTCGACGCTCGTAAGGCGCGTACGGTCCTAACGAGCGTCGAAACTAAGTTCGTCGTTAAAATATATATTTTTTTTTATTATTTAGTCGAAGTCGAACCGTAAGGGGCGTAGGTCCCTAACGAGCGTCGAAACTAAGTTCGTCGTTTTATAACGAGCGTCGAAACTAAGTTCGTCGTTAAAATATAAAACAACGAACTTAGTTTCGACGCTTGTTAGGGACCTACGCGCCTTACGGTTCGACTTCGACTAAATAATAAAAAAACTATATATTTTAACGACGAACTTAGTTTCGACGCTCGTTAGGACCGTACGCGCCTTACGAGCGTCGAAACTCAGATCGTCGTCGTTAAATTATATTTTTTTTATTATTTAGTCGAAGTCGAACCGTAAGTCGCGTAGGCTCCTAACGGGCGTTAAAAAGGCTGCAAACGTAGCCGCAAACGGCTGTGATTTCGCTGCCGTTTGCGGCTGCGTTTGCAGTCGTAAACGGGCGTTTAAACGGCTGCAAACGCAGCCGCAAACGGCTGCGATTTCGCTGCCGTTTGCGGCTGCGTTTGCAGTCGTAAACGGGCGTTTAAACGGCTGCAAACGCAGCCCCAAACGGCTGCGAAATCGCTGCCCTTTGTTGCTGTGTTTGCAGCCGTTTAAACGCCGGTTTACGGCTGCAAACGCAGCCCCAAATGACTGCCGGTTTAAACGTCATTCAAACGCCGGTTACGGTTCGACTTCGACTAAATAATTAAAAAAAATATGTTTAAAAAAAAATTATGTTTAAAAAGAAATTGGGTTTAAATGGTCCTTAGAGTTTCAAAAATTAACACAAATGGTCCCTTTTTTGATATATTTACACTTTGGTCCCTGAAGTTTCAATTTTTTACAAAAATGGTCCCTGATGTTTCAAAAATTGACACAAATGGTCCCTAACGAGCGTCGTAATAAGTTTGTCGTTAAAATATAAAACGACGAACTTAGTTTCGACGCTCGTTAGGGACCTTCGCGCCTTACGGTTCGACTTCGACTAAATAATAAAAAAATATATATTTTAACGATGAACTTAGTTTCGACGCTCGTTGTGAAATTACCATTTCGCCCTTCTGTTAGTGCTATACATGGGCTGAATATAAGGGCAAAAAGGTCATTGTCCACCTTTATCTACGATCCGTATTGCTCTCTACGCCGCCTACATAAAGGTCAGCAGAATGACCTATATACCCTTCTGTATAGCCTATACGAAGCATGGATAGAAGGGTATAAAGGTCATTGTGATGACCTATATATGTATCGTAGAGCTCCATACGGAGCGTATATAAAGGTCCGAAAATGACCTTTTTGCCCTTATATTCAGCCCCGTATAGCCCTAACAGAAGGGCAAAATGGTAATTTAACATATTTATATTTTCAAACTTTACTTTGGGGGGAAAATTGTCCGCCTTTGTCATACGATGCGTATTGATCAATACGCTGCCTATTTGTTTTCCATTTTACCTTTTTACCCTTGTTCTGAGGCTAAAGGAAGCCAAAAACAGGGGCTTTATTGTCATTTGCTTGTAATACGCTGCGTAGGGATCCCTACGCATCGTAGATAAAGCTACATTTTTTATTATTTTTTTTTCCTTTATTTGATACATAATACAAACAAATATAATTTAGAATTATAAAAATAAAAAATGATACAGACTTTATAAATTAAAAAATTTCTACAATTTACAAAAATACAAGTTTCCGCTTAATCTTCGATAACATTTAAACTCGGTTCTCTGTCTTTGTCTGAGTCTGCTTGAGGATTGATTAACTTGAAGTAGTGCTGTAACCGCGGTCTATACATTTCTTCCCACCGTTCCGCAGCTATTGATCGATGTGTCGACCACAACGGGGTCGCTAAAGGCATGGGGTAGTCTCCTTCCAACTTAGCATGTATGTAGTGTCCCCCGTCAACATGTACGAGCGTTATCGCTTGAGGTCGTGGATCTAGTGGGGCATCCGTTAATGGGAAGATGGTAGTGCTCCATTCGATGCTTAGCACGTGGAGGACAATATTATACCTTTGCGCTACGAGAAGCCCTACCTGGGGCATTTCCATCCAGTGGCTTGGACCGCACCCTGACACTGAATGCCATTTGATGCTGTTACGTATTCGTTCAAAGTCTCCTTCGTTATATGTTTCGAATATATGCTTCCAACATGGCTTGTTATGGTCAATCTCCAGTAGTAAATCTCTTCGAATATTGGTCCATGCGTGTTCCGTAAAACCTAACCCGACAGCCACAGACCTGTACCCACAATGACCGTCTAGGGTCACATCTTGTATACGCGATATGTAAGAGTGAAACTCTGATGGAATTTGATTCTTAAACCTCCTAATGCTTAACAAGTGCTCGTCCCCCGTCATTAATGGAAAACCCTTATCATCCCGCGTCTCCTTCTTTTTAGAACTTGTTGAACTGTTTCGTCGCATTTTAGGTTTTTCAGACTTTACAACCGAACCAGTTCTACGAGAGCCCTCTGACGGTACGTATGAGCTGTGTCGGGGTAAATCGTACCTATGTTTGGGGGAAGCGGTATATACGTTGCTGTCCTCGCCATAGGAGCTGTGTCTCGCAGCTTCGTCTAACCTGGCAGCTTCATCTAGGCTTTCTTGTACTTTCTTTGATGTAGGCCGACCGCGAGTATTTTGCTGGACGATCGGTGGTTTCTTGGTTGACGATTTCGGGGTGAAGACCGCTTTTATCTTTGAAAGCAAACTCTTTTGCTGAACGGGGGACTGCGCCTCTAAATGTTGCCGCACATTATTTAGCTCTTCTACAACATCGACTTCCTCGTCTACCAGTTTACACGGGCGCAAGTCAAGCTTACGCCAGAATACATCTATGTCGTCGAGTTGTATCATACGCCCTGTACAGTTAAGTTAATACGGTGTGAGAAACAGCTAAATCGTACAAGATAACAAAAGGTTTGTGGTTTTAATATTTTTTACCTGTACTTTCTGCGTTTTCCAGCCTACAAGCACACGGCAATCCACAGCTAAGCCACATATGGCAACCACATGATGCGTTAAGTTTCCGCAACACCTCCATCTTCCTGGTCAGCTCTTTTGCCAGCAAATCAAGTGCTTTATGGGAAACCTTTCCACGTAGGTTGTCCAACACTCGGCGTCTGTGGTGGTTCATCGTTTTTTCGATGCTCTCAGTGAAACTTTTTTGTATTTCATCGTACTGAGTTTCAACTATATCAATGACGCATCTTGCTATTCGCTCCAATGAACTCCCGCGCGTAATGTATCTTTTTAAATTTGCGTGCTGGCTCTCAACTCTGTTGGTGGTGCGCTGACTAAAGTTGCGACACTTATCGGTCCACGCATAAACGAACATTTCTTTATAGTTTTTGAGCCAGTTTTCGTAGACGTAATCATAGACACCTGCAAAAATAAAATAATGAAATGTAAAAGGATAAACAAAGAAAATCTCTGTTACGACATCTGTAGAGGTTTGTTTTGTAGGTCGCGTCGATCAACATCACGTGCGGGAATGCACGCCACATAGTGATTGAATAAGGATGAACAAAGAAAATCTCTGTTACGACATCTGTTTTGGGTTCCTGTCGGGTTTCGTAAACGAATCGGTGGTCATGCAGCAGGCTTTCCAGTGCCTGAATAGGATTCTTTTTGTCCACTATGGTCGCTCTAATTTTTTGTACCGCATTTTGCACGTCTTTCTGAACATGCAGGCTGTCGGGGAACTGCGTTCTTAGGGTTTGAAATATGATACGTGGCTCCATGTTTTGAGCAGTTAGCTGCTCCACTAGCTTGTATTCGGCTTCAGTAAATCTTCGCACAAAAGCTTGGCCCAACAGACTCGTCGTAGGTTCGTGGTTATGGTTCGCGTCTTCCACTTTTAACTCCCACGTGTCATTCGTCACGTCCCGGATGGCGAGTAATGAAAAGGGGCAACCGATTTTTTTGCTACCAGCTTTCCTAACTGTTGCTTTACTACGGTGCTCACCACTACGGTCGCACACAAGCCATACCATCCCAGTAGTACCGCCAATATTTTTCGATCGGCGGGTAACAATTACGTAACCATACGCCTTTCCCGTTTCTTGTACCCAATTCTTCAAATCAGTTTGAGACATGAAACGCTAAAAAAAAGTTACGTTAATAATAATAATAATAATAATAATAATAATAATAATAAATACAAGGGTTAATATAGTATTTAACATTAATAATAATAATATTAATAACAATTATAATTATAGTATTTTACCAATAATAACAATAATAATAATTATTATAATTATAATATTTTTAATAATAACAATAATAATAATATTAATAACAATTATAATTATAGTATTTTACCAATAATAACAATAATAATAATAATAATTATAATTATAATATATTTAATAATAATAATTATTATTTTAATGTGATACCTCATTTATTTGAAACGGATTGCCCGGGGTAGATGGTTCATAAAGTGATGTGTTACGGGGCTCATAACCATATCCACCATGTTCTTCGTATCCACTGTAACCACCTTCACCCCCATATCTATCGTATCCACTGTATCTACCTTCACCCCCGTATCCACTGTATCCACCTTCACCCTCGTATCCACCTTCACCCCCGTATCCACTGTAACATTCGTATCCATCTTCACCCCCGTATACCCCGTAACCCGGATACGATTGCTGCGTCGGGTAATATGGTTCATCAACAGGTGCATTCTCAGCACCGTATCCACTTTGTTGCACGTACGGAGATTCATACCCGTATCCGTAATCCGGATACACTTGATACGCCGGGTAATTTGGTTCATCAACAGGTGGAGTGAGAGTCTTGTTCAAGTTTGGCAACTGTGTTTTTTTATCAACAGGGACTCTAGACACAACCTCCTCCTCCTCATTGGCATCATTTGCTCCCCTTGTGTCGTTAGAATAGCGATTACCGAAATAATTATCGGTCCAAAATGATGACATTTTAACAAGATTGAGCAAAAGAAATAATTTTGGTTTGGAATGTAAACTGTTTACTGAAGAACAAAAGAAATGCGAATGAAAGAAGCGAGTGAAGAAAATACTGATAAATGAATGGAAGATGACAACATCGCACTGCTAAATAGACTTTCAATTATAGTGTATACTTTATTCCCGTGCCTGACATACATACGCTGCGTATTGACCTATACGCAGCGTATACGAAGTGTTCAAATACGATACGTATAGGTCAATACGCAGCGTATAAGCTAACTCGTGTATATAAGAATTAAGTTTCATTATCTAACAGCTCTGGACAGAGGATAAACTGGTTAAGGCGTTGCGGTTCTAAACGATAGGTCACGAGTTCGAATCATGGAAGGGCCGGTTCTTTAAAGAAGACCCCCTTTTTTACATATTTTTGATATATTTACACTTTGGTCCCTAAACGTTTCAATTGTTACAAAAATGGTCCCTGATGTTTCAACAATTGATACTGATGGTCCCTGGTGTTTCGTAAGTTTACACAAATGGTCCCTGATGTTTCGAAATTTTACATAAACGGTCCCTGAAGTTTTGAAAGATGACAAGAATGGTCAATACGGTGCGTAATGGTCAATACGGTGCGTATATATACCTTGTTTTCTGTGCAATGATTGGTTATCAGGCGCTGAGATCTATGGTCTATCTACGCTGCGTATTGGTCAATACGCAGCGTATTAGGGTTACCCTATATGCTGCGTATTGACCAATACGCAGCGTATTTAAACCCTAAGTGTGCAGATAGGCAAACTCAGTGTGCAGATAGTGAGAGCCTTTATTAATAGGAAAAATTACACTTTTCGTCCTTTATGTTTGTAGCTAGTTGCAATGGATAACATTTACCTTTAATAATTACAGCCACAGTCCTTTATTTGGAAAACTCAGTACATCTTTCGTCCTTTAGCACTAACCTAGTTAAAATTTTCAGTTAAGTCAGATTACATAAGGGTAATTTAGTCTTTTTACTATTCTATTATAAAATAGTTTAATAAATATAAAAAACAAGATTTAAAACATAATATATATATTCTTTCCTCTCATCCAACATCTAACCAGTGCCATCTCCGAAACCACCCATCTGACATAACCACCCACCACCACCATCAACCACCACTGCCATCTCCGAAACCACCCATCTGACCTAACCCCCCCCCCCATGAAAAACATGACCTAACCACCACCATGAGCCACCACCTCCATTACGCCTAATCGAACCACCATAATGGATATCAAGAGCCTTGACTAAAATCAAAGATCACAAAACTGAACAGCAAATTTGTGTTGAAAAGGAAGAAAGGAAGAAAACCTTCATATTTTTCCGAAACCACCCATATACATAGTAGAATTCAAATACTAAATAAAAACCTTCATATTTATCTAACCCAAACTTCCATACCTGATACCTACAACCAAAATCCCAACTCAAGTCAAACTCTAATTTCTTAATTGATAAGCCCAACAAAAATGCCCTTTTGCCCTGGTGAAGAATTTCGAATCATCCAACACACCACCGTTGCCAAAACCTACACACCACTACAAGACTAATTTGACAGATCTGCAGGCTTTAGTTCCACAATCAACAACCAAATAATTTCCCCAAAGAATCAACAACCATCGTTCAAACTAAACAATTCAAGAAACTGTCGCCATTCAGTTTAACGAAAACCAGAGAAACTGTCGCCGTCAATGGATCGTTTCAATCGGAGAACTAGAATGAAATCGTCGTTCTTCTGGCGGCTAAGCTGGAACTTCCTTCTGATATTAATTTCCGACTGTGGTGGTTAGATTCGATGGTGGTGGTGGGGCTTGGTGGACAGATTTGGTCGTGGTAATGGAGGTTAGTTGGAGAGAGAGATAGAGAAAGCGGGAGAGAAAGATGTCTTTAGAGAAGACTGAAGAGAGAGGGTTTTTTTACATAAACAAACAAGTGAAACTACCAATTTACCCTTGTGTGCAAGGCACATGTTTAGACATAACTGAACATTTTAACTAGGTTAGTGCTAAAGGACGTAGGATGTAATGGGTTTTCCGAATAAAGGACTGTGACTGTAATTATTGAAGGTAAAGGCTATCCATTGCAATCTGATACAAACATAAAGGACGAAAAGTGTAATTTACCCTTATTAATATGTAGTTATGAGGTGGAGGGGTCCAAAGTATCAAAACCCAAACCTACACCCCGTCCCCACGCGCTCACGCGTTCTACCTGGATCACCCCACTTTCCCTAAGCAAAACCCATGCGCCCCACTCCTTCTCCACCCGACAACCCGGCCCGTTCCAAACTCGGTCATTTCGTGACCTCTCAACCTCATTTCGGTCCCATTGTGTTCGTTTTCACGGAGAAATCAAATCCCCATCATTAAATCTATCCATTACACCTCCTAATTACTAAAATAAAGTTGAAAGTAAAACACCATTAAAGTCTTCAAGAACTTGATCGGTCTCACACGAATTCGACCACCATAGGCCTTAAAATTAGTCCAATTAGAATCCTCTCATCTTTTTACATTATGCCCAACTCTCAAATCCAGTTAACACTCACCCAATCTCGTGGACTCAAGGCAAGAACGAATCTAGGGCTCGTAACTTTATCCAACGATTCTGCTATCTATTCTCAATGAAATCAGGTGATTCTTGTGCCTATTTCATTTAGTTTTTCATGCTTCACAAAACCCCTCTATCCATTTATGTGACAGAGGGTAAATGAATTCGAATTTAATTTGTTGTGAAATTAGAGTTTTTAAACTTTATAATTTTCAATCTAGAAACATGTTTTTTTTTTTATGAAATCGAACTTGTCAATCTGATCATTTACATATTGGATTAAGTTCTAGAAATTTTGGGAATTTTAGGATATTTTATTGATTTATTGGATAATTAAAGATGTTATATTAATTTAGAAAATTATGGTAAAATACAAATTAATCAAAATACTATATCACCATTTTATATTGAGTAAATTTCAAAGTTCGTCCTTTATGTATGTCTAATATATCAAAGTATGTCCTTTATCTTTAATAACCTCAGAAAACATCCTTAATGTTTGAAAAACCAATCAGGTTATGTCATTTACCCTAAACTTTGTTTGTTTTCCCAGTTAAATCAGGTCACGTGAGAAGCACATGAGGGTATATTGGTCTTTACCTTAATACTAGAAAAATAAAATTATAAAAAATTCAAATCTTCTTTCTCTTAACTATAAGCTTCATAATCTGCACATTATATCTTCAAAACTTCAAACAAAACCCAGATCTTCAAAACACAAAGAAAAAAATATTCAAAACTTCAAAACCCGGATATTCAAAACTTCAAAACCCAGATTATCATCAACATTATCATCAATAACCCATGAACAAAAAACCCCCCAATTTCTTACAACTCACCAAAATTAGGGCAACAAAGTGGTTTATTGAGATCTAACAATCCTACCACCACCACAACCTACCTACCGCCACCACCGCCACCACGACCCACCTGTCGCCGCCATCACCGCCACCACGACCCACCTGTCGCCGCCATCACCGCCACCACGACCCACCCGTGTTGACTGTTTGACTGATGTTGACCCGACACCGAATCTGAACCGAAAATGAAACTGAGTCGGTTGGCTACTTTGACTGGACCCGAACCCAAACTGAAACTGGGTTGTAATGAATCTGAAAATAAATCCAAACAGAATCCGATTTTGAAGTGAAACTGGAACTTAACCGAAAAATACTCAAAACCCTTACCGGAATAGAGACGACCATGTTAACCCGGTGTCGACTGAACTCGAACCGAACTGAGTCTGACCCGTGCCGTGACACCCAAACTCAGAATGATGCCCGACACCATCAACCATCAAACCTGAAACGCAAACAAAACGGACTTGAGAGATAGCTCGTTACAGACCTGAGAGTAAAAGAGGTGAAGATGACGAGTTGGATAAGTTTACCGGAGAAAATTCCTGAACCCACGACTGCTGTGACTCAAGAGGGTCGCTGGAACCACCGCCGCCGTAGACGACGGCACCGGCTCCGCCGGTTCTCTCTCTCTCTTTCCTGCCTCCTCTTCTGCTCGATCTCTCTCTCTCTCACTCTCTCTTGAATATGCCAGGTTGTGGAGGTGGTAGGATTGTTAGATAGAGAGAAGAAGGGGGTATGTTGATGTGCAGGTGATTGAAAGATGGAGAAGATAATGGTGGAGTTTAGGGTTTTTATTAAGGTAAAGACCAATATACCCTCATGTGCTTCTCACATGACCTGATTTAACTGGGAAAACAAACAAGGTTTAGGGTAAAGGACATAACCTGATTGGTTTTTCAAACATTAAGGATATTTTCTGAGGTTATTAAAGATAAATGACATACTTTGATATATTAGACATACATAAAGGACGAACTTTGAAATTTACTCTTTTATATTCTGAATTTTAATTTAGTTGTAGAATTATTATAACAAGTCCTATATTTATTATATAATTTAGTTATAATGAGGAGATTAAATAAATTATAAAACTATTCAATCCTTTTTACAAATATAGCGAATTTTATTTTTACAAGTATAACCAATTTGAATAAAATAATATTCCATATAAGGTGGTTATAATTTTCTAATTAGTGAAATTCATTAGATGGATTATTTATAATTATTCGAATTTAACTCTCACAAAAAGATATAGTAGCATATATAATTTTATGTTATCATTTCTAAAATAATTCCAATAAAATTCATTTATTTTTTCATGTGTTAACTTATAGATTTATTTAATTATTTGTTTAAGTATTCATATATTTATTTATTAGTTTTGATGAGAAATTAGTTATCAAAATTAACACTCACAAAAACTTAACAACGTAATAATCTTATATTATTTGTGTAGGGTGGAGATACAATAGAAAGTTAATTTGGCTAGGAAGGCTAGAAAGTGATCTTAACCATCCATTTAGCTAATCAAGGGCTAAGATTAAATCAGGGAAATTGAAAAGAAGAAAAGAGGCGCGTGAGTTTGTTCAAGGGCATTCTAGTCAATCCAAGCCAATAGTTTCTCTCCCCTCCAATTCCCCCCCATTTTTTAAACGTTAATAACTCTTTCATACGACATTATTTTTTTATAAAAATTGCACCAAAAAAACGAGCGCTTTTTTATCTTTAAAACGAGTATACTATTGCTATATTTAAAAAAAAAAATTTAACTCAGTTGTCTAAAACGCAATAGAAAAACCACCAGTTACGTAAAACGCAATGAAAAAAAAAACATAAAAAATGACATTTTTCTAAAACGCAATGCACAAAAAACACAAAGAAATGACTTATTTGTAAAATGCAATGGCCAGAAAACACAAAGAAATGTCTTATTTCTAAAACGCAATAGACTGAAAACACATAAAAAAGTGTTTTACCTAAAACGCAAAGCACAAAAAACACAAAGAAATGTCTTATTTGTAAAACGCAATGGCCAGAAAACACAAAGAAATGTTTTATTTGTAAAACTTAATGGCCAGAAAACACTTAAAAATGTCTCATTTCTAAAACGCAATGACCTAAAAAAACAAAAGAAAGTGTTCTCTGTAAAACGCAATGGACTGAAAACACCTAAAAATGTGTTTTACCTAAAACGCAATGACTAAAAACACTTCAAAAATGTGTTGTACCTAAAACGCAATGACTAAAGATACTTAAAAATGTGTTTTTTCTAAAACGCAATAGCCAGAAAACACATAAAACTCTCTTATTTCTAAAACGCAATGGACACATAAAACTGTTTCTGAACTGTTTGTGAATTGTCTGTGAACTGTCTGAATTGTCTACGAATTACTGTCTTTGAACTGTCTCAACCCCAGCCAGGGGCTGCCGCCCCTGGGACCCCGCTACCGGGGGCTGCCGCCCCCGGACACCCGCCAAGATCGTAAAACGCAATGACTAAATAAAAACCCAGATCGTGAAAATGAAATTAAAGAATTTCTTACATGGATCGAAGCCGGTTTCTTCATCAATTGACGAAATTTGAAATGATAGAAACACTTATCAGCGATTGAATCGAACAAATCGAGTGATTATCTTCAAAATCACCGGAAAAAACGAGATTTTGTATGAAATTAAACTGGGTTTTCTTCAAAAAAACTGAAGAACACGTTGATCGGGGGTTTGAATCATTGATTGGTGATGAAAATCGCACTATAATGTAGTGATTATTGAGATAGAAAGTGAAGAAATGGTTGAAGATGGTGGGTTTTGAAAATGGTGGGTTTTGAAGTTACTGGGTTTTGAAAAAGGAAGAAGAAATGGTTGGATTGACTAAAATACCCTTTTTCTTTATTTTAAATGTTGCCACATGTCATCCTCTTATTGCTTCCTATCCTTCCTAGCGAAATTAATCTTTCTATTTGATCTTTTCCCTATTTGTGTGATCATTTAAAATTATTTACATATATTTGGTTAGGAATTTATATATATCAAATAATATTTTATACAAGAGTCCTCAAATAAAAGAATCCAATTTCCTAGTCTCGATTATGTTGTTCCGTTGTTTATATTTTCTTATTTATATATTTTTATGGTAATTTTATTTGGATAATCCATTCTTTCGTGTGGTATCATTTGTGTATCAATCTTAGCAAACAATGAGTAGATCTTTCTGCCTTTTTACTTTAAAATTTTTTAGGGTATACTATCGTGCCTAAACTCATATTAATTTATTACATTAAATTAAGCGTGTAATATTGACTGTGTAGATTATGTGCTATGTGTTTACTTGTTTATTTAGAGTGTCGTGTTAGTCAAGTCAAGCAAGCAAGCATATAATGGATCCATTGGCTAACAATTTACCCATGGCTATGGGTGAATAGGTATCGCCCTCATTCAGTCTCACTCCTTGGGGTTAGAGACTCACGCATGCATTAGTTTATTTTACTTATTGTGTATGGTTTGGGATTATTCAATTAACACATGAATTGCATGTTTATTTTCAAAATAAATTATTTTTATTTAAACTTAGATTTACTCATCAGCTCTTTGTAGTTGACCCAAATATTTTACACGTGGTACAGGAAATAAGAATTGAAGATGCTTGGAATGGAGTCACATAGGAATGAACTTAGAATTACTTAATTCAATTTTCTTTGTATTTTCTGTTTGAATTATGTTGAATACTTGAACTTATATGTTTTGGTGTGACATTATAATAAAGTGACACGATTAAGTATTAAATATTTAATAGTGCCATAAGCTTTGGACAATCATCACGCCCCGATCGATAATCTGTCATGGGTTTGGGTGTGACATAACTCAAGAATCATTAGTGCAATCAAGTTGATCATAACTTCTTCCATAGCCTTTCTTGGCTAGATTCTTGAGGGTGTTTGGGGGAAACTTATCCCTTAATGTCAAGCTAACTAAGGAAGATCATGGGTAAGCAAGGGGGTGTGTGTGCGTGTGGGGGTGTGTGTGTGTGTTAATGACTTTAACTAATTAAATAGTTTATTGAAAGTTAGTGAAATACTAGTGTCGCCATTTATTTTGGTCATTAGAGTTTCCGCCAAATCCTTAAAATCTACCAACAATCTTACTTCGCTATTTATTTGGGTTGTTCATGTTTTCTATGTCCATATAGAGTCAAAACATGTTGATATTCTTGACTAAGGTTAAAGCTTTTGGATGGGACTTCAGGTTGGGTAACCTATTTCCTTTACGCGGAGCTAATACCAAAGAGTAAAGGACTTAGTTTATATATGTTGGGATTGAACCCTACCAGAGGAACAGATAATGAAAGCCAAAACCGGTTCACAACAGTGGATTCACAATAAGCAGCTGTTTACACTAAGTCTTCTCCCTTGAAAGTGATTATAACAGCTGATGGTCTTATATCCACTGCCCGGATACAACTACTGTTGTTCTTCAAAAC
Organism: Helianthus tuberosus; assembly: GCA_030545235.1. Lineage (NCBI taxonomy): Eukaryota > Viridiplantae > Streptophyta > Magnoliopsida > Asterales > Asteraceae > Helianthus > Helianthus tuberosus. Next base: position 14,139,586 of record CM060402.1, on the reverse strand, counting down.
TACTGATGAAGCCCAGAAGACTGCTGAGAACTAAGCATTGCTGGTATAATCCACTGATGACAAAGCACTGCCCAATCAAGGACTGATCAACCTTGAGAAAAGCACTGATGTAAAGAGAGAGCAGTAGTTTAGTATGTCATCTGTTTTATGTATAGTCAGTGGTTAAGATTAGCAGTATTTGTATAAGAACAGTAGATACAGGTTGTTAGGCTGTTAGACGTCGCTTTCATGGTGACGTCAGCTGAGATGCCTCAGTGGTTTGGATTGTCTATAAATGGAACAGTACTCTGTACTGTTACATTTGATCGTCTTGAGTGAGTTCTTCTCCTCAATTCAATCCTTTCATCTTGTGCAACCAACCACTGGAGTATCAGGCTGAGGGGGAGTTTATTTGTAAGCATGTTTGTAATCATTTTATTTACTTTGTAATCTTTCGACTGATGCAATTCATGTGTTTATCAAATCCATTTCTCTTTATGATTATGTTTACAAAGTTTGTTGTTCATTTCCGCTGCACTTTACATGTTTTCATATTCATTGATTGTTCAAATTACACAAACAAACACTCTCATAAGAGCCTCCGATCCTAACAATTGGTATCAGAGCATGGACAGTCAAATTCGATCTAACAATCAATTTGACATAACAGTTCGGCTCAAAATTCATTGATACTAAGGTTGGTTGTGTTTAGTTGAAAAACAGAGTAATGAGTGATAACGCTTAAAGTTGCTATTCAAATACTCTGTAAAATAACCAAGATGTCATAAGACACACAAATCTCACACAACAAGTGATATCATGCACAAGACACTCATGGTTTTTAGATCTGAAAACATATCTGTTAAACTATGGGATTATTTCTTATTTTCAAAATTGATTTCAACAGTTATTATGAAACTTGTGATGTCACTATATTAGATGCTAAAGTATGAACCTCAGATTAACAAAAGCCTATGTTCATAAAAACATTAGTGTTTTTGCTAACATAAAAAGAGGGAAATTAAAACTTTAGTCATAAGAACTTATGTGTTGAAAACAGGTTGAGATCCTCAAAAGGAACAAACCAACTCTGTTAAAATACATTAAGAAAACAGGATAGTCCGTATCATATGTAATGTGAGATTGGTCAAAAATTTGTACAAATATGGCTAATCCTCTTAAAGCATTACTGCAAAATGATTCTGGATTAAGTATTCCTTCAATAAAGACCTCCCAGTAAGTATTTCATTACTTATGAATGGGAAGGGTAAAAAGGGAAGAAGAAAATTCACAAAAAACTCAGAAGTGTGTTATCTCAAAACTTTTGAAGTCAGAAGAAAAGAGTATAAACATAAAACACTTAAGAGTCAAAGTTTGGGGTAACAATGGTCATTAAGCAACTATGTGCAACCATTGGTTCAGGGAAAGGTTCAAGTAACAATAGTATTCGCAGAAGAATAAACTTTCAAAAGGACTAGACAAATTTTCAGAATTATCACATGGTAACAAAATCTACACCAGGGTATTCAAAAACTCATGTGAACATGTGTCCTCATTTTTGTTGTCAATCAATCAATAAGAGAATGGTGCCAAACAGTGGTTAAAATGTATTTAAAATTTCATACCACTGTTGACAAACCTCTGACCATTTTCATAAACTTGAGCTGGATATGATCAGGAGCTTTAGTGAAAATTTATACCAGATCCTTTTGATGCTGTTTTCAGAAAATCCTTTAATTTTTCTGAAAAAGGGTTTTCTCAAATAAAGCAGGATATATTATTCTTTATATTTTTTTCTTTGAGAATAATATATTTTGAACCTTTACTGGTTTTTGATAGTAAAGTTTCAATCTCCTGTCAGGTTTTATTACCTTTATTTTTGCTGGTAATATTATCCTCAAAATGGTTCAAAAGGAAATGGTTCATGTATCAAGGTCATATCTAACTCAAGTTTGTCTTAAAACTGATCAAAGATTGATTGCCAAAAGACCTTGAAATACTGGGGTACTCTTGTTTTAACTTAAATATTATAGCAAGAATGAGTTGCCTTAGTAAAAAGTTTACATCATCTGGGGTACTAAACCACTGTTAGAAAGTCGTAAAAGCTTCAAAATATGTAAATGACATGTGGCAAAACCTTGAATGAAAATTCTCAAAACAGTTGCTGACATACTAGTCTTTCAAATCATTACCATTACCTTACCCCTAACCACTGTTTTTGCTCAAACATTTGTTTCCTAAATACTGTCCACTGCTGAAAGTCAGCCACTGATCCTTCATTTTCTTGGCAAGCACTGATGTTCAAAATCAGTGTCTTATCCACTGATATGCTATCTACTGATAGTAAAAATCATCCACTGTTATCACATTATTACCGTTGTAACTACCGAGGCTTGGTACATCAGTGGTTCTCAAAACAACTGTCCTCCACTTTTCATCCACTTCATCAGAGGTTGGCACGTGGTCAGTTTTTAGCCCTCAGATCTTTATAACCGCTGTCACATCAGCACCCACTTTTTCCCTAAATAAAACCCTGATCAAAACCCCCAAACAGGGTTTTACACTGTCGAATTGAATTCCAAAAATTCTCTTCTCAAAGCAGTTTCCAACTTCCATTTCAAATCATTCTTTATCCTTCTTCGTCTTTCCAACCTCCATTTCATCAAAATGACGAAATCAAAATCAAAGTCAAAATCATCATCTTCCAAAGAGGTCGCTCAAACGGTCGTGGAACCCATTGAAATACCTTACAAATCCCCTCACAACTATTTGGGTCTACTCACAAAACCCACCAACAACCACACATTCGATTCCATCATTGACACCATATCTGCATCAAAGTACAAAACTTTGCTTACAGCAGATGCTCCAATTTATCTGCAGACCCAGACAGAGTTTTGGGAAAAGGCTACGCTTGAAAAACAAGATGATAAAGTCATTGCCATCAACTCCTCGATACAGGGTAAAGCGATTCAAATTACTCCGCAATCAATCTCAGAAGTCTTTAAACTCGATGATCAGAAAGGTAAAACTTCCTTTGATAAAACCGAGTTGAAAATTGATTTTCTAAAAAGAGGGTATGCAGAACAATCAAAGGTAGATACCTTACAAAAAGGTTACTTCCCTTCTGCACCTAGGTTTTTATTTCACACACTTTTGATGTGTGGTTCAAATAAAACAACAGCTTTTAACGAAATACCATTGAAGATTCAATGTCTGGGTTACACTATTTTAAATAATGAAAATTACAACTATTCCCAGGAGATCTTTAATGACTTGGTAAAAAATGTTGATAGCAAATCATTTTTACTTTTTCCAAGGTTTCTAAGCTATTATTTTAAACAAAAATTTGAAAAAGAAAATGAAAATTTGCTCAAACAAGGTGTTTATTTTCAAATAAAAGGCTTAACACCTTAAACATTCACTAGAATGTTGGCACCTATAAAAACAAAAGCAGAGGTGCCTGAGCAGAATTTAGCAGCAACCACTGCTCCTCAGACATCTGCTGCTGAGCCCACTGCTCCAGGTGATCATAGCAGCACAACCACTGCTTTGAAACCCACACCTGACATCACCAAAAAGACCAAAAAGAAATCATACAAAAAGCCCACCAAACCCAACAAAAAGGCAACTCTGGAAGATGAGATCCCAGAGCAACTGCTGGTGACGACACAAAAGTTACCAAAAACCACTGCTGCTACTTCCTCACCGCAGTTGGTAGAAAGATCTCCACCCTTACCTCAAACTCCTCCTGCATCCTCACAAAAGGATCAGGTTGTAAGCACAGGGACCCCATAATATGAAGCTCTGGACCCAATCGGATCCATCTTCCTCAGTCCTGATCCCAAGGACATGTCTCTTTCAACACCCATACCCTCACCAATCACATTACCACAATCAATAATGCCCTTGTTGCATGCAGTTGCTATAGCTCAGACACAAACCAGTTCCTCTATCACCTATCACTGAGAGTATACTCCCACAAGTGACTGGGTCTGATGCTACTACCCCTGCTATCCCAGCAACAACTGAGGAGGTTACACCCCTTGAGTTACAAGTAACTCTTGGTGGTAGTTCAAGTGGAGCAGCAACTACAAGTGATGGATCAACAGATCTGCATTTGGACAGTTGTTTCATTAATAAGACTCCCTTGAAGGCAATTTCTTCTATAGCACCTTCGGTAACCACCAGTGAGTTTGTTCTAACCACTGGCAACATCAAAGGGTTTTCAAGTGCTGAAGAAAGAAGTCCCCAGTACCGAGAACAAGGGGCATCAATGGGTGATTTTTGGGACTCAGTTCCTAAGTCACACATTGATACAACCACTGCTGGTGGGGATTCAGGTGATCCCATTAATTTGGGTGATGATTCAAAATATCAGGAATTGACGGGCAGAGTTGAAAAACTTGAAACATCAGTTACTGAAATAAAGGATATGGTGCAACAGCTGTTAAAAGCTCAAAAAGCACAATCCATTGCTGTTCCACCTCAAGCACCTGCTCAACCACTTGCTGCAAATGAGCTCTGGAATCTTTTTCAACCCCTGCTTGAAAAACAAAAACAAATGGCTGATCAACAACATGAAATGCATGTAAAAATGCTGACAAACATGGTGGAGTCAAGATTTAAAGATACTCAAGCAGACATCAAGGCTATAAAGGCCATCATACAAAGGACTGCCCATGGTGGAAAAGTTCCCTCCACTATCCTCTTCATGGATAACCCCCTTCCAGATAATGCCAAAAAAGGGAGAAAATCCAGCAGTTGAAGATGAAGGGAATTGAGGATGGTGTTTACATTCAACCGGAAAAAGAAAAACAGACATCTAAACCTCAAACCACAAAATCCCAAACTTCTATCCAAGCAGCTAATATGCCAGTGGTTTCAAAAACTGCTAGCCAAATAGCTGCCATCTCTACAACACACACCACTTCATCACACATTACCACAACCACTGCCCTACCATCATCATCATTACCTCCTGCTATAAAGCAGAAGACAACAGATGTTACAACATCTGTTGTAATGGCAACAGTGGTTGAAACACCAGTTGTTTCAACAACTGTTTGTCAGACACTTTCCACTTCTCAAACCACCACCACTGATTCACTCAAGACATCATTAGCCTCTCCTACAATAAAAAGGAGAAGGATCTTCATACCTGATGATTCTCCATCACCACCACCAAAAATAACTTCACAAACTTCAACCCCTGCTCAAAAGCAGAAGACATCTACTGACACATCAGTAGTTGTAATGACAACAGAGGTTGAAGCACAAATTGTTTCAACAGCTGTTTGTCAACCATCCACCACTGCTCTCATAATTCCTACATCACAACCAAAATTACCTCCACCCATAAAGCTTCATAAAAGAAAAAGAGAAACAACTCAGGCAACTGATGAAAAATATGATCTTGTTGCTGCTAAATATCCACTGGAACTAGAAGCTGTGAAAAATGAGATGAAACAATTTTACACCGAGGATGATCCTTCAAAAAGAAGATTTCCTTCTCTCATAGGTTTCATAGTCCCAGAAGACATGGATGAATATCTCGAGATGAAAGCAAGGCAAGCAAAGATTAGAGCTAAACTCGAGTGCAAAGATCAAGGTGATGAAGCCATTTCTGAAAAATTGGAATTTTTACTCACAAAAGTAAAGCTGATGGAAAACTATGCACAAGATCTGAGCAAAGAAAAAGCAGATCAACGAAAAGAAATTAGAAAAAGTTATCTTGCATACATCATGAAAGAAAAATTCTATCATGCTGAAGAAAACCAATTTGAAGAATGGCCAATGATTGCCTTAAAGCATGAAGCAAACATAATTGAAAGGATTAAAAATGATCCAAGAAAGAAGAAGACAGCTCCAAATTGGAACAAATATAAAAAGCTCATTGCTGATCTTACATCCGAGTACAAAAAGAAAAAACAGGAACTGATAGATGCTAAAGTGGATACTGCTGAAGCCATAGCAAAATGGACAAAGCAGTATACCGACGAAGCTTATAAAAGGCTTAAGAAAAGAAGAATGACAGTCTCAGACACTTCTAAGAAGCCTGACTATAAAACGCTAGAACAACAGATTGATGCTCTTCAAACATTGCTTACATCAGCAGATAACCCTATCCTTGTGGAAAACCAAGAAAAAGGAAAAATGCTGACCAGTGAAGAAGAAAAAGAAAAGGAAGCTGAGTACTTCACAGACGCCATCAAGAAAATGGATCTAAAAGAAGAGAGTTCAGTGAGCCTTCAAAACCTTTTCAAAAAGGTATTAACCAAACCTGCAGCAGATATCTCAGACATTGAGCTAGATCAACAAAAGTGACAGGAACAGATTGACAAAGAAGTTGCAGAAGACATAGCTGCAGCAAATGAAGTCATAGAAAAGGCTTTCAAACAAATGTCTGAAGTTCAAGATACTGCTCTACAATTCTTTACAAGGCCAAAATCTCCAAGCTCATCAGAAAATAAATCTCTCCCAAGAAACCCATTGGGTTCAAAAGTACTAAAGTGGCTCTCTGATCAAAAGACCCATGTATTGACCCTGGTCAGATCCAATGGTGAAGTGAAGTACATATAAAGGAAAGAAGCACTAGGTCTTGGTGTTGAAGATTTGCAGGATCTCCTTGAACTTACACTGTGCAGGGATGAGGATGACTCAAGTTCCATGGACTTTGAAGAAAATTTTAAAAGACAAGCTAAGGAACTTCTGATGAGAAATAAAAATCCAGAATAATGAAGTGTTTTGGCATTATCTGTTCCAGGGGGAGATTGTTGGGATTGAACCCTACCAGAGGAACAGATAATGAAAGCCAAAACCGGTTCACAACAGTGGATTCACAATAAGCAGCTGTTTACACTAAGTCTTCTACCTTGAAAGTGATTATAACAGCTGATGGTCTTATATCCACTGCCCGGATACAACTACTGCTGTTCTTCAAAACTACTGATGAAGCCCAGAAGACTGCTGAGAACTAAGCACTGCTGGTACAATCTACTGATGACAAAGCACTGCCCAATCAAGGACTGATCAACCTTGAGGAAAGCACTGATGTAAAGAGAGAGCAGTAGTTTAGTATGTCATCTGTTTTATGTATAGGGAGTGGTTAAGATTAGCAGTGTTTGTATAAGAACAGTAGATACAGGTTGTTAGGCTGTTAGACATCGCTTTCATGGTGATGTCAGCTGAGATGCCTCAGTGGTCTGGATTGTCTATAAATGGAACAATACTCTGTACTGTTACATTTGATCGTCTTGAGTGAGTTCTTCTCCTCAATTCAATCCTTTCATCTTGTGCAACCAACCACTGGAGTATTAGGCTGAGGGGGAGTTTATTTGTAAGCATGTTTGTACTCATTTGATTTACTTTGTAATCTTTCGACTGATGCAATTCATGTGTTTATCAAATCCATTTCTCTTTAGGATTATGTTTACAAAGTTTGTTGTTCATTTCCGCTGCACTTTACATGTTTTCATATTCATTGATTGTTCAAATTACACAAACAAACACTCTCATAAGAGCCTCCGATCCTAACAATATAAAAGTGACTACCTTAGGGGAATTGACAACTCATCGATAGACTAATAGAATGGAATTTGGCAACTCCCGAAACATGTTACTTTATTATTTACATTTCTCAAATAAACTAATACGCGGGATATTACTTATTACTAGGAATTTGTAAAACCTGACCTAATTTAATATGGTTTTACCACCCAATACGCAATTAGTTTGCGTAAAATATAGGTTAACAAAAAGTTTGTTAAGTTTGATATTCATAAATGATTAGAGTATTTAGGATTAACATCCCTACTAGTTTAAAATGTACAATAAGTGGCATCAAGGGTTACATGATCGCATTTAAGTTAAAACAAAATATATCAATCGCGAAAGCTTCAAAAGTGTTGTGTTCGGTTCTTGACTTTATGCTGATCACCATCCGGGGTATGCCCAACATCACCTAACATTAAAACCGACTTAAATGTTAGTTTTGATAACATATGAACATGTATATTCAAGTTCCAACATCAAACAAATGAAAACAAAATAAAATTTCGAAATTTAATCTGTCGCGCCGCGCGACAGACTTCCTTTGATCTTTCGCGGGCCGCGAGCGGCCTCGCGTGTCGCGCCAGGTTCAGTGCTCCCCATCGCGTGTCGCGGGGGAGTCAATTTTCCAGCAGGTCTGGTTCTGGGTCTGCATTTTTGCCCAGCTCTAGTTTTTAACCAAATTCCAATTTCAAAATGCCCTAACTTTTTATCTACTTGTCCGTTTTGCACGATTCTTTTTCCTACGCGTTCGTAATTTAATTCTCCATCTTATGGAGTTAAAATTCAACATTCAAACTATTAAAATTCTAAATTCTTAAACATTCGGCTTATTATTCAAATTCAACATTTTGACCCGTTTGTATTTAAAACCGCGAACTTATTTCAAAATAGTCATGGGGCATACGCCTATGTAACTAACTCAAATTCTTTATCCCGAATTCATAACTTTTGTGAGTTACGCGGCCAATATCTAAGTTATGTGTGTAACCCGTTTTGACCCGTTTAGAAGGTCTTATGCATTTATGAATTAATCTCACTCTTCTCTTTTCGCACTTTACATTTCCACATATAACGTATCTATCTATATTCTATAATTACCATACAAGTTCCTAAATAACCCATATTGGTTGTTTGCCCAATTTACCCATCAAGGGCATTTTGGTCAATTCTAGTCCTTCATTTTACGACGAAGGGCATTCACTAATATTTGACCAAAATATCACTTCTAACTACAATACTAAATATGCGTACCTGGCTCGGGTCAAGTATTGACCCGTTTTAATACCTTGCATTAATGATTTTGCTAATTTATAGCAATGCAAATTTCCATAAACCGTTTTCATCATGCGAGCACTAGACTCGACAATACTCATTAGTCGTTATTTGTCAAATGGCGCTAAAAATCACCATTTAACCCGTTTGTTCTAAATGACCAAACGTTTTGCATTTGTAGTTGAATGGTATATATATTTTCCATTTCGTTATTTAACCCATTCCGGATTATGCCGTAGGGTATCTTTTAGCTTTAACTTACGTTTGTTGACATGCGACTAATTCCCATTTTATCCCTATCATTATTATGAATTACCCCATAGGGCAACATTTAAAATTTGTTGTATGTTTGTCATTCCATGACTATATTACCATTTACCCATTTTCTTTTTCTTTTTTTTACCATCATCATGGTTTTCCATCATTTTTACTTATTCCGAGCCGTATCAATTACGTCGGAACACCACATTTTAATCAATAGCTAAACATATTCGCAACCCTTATAATAATAGGACATTCAATAAAAAGGGAGTGTAAGCTTTACTTACCTTGCATCCGAAACACGATTTTCCTTCACACTTGATTCGTTTGACCCGCTTCCTTTCCAAGCCTCCACCTAGATTGTCAAGCGTCAAACTATCATCATAATTCGTAAGACGGTTAGATTAGTCATTATCACATACGACTATTCCATCTTCCGAATTCTATGTCGAATCTACTATTCGACTTCATCATTGGTTAATACGACTTATAAAAGTCATTTACCCTTAATCATACAAAAATGCAAATTTGCGTTCAATAACTCATTTAGGCAAACCCATCTATTATCAAAGACACGTTATTCATTAGACAACATCTACGGGTTTTCATCTATAAATGAAACTCCTTTTTATCATGTTATTAGGCGTTCCTACGGATACCCAATCAAGTCAAGTTCTACTTACAACCGAGTAGACGCGCGATTTCACTTAGGCATTTTATCAAACACCTAGTGGGCATAATTTTTACACATTTACAAACTAGTTCATAACTAGTTATTTCTACCAAACATAAACATAAATTTTAATTCCATTATGTCTAACATGCATACTATTCTCAGATTCATCTTATCTAAATCAGTTATCACCATTTTGATGGTCATAATTCTAGGGTTCATCTTATTTCTACAAAACCCATTTAACACATGAATGGAAAATCATGAAATTCATATTTTGAACACCAATTTAACAAGCTATTGACTTGGGTTTACTCCTAGAAATAATTTCATCCCCAATTTCATTCAAACATTGGTCATGCAAGCTTAATTTTTGATTTCATGTTTTCACCAAAATTCAAGACATAACCAAAAGATGAGATTTGACATACCTTGTGATCCCTTCACTTAGGTGATTACTAATATAAGCTTGGATTTCGATTTGGGACTGATTTGGCCTTTCAATTTCTTGGATTTAGACTTATTAGGGTTTGAAGAAGGAGTTCTCCTTGGCTCCTGTGGAAGAAGCCGACCAGAACACACACAAAGTGTGTGTTTTGGTGTTTTAATTTTTGTTTTATTAAAACTAGTGTGCACTTGTCCCACTTTGGCCCCTTAACTTTTTCCCAAGTTTTATTTAGGGTGTTTTAGTCAAGTTTCCTCGTTACTACAAGACTTGTGATTAACTAGGTTATTTATTCCTAGTTATTTCCATCGCATTTATATCCGACATTAAATTTATAACATAAAGGTTTATATTTTTGGGTACGACTCAGTTTATTTTAGGTCCCGTTACCTCATGCTGTTTATAAACTTGTATTTCCTCAAAAGTTTTCGTTCAACTTTTATTTAATATTAGGTTTATTTATTTAAATACTAATATCTACCGGGTTTTACTACAAGACTTGTGATAAACTAGGTTATTTATTCATAGTTATTTCCATCTCATTTATATCCGACATTAAATTTATAATATAAAGGTTTATATTTTTGGGTACGACTCAGTTTATTTTAAGTCCCGTTACCTCATGCTGTTTATCAACTTTTATTTCCTCAAAAGTTTTCGTTCAACTTTTATTTAATATTAGGTTTATTTATTTAAATACTAATATCTACCGGGTTTTACCACTAACGGTATTTTACCCGTCCTTTAGTATTAAAGTGGTTTGATTACCAAACCCGTTTTCGGGGTGTTACATGTCTACCCCCCTAAAAAGGTTTCGTCCCCAAAACCTTCTTTACGTAGTTCATTAATTTTTGACTAAACGAATTTAGTTTCATTTTTATGATATTCATTCTTTAGTGTCTTTTATGTGTAAGTCCTCATGAACCATAACTTTCATCTTATTTTTCTTATCTTTGTCGCCTATTTGACCGAGTTGTCACTTGACCACTTAGTAGCGTTAGTCCATCAACACGTTTACTCCTTGCTTGTCTTATATTGACAAACGCTTTTTAGTGGTCATGACACTATCTTGACTTTGCATAGTTTTTCCGGCTAGACTAATTTGTCGCCGTCACTTCATACCCTGTCACCCGGGTATACTATTTTGCCATCTCTGGCCTTATGTGTGTTTACAATTCCGTAAACCACCTCATACTACTTACGTTTGTTTACACTAATCACAACTAGTTCTCACGCTTTACATTATCGACCCGTAGGTTCCTTCATTTGGCCTCGTAGGCTATTTTATTATATCTCTACCATTTTTTTTAAGGTGAGTCCCCAAAAGTTTGTTTCTTTGTAATTGTGACCCGAGGGTAATTCTGGTCTCATAGACCTTAACATTACTTATAATTCCTGAAGGTTGTGATGATCCCGTAGATTCATCTTTTACTCATGTCGTTCTAAAATATACTTTCGGTGTCAATGCACCCCCCCCCCCCTTATTTATGTTTAGAAATCATTCATTTTCGTTCTTGAATTCTATGAACCTTGACCGTTGATGTGTGCCAAATGCAACATATAAATTACATCAATTGTGGCATAAAACTAACCCTTTTTTAGTACTAATGTTGGAAAAAGTGTGCTTTTGTCTTCCTTTTGTATTTTCAGGATTAAATGAGCTCAAATTACCAAAAGAAGCAAAAAGACAGCAAAAATCTAACATAAATACAAGAAAAGGAACAAACGTGGCATGCCCGACCCCACGACAGCATCTTCCCAAGCAAAACAAGAAGACAGAAGACTGAACACGCCCCGTGCTCAGCCAGCACGGGGGCGTGCCCATGTGTCAGCAGAAAAGACAAAGTGGTAGAAGCTTCTATTGCCCACCAAGGGGCCGTGCTCAGCGGACACGGGGCCGTGGTCAACTATAAGATTCGCACAATCTAGGCAAATCTTCATAGTACAAAGATTCTTTTGCACACAGGGTCATGCTCAGCGGACACGGGGGCGTGGTCAACTAATAAGACAAGCTGCATTAAATGATGAAAGAGAAGGATGTGGACACGGGGCCGTGCCCGAGCTTCTGTTCAGCCTATAAATAGGAGTGCTTGGCTCAAGCTCAAACCATCCCTTGGCACACCACCTCTCTCACACTTCACCCACCACCCACCACCACCACCACCACCATAACACCATCATGCACCACCATCATCCATTGTCCATCATAGAGTGTGTGAGTCGTCTCGGGATCTAAGATTGATCGTAAGAGTTCTTGACAATCAAGGCCATGTTTGCCTAAGTCTCTTACATCACTTGGTGAAGACAAGTGTCTAGTGTAATTCTTTTTATTTCTAATCTTTTCGCACTTTTTACTTGGTTTTGTATTAATGACTTTAATAACTAGTTTCTTTTGTTGAAGGTGATTCTTCCTTATCGTTTGTCCGTGGTGTCTTGACATTATTTTACTGTCTATATAAAATAAAAGATTTTCACCATTCATATCTCCACGGTCTATATGGAGGTATGTTGGCTACCTGGTCGGGGGTTAAGGGAATGGTTTGGTAAGAGTCTTGCCATTGTTCAGCGTTTAGAGGTCCTGCAATGGACCTGGGTCAAATTTAGTAGGACCTCCTTCAATACTTAACGGTATTGGATGGCGGGGGTCCAAACTCTTTGATCCCCTCATAAGTTAACTACTATTAATACTATAACCCGGCTATTTAGGACTGTATCCCTGCTGACTCAGACTACTTAGCCGAGGGTAACGTCACCTCCAAAAGAGGGGCCTACCATAATTTGCATTAATAACTTAATTAATTATCTTTCAATAATCCGACCCTTTAGGATTGTATCCTTGCTGACTCAAACTACTGGGTTGAGGGTAACGTCACCTTCAAAAGAGGGGCCTACTACAATAACTAAGATAATCTCTTAAACAAGTGCAAAAGTGCGGAAATAATCAAAGGTTACACTATACACGAGTCGGAACCAAGTGATTCATCTTGTCTATCTGTTTTTATTTTTATTTTTATTTTTCAGCATTTTAGTTAGTTTTTATTTTTCTTAGCTTAAAACATTTTTCTAAATTTTTTGATTTGATTAGACGTTGAGGATAAACCGGTACTAAAAGCTCTTGTGTCCTTGGACAACCTCGGTATCTTACCAAGGCTATACTACGCTCACGATGGGTGCACTTGCCCATATGTGTGTTTAGTGTTAGTAAATATCGTGTTTTATAAATTTAAAACTTGGCTAAAAAAAGTGTTAAAGGGCTTAAAATATACACCTAATATATATAACACTTCACACGCATCAAGTTTTTGGCGCCGTTGCCGGGGCACAAGGATTTTAAGAAAGTTAGGAATCAACGGCCTAATCGTTTTTTCTTATTTTTCATTTTTTTTAGGTTTTTTCAGCTTCTGCAGAACTCAGCACGGGTCGTGCCCGCTGAACACGCCTCGTGCCCAATCATTGGAACTGGCAATCCTGTTTTAAGTCAGACAGTAGTTGAACACGAGGCCGTGCCCACTCAACACGCCCCCGTGCCCAAGTTTCAGTTACTGAAAACAGAACCGTAAGATCCCGACGGTTGGTAATTTCTGACACAAACATGAGTGATACTGATGCTTTTTACTCTCGGCACTCTTATGGTACTACGTGGTGTCAATTATGTGGTGGTAACCATAAGGAATTAGAATGTTATTTTCTAAATTATAAGCCCCACTATATAGACCCATCGTTTCCTAGTATCCTTAAGAGGGGCGAAAGTAAAAATAATCCCTATCTCTCCCTCGAATGCTCCCAACCAGATTTTCTAGGAGAAATGCTTCTCGATGAATTATTTCAATTAGAAGATCTAATTCTTAATTGGTTAAAAGAACTTAGGAAAGATTTTAATGATCTTTTCCAAGACAATAGCCAAAAAGAAGTGTTGGAACCGCATTCAAACAACTTCGTTGTTTCTAACGATACTTCTAACTCTAGTGAGGACTTGAGCGATAGTCGTCCCTGTGTCGATTGTGCCGTGAAGGACTCCCCATCGACCTCGTTCGATACATGCATAGACCTGAGCGATTCGACATACACCTTCTTTAACAAGAGCCCGGAAAAGGGTTGGACTTGTCCACCTACATATAGCATAGGAATCACCCTCACCGACAACCTCTTGCGTTCTCGTCTTAATCTAGAACAATTAAGGTATCTTAGGCACTTTGGGGTTGTTCCATCCAGTAAGGAACCGCCCGATCCGGAAAAGTTCCTTAAAAATAAACAAAACTTCATAAACAGCCTTTCGACACGGGGCCGTGCCCAGGTCAACACGCCCCCGTGTCCACCAAAAGATTCCATTCTGACTTTTGTCAGAATACGGACAAAACGTGTCAGGATCTTGCCTGCACACGGGGCCGTGTCCAGCTGACACGGGGCCGTGTCCAGCCTGCTGTTGTTTTCTATAAATGCAGCCAAGAATCCTGCACATTTGGACCATCCAGGGACAGAGATTTGAAAGGATTTTCTAGCTTGCCATCCTAGGTATATTCTAAAAGAAGTTTCTAACAAACATCTTGTCCCTTCCTCTTTTGTCCATTGCCTTCTTCTTCATCTTTCTTGCAACAACACCTCCATTGAAGCTTGATTTCAAGCTTCATTGTGATGATTGTTGAGTTTTTGCTCAATGAATCTTGCTAAAAATAAGTTACACAACATTGTTTTAAGTATTTTTGTTAAAAAATGCTTCATAAGTTGGGAAAATAATTTGAAACTCCAAGATTCCTTGTTCTAAAAAAACTGCAGAAAGTTAAACACGGGGCCGTGCTCATTGAGCACGGGGCCGTGTTCGTGGTACTGTTTCATTAGAATAAACTATTTCCAGTTTATTTTCGTAGATTGTCTAGCCAAAACAGTGGAACCTCTTCTGCGCACTCCAGAAACAGTCGAAGGGAAAGAAGGCCATCAATTGAAGCAACTCTCGTATGTTACGTGATGGCATTACATGAAGCTCTTGACGAGATGACTTCGGTGGAGGAGGTCCTAATAGACCGTATAAATTATCTTTCGGTGGGGTTGGAAAACAGTTTTCAAGAAATAAACCTCTTGCACCAGAGGTTAAACATTCTAGTAACACCTCCTATGGAACCGATCCTACCTCAAGAGGATTTGTAGGATCGTTTTGTGACCCAAACGAGTCGTTCAGAAGAGATTTAATCCGTTTCAGAGGCGGAAACTAAGAAACGAATGTAGAAACAGCTTGAATATCACTTTAAACCTTGTGTATATTGATTTAACACTGATTACATGCAGAAAATATACCGGCAGCACTTCGGTATCGATTACAAGGCTCTGGTCTGGTACCTTCAAATGAAAAATGACAATCCTATATATAGTGCTAGCTTGTTAGCTTGAAATGACACACACATGTTCAAGCTATCAAACACTTTCAAGCTAACAGGCATCTCAAGCTACCAGGCCTGTTCAAGCTACCAGACATTTTCAAGCTAACAAACAAATTACAAAAATCAGAGACTCGATATAAGACGACAGATGTATGCACCAACAGACTCCCCCTCAGATGTTGACGAGTCTTAAGTGTTCGAGTCTTTTCAATCTTCGGTCTTTATCAGTCTGAACGCTCTCTGAAATATCTCACAGTGTAAGCATCCTCAAACTTTATCTCCTTCTTCTCTTCAGCATCAACAAACTCTTCACGAACAATCTCTACTCAGATGTCTTCAGACTCCCCCTTTCGATATGCTGGGATCGTAGTCTGGCATGTTGAAATCACAAAGTCTTCAGGTATCGGAACCTGACTTTCTATCGTTCAAATAACCTGCACACTCTCTACCCAAAAATAAATTTTCTGATAACTACTTGTAGAGCATATTTTAAAATGATTCAACATTAATAGTCTCTGATGAACCATTTGCAGAAATATCATTTTCATTTCAAAGAACTTCAAACAAATACTTTCCCAAACCTGTTCGTCATGTCTAGCACTTGGAATTTTGAAAATTAGCTCTCCAACACCAGTTGTCGAAAATCTTTTTGGATTTTTAAAAATTTATGCTAAAACACACTAAAATCTTTTTTGGATTTTTGAATGTAAAGAAATGCAGTAAAGAAATATTTACAGACAATATTTTTGTGAGTTTTGTGTAAGAGGATCATATCAGATTTTGACAAGTCACAAGTACCGTTGAGCTTAGTTACACATTAAGAATTAAACAATTCACTGAGATTGCCAATATACTGATCCACTTAAATTTCACACAAATTTCAACTAATTCAGGATATGAGTTAAGTGTGTTAAAGACTTAAACTCATTCATGTGTCCCACCTCTTGAATATACTCCCGTATCCAGATCCCAATATTCAGTCTTACAGGTGAGTATACCACAGATGATATCTGTCAGGGGAATAAATTATAGTACGAGGGCCGTGAGAGCTCAGGTCGATCTTTCGATACGCAGAGAGATGACGGCTTCGACTTTTGGTGTGTCCCCTTTAGAGGATCTTTTGCATTACAACAGCAATGACTATCAATTTTATTGTTTCATCAATTTCTGAGGGCTGCGCTATTTTTCAAGCATGCGGAAAGTATTCTCCGGGGACTAGGTCAGAAATTCCTTTCAGCAGAAGTCCCTGGATAATACCCCAGATAACACTGAGCATAAAGACCTAGTATCTCAAAAAGAGGGACCTTTCAAACGAGATTTCAGGGGTTACCTATATATCCAAGTAGTGTTCCCCACGAAATAAGCAAGTTTGAATTTATGTTTATATCCCGAAAAAGTTTACTAAATGTGTAAAAACCTATCGGCATATCATCAGTGAGACCGTTTAACGCTATTTAATCATTACATTTCTTTCGCATACTGTGACTGTCTACTGATGTACTATCATTTCCTCTTCTTTGACACAAAAACTCATTTTTGATTTTATCATGTTTTTTACATTTTCAAATTTTCTAATGTTTTTGGATTTTCTAAAAAATTTCTACTCCCCCTAAAATGCAAACACATTTCAGGAAATTTGAAAATAAACCGTACAAGAAACTTGACAACCGATATCAAATCACTTCAATTCGCCATCCACTTGGCATAAACAATCAGAACTCCCCTTACACAAAACTATTTTCTCATTATGATTTCAAAACACTTAAGTTTGTTTTAACCAAAATGATTTTTCCGGAAAATAAGTTTTGTTGATTTAACCACTTGTAAAGTTAGGGATTTGGTTCATCATTTTGTCCATTCAATCACTTGTATGAGGATTACATCAAGTTCAAACTAATGACCTTGAGTAATCACTTTGTCAGAATCAACCTCTTACCACTTGTAAGTATATCCAAAACGTTTACTCACATGTAGGAATAAATCATCTTACACAAACCATTTTACCAATCAAGATGCCGATTCCTACTTCACACTTACCAACCTGGAAGCTCCGGCAAGTCACACTTAACCTGTAAAAATTTAACCTTTATAAGATTCATTTACAATCAGATTTAAAGAATGATGCCGATTCCTGATCCGCAATTACAAACTTGGGATCTCCGGCATAGTCCTAAGACTTTACGGGAAACAGACTTCCATCCAAGTCTTCTCAGACTTGATGGCTTTCAATTCTTGCGCAGTGGGGTTGTAAGTTGCCTTTTTAGTTGCATAAAAATCTTTAACCCCCTTTGCTTTCCCATTTAACATTTTTCCAAAAATTTTCTTAACACTCCCAATGAATGTTTTCTCGACATCAAACTTAGTTTTCTCTGTGTAAAACTGATTCGAGATATCAACCTTACCAACTTTCTGTTTAACTTCTTCAAATTTCAGTGATGGAAACTCATCATCATTCACTGAAATTTTCATCTCAACCTGTGGCTCTTCTGGCTTTGTGAAACCAGATTCATCGCCGACTTTCTCATCATCTTTCTTAACAACCCACACTTGGTTGTCTTTTGCATTCTTTTTGTAAAAATTCTTTTTAGAACATTCACCAACCTCATAAATTGAGTTTTCAAAAATTTTAAATTTTTCGATTGGTGGTTCAACATCAACAACTTTCTCTTTCAATTTCCTAGAAACTCCCTGTTTTGACTTGACATTTTTCGGACAATTCCATGCAATGTGACCAGCTTCATTGCATTTGTAACAGGTTCTAGTTTCTTTGAAGTAACAAACTTCAGTTCCATTCTTCTTCTTTTCAGCAAGAAATTCTTGATTTGACTGTCTCCAGAATGGTTTCTTCTGTTCTTTTTCTGCAAATCCACCTGACACAAATTCTGTTTTTGTTTTAGAATTTTTCAAATTTTTATGATTTTCTGGTGGAATAAATCCAAGACCTTTCTTTTTGTAGCTACGATTTTGGTTTGGTTTCTTTTGAAAAACAGAACCAGAATTGTAACCCTTTTTCTTGTTTAGACGTTGTTGAACTCTTGAAGTGTACTTTTTAGGTTTTTCCGTAAGATTTAACTCTTTTATTTCAGAAATATTAATTTCTGTCATTTTGAAAACCTTTTTGATCATGTCAAAACGAACACTTCTTATTGGAAACTCTTTGTCATAATATAATTAGTCCGAATCATTTAAAGTGTATGCAACTTTAAATGTTTCATCATCCAAATTTGCTTTCGATAACAAAAATTCTTTACTATAAGACCGTTTAACCGACGACTTTGGACTGTTGACTGACGAATTTGACCCTCCAGACTCAGACTTTGACTCAGACTCCTTCTTAGTATCCAACACCTGATCGACCACCTTTTTTATTAACTCAGACTCATGATCAGTATCGGACGAGGTAAACGTGACATCAATGTTATCTGGTAAAACGTCAGTTGTGTCGGTTTTTAGCTTTATATTGACTGCTTTTTCAAGTTGCTCCTCGTTTGGTTTTCTAGGAGAATACCCTTCCCAAATTGGAGGCGGACACTTGTTATATCTAACAGTCGGTTTCTTACCACTATCTTTCTTCTTTGGCCTCTCATCTTGAAAAGCTTCCATACCTGCAACAGTTGGGTAAATACGATCAATGAGATAATCAGAACTAGAATAACTTTGTAATAAACGTCTAATTCTCTCATTCTCAATCTTCTCTGTCTCCAACTCTTGCTTCCACTTAGCACTCTCTTCGATGTAAAAGTTGATGGCTTTTTGCTTTGTCATCATCACAGCATTCATCATCGTAAGTGCTTGTTCTCTTTCTGAATTTGTCTTTTGAAGACCAGTTACTGTTTTGTTCAAGTCATCATAAGATTCTTTCACATAATTGAGATTGAACAGTAACTGCTCCTTCTTCTTCTCATACTCAGCAATGATCTCGTCTTTTGCTGCACAATCCTTGCATGCTTCCAAACACTTCTCGCAAGGCTTTACAACTTCAACAATCATTTCAATCTCGATTGTCTTTATCACTTCAATCACTTTTTCTTCTTCAGTCACCTTCTCAGCTTCAGTTTTAACTTCTTCAGTTTGAACAATTTCATCCTTTTCAGCATCACTTTCAGTCTTCAAATCCTTTTGTTCTTTTGCAGCTCGTTTCTCTTTCAGCTTCTCCAAGCTAACTGCAAAATAGAAATGAAAACTTTCAGGAGAAAGATGAGATTTTGCAACATTTATATGTTTTTCTTCCTCATCATCACTGCTATTATCAACCAGTGACTGATCAAACTGTACAGATTTTTCAGAATCAGCATCTGATACACCAGAATCAGACGGTGTTTGATCAAATACAACTTCTTTTTCTGAATTAACATCATTTTGCACATTCTCATCTGCACTTAGTGAATCTTCATCAGCACTTTCTGAGCTTTCTTCAGATGTAACAGACTGTTCCTTCACACTTTTCACTGTCTCACCAATAGATTTCATCCATGTGGCGAACATGTCTGGTTCTCTAACAATCTTTGCAATGAAAGCTTTGAAATCACCCTTTTCATCAACAAACATATCCCAATTGAAACCTTCATGTAGTTGTTCATCATCTTGATCTACTAAACATGCTTTGCTATCAGGAGATATGTAGTTGCTCCAGTTGAAATCTACCAAACATCCTCTCTTGGAATCCTCAATCTTTCTACCATGAGCCGTCTGTGAGTCTTGTGATTGACCAACTTGCTGATAAATGGCTTTCCGGTAGTAATCATCTTTTCCAAACGGATTCTGAGCGCCACTAGCTTCTCTGTTCTTGTACTCCCGCTTGAAATGGCCTTTCTCCCTGCAACGAAAACAAGTAACTTTAGATTTATCAAAACCTAAAGTAGATACATGAGCATCAAGAAAGTCATTTCTCCCGGTAATCGTTTTGAATTTTTCAGCATGTCTAAGAACACTAGCAAGACACCATTTGATGTCCATCAGTTCCATCTCTTCGGCGTCTATCTGATCGTAATCCTCTTTGGTGAGCATAGGATTTCCAATCTAACCTGCAACTAGACCTTCATACGATAACAACACAGAACCAAGTAGAGCCATGTGATCTTTAGCAGTGTCTTCTGAAAAACTTTGAACTTCTGGAAGATTTAGAGCAATGTTGCACTAAATCACATAACCATTTCCTGTTTTTGTGCTTTGAGACTGAAAGCTTTCTGATGAACTCTTTGGATTGACACTTGGATATAATGAAAAACCACTGCTGCTTTTGTTTGAACTTTGATCAATCTTTTCTGTAGAATCCCCGGCACTATACGCAGTTTGGATTTTCTGACTTCTCTCAACTTCTGGAACCGGAACACTACCTTTGTAATACATTTTTACATCCTGTTGACCACTTGGATTGTTCATCCTCGCGATCTTCTGCTGTTCCAAATCTTGACCCTCAATCTTTTCGATAAACTCACCAATTGATAACCCATCATAAACCCCTGTGTTTTTCAGGATCATCAAATAAGTTCCCCATTCTTTTTGCGGTAACGCATCAGCTAATTTGTCTACCCACTCTTCAGACTCCTTTTTTATACTAAGCATTGACATAGATCGCACAAGGTGACAGTATCTTTCAATCAGCTTCTTTGTGTCTTCACCCGGTAGACTGCTGAACAGATCAAACTCTTTCTTTAACAGTGCCTTCTTGCTTTTAATCATTTTCTCGCTACCCTCAAATTTGACTTTAAGTGCATCCCAGATTGACTTTGCAGTTTTGTCATGCTGTAGCAGAATAAAAATGTATTCTTTGATAGCTTGTTGAAGCAAACTGATCATCATCTTTTCAGCTCTATACATATCACGTTCTTCATTACTAAATTCATGTATTTTTTTATCAACTTTCAAATCAGTCTGTGGCAAGACATATTTTTTCAAAATACATTCCCATGATCTAAGATGGTTAGCCTGAACCCAATTCTCGAATCTGTCTTTCCACCCATAGTATTCTTCGATACTCATCAATTTCGGGGGCTTCTGGGTGGTTCCCGTCTCGTTTTCCAAATTCATGTTCTGAGCAATGGTAGATGGACCAGAAGGTGTAGCAAACGCGTTGTAGAACTCAGTATCCATGATTCAATATTGAAGACTTCCTCAAACAAGCTTTTAAACGAACTGATTCACCTCGTAAAAATTATCGATTAACAGAATAAAACTGGTACTCGAACTGGTGAATATTCTGTACGGACTGAAAGTTGACACACTGTGTGGACAGCTATGACCCGGATCAAATTCAAATGACCTTTTCCAACGACTTGGCTAAAACACACGACCTTGACCCTGTCAAATGACTTTGCAAACTGAAATCAAATCATGTGATCTGATTTGAATTAGCCGAAAATATAATTGATTCAACTGGCTAAACCAAGTCACATGAGCCGAGAACAATTTAGTCTGATTGGGCCGTACACTATGGGCTGCAATAAATGCAAATACATTCTTCGGTTTGTCCAAAAGCTCACATGGGTTGCCTAATAATTCTCGTGGCAGACAACACCTTTCATGCACACATTTAATGCCTGACAAACTTATATTTCAAAACCTTTTGATTGGGCCTCACTTTACTTGTAATATTATCGATGTCATATGCAGATTTTTAATGTCTGATTATCTTTCAAATCACATGCAACCTGAGCTTCAATTTACGAGACCTGACAAGTTAATGTCACATGAATTTGACCGTGAACTTTAACTCTAAGAACGATGTAAGCACATGCAAAGTCTGATCAACTGATACAACCTCGTGCAAACTGACACAAGACACAAGATTTCTTTTTCCAACCTACTGACAACCTTTTAAACCTTCAATTTTAATTGGACCTTTCCTATTTTGTTTCACATGCCAACATTTATCAACTCAAAAGTTTTTGTATGCAACACATGACCTGAGAACTCTCACAATCCCCACTAACAGACAACTTCGTTTAGTGTCTATCACATGCAAACCGACACATAACACATGATCTCTTAATTCAACCAACTGACAACCTTGACTTCAATGTACCTTCACATGATTTCGATACACTTTTTAAGTGGTTCACACTTTACAAAATATTTTCAAACAATGTGTCGGTTTCAAGCAGTGTGCCTTTTTCAAGCGATCATGACGTTTTCAAGCTAACAAGATGTAGTTTTTCAAGCGAGCAAACATTTTCAAGCTAACAAGATGTAGTTTTTCAAGCGAGCAAACGTTTTCAAGCTAGCAGACAATTTCAAGCTGTCAGACGATGTATTTTCAAGCGACCAAGTCAATTTCAAGCTAACAAGGTCGAATTTCAAGCGAGTAACCAGTTTCAAGCTGGCACACGATGTTATGTTCGCTTGAAATGTTGATGACGTCAGCAAATTACGAACCAATTTCAAGCTAGCAGACCGATTTGAACCAGATTTAGTTCGATTTAAATGCTGAAACTTTCCAGGATTGATTAATACAAGATTACGCACAGTATGTGAAAGTTTGAGCCGTTTTTAACCGTGAAATTTTTTTAAATTTGAAAAAGAATGGTGTAGAAATCAGAAAAGTGACGAAAACGAGCTGTTTTGGCAAGATCTCTTCCTCCTGAGCTCTGATACCACTTGTAGGATCGTTTTGTGACCCAAACGAGTCGTTCAGAAGAGATTTAATCCGTTTCAGAGGCGGAAACTAAGAAACGAATGTAGAAACAGCTTGAATATCACTTTAAACCTTGTGTATATTGATTTAACACTGATTACATGTAGAAAATATACCGGCAGCACTTCGGTATCGATTACAAGGCTCTGGTCTGGTACCTTCAAATGACAAATGACAATCCTATATATAGTGCTAGCTTGTTAGCTTGAAATGACACACACATGTTCAAGCTATCAAACACTTTCAAGCTACCAGGCCTGTTCAAGGTACCAGGCCTGTTCAAGCTACCAGACATTTTCAAGCTAACAAACAAATTACAAAATCAGAGACTCGATATAAGACGAAGACGACAGATGTATGCACCAACAGGATTGGAACCTAGCACTTGGAATCAACAATCCTACCGGTTGAGACGACATTCCGGCGGAACCTCCTCTTGAAGAACTCCAAGAAGTCCCGGTGGAAGTTGCACCTCCTCAACCCAATGCCAATGAGCCCGCTTTTCTTCTCCCTGGGGAGATAGAAGAGTGGCTCGCCGACGTGTGAGGAACCCATGACCGGAGAAAGGAGTTTTTCAAGCCACATCTAACCGAAAGATTTACCTTTTCGGAAATTTTGCTAATAGAATAAGTTGTAGGCTAGAACTCCTTGGTTTAGATTTCTTGTGTTTCTTTGACCTCACTATCTAGTATTTTAATTTTAGGACTAATATGTAATTCTCTCTATGATTTAATGAATGATGGTTTTAGTTAATTTGGTGTTTGGATGGTGTTGAAATAAATAAAACACACTCGAGATGGCGAAGGATACAAGGGAAACTTGAACCAGCACCCCATGCAGGAAAGCAGGACCATCCGACAAAACTCTTCGTTTACAGTAAGCTCGGCACGGGCCGTGTCCGCCCAACACGGCCCCGTGCTGCACAGTCTGCAGAAAAGACCCAGTTCAGGTAACTGGACACGGGCCGTGTTCACCCAACATGCCCCCGTGTCCAGGCTTCTGTTTCTCTTGATTTAATTTTGTTACTGGCACTTGAACACGGGGCCGTGCCCGGACAACACGGGTCCGTGTTCAGCGCCTAGTAACACAAAATTTTTGCTTTTTATACCTTTTTACACATTCAATCAACCTAAAAACTTATTTTTGGGACACATTGAGGATAATGTGTAATTTAAGTGTGGGGGGGGGGGGGGATGCTAAAACCTTGAATCTTGCAAGTCCTAAATACAAGCCTTACACAAAACTCTATTGGAACCGCTAATCACCCCAATTTTTTTTCAAAAATTTTTCATTTTTTTTACTTGTCTAGGTTTAACTTGGGAATTTCAAGTTCTAAAAAGGTTATATTTTTACGAATTTACAACCAATAGCGTCGTGATAAAAAGAACCAACATAAGAAAATTATGAAGAGGCATGGCAAACTTAGTTAAAATTTGATTATATATACTTGATCACATAAAAACCCATTCCCATAAAAGTGAGTTTTGAGCCTTTATTGAGCATACAATTACATATCATTAAACTAAATGCTCATTTTTTGTTTCTTGTGTGAATAGCCGTTTGGTTCTTACGACTCTAGAACTTGCCACGACGATACATTCCCGGTCCTTACCAACTTAAACCCGAGTAAGTAAATGATGGAGGCATTAGGACTAACCCCTTTTTTTATTTCTACACCATTATTTTTCTTTTTTTTACCACCTACCCAAAATCCCCCTAGTTAGCCCCTTTGAGCCTAAACCTTTTCATTTCATAACCCAAAAAACACCCTTTTAACCACCAAAACCTTTTTCATTTTTAACCCTTTGTTTTAGTAACTAGCTTGGTTTTTCGTATGATTTTTCAAATATATATATATATATATATATATATATATATATATATATATATATATATATATATATTTGTTGATGATGAAGCAAAAAAAAAAATAAACAAACAAGTTCATCAAAAATAACTTTGTTTGGAATAATGGCTTCATCAAAATAATAAAAAGTTGAAAAATAGAAAGTCTTACGAAAACCGATGCTTTTTACGCTTTTTCGCCCTTTTCTACTAACCGCTAACCACTAACCCAACCACCTACCTTTAACCCAAGCCTAACTCTTCACCCAAAAGTCCTCATGATATTTACAAAGGTATATAAGTTAAAAAGGAGGAGGATTGATTGCTTAGCAAGCCTATGGTAGGAGTAAGTTCCATGCCGCTCTCGAGTGATCCACTAAAATACATCTTCGGCCGAGTGTTGAGTGATCCCCCGTGAGGTATGTGAACTTGTATATAAAGAAAATTTTAAAGAGGCATGTTATGCCCTAATAAGTAATTTGTCTTATGAAAAGTTTTAAATGAATCATGACGAATAGGATTGTAAATAAATAAAAATAAAACTTTATAAAACCTTCTCTTCTACCCATTCCATTTGGGTGTGTAAAGCCACATTATAAAGAGTTTTGCTTGAGGACAAGCACAGATTCAAGTGTGGGGGTATTTGATGTGTGCAAAACGCAACATATAAATTACATCAATTGTAGCATAAAACTAACCATTTTTTAGTACTAATATTGGAAAAATTGTGCTTTTGTCTTCCTTTTGTATTTTCAGGATTAAATGAGCTCAAATTAATAAAAGAAGCAAAAAGACAGCAAAAATCTAACATAAATACAAGAAAAGGAACAAAGGTGGCATGCCCGACCCCACGACAGCATCTTCCCAAGCAAAACAAGAAGACAGAACACAGAACACGCCCCGTGCTCAGCCAGCACGGGGGCGTGCCCAAGTGTCAGCAGAAAAGACAAAGTGGTAGAAGCTTCTATTGCCCACCACGGGGCCGTGCTCAGCGGACACGGGGCCGTGGTCAACTATAAGATTCGCACAATCCAGGAAAATCTTCATAGTACAAAGATTCTTCTGCACACGGGGTCGTGCTCAGCGGACACGGGGGCGTCGTCAACTAATAAGACAAGCTGCATTAAATGAAGAAAGAGAAGGATGTGGACACGGGGCTGTGCCCGAGCTTCTGTTCAGCCTATAAATAGGTGTGCTTGGCTCAAGCTTAAACCATCCCTTGGCACACCACCTCTCTCACACTTCACCCACCACCCTCCACCACCATAACACCATCATCCACCACCATCATCCATTGTCCATCATAGAGTGTGTGAGTCGTCTCGGGATCCAAGATTGATCGTAAGAGTTCTTGACAATCAAGGCCATGTTTGCCTAAGTCTCTTACATCACTTGATGAAGACAAGTGTCTAGTGTAATACTTTTTATTTCTAATCTTTTCACACTTTTTACTTGGTTTTGTATTAATGACTTTACTAACTAGTTTCTTATGTTGAAGGTGATTCTTCCTTATCGTTTGTCCGTGGTATCTTGACATTATTTTACTGTCTATATAAAATAAAAGATTTTCACCATTCATATCTCCACAGTCTATATGGAGGTATGTTGGCAACCTGGTCGGGGGTTAAGGGAACGGTTTGATAAGAGTCTTGCCATTGTTCAGCGTTTAGAGGTCCTGCAATGGACCTGGGTCAAATTTAGTAGGACCTCCTTCAATACTTAACGGTATTGGATGGCGGGGGTCCAAACTCTTTGATCCCCTCATAAGTTAACTACTATTAATACTATAACCCGGCTATTTAGGACTGTATCCCTGCTGACTCAGACTACTTAGCCGAGGGTAACGTCACCTCCAAAAGAGGGGCCTACCATAATTTGCATTAATAACTTAATTAATTATCTTTCAATAATCCGACCCTTTAGGATTGTATCCTTGCTGACTCAAACTACTGGGTTGAGGGTAACGTCACCTTCAAAAGAGGGGCGTACCACAATAACTAAGATAATCTCTTAAACAAGTGCAAAAGTGCGGAAATAATCAAAGGTTACACTATACACGAGTCGGAACCAAGTGATTCATCTTGTCTATCTGTTTTTATTTTTATTTTTCATCATTTTAGTTTGTTTTTATTTTTCTTAGCTTAAAACATTTTTCTAAAATTTTTGATTTGATTAGACGTTGAGGATAAACCGGTACAAAAAGCTCTTGTGTCCTTGGACGACCTCGGTATCTTACCAACGCTATACTACGCTCACGATGGGTGCACTTGCCCATATGTGTGTTTAGTGTTAGTAAATATCGTGTTTTATAAATTTAAAACTTGGCTAAAAAAAGTGTTAAAGGGCTTAAAATATACACCTAATATATATAACACTTCACACGCATCAGCCGTAGTCTAAGGCTACATTTGTTTTCTTCCGAATTTTCCTTCCGGCTCTATGACTTCTAGCGTCATTCACACGTCGGTTTGTCCTACGCTTACCGTTACTCGGTTCTTACCTATACTTCCTTACGACCCGTTACCCGGGTTCTTTATCTTACTGTTTTTAACAATCTTGTTTCGCTAGTTTGTGTTTTCCTTACTATTTCAAGCGTTATTCCTTAATTAACTCGTTTGACTCATTTTGTGACAACTCGAGTTTCCAAGATTCCATCTTCGCATTAATTGCACGTTAATTGTTTACGTTATTTGTTTCACAACTGTATTTGCAAAACTTGTTTGCTTTGTAGTTGTACATGCTGGATTATGCTTGAGTTATGGTGTTTCTGTTTGATTAATGAATGTTAGAAACTTATTAACTGTTTGAACTCATAAACCCACAATCAAAGAAACCTTGTGAGCCACACACACACACACGCCACGATGAAACATATGGAGTTTCGTCAACACCCTCACGAAACCTTGAGGTTTCGTCATTCATCTTTCGACGAAACTAGAGAGTTTCGCCATAGTGGGCTTCGGCCCAAGTAAGGCCCAAGCGAGATGACAGTTATGCTATATAATGCACACACCACCATTCGTGAAACCCTAGGCTTCTCTCTCGAAACAACTTGACGGCAACCATTCTCTCTCTCTCTCCAGAAGTTCTTGCTTAACCCATCTCACATCCGGTTAGTTTTATGATAACCCGACTCGATCAAATTTTTAGATTGTTTGTGTAAATGATTGTTATCATAACTTGATTTCATTGACTGATTTATGATGATTGTCACGATGTGTATGTATATCGGGATTTAGTTGTTTGATGAGAAGGGTACTTGTAATGGTGGATTCGATAACCTGCTATGAGATGCTTAGATGATGAAATGATAAACAGTAGGGTTTGATATTCGGTTGTTAATCCATAAGACTAGATCAGATGTTTGAGATTTGTATTTGTTTCTGTTCATAGTTCATACTCTGTTGATGTTTGTACATCATGATGACACTTATTTAGAATGGTTAAATGAATATGTGTTATAGTCTTGTATATGCCGATAATCTGGTAGCAATCAGTAGCTAGGTTTGATGTTGATGATAAATTGTTACGATGAAATTAGGGTTTTTCTGTGTTTGAAACTGTTACGCGACGTAACAGTTGCTTGTCGACGAAACCGGAGAGTTTCGTCGATGGGGATTACGACGAAACATGGGAGTTTCGTGAAAGGGGTCACGATGAAACCAGGGGGTTTCGCCGAAGGGGTTCACGACGAAACAAGTATGTTTCGTCAAGCTATTAATCAAGCGCAGTAACTTGGCTAATTCTGTTTGTAATTAACTAGGTTAGTGAAGACTATGTTAACTGATAAGGATAGTACAAGTAACTGGTAATTGTAAAGCATGGTTGCATGAGCTTGCATAACTGATAAATGCTATGTGTTAGTTGTTACTTGCGTGTACGTGATGATCTTGACTGTTAGTCGAACTTGGTGAATGTCAACTGATTGTGTGCACGTGCAAACTATAGGCCTTGATTGAATTAATTGTGCACAAGTAATTAAGCATACCGAGAAAACCGAGGTGAGTTCACACTCCTTTCAACGCATGGGATCCCCAAGGGTTGGGAATGGGTTAAAGAACTAAAACAGAAACTACATATTCTCCTTGGGTAGGATATGTACGGCCATCCTCCATGGGTAGGATGCCAAGATTAAACCTCGCGTATTCTCCTTGGGTAGGATACGTACGTTCGTCCTCCTTGGGTAGGACAACAAGATTAAACATACTGGACCAAAACTCTATCATAAGTCCCTCATTTTATATCGACTTAATCGCCGAGGCCGATGGCGAGCGGATAATTAGTTAATAGCGCTATTAGGTTTAACAAACCTCACACCATGTCGTTCGAACGGGCGTGCACTAATGGACTAAGGCAAAGGGTCAATGATGATAGACATTGACTTAGGGCACAACTTACTTTCGTTAGTAGTCGATATGGTACGGTCTGGTAATTCACATGGGAAGCCCCCACTAATCATTGAGAAGGTTTGGAAGCAGGGTTACTGATTAAAACGTGGTGTACAAAATGAACTTACGATTATTGAAACGAAATCAAAACCTAATCAACCAACTGTGAACTCGCTCAACTTTGTTGTTGACTCGTTGTTACATGCCTTGCAGGTCGTTAGGTACTCATGGAGCTTGCACGGGGAGGCGTGGTCGTTGTGGGACATGGATTGTCATATACCATGACAAACATTTGATACAATTGAACTTTTGTTTTGGTTTTAAACATTATGCTTCCGCTGATTTCTTAGACTATGTTTTGTTGGACACCAATTATATTGTGTTTGGGTTTTACATTTATTTATATGCTATGTTCAATATGATTGGTGGCTTGATCCTGGTCAGTCACGCCTCCAAGCGGTGATACTCATCATGTGGATTTTGGGGGTGTGACAGATTGGTATCAGAGCCATAGGTTATAGTGAACTTGGTTTTAAAAATGGAAAAAGTTTTTTGTTAAAAACCAGACTATAACCTGTACAGTGCTCAACGATCCACAACGACGCTTCGCTCCAGGTGCAAGGCTCAACACTATAGGTGATATGATTTGTGTTTACATTGTCTACTTGCTAGTTACATAGTATATTGCTCATGGTATGCCTAGATGAACGTAACAACTATTGTTTGAAAACACATGTGTGCTTACTCTCTTCTGTCATCGCACTTTCGCAAACCCCTCTCACTCATGTTTCCTTTGATATGAAGATCATGAGTGGACGTATCAACATGACTCAAGCCCAGCTGACGGCTTTAATTAATGAACAAGTTACTGCAGTACTCGTAGCCGCTCAGGCAGGAGGTATAACCTGCCATTGCAACTTACCCTAGGATCTTTAGATCCTACTCTCGTAAACCAACACTTGTGCTTAACATTGTTTCTTCTTACACACACGATAGGTTAACATGATCAGCCTCCTGCATGTACCTTCAAAACTTTTATGGACTGTCGACCTACTACTTTCAGTGGCACTGAAGGAGCGGTAGCCCTCCTCCACTGGTTTGAGAAGCTCGAATCGGTCTTCGAGATGTGTGAATGCCCTGAAGATCGTAGGGTGAAATATGCTACTGGAACACTCGAAGGTGCTGCGTTAACCTGGTGGAAAGCACAGGTTCAACTGCTAGGGCTGGTGGTTGCTAATGCCACCCCATGGATCGATTTCAAAGAACTGATCAAAGAAGAGCACTGTAGTCGTGACGACATCCACAAGCTAGAGGTAGAATTTTTCAATCTGAAGATGACGGGGTCTGAAATCGAGGCATACACAAAGAGGTCGAACGAATTAGCTATCCTGTGTCCCACTATGGTGGATCCTCCTATCAAGCGTATCGAGCTGTACCTTAAGGGTTTGGTGCCAGAAATTCAAAGCCATGTGACCTCAGCTAATCTTGGCACCATTCAGCAAATCATCAAGTTGGCTCATCGTCTCACTGATCAGGCAGTTGAGCAGAACAAGCTGCCCAAGCGAATTAGCGCTACTACTACTGATGCTCCCAGTAATAACAAGCGTAAATGGGATGGGATCTCAAGCAAGGGTTCGACATCAGCTCAGTCTCAGGCTCAACAACGAAAGACATACGATTTCAAGAGTCCCGGTCAGCAATCTTCAGGGGGTCAAGATCAGGGTCAGGGTGGATACATGGGAAGTCACCCAAAGTGCAATAGATGCAACAGACACCACGGTGGGCAGTGCAACAAGGGTCGTTGTCAGAGGTGTCTCAAGATGGGTCATGAAGCCAAGGATTGCAGGAGCGCGCGACCTGCGAATCAGAATCGTCAACAGCGACAGCAAGTTCCACAGAATCAGCCGCAGCAACAGCAGGGTAACAGGGGATGCTTTTAGTGTGGTGCTGAAGGTCACTTCAAGAGAAACTGCCCCCAGTTGAACCAGAATCAAAATAACAACAACAACAATCAGGGAAACGGAAACAACAATGGGAATAACAACAGGGGAAACAAAATGGCGCCCGGGGCCGTGCGTTCGTGATTGGTCAGGGTGATGCAAGGAATGATCTCAATGTCGTGATGGGTAAGTTTCTACTGGATGACTTTTATGTTAATGTTTTATTTGATTCGGGTGCCGATACCAGTTATGTGTCTCTAAACGTTAGTCAAATGCTTAAACGTACCCCAACACTTTTGAACACCAAGCACATGGTAGAGCTAGCAAACGGTAAAAGTCTTGAAGCCACACACATAGTTAGGGGTTGTAATCTCATCTTAGCTGGTCAAACCTTTTCTATCGACCTCATTCCTATCGTTTTGGGTAGTTTCGACATTGTTATTGGTATGGATTGGTTATCGCAACATCGAGCAGAGATCCTGTGCAAGGAGAAGGTCGTCCGCATTCCTCATCCAGATGGGGAACCTTTAGTGATTCATGGCGACAAGAGTGGTGCCGTGGTGGGCATCATTTCTTTTCTTAAGGCCCAGAAGTATTTGCGAAAGGGCCACACTGCTATCCTAGCCCTCGTTTCTGATGCATCCTCGAAAGAAAAGAAGATTGAAGATTTTCTGGTCGTACGTGACTTTCCTGAGGTATTCCCTGAGGAATTACCTGGTCTTCCGCCTCACCGTCAGGTTGAATTTCAGATCGAGCTAGCTCCTGGAGCAGCGCCCATAGCTCGTGCACCTTATCGTCTAGCTCCCTCAGAACTTGAAGAGTTGTCCATGCAACTACAAGAGCTCTTGGATAAGGGTTTTATTCGTCCTAGCTCTTCACCTTGGGGAGCTCCAGTATTATTTGTGAAGAAGAAAGACGGTACCTTCCGAATGTGTATTGACTACCGCGAACTCAACAAGGTGACCGTAAAGAATCGCTATCCACTCCCACGTATTGATGACTTGTTCGATCAGCTGCAAGGGTCGAGCTACTATTCGAAGATTGACCTGAGGTCAGGCTACCATCAACTGAGAGTCCGAGATGAGGATATCTCTAAGACAGCGTTTAGGACTCGTTATGGGCATTACGAGTTCCTGGTTATGCCTTTTGGATTGACAAACGCACCCGCAGTCTTCATGGATCTTATGAACAGAGTGTGCAAGCCCTACCTGGATAAGTTTGTTGTAGTATTCATCGACGACATTCTGATATACTCTAAGAGTCGGGAGGAACACGAGCAACATCTGCGGATTATTTTGGAACTGCTTCGAACAGAGCAACTTTATGCTAAGTTTTCGAAATGCGACTTCTGGCTTCGTGAAGTCCATTTCCTAGGCCATGTGGTAAACAAGGATGGGATTCATGTTGATCCATCCAAGGTAGACTCGATCAAGAACTGGCCTGCACCCCGCACTCCAACAGAAATCTGCCAATTCTTGGGTTTGGCGGGCTACTACCGAAGGTTCATCAAGGATTTCTCCAAGATTACGCAACCTCTCACTGCACTAACTCAGAAAGGTGTCACCTATCGTTGGGGTAATGCACAGGAATCAACATTTCAGTACTTAAAAGATAGACTCTGTAGCGCACCTATTCTCTCATTGCCGGAGGGCACAGACGATTTCGTGGTTTATTGTGATGCGTCAATTCAGGGTCTTGGGTGTGTGTTGATGCAAAGGGATAAAGTCATTGCTTATGCATCGCGCCAACTTAAAGTTCATGAAAGGAATTACATTACACACGATCTGGAGCTGGGAGCTGTTGTTTTCGCACTCAAAATATGGAGACATTACCTGTACGGTACCAAGTGCACCATTTACACCGATCACAGGAGTCTCGAGCATATCTTCAAACAGAAGGAGTTAAACATGCGACAACGTCGATGGGTCGAACTCTTGAATGATTACGAATGTACGATCAAGTACCATCCGGGAAAGGCCAATGTTGTGGTCGATGCCCTCAGTCGAAAGGACACTACGCCTAAGCGCGTGCGAGCATTACAACTTACCATCCAATCTAGTCTTCCTACTCAGATACGGGATGCTCAGGTTGAAGCATTGAAAACAGAGAACGTCAGGGCGGAGTCCCTACGTGGGTCAAGGAAACGATTAGAACAAAAGGAAGACGACGCTTACTACGTTACAGGGCGCATTTGGGTCCCACACTATGTAAACTTACGCGAGCTGGTGATGGATGAAGCACATAAGTCTCGCTACTCAGTACATCCTGGTTCGGATAAGATGTACCACGACTTGAAGACTACGTACTGGTGGCCTAGCATGAAAGCCCACATAGCAACCTACGTCAGCAAATGTTTGACTTGTGCGAGAGTCAAGACTGAATACCAGAAACCATCGGGTCTACTCCAACAACCAGAGACACCACAATGGAAATGGGAGCAAATTTCCATGGATTTCGTTACTGGCCTACCTAGATCTCAACGTAGAAATGATACTATTTGGGTGATAGTGGACCGATTGACTAAGTCTGCACACTTTTTGGCCATCAAAGAAACAGACAAGTTCTCTACTCTAGCAGACATTTACTTAAAGGAGGTGGTCTCGAGGCACGGGGTGCCAACCTCCATTATTTCTGATCGTGATGCACGTTTTACTTCTGAACTGTGGCAAGTAATGCACAAGTCCTTTGGCTCACGTTTAGACATGAGCACCGCTTATCATCCACAAACGGATGGGCAGCCTGAACGCACCATCCAAACCCTTGAAGACATGCTTAGGGCCTGTGTGATTGATTTTGGTAACGGCTCGGAAAAACATCTCCCGTTAGTGGAGTTTTCGTATAATAACAGCTACCACACCAGCATCCAAGCCGCTCCGTTTGAGGCATTGTACGGACGTAAATGCCGATCACCTCTTTGCTGGGCAGAAGTTGGTGATAGCCAGATCACGGGTCCAGAACTTGTAGTAGACACAACGGAAAGGATTGCACAAATACGAAAACGAATGGTGGCAGCTCGTAACCGTCAGAAAAGCTACGCCGATAAGCGTAGGAAACCACTCGAGTTCCATGTTGGGGATCGAGTGCTACTCAAAGTCTCACCTTGGAAAGGTGTAGTCCGTTTTTGCAAACGAGGCAAACTTAACTCACGATACGTTGGACCTTTCGAAATCATAGAGAAAATAGGCAAAGTGGCCTACAAACTGAACCTACCCGCAGAACTCAGTGGAGTTTACAACGTATTTCACGTGTCAAATCTGAAGAAGTGTCTGTCAGATGAGACCCTCATAGTTCCTCTGAAGGAGCTCACTATCGACGATCAGTTGCGATTCGTCGAGGAACCAGTTGAAATCACAGACCGAGACGTTAAGGTTCTCAAGCACACCAGAATACCTCTTGTTCGAGTTCGTTGGAACTCCTGTCGTGGCCCAGAGTTCACCTGGGAACGAGAAGACCAAATGAAACTCAAGTATCCCCAGTTGTTCGAGAACAGTGCAACCACTACTGAGGCTGAATCTACTACAGAATTTCGGGATGAAATTCCGAATCAACGGGGGGATGATGTGACGCCCCAGGAAAACCAGGAAACCACGAAAACCTAACTAGCTTCCTCAGTAACCGCATGCTAAATTTCGGGACGAAATTTCTTTCAAGTTGGGGATAATGTGACAACTCGAGTTTCCAAGATTCCATCTTCGCATTAATTGCACGTTAATTGTTTACGTTATTTGTTTCACAACTGTATTTGCAAAACTTGTTTGCTTAGTAGTTGTACATGCTGGATTATGCTTGAGTTATGGTGTTTCTGTTTGATTAATGTGTCACACCCCGACCACGTAAAACAACAAACCGTGGCGGAAACGTCGGGGAGTGTTGTAACAGAATCATTGTTTCGAAAACATGGATACAAAGGAGTCTCGTTTTATTTAATATTAAACATTGTCTTAGAGTTAAACAAGCAAATCAAACATAGTCTATTATCATTATTAAATCACTAAGGCCTCGTCCGGTCCTAGGTGAGCATGCATCCTATTCGTAATCAACATTAAGCAACTTCACCTGAAACATATGTAAAAACAAAGTCAGCAAAGAAATGCTGGCGAGTACATAGGTTTTATGAGAGTGTCAGATTCATGGCTCGTTTATATGTTGAAATAACTTGTACAACTTCGTTAATGGTTATTAGAAAACCTTGTTTTGTAAAATGTTTGTATCGTAAAATGGATAACCAAATCAAAACAGATTGGTTATAATTTATAAACCTCGATGCAATGAATCTTAACCTAAAACATTTGTTATCGTAAACCAAATCGTAAATCATTCTCGTAATAAAACTCATATAGTTTATATCATTTCGAAAACCTCGTTTGTGTTACATCGCTTCCAATTGTTTACCCAAGTCGTTTAATTCGTTGAACATCGCTTTAGTCGTTTAAATCATTCTCGTTTTAGATCGTGAAACTACTTTTGGTCGTCTCGCTAATAACATTCAAACCTGTGTGACTCGTCTATTGTTCAACTCGTTTTCGTATTAACAAACCTCCAAAGGGTAAGTTAACAATCATCAGATTTGGTCGTTACCCACCTAACCCACACATAACCATGGGTCCGGTCTGATAACGGGATTTGTCGGATCCTATGGTACCATAACCTAATACTGGTCGGTTTGGCCGAAATTAATGAATGTCATTCGTTATGTAATTACAACCAACAAGCTTGTTCACATTATCGAAATCGTTATTAGTTTGGTATAAACCATCTTACTCGTTTTGAAACCATCGTTAAAACATCGAAATCATTTAGATACATATGAATCACCCCAAAACAATTGAAAATAGTAAAATATGGGACTATGTACTCACCTTCGGGTGCGTTTTTTAAATGTTAACACAATCCCTCAAATTGTTTATCCGCCCTAAATTAAATAAGAATGATTTTAAAAATCAACACCCACACTTTGACATGCAAAATACTACTTATGTCATTTCTGTTTTAATATACATGAAACTGGACTGTTTTCGGACATTTAAATAAAATGGTTAACTTATTCCAAAAATTCCCAATTTTTTACAGAACGTCTCACATGAACCAAATATTATTGTGTAAAAATATCAGGGTCCACTTCATTACTAGTATTTTATAAAAATTCATTTTTCGGACTGAAATCAGATTTGTCGCTTTCTGATTGCAGTTTACGAAATAATTCATTAAAAATTCATTGTAAGTCCGATTTACGAAATTCCAGTGAGAGTATTACAAATACATCGGTGGTCATTTACAGTACAAATTTCATGATCTAACTTTACACAGAATTCAAGTTATAACTGAAAACAGGACGCATATTTTCAGCAGAAAAATGCAGCTCCAGCTGCTGTTACGAAAAGACACTTTAAAAATAGTAAACGGAGTCCAAAAATTATGATTCTGGTGCCATTAGAACCGTATTTCATAATAACATGCTACAGACTCAAGAAAATCAGTTTTTTGTTAAGTTATGATCTGGTTAC
The DNA here is from genome assembly GCA_030545235.1 of Helianthus tuberosus. Lineage (NCBI taxonomy): Eukaryota > Viridiplantae > Streptophyta > Magnoliopsida > Asterales > Asteraceae > Helianthus > Helianthus tuberosus. The sequence goes on along the minus strand of CM060402.1, from coordinate 14,102,720 downwards.
AGCCAGTTAAAGGCGGCTAAAAATACAACTCCGCATGCTGTTTTTAGTTTAAAGATTACTAAAACGCACACATACGACCACCATACTTTCTAATAACGATTGACAATAGGTCATAAGTTATTTACAGCAGATTATAGTTCATATATCTCATATTCAACATGCATTATCATATTTCATCATCATTTTAACACTACTTTATCACTAGACTAGTTTATGCTCAAGACTTGTTCATGTTCTTTAATGTTCTTGTGTTTTTTATCTTTAAACATCATTAACCACTTAAATAACAAGTAATACACAAGGATCTAAGTGCTTACCACTAGCACAAGGCTAGGGGAGTTCGAGTGTAGAAAAGTGGTGGATAAAAGAAAATGAGGGCGGTCCTTGAGCTTCCGAGCACTCCAAGCGTGCTTGTATGATCCCTTGCACCTCGAGATGTATGTGGATTGTATGTAAGAGACTTGAAGGTGGTGATATGGTGGTGGTATGATAGCAGCCGAGAACAAGGAAAGAAGGAAGGAGAAAATGTTGTTGAGTCTTGGTGAATGGTGATAATGTGAAGACCTTGTGGTTTAAATAAAGAAGTCTTTCACATATGGGTTAATCCACTAGGTAATATGCTTCCTAAGTACTCTACATACCCATTAAATTAATCAATAGAATCTAGTGGGTGTCCCCCACTTCACAACCGGTTATGGGGGGGGGGGGGTGTTTGGTTTAGTTGTGTTGCAAAGGTAAGTTACTAACTTTGTTAGAAGGTTAAGTGAAATAAGTTAGAGATTTAAGTGTGTTATAAAATATATAGTGTGTTAGGGTGTTCGGGGACCCTAACTAGCTTAGAAAAGTAAAAACAAGGTGTTTGACAATATTTTTATGTTCCGGGTAATGTCCGGTTGTTCGGTTGGGCATCGTTTCGTTAAAGTGTTTAATTATGTACCGGGTATTTTATCTAGCGTTCAAATCCCGATTTATGGCGTTCTAAATTATTTTTATTATTCTATAAAAATAAAATCGCCAAAATATTACTGAAAAAAATTTCCGTTGTCGAGATTTGGCTGAGTTGGCTGTGCTCTGCAGTAGAAGCACTGTATTGCACAGAAACACGTGGTACGCGCTTAAACTTGAAAAAACAACGTTTTTAGGCGTTTTAATTTATTTTTCAACACGGACCTAATTAAAATGAAATTTTAATCATAACAGAATATTTTTGGGATTTAAATATCATCCGGACGGTCACCAACGTTCGTTTCGCAGTTTGTCGTAATTAGTTCTTTAGTTCAAATAAACATATTTTCGCCATACTGAATCCTTCGAAACTTATTTCTAAGTTATGTAAAGGATATTTTGGGTACGTTTGGCTTACGTCATAGTTCCGGAGTGTATGTCGCGTTAAACTGATTGCGTTTAAGCACCAGTTTGCGTATAACCTTCCAGAAAGTGATTTAAAGCTTGAAATCGAAATCGAATCAAATTGTAAAATCATCAAACACATATAATAACACCAAAGCATATTGTTTTATTGATAACCAACATTGTTTTACGTTATACGGTGCTTACAGAACACAGTTGTCACAGTCTCCCCTACTTTAGGAAATTTCGTCCCGAAATTTTATTCAGAGGAAACTTGTGAAAGCTTGAAACATGAAGTCGAAAAGATAAAACAACACCGGTTAGGGTTCCGGACTTCTAGTAACTTTAAATAACATTATGCTTGCAAGGTAAGAGGGACACTTATATACAAGTATATGAAGCGTCATTGGTGCGTCCACCGTACCTCCATTACATTGTTCACGTCTCGTTATTGTTGTCACTATTGGTTCTTACACATGATAAATCCTACTGTGGTTTCTGTGCACTGAATTTTTTTAATTATGTACGCGTCCATAATTACGTAATTCCTTGCATAGTCCACATAGTGCATTTAATAATGTGTAGGGGAAAAACCTAATGAATGAACCTGTGATGAGTGTGACTAGACCACCATAGGATCCTTTCAGCTGTATCATCACATGCCACTCTTAACCAGATTCTGAATCAATCTTTAACTAGACCACTCAAGGGTCTATTTTCGAATCATGGAATGGTACTATATAATCCAAGGGTCTTAACTACCACGTAGAAACCCATTAAGGATTTAAGATAGTACCTTTTGAATATCCTATTATGAATCCCTCATATGAGGATATGGAAGATTCTATGAGGATTTGGATAACGAAAATCGGATCACATAATAAAAGAGAACACCTAAACACATAATCGCATTAATCGTTTAACTTGACCTTTAATTTGTTATCTTCGGACACAGGTATTTAAAGCATAGCAGGAATCCAATCCGTGGATTTCATTTGGCACTTTAAATATTATCAAGAATCTAACTATGAAGATAGGAAGATCATAATAGGAATTTGGTTTGTCCTTATTGAGTTGTAATGTACATATTAAGGTATACAAGGAATCCGATCAGGGCTCCGATTTGAAATTCCATGGGCTTGCGTCCCAAATCTGCATAACTCTTTTGACGGCTTCTAGCGGTCACAAGATTATCGTGAATTTTCTTGATTTTGTCTGTTGTTTCCAGAATGAGCTCAGGTCCAGTAAGCTGAGCTTCACCGTTCTCATTCCAACAGACAGGTGAAGGACATTTTCGACCGTAGAGAGCTTCGAATGGTGCCATCTTAATGCTAGTATAATAACTATTATTGTATGTGAACTCGATCAATGGCAGATGAGAATCCCAGTTACCATCAAAGTCTATCACGCATGCTCTAAGCATATCCTCCAAAGTTTGAATCGTCCTCTCGGATTGACCATCTGTTTGGGGATGATAAGCAGTGCTTAGATTCAGTTGGGTTCCCAAAGCAGACTGTATGGTCTTCCAAAAATGAGATGAAAATCGAGCATCACGATTGGAAATGATACCTAAAGGAACACCATGTCGTGATACAATCTCGACTACATAGATCTTGGCAAGCTTTTCAGCAGAGAAGTCCTCACGGATTGGTAAGAAGTGAGCTGATTTTGTCAAACGATAAACTACAACCCAAATAGCATCGTGACCTTTAGACGTACACGGTAATTTAGTAATAAGATCCATCGCAATGTTCTCCCACTTCCAAACCGGTATCTCTGGTTGTACAAGCAAACCAGAAGGTCGTTGATGTTCGGCCTTGACTTTGAGACAAGTTAGGCACTTTGATACATAAAAGGCAACATCCTTCTTCATACCAGGCCACCAATACAGAGTACGAAGATCCTTGTACATTTTATCAGCACCAGGATGGATAGAATATCGAGACTTGTGAGATTCGTCCATTACTAGGGTGGAAGATCGTCCTGATTCGGAATCCACAAACGATTCTCAAAATAGAGTAAACCATCGTCTTTCCTTTCGAGTTTAAGCTCAAGTTGAAGTGGTAGCTCATATTTCAATAAGTCATTGATCACACAAGATCGTTGAGTTTGAAGAACACGAGATTGAATATCAGATAGAGTTCGAACAGAATGAAGCTTGACTCATTCCTTTCGACTAAGCGCATCGGCTACGACATTCGGCTTACCAGGATGGTAGCGGATCTCGCAATCATAATCGTTTAAGAGTTCAACCCAACTTCGTTGCTTCATGTTCAGTTCCTTCTGATTGAGAATATGCTGGAGACTTTTGTGGTCTGTGAAAACCACACACTTCGTTCCATAGAGGTAGTGTCTCCAGATTTTAAGTGCAAAAACCACAGCTCTTAACTCAAGATCATGAGTCGTATAGTTCTTCTCGGGAACTTTCAACTGTCTAGACGCGTAAGCTATGACTTTACCGTGTTGCATAAGAATGCAACCAAGTCCTAGATTCGACGCGTCACAATAGACAACAAAATCATCGTTTCCCTCAGGTAGAGATAAAACAGGAGCATCACAGGGCTTCCGTTTCAGCGTTTGGAAAGCTTCTTCTTGCTTAGGTCCCCACTCAAAAGGCTTATGTTTCTGAGTCACAGCAGTGAGTGGAACCGCGACCTTCGAGAAATTAGAAATAAACCATTGATAATAACCAACAAGACCAAGAAAAGAACGGACTTCTGTAGGTGTCGTTGGTGTATTCCAATCCTTAATCGCAACAATCTTGGATGGATCTACATGAATGCCCTGCTCAATGACAGTATGACCCAAGAACTGAACTTCTTTAAGCCAGAATTCACACTTGGAGAATTTAGCAAAAAGTTGTTCCTTCTTTAGAAGTTCCAAGGTCAAACGAAGGTGTTGCTCGCGATCGGCTCGAGACTTAGAATAAATGAGAATATCGTCGATAAACACAATGATGAACTTGTCTAAATAAGGTTTACAGACCCTATTCATTAAGTCCATGAAGATAGCTGGGGCATTCGTCAAACCAAAAGGCATGACAGTGGACTCGTAATGCTCATATCTTGTACGGAATGCAGTTTTGGGAAAATCTTCTTCGAGAATACGAAGTTGATGATACCCAGATCGCAGATCGATCTTGGAAAAATATGAAGCACCCTGCAGCTGGTCGAAGAGATCATTAATTCTAGGTAGGGGATATCGATTCTTGATGGTAAGCTTATTAAGCTCACAATAGTCGATACACATTCGAAAAGATCCATCTTTCTTTTTCACAAAGAGGACAGGAGCTCCCCAAGGAGAAAAGCTTGGACGGATGAATCCTTTATCAGACAACTCTTGAAGCTGTTTCGACAACTCTTGCATCTCCGATGGTGCAAGACGATAAGGTGCTTTCGCAATCGGGTTGGCATTGGGTACCAGGTCAATATGAAACTCGACTTGACGAACTGGAGGCAAACCAGGCAGTTCATCGGGAAACACCTCTGGATAATCCCGAACAATCGGGATATCCTAAATACTTTCGCTCTTGCCTTTCTCCTCGGTGACATGTGCCAGGAAATCCACATATCCTTTTCGCAAATAACTTTGGGCCTTTGTACATGACATAAGCTTCAAACCACCAGATGGCCTTTCGCCACGAACTTCCAGAATATCGTCAGACGGACGAGGGATACGAACAATCTTATCGAAACAAACCACCTCAGCATGATGTTTGGTTAATCAATCCATCCTTATGATAATGTTGAAACTCCCAAGTTGCATCGGTGTGAGGTCAAAAGGAAAAAGGTGATTATCAAAGTTAGATTGACAGTCGCAAATAACATAATTGAGTACAAAAAGTAACTTTGATAGATAAGGGTTTCCTTAGTTATCTAACCAAGGAATTAAAGTGATTACTCAGATTGCCAATTTCGTTTCTTAGAATGAAACGAGCACTTAGCATCTTCGAGGAAATCATGAGCGATCATATAAACAAGAGAACTACAAATACGGTTCTTTTGGTGTAGGTATCATAGGGTATGCCATACACACATGCAACTATATTTATACATCGGAATTGCAATTAAATATTTATTTATAAACAAAAATCGATTGTTTCCGAGTTCAAAGGAAAACACTAGAAACATAAACATAAGATTCGGATTATTCAAAGCAGCAGCTTCTTCTAATCGGCCAAATACTCATCCATGGGTCGGATTTGCATTGACAAACTTTGGGCATTTGTTCCTGAAATGACCCATTTCGCCACAGTTGTAGCAAGTACCAGGCGGAAAACGAGCTCGTGCTGGAATTGCTTGAACAACAGTAGGATCTGCAACAGTTTTATTTTGGATCGTATAACGACATGTTTTGACCAAATGTCCCCATCGTCCACAGTGGGTACATTTGAAACATGGTGTTTGATCTGGATGATGACCATAGCATTGATTGCATAAGGGAGCAGTTCCCAAGTACGGCCTCTTGGCTGGTTGTGCTGCCACATGGCTAGGTTTTACTTGATTTGGTGTAACGGCTACGAGATTCTTTGGAGCTTTACGCTTCTTTGACTTTTTCGGAGGCTCGGCTTCTGCTTTCTTTGATGCTTCTTGGGTGGCTTCGTTATTGAGACGAGACATTACGACAACTAATTCAACAGTCTTCAGGATAACTTCGCCTATTTGCTGGGAAAATTTTGCAGTTTGCTCGGACATTTGAATGTCGTTGCGACGATGAGACACTCTAGAGGAAGTGAAAGACATAGGAGAAAACAAGTGAAATGTTATCGGATAATTAAAACAGAACAACAACGCATAAAAGGTGCGATCATATGTTTGTTACTTAAGGCAAACAAACATGATGACGTTTAATCAAAGTAAACGGGTCACATTAATGTATCACCGAAGACATGCTCGCCTATAAGTGAACACTCACCCCAAGAGTTCCCAGGTAAGAGTGACTGGTCCGATACTGCGGATTTGTACGAACACTCTAGCCTTAGACAGAAAATTCAGGGTACAGGCATTCACTCTTCCAGTTTGCACGTGTTCACACTATTTAGACCCAAACTTTGACGAGATTTGAAAACTTCAGGGTTCAATACCTTACAATAAATCATCCTAGAAAAGATGATTGGTTTTCAAAGCGGATTCGAAATTTGTGTTCTTGTTGTGGTTGTCACCTAAGGATAAGTGACGGTATTGTTTTAAGATTTAAACACAAGAATCTTGTGTTAGGGTCCTAGGAAGGTTATAGACTTGGTCAAAGTATTACTAATAATCTAATTCCCTATAACCATGAGCTCTGATACCAATTTTTCTGTCACACCCCGACCACGTAAAACAACAAACCATGGCGGAAACGTCGGGGAGTGTTGTAACAGAATCATTGTTTCGAAAACATGGATACAAAGGAGTCTCGTTTTATTTAATATTAAACATTGTCTTAGAGTTAAACAAGCAAATCAAACATAGTCTATTATCATTATTAAATCACTAAGGCCTCGTCCGGTCCTAGGTGAGCATGCATCCTATTCGTAATCAACATTAAGCAACTTCACCTGAAACATATGTAAAAACAAAGTCAGCAAAGAAATGCTGGCGAGTACAATGGTTATTAGAAAACCTTGTTTTGTACAATGTTTGTATCGTAAAATGGATAACCAAATCAAAACAGATTGGTTATAATTTATAAACCTCGATGCCATGAATCTTAACCCAAAACATTTGTTTTCGTAAACCAAATCGTAAATCATTCTCATAATAAAACTCGTATAGTTTATATCGTTTCGAAAACCTCGTTTGTGTGACATCACTTCCAATTGTTTACCCAAGTCGTTTAATTCGTTAAACATCGCTTTAGTCGTTTAAATCATTCTCGTTTTAGATCGTGAAACTACTTTTGGTCGTCTCGCTAATAACATTCAAACCTGTGTAACTCGTCTATTGTTCAACTCGTTTTCGCATTAACAAACCTCCAAAGGGTAAGTTAACAATCATCAGATTCGGTCGTTACCCACCTAACCCACACATAACCATGGGTCCGGTCTGATAACGGGATTTGTCGGATCCTATGGTACCATAACCTAATACTGGTCGGTTTGGCCGAAATTAATGAATGTCATTCGTTATGTAATTACAACCAACAAGCTGGTTCACATTATCGAAATCGTTATTAGTTTGGTATAAACCATCTTACTCATTTTGAAACCATCGTTAAAACATCGAAATCGTTTAGATACATATGAATCACCCCAAAACAATTGAAAATAGTAAAATAGGGGACTATGTACTCACCTTCGGGTGCATTTTTTAAATGTTAACACAATCCCTCAAATTTTTTATCCGCCCTAAATTACATAAGAATGATTTTAGTAATCAACACCCACACTTTGACATGCTAAATACTACTTATGTCATTTCTGTTTTAATATACATGAAACTGGACTGTTTTCGGACATTTAAATAAAATGGTTAACTTATTCCAAAAATTCCCAAATTTTTACAGAACGTCTCCCATGAACCAAATATTATTTTGTAAAAATATCAGGGTCCAGTTCATTACCAGTATTTTATAAAAATTCATTTTCCGGACTGAAATCAGATTTGTTGCTTTCTGATTGCAGTTTGCGAAATAATTCATTAAAAATTCATCATAAGTCTGATTTACGAAATTCCAGTGAGAGTGTTACAAATACATCGGTGGTCATTTACAGTACAAATTTCATAATCTAACTTTACACAGAATTCAAGTTATGACTGAAAACAGGATGCATATTTTCAGCAGAAAAATGAAGCTCCAGCTGCTGTTACGAAAAGACACTTTAAAAATAGTAAACGGAGTCCAAATATTATGATTACAGTGCCATTAGAACCGTATTTCATAATAACATGCTACAGACTCGAGAAAATCAGTTTTTTGTTAAGTTAAGATCTGGTTACAGCCAGTTAAAGGCGGCTGAAAATACAACTCAGCATGCTGTTTTTAGTTTAAAGGTTACTAAAACGCACACACACGACCACCATACTTTCTAATAACGATTGACAATAGGTCATAAGTTATTTACAGCAGATTATAGTTCATATATCTCAGATTCAACATGCATTATCATATTTCATCATCATTTTAACACTACTTTATCACTAGACTAGTTTATGCTCAAGACTTGTTCATGTTCTTTAATGTTCTTGTGTTTTTTATCTTTAAACATCATTAACCACTTAAATAACAAGTAAAAAACAAGGATCTAAGTGCTTACCACTAGCACAAGGCTAGGGGAGTTCGAGTGTAGAAAAGTGGTGGATAAAAGAAAATGAGAGCGGTCCTTGAGCTTCCGGGCACTCCAAGCGTGCTTGTATGATCCCTTGCACCTCCAGATGTATGTGGATTATATGTAAGAGACTTGAAGGTGGTGATATGGTGGTGGTATGATGGCAGCCGAGAATAAGGAAAGAAGGAAGGAGAAAACGTTGTTGAGTCTTGGTGAATGGTGATAATGTGAAGACCTTGTGGTTTAAATAAAGAAATCTTTCACATATGGGTTAATCCACTAGGTAATATGCTTCCTAAGTACTCTACATACCCATTAAATTAATCAATAGAATCTAGTGGGTGTCCCCCACTTCACAACCGGTTATGGGGGGGTGTTTGGTTTAGTTGTGTTGCAAAGGTAAGTTATTAACTTAGTTAGAAGGTTAAGTGAAATAAGTTAGAGATTTAAGTGTGTTATAAAATATATATTGTGTTAGGGTGTTCGGGGACCCTAACTAGCTTAGAAAAGTAAAAACAAGGTGTTTGACAATATTTTTATGTTCCGGGTAATGTCCGGTTGTTCGGTTGGGCATCGTTTCGTTAAAGTATTTAATTATGTACCGGGTATTTTATCTAGCGTTCAAATCCCGATTTATGGCGTTCTAAATTATTTTTATTATTCTATAAAAATAAACTCGCCAAAATATTACTGAAATAAATTTCAGTTGTCGAGATTTGGCTGCGTTGGCTGTGCTCTATAGTAGAAGCACTGTATTGCGCAGAAACACGCGGTACGCGCTTAAACTTGAAAAAAAACGTTTTTAGGCGTTTTAATTTATTTTTCAACACGGACCTGATTAAAATGAAATTTTAATCATAACAGAATATTTTTGGGATTTAAATATCATCCGGACGGTCGCCAACGTTCGTTTCGCAGTTTGTCGTAATTAGTTCTTTAGTTCAAATAAACATATTTTCGCCATACCGAATCCTTCGAAACTTATTTCTAAGTTATGTAAAGGATATTTTGGGTACGTTTGGCTTACGTCATAGTTCCGGAGTGTATGTCGCGTTAAACTGATTGTGTTTAAGCACCAGTTTGCGTATAACCTTCCAGAAAGTGATTTAAAGCTTGAAATCGAAATCGAATCAAATTGTAAAATCATCAAACACAATAACACATATAATAACACCAAAGCATATTGTTTTATTGATAACCAACATTGTTTTACGTTATACGGTGCTTACAGAACACAGTTGTCACATAATGAATGTTAGAAACTTATTAACTGTTTGAATTCATAAACCCACAATCAACGAAACCTTGTGAGCCACACACACACATACCAGGACGAAACGTATGGAGTTTCGTCAACACCCTCACGAAACCTTGAGGTTTCGTCATTCATCTTTCGACGAAACTAGAGAGTTTCGCCATAGTGGGCTTCGGCCCAAGTAAGGCCCAAGCGAGATGACAGTTACGCTATATAATGCACACACCACCATTCGTGAAACCCTAGGCTTCTCTCTCGAAACAACTTGACGGTAACCATTCTCTCTCTTTCTAGAAGTTCTTGCTTAACCCATCTCACATCCGGTTAGTTTTATGATAACCCGACTCGATCAAATTTTTAGATTGTTTGTGTAAATGATTGTTATCATAACTTGATTTCGTTGACTGATTTATGATGATTGTCACGATGTGTATGTATATCGGGATTTAGTTGTTTGATGAGAAGGGTACTTGTAATGGTGGATTCGATAACCTGCTATGAGATGCTTAGATGATGAAATGATAAACAGTAGGGTTTGATATTCGATTGTTAATCCATAAGACTAGATCAGATGTTTGAGATTTGTATTTGTTTCTGTTCATAGTTCATACTCTGTTGATGTTTGTACATCATGATGACACTTATTTAGAATGGTTAAATGAATATGTGTTATAGTCTTGTATATGCCAATAATCTGGTAGCAATCCGTAGCTAGGTTTGATGTTGATGATAAATTGTTACGATGAAATTAGGGTTTTTCTGTGTTTGAAACTGTTACGTGACGTAACAGTTGCTTGTCGACGAAACACATGTCAACGAAACCGGAGAGTTTCATCGATGGGGATTATGACGAAACATGGGAGTTTCGTGAAAGGGGTCACGATGAAACCAGGGGGTTTCGCCGAAGGGGTTCACGACGAAACAAGTATGTTTCGTCAAGCTATTAATCAAGCGCAGTAACTTGGTTAATTCTGTTAGTAATTAACTAGGTTAGTGAAGAGTATGTTAACTGATAAGGATAGTACAAGTAACTGGTAATTGTAAAGCATGGTTGCATGAGCTTGCATAACTGATAAATGCTATGTGTTAGTTGTTACTTGCGTGTACATGATGATCTTGACTGTTAGTCGAACTTGGTGAATGTCAACTGATTGTGTGCACGTGCAAACTATAGGCCTTGATTGAATTAATTGTGCACAAGTAATTAAGCATACCGAGCAAACCGAGGTGAGTTCACACTCCTTTCAAGGCATGGGATCCCCAAGGGTTGGGAATGGGTTAAAGAACTAAAACAGAAACTACATATTCTCCTTGGGTAGGATATGTACAGCCATCCTCCATGGGTAGGATGCCAAGATTAAACCTCGCGTATACTCCTTGGGTAGGATACGTACGTTCGTCCTCCTTGGGTAGGACAACAAGATTAAACATACTGGACCAAAACTCTATCATAAGTCCCTCATTTTATATCGACTTAATCGCCGAGGTCGATGGCGAGCGGGTCATTAGTTAATAGCGCTATTAGGTTTAACAAACCTCACACCGTGTCGTTCGAACGGGCGTGTACTAATGGACTAAGGCAAAGGGTCAATGATGATAGACATTGACTTAGGGCACAACTTACTTTCGTTAGTATTCGATATGGTATGGTCTGGTAATTCACATGGGAAGCCCCCACTAATCATTGAGAAGGTTTGGAAACAGGGTTACTGATTAAAACGTGGTGTACAAAACGAACTTACGATTATTGAAACGAAATCAAAACCTAATCAACCAACTGTGAACTCGCTCAACTTTGTTGTTGACTCGTTGTTACACGCCTTGCAGGTCGTTAGGTACTCATGGAGCTTGCACGGGGAGGCGTGGTCGTTGTGGGACATGGATTGTCATATACCATGTCAAACATTTGATACAATTGAACTTTTGTTTTGGTTTTAAACATTATGCTTCCGCTGATTTCTTAGACTATGTTTTGTTGGACACCAATTATATTGTGTTTGGGTTTTACATTTATTTATACGCTATGTTCAATATGATTGGTGGCTTGATCCTGGTCAGTCACGCCTCCAAGCGGTGATACTCCGCATGTGGATTTTGGGGGTGTGACACATTTTGGGTGAACTATCATCACTTATGAGTGTCAAACTTCGCTCTTTATTCGATCCGTCTAACTTTAAAATAGTTGAACGTAATTATCAAAATTTATGTTTGCAAAAATCTTGTCGTCTTTTAGTCATAACTCTCATTCCGAGTCTTTTGACTTTCAATCCGCCTTCCCGTCTCTTGGTTTACGTGTTCACTCACAATACTACCCATCCATCGGGTATCTTTACCGAAGTCATCATCAAGTAACCATTCTTATATGGTTTTAGACGTCACTTTAATTTATTTGGTCATCTTAGCGAACTTCATCGCTTTTATTCAGTCAGGTCCTTTATTCTTTATTCTACCCCTTTGACTTGTCTGTGTGAATTTCATCACTTATGACAGTCAAACTTTGTCCCCTATGCCTTAGCATTCACATTAGTTGGTTTGTATTTTCATTTACTTTAATCTTTGTCCCTTTTCTCAGGCTCGTTATTCTAACATAATACGCTTCCGTCATCGACTTGCGTTTACATTTACTATCAAACGTTTTACTTATTTGATTCACTTGGGTACCTTTTTAATTCGTCCAATTCACCCCGTCCTTACTACATTGGATGTAAATGCGTCCATTATAAGAAGTTCATGGTATCATTTGTTCACTACTTACTTGGCCAGAGGAAACGATCAACACATGGTACACATGACCTTTTTAAAATTTTCACATCACACCCCATGCCAGTAACACCTCTAATTATTTCTATATCTTTGATTTTATTCAGTAAAACATTATTTAATTGCTAAACAACAATTATTAGTTTTACTTGTTTTGCCCTTGAACATATAAAATGTTTTCTTTCTATCAAACTATTATGTAATCACATTCGTTAATGTGATCTCTACTTTTCTCATTAGTATTTTATTGAGAATTATTCACTTAGATATTTACCCCCGTCCAAGTTTCCATATAAACTCATCCTGTTATTGCTTTGTTATTCATCATTGTGAATAACACTTATTTCTACTTAATTACTCTTGGAAACTTCATCCTGAATAGATATCCTATTCAGGTTTTTCCAAGTTTTATCCTATATACGTAATCGTCATTCTCTACGTGTTTGTTGCATATTACTACTTGTGCGATTAAATTAAAAAAAATGTGCACCTGTTAATGCTTGCCCTAACAGGCTTTCCCTTCTATTAACCTTATTCGCGACTGTTATGCGATTTAGGTCCTTGGTGAGTATGCTTTGTTCGTCATACTTCAGACCGTTCATCCATCATATCCGCAATTTGTTCAACAATCGCCATCTTCAGATGCGAGTGTCCTTCAATTAAAACATTCACAAAAGTTAGTAATGTCGACCTCAATAATCGCCCGTATTATAATACGAGACTTTCTGCTATACGTGTCCACACACGTAATTTCGTTAACCTTATCAATCATTTTGATTGAGGTAGCGTGTATTAAGCGATAACCCTCTGTGTTGTTTGCCCAATTTGCCCATCAATGGCTTTTTGGTCAATTCTAGTCCTTCATTTTACTCGTAGGGCATTCACTAATATTAGACCAAAATATCACTTCTAACTACAATACTAAATATGCGTACCTGGCTCGGGTCAAGCATTGACCCATTTTAATACCTTGCATTAATGGTTTTGCTAATTTATAGCAATGCAAATTTCCATAAGCCATTTTTATCCTACGATCACTAGACTCGACAATACTCATTAGTCGTTATTTGTCAAACGCTAAAAATCACCATTTAACCCGTTTGGTCTATACGACCAAACGTTTTGCATTTGTATTTGAATGATATATATATTTACCATTTCTTTATTTAACCCATTCCGGCTTATGTCGTAGGGTATCTTTTAGCTTTAGCTTACGTTTGTTGACACGCGACTAATTCCCATTTTATCCCTATCATTATTATGAATTACCCCATAGGGCAACATTTTAAAATTCGCTGTATGTTTGTCATTCCATGACTATATTACCATTTACTCCTTTTTTTACCATCATCATGTTTTTCCATCATTTTTACTTATTCCGAGATGTATCAATTACGTCGGAACACCACATTTTAATCAATAGCTAAACATATTCGCAACCCTTATAATAATAGGACATTCTATAAAAAGGGAGTGTAAGCTTTACTTACCTTGCATCCGAAACACGCTTTTCCTTCACACTTGATTCGTTTGACCCGCTTCCTTTCCAAGCCTCCACCTAGCTTGTCAAACATCAAACTATCATCATAATTCGTAAGACGGTTAGATTAGTCATTATCACATACAGCTATTCCATCTTACAAATTCTATGTCGAATCTACTATTCGACTTCATCATTGGTTAATACGACTTATAAAAGTCATTTAGCCTTAATCATACAAAAATGCAAATTTGCGTTCAATAACTCATTTAGGCAAACCCATCTGTTATCAAAGACACATTATTCATTAGACAACATCTACGGGTTTTCATCTATAAATGAAACCCCTTTTTATCATGTTATTAGGTGTTCCTACGGATACCCAATCAAGTCAAGTTCTACTTACAACCGAGTAGACGCGCGATTTCACTTAGGCATTTTATCAAACACCTAGTGGGCATAATTTTTACACATTTACAAACTAGTTCATAACTAGTTATTTCTACCAAACATAAACATAAATTTTAATTCCATTATGTCTAACATGCATACTATTCTCAGACTCATCTTATGTAAATCAGTTAACACCATTTTGATGGTCATAATTCTAGGGTTCATCTTATTTCTACAAATCCCATTTAACACATAAATGGAAAATCATGAAATTCATATTTTGAACACTAATTTAACAAGCTATTGACTAGGGTTTACTCCTAGACATAATTTCATCCCCAATTTCATTCAAACATTGGTCATGCAAGCTTAATTTTCGATTTCATGTTTTCACCAAAATTCAAGACATAACCAAAAGATAAGATTTGACATACTTTGTGATCCCTTCACTTAGGTGATTACTAATATAAGCTTGGATTTCGATTTGGGACTGATTTAGCCTTTCAATTTCTTGGATTTAGACTTGTTAGTAGGGCTGTAAACGAACCGAACGAACATGAACAAGGCTATGTTCGTGTTCGTTCGTTAAGGAAATTTGGATGTTCGTGAACTGTTTGCGAACATATGACGAACAAAAGTTTGTGTTCGTGTTCGTTCGTTAAGGAATTCTGGTTGTTCGCGAACAGTTCGTGAACACTAACCACGAACACAAATGAACACAAATGAACTTTAGTTTTGAAAATTAAAAAAAGGCACCGTTAATCTTAAACATTGTACAAAATGAACGTTGTTAAATATAACCATTTAAAGATTGAAGGGATGGATAATATTGTGTTCAATCGATTGGAGGTAAGTTGAATGAGGGAGCGTGATATCGAAAGAGGGAGAGGGCCAGAGAGAGGGAAATAATACATATGTGGAAAGTAAAAAAATAATAAAACATTAAGAACTTTTAGAAAAATAAACATAAAAAACGAACACGGACAAACATAAACGAACGAACACGATAGAACATATTACCGAACGTTCACGAACGCAGTCGAACGAACAAGACATTTGTTCGTGTTTGTTCGTTAAGCTTATCGAACGAAATTTTTTGTTCGTGTTCGTTTGTTAAGCTTATCAAACGAACATAAACGAACTTCCCGCCGAACGGTTCACGAACTGTTCGCTGAACGTTCGGTTCGTTTACAGCCCTACTTGTTAGGGTTTGAACAAGGAGTTCTCCTTGGCTCCTGTGGAAGAAATCGACCAGAACACACACAAAGTGTGTGTTTTGGTGTTTTAATTTTTGTTTTATTAAAACTAGTTTGCACTTGTCCCACTTTGGCCCCTTAACTTTTTCCCAAGTTTTATTTAGGGTGTTTTAGTCAAGTTTCATCGTTACTACAAGACTTTTGATTAACTAGGTTATTTATTCCTAGTTATTTCCATCTCATTTATATCCGACATTAAATTTATAATATAAGGGTTTATATTTTCGGGTACGACTTAGTTTATTTTAAGTCCCGTTACCTCTGGCTGTTTATAAACTTTTATTACCTCAAAAGTTTTCGTTCAACTTTTATTTAATATTAGGTTTATTTATTTAAATCCTAATATTTACCGGGTTACTTTTACCACTAACGGTACTTTACCCGTCCTTTAGTATTAACGTGGTTTAATTACCAAACCCGTTTTCGGGGTGTTACAGAATTCTTACCTAACATTTCTGGAGTGGAAGTTTGACTGGTACTGCTTAAACGTAAAGTTCCAATATGAAAGGTCTTGTCAACCACCGAAAACTTTAGAATGGCTGTGATTCTGTTAAGGCCTTCAGCTATAAGGGGAACAAGCTTTGAAAAGTTTGTTGCACAGAAAAACAGAGTAGAGTACTAGTATGTAAACTAGGAATATTTCGATATTCTGAAAACTTAATTCCTATCCTTAGTAACCCAATACACTAGAAGATTGACACCGTATGGGATGGAATCCCTCCTCACAAAGAAGAATTTCTTCTTCTAGGTCTCATCAATTTTGCTACCTTTCAGTGCGAGAGGAGGTTTATGAGATATTAGTTGAAGCATGGAGCAATAGGATCAGTGGGTTATTAGCTTATAGATGCTGGTGTGGTCGGAAACCGGGA
The DNA here is from genome assembly GCA_030545235.1 of Helianthus tuberosus. Lineage (NCBI taxonomy): Eukaryota > Viridiplantae > Streptophyta > Magnoliopsida > Asterales > Asteraceae > Helianthus > Helianthus tuberosus. The sequence continues at coordinate 14,086,108 of CM060402.1, read as the reverse complement.
TGTCGATTACATGGGATTCAATAAGTTTGTAGAGCACAGTTACTCGAAAAAATTTGGAGATCAGTGGTGGAAATGGGTAAATGAATCCTAGGGAAAATGGGAATGCGAGAAAGTAAACCCAAATTTTGGAGGCTATGTTGGATGGACAACTTCTGTCGTACGGATGAAATAATATTGACCATGGCAGACGACTTTTATAGTCATTTCCCAAGGTTTTGTGCCAAAGATCTCAATCAATCAAAGGCTTTCCTCGTAATTCCTTGTGTTTAGTTGGACCTACCAAAGAACAGATGATTGCAAAAGGCAAACCATAAACTTCCTGATCAAGAAATAAGCAACATATGATACATACTCCTCCCAAATATAGTGAGTCTTGAACACTATTCAAAACATCTGTTGAAGACATTCAAAGATCTGTTCGAAGCCTTGGAACCCCCTGTTAAAGAAGAAGAAACCACTATTCAATCGCCAAAGCCCTGTTGAATCAAAGCACTGATCATGAAGACCCAAAAATTTGTTTTGGCCAAACATAGGTTTGAAGAACATAGGTTTATTCAATGCAAGAGTATTTAGCTTAGAACAAAGTTTTGATGTAAGAGATCAGATGTTAGATTCCCGCAGATGTTTGCTAACATTTGAGGAATGTTTTCTGTTAAGAATGTTAAATGTCACTATCAAGGTGACGTCAGTGACGGATAGTTCGTAGGACAACCCTTAAGTGGTATAAACGATACTAAAATCCTACATTTAATCAGGTAATTGTCCAGAATTAGATAACTACGGTTGTTTGTGTTTTAGGTACAAATGAAGCTTAAAATGGAAGGAATACGGAGAATAAATGAAAAAAATCAAATATTGTAATTGAAGAATTAAGATGATGACAAGATAGAGGATGAAATTATGAGAACGTGGGCAAAATAGCGAAGAAAACGGAGTTGAAACGAGAAAGTTATGAAGAAAACAAAATTGCTTGCTGAAGCCTACCATAGCTTACGGTAGCTAGCGTAATTTACGGTAGACACTGACAATTTTTTACCACCGTAAGGCAGTAAAGACTGAGCATAATGGTTTTATTGCTACCGTAAATTACGGTAGCCACCGTAATTTACAGTAGACTCTGGCGAGAAAAGTCTAACTGCCCTCTTTTAAGCCGTTTTCAAGTGCCTTTTTACATATCTCATCATTAGGGATGTTTCTCTGGAGTTCTTTGGCGAATTTTAGCTTGTGCAAGTGATTGGGAAAATTTCTAAACATTTCGGTTTGTATTTTGATTCGTATGAACTTTTATTTTGTTGGAATGATGATTTACCAAGCCATGTCCGGCTAAACTTTCGGTGATCATTTTAGGTGAAGGTTTCTTATGACTATTGTGTGTTTATCTTTATTTCTAGAATAATAAACTTGGTGTGTTTGATATGTTTATTATGGTGCATGAATGTTTGATTGTAATTTGTTAATTGATATTTTGATCCTAGTCTAAATCATACGTTCTTGGTGTCGTTGACAATCGAGACATCACGGGAAGGGTTAGGGTTGGATATTGGTTAATTGGTCATCGGGTAACAACCTCGCGTTTATATAATCCGAGTACTTTGTTCCCTTTTATCACAACAAGCTTTTATGCATGAGTTATATCTATGTAACTCTTTCTAGTGGATTTATGCACAATTATTAATGGAAACCGGAACCTAAGATGGTCATTCTCTGGTAATCTGATTAACACTCCAATTTTGATTTGCAATTAGTTAATAATTTAGTTCTTAAAACCAAACAATCCAAACTCTTGAATTTTAATTTCTGCAAATTAGTTTACTTGTAGTTAATTCACAAAGCTATAGAATCAACACACTTTCCACAAACTCCCTGTGTTCGATACCCATTTGCTGCTATCTATTAGTTGTAATTTGGATTAAATTTGCGTGTGACTACGACAACATGTCAGTCAGCTGATTGCCAACAGAGATTTAGTACTTGTATAAATAGATCTCACCTATTAGAGATCTATTTCATCACATCAGTTTCATTCCATTTGTATGAATAACAAAGCCGAGTGATCAGGCTGGGGGGGGAGTTAGTATAATTTTTCTGTATCTTTAATCTTTTGATTATCAATGGCAAACAGTTTGATATAACTTCCCATTCTTGTATGCTCATTTAATTCCGCAGAATTCCATTGTTTTTAAAACTTCATTCATACTTGTTCATCAAAGCGTAGTAAGAGCATCCCAGATCCTAACATGTTCTTAGTTACCTAATTGTTCAATTTCGTTTCAATATCCTGAGCCATATTCCGATATTCTTAGCAGTATTTTTTAGTATCTGAAACGATATTTTTCCATTAACACTAAGCATTTTCATTTGTCAAATAAACGACAACATTACAACAATTTTATTTACAAATCAAAGACTAGCACACTACCTTACATAACAGATTTGATCACTAAATTGCTTAGGTAATTTTTTTACCAAATCCAAAGTTGTATATATCAATATAAATATAGTTATATTTGTAGAATTACAAAAACGAATATTTGATGTACATTTTGATGTAGTTTATATATGTATGCATGGAAATGAGATTTTTGTTTGTGCAGCCCCAAATATTATAATAAAGTGCTTTTAAACACCACAAGGGTTAAAGGGTTCTGATACATCTATCATAACCTTATAACCTTACAGTGGTTCGGAAGCACTTTTTGGTGTATATATTTCTATCCATCATTTAAAAATGTTCGTGAACATGGTTCATGATGGTTTGTATTTGATAATTGTTCATAACTAGACTTGTTTACTTAGTTTAATGCTAATAAAATTGTTTGGTGTATATGTTAGGTGAAGGTTACCTTGAGATCATGTTAAAAACAATGGTATTATGACTGATTTCAACTCACAACAATATAAAATCACAATGAACACAAAATATAGCGAGAAAACAAGCGGCAAAACTCTTATTAAACCAACCCAAAATGATTACCCTCAATATCCCAAACTGATCTTACAAAAGTAAGATCTAACAAGTATAGAAATACAAGAACAGTTCGATGATCATCAACAGATGATCATCTGCCAAGCAACAACAATAATCTCTCAATCACAGATGAGAGAAAACCAACTGTACAACAAAACGGATGCAACAAATAGCCAGAAAACCCTAGAACGATACAAAGAACAAAATGAATGAACTGTGAGGGTGAATGAATAAAAAAGACTGAAACTCTTCTTTTTATATGGCAGAACTGAAAATGTTGCACTTTAGTCCAAATCTATTGCAAGAGATGATCGAGACCCTTGCAAGTATACACTTAGCACCCCTCAAATTTCCAGCTGTAATAATCTGTTGCAACAACTATAACAACTAAACCAGTTAGTAACAACCAGCCCAATATTATAGGCCCAGTCAACCAATATTAAATCTAGATGAATGAAAAGCCCAAACAGATGTTATTTTAACATCCCCACTTCATTCACTGGGTTTAAATAGGTTGATCATGCCTAGCTTGCTGCAGAAATGTTCAAGTTGATTAATACTCAACCCTTTGGTGAACAAATCAGCAAGTTGATTTTCAGACTCAATTTTCTCTGTACTTATAAACCCAGTTGCAACCTTTTCTCTTAGAAAATATAAATCAATCTCAAAATGCTTGGTTCGCTCATGAAAAACAGGATTAGATGCTATCGATATAGCTGCATTACTGTCACAAAACACTTTAATAGGCAGTTTACACAGTACATGTAACTCATTAAGCATATTTACGATCCAAACTAACTCACAGGTGGCTAAGCACATTGCTCTATACTCAGCCTCCCCTGTAGACCTGGAAACTGTACTTTGTTTCTTGCTTTTCCAAGAAACAAGACAGTCTCCTAGGAAAATGCAAAAGCCAGTAACAGATTTTCGGGTATCTGGACATTTTGCCCACTCCGAATCTGTATAACAAGTTAACTGTAAAGAATTACCTTTCTTAAATGTAATACCTTTTCCAGGACTCAACTTTAGAAACCTCAACAATCTTAAGGCAATTTTAAGATGAACCAACAATGGTTTATGCATGAACTAACTTAAGTACTGAACTGTATAACTAATGTTCGGACGAGTCAATGACAGATAAATTAATTTACCAGTCAACTTCTGATAACTGGTAATATCATCTAACACATCAGTTTCTTCACTAACTTTCTTATTAATCACATGACTCAACTCTTTGGGAGTATTGACAGGTTTACAACCCAGATAACCAAATTCAGTTAACAACTCTAAACAATATTTTCTCTAATTTAAACATATACCCTCATTATTATAGACAACCACCAAGCCTAAAAAATACCTAAGAACCCCCAAGTCTTTGATTTGAAAACTATCACTAAGAAGTTTTTTAATTCGATTTATTTCATTATTATCATTACCAGTAACAATAATATCGTCAACATAAACAAGTAGAATAATAAAAACAGAATCTTTGGACAAAGTATACAATAAATGATCACAACGACTTTGAACAAAACCAACATTAATAAGCACATCAGTTAATTTTTCGTTCCACTTTCTCGGAGCTTGTTTTAACCCATATAAAGATTTTACAAGTTTACAAACCTTATTTTCATTTTTTGAAAAATAACCTTCAGGAAGAGACATGTATACATCCTCAGTTATAGTGCCATACAAAAACGCATTGTCAACATCTAGTTGAAACAAAGTCCACTCATTTTTTACAGCTAGACTCAAAACACGTCTAACTGTAACCATCTTTTACAACTAGTGAAAAAGTTTCACCAAAATCCAATCCTTCACGCTGATTATACCCTTTTGCAACTAACCTAGCTTTATATCTTTCAATTTCACCATTAGCCTTGTATTTAATTTTATAGACCCATTTACACCCTATGGCTTTTCTATTAGCAGGTAAATCAACAACTTCCCAAGTCTTATTACGAAGCAAAGCTTCCATTTCTAAGTTCATTGCTTCGATCCACTTGGGATCTTTAGCAGCTTCACTATATGTACTAGGTTCAATTGTTTTATTTAAACTACTAAGAAAACAAGTAGAATCAGCAGATAAACATGCATAACTAACCACTTTATTAATGTCGTACTTTACATTACTATTAAGCACATAATCTTGATAACGTTTAGGAGCAAACGTAGTTCTAGATGACCTTCTAAGACTTGTAAAAATTCCCTCAGACGGGTTCATCTCAACATCTGACACAGCAGTGTCCTCTGCCCTGCCAGACTCCACTATATCACTACTGTCTACAATAGACTCTATGTTATGACCTAAATCATCAAGTCCAGGAGTGGCAGACGTAGAGGGAATCGGCTGCTGATCATCATTGACAATGTCATGAGATCTGACTATACCCTCTTCATCATTGGGAGTTTGAGATACTTCAGGTGAATATGCTTCATATAAATAAATAAAAATTACATGATTTAAACTTTTATCAACACTAACTTTATCAACACTATCACTAAGAAGTTTAGACTTGAAAGGATAAACATGTTCATAAAACTTTACATCTCTAGAAAAAAAGATTTTTTTCTCATCTAAACTCCACAGTTTATATCGTTTTTTAACATTTGAATAACCAATTAAAACACACTTATCAGCGTGATAAGCGAACTTATCAAACTCATTCAACACAGTACTGAAGCATAAACAACCAAAAGACCTCAGATGGGACAACGAGGGTTCAAATCCGAACATAAGTTCATAAGGACTTTTTCCTACTAACACAGAAGACATAAGCTTCTTAATCAAATACACTGCAGTTAGTACACAATCACTCCAAAATCTAAGTGGTAGTCCACCGTGAAACATGAATGCTCTGGCTCCCATTTACACCCTATGGCTTTTCTATTAGCAGGTAAATCAACAACTTCCCAAGTCTTATTACAATGCAAAGCTTCCATTTCTAAGTTCATTGCTTCGATCCACTTGGGATCTTTAGCAGCTTCACTATATGTACTAGGTTCAATTGTTTTATTTAAACTACTAAGAAAACAAGTAGAATCAGCAGATAAACATGCATAACTAACCACTTTATTAATGTCGTACTTTACATTACTATTAAGCACATAATCTTGATAACGTTTAGGAGCAGACGTAGTTCTAGATAACTTTCTAAGACTTGTAAAAATTCCCTCAGACGGGTTGATCTCAACATCTGACACAGCAGTGTCCTCTGCCCTGCCAGACTCCACTATATCACTACTGTCTACAATAGACTCTATGTTATGACCTAAATCATCAAGTCCAGGAGTGGCAGACGTAGAGGGAATCGGCTGCTGATCATCATTGACAATGTCATGAGATCTGACTATACCCTCTTCATCATTGGGAGTTTGAGATACTTCAGGTGAATATGCTTCATATAAATCAAAAAAAAAATTACATGATTTAAACTTTTATCAACACTAACTTTATCAACACTATCACTGAGAAGTTTAGACTTGAAAGGATAAACATGTTCATAAAACTTTACATCTCTAGAAAAAAAGATTTTTTTCTCATCTAAACTCCACAGTTTATATCGTTTTTTAACATTTGAATAACCAATTAAAACACACTTATCAGCGTGATAAGCGAACTTATCAAACTCATTCAACACAGTACTGAAGCATAAACAACCAAAAGACCTCAGATGGGACAACGAGGGTTCAAATCCGAACATAAGTTCATAAGGACTTTTTCCTACTAACACAGAAGACATAAGCTTCTTAATCAAATACACTGCAGTTAGTACACAATCACTCCAAAATCTAAGTGGTAGTCCACCGTGAAACATGAATGCTCTGGCTCCCATTTACACCCTATGGCTTTTCTATTAGCAGGTAAATCAACAACTTCCCAAGTCTTATTACAATGCAAAGCTTCCATTTCTAAGTTCATTGCTTCGATCCACTTGGGATCTTTAGCAGCTTCACTATATGTACTAGGTTCAATTGTTTTATTTAAACTACTAAGAAAACAAGTAGAATCAGCAGATAAACATGCATAACTAACCACTTTATTAATGTCGTACTTTACATTACTATTAAGCACATAATCTTGATAACGTTTAGGAGCAGACGTAGTTCTAGATAACTTTCTAAGACTTGTAAAAATTCCCTCAGACGGGTTGATCTCAACATCTGACACAGCAGTGTCCTCTGCCCTGCCAGACTCCACTATATCACTACTGTCTACAATAGACTCTATGTTATGACCTAAATCATCAAGTCCAGGAGTGGCAGACGTAGAGGGAATCGGCTGCTGATCATCATTGACAATGTCATGAGATCTGACTATACCCTCTTCATCATTGGGAGTTTGAGATACTTCAGGTGAATATGCTTCATATAAATCAAAAAAAAAATTACATGATTTAAACTTTTATCAACACTAACTTTATCAACACTATCACTGAGAAGTTTAGACTTGAAAGGATAAACATGTTCATAAAACTTTACATCTCTAGAAAAAAAGATTTTTTTCTCATCTAAACTCCACAGTTTATATCGTTTTTTAACATTTGAATAACCAATTAAAACACACTTATCAGCGTGATAAGCGAACTTATCAAACTCATTCAACACAGTACTGAAGCATAAACAACCAAAAGACCTCAGATGGGACAACGAGGGTTCAAATCCGAACATAAGTTCATAAGGACTTTTTCCTACTAACACAGAAGACATAAGCTTCTTAATCAAATACACTGCAGTTAGTACACAATCACTCCAAAATCTAAGTGGTAGTCCACCGTGAAACATGAATGCTCTGGCTCCCATTTACACCCTATGGCTTTTCTATTAGCAGGTAAATCAACAACTTCCCAAGTCTTATTACAATGCAAAGCTTCCATTTCTAAGTTCATTGCTTCGATCCACTTGGGATCTTTAGCAGCTTCACTATATGTACTAGGTTCAATTGTTTTATTTAAACTACTAAGAAAACAAGTAGAATCAGCAGATAAACATGCATAACTAACCACTTTATTAATGTCGTACTTTACATTACTATTAAGCACATAATCTTGATAACGTTTAGGAGCAGACGTAGTTCTAGATAACTTTCTAAGACTTGTAAAAATTCCCTCAGACGGGTTGATCTCAACATCTGACACAGCAGTGTCCTCTGCCCTGCCAGACTCCACTCTATCACTACTATCTACAATAGACTGTATGTTATAACCTAAATCATCAAGTCCAGGAGTGGCAGACGTAGAGGGAATCGGCTGCTGATCATCACTGATAATGTCATGAGATCTGACTATACCCTCTTCATCATTGGGAGTTTGAGATACTTCAGGTGAATATGCTTCATATAAATAAATAAAAAAAATACATGATTTAAACTTTTATCAACACTAACTTTATCAACACTATCACTGAGAAGTTTAGACTTGAAAGGATAAACATGTTCATAAAACTTTACGTCTCTAGAAAAAAAAATTATCATCTAAACTCCACAGTTTATATCCTTTTTTAACATTTGAATAACCAATTAAAACACACTTATCAGCGTGATAAGCGAATTTATCAAACTCATTCAACACAGTACTGAAGCATAAACAACCAAAAGACCTCAGATCGGACAAGGAGGGTTCAAATCCGAACATAAGTTCATAAGGACTCTTTCCAACTAACACAGAAGACGGAAGCCTGTTAATCAAATACACAGCAGTTAGCACATAATCACTCCAAAATCTAAGTGGTAGTCAATCGTGAAACATCAACGCTCTGGCTAAGTTTAATAGATGCCTATGTTTTCGTTCAGCTGCACCATTCTGCTGTGGTGTATATGAACAGGATGTTTGGTGTATAATACCTTTTTCTTTAAAGAAAACATTCATCTGATTATTCACAAACTCAGTTCCGTTCTCACTACGAAATACTTTTACTTTGGTTTTAAATTGAGTTAAAATAAGTTCATAAAAATCTTTTAAATTTTCAAAAACCTCCATTTTATTTCTAAGCAAATAACACTACACAGACCTAGAGTAGTCATCAGCTATAGTTAAAAAATACTTGTATCCTTCATAACTTGCAACTCTATATGGACCCCATAAGTCTAAGTGTACTAGATCACCAATACTCTTAGACTTATGATCACTTAAAGGAAAAGGCACTCTAACTTGTTTAGACTTGTGACAAATTTCACATGGACCATGCTCAATAGATTTAATTCCTAATTTATCTCTTAACACAGCAAGAACATGATCTGAAGGGTGGCCTAACCTACTGTGCCACATATTGGATTTCAAAACTCTATTATAACACAAATTACTGAATTACCATGTCTACCAACAAAATACAGCCCATTATCCTGGCTACCAGTCACCAGGATTTTCTTTGATTTCAAATCTTGTAACATACAATAACTCTCATTAAACAAATCAGCAATGTTATTATCTTTAGCTAACTTATGCATAGAAAGCAGATTAACAATACCCAGGAACATAAAAAACATCTTTTAAAACAACATTGTTAATTATTTTTAACTCACCAATTTTTAAAACATTTACACTAGTTCCATTGGGATGACTAACTTTTAAACCACATTCAGAAACATCAACACAATTAATCATGTCTTTATCAGTTTTAATCGTATGTTGATTTGCTCCCGAATCAACAACCCAACTATAATCATGTTCAAAATTAACAACACTAGAACAACTAACAAAACTATTCAGATAACTAGACTCACCTCCCATATTAGACTTCAAATGCTCTCCTCCAGACTTTTCACCAACTAAACTTATCAACTTAGAAATCTGCTCATGAGTAAATGGAAGAGCAGATGTAATAGAACTAGAAGGAGCAGCAGATTGATTTGATTTATTACCTACATTGTTCCTACCAGACTGACCAACAGATCTTTTTTTCATACCAGGAGGATAACCAATCAACTTAAAACAACGATCAATTGTATGACCTAACATATTGCATTTAGTACATTTCAAGTTTGGGTTAGGTCCTCTAAAATTTCTCCTTCTAGGGTCATAGCCTTGATTAGACCGGTTTGACTTAGTCACAAAAGCAACAGACTGACTCTTTGACCAAATCAAAGCATAAGCAACCTTGACACAAGGAAATGGTTCTCTTGTCAACAAATTTGTCCTCACAGGTTGATACACATCATCAAGGCCCATGAGGAATTGAATTAATTTGATTAATGTTGAAAAATCATTGTAGTCGTTGGCTGCTTGACAAGAACATGAAGGCAGATGTACCATTGCATCAAACTACTTCCACATTGTTGTCAGCTTGTTATAATACTCAGCCACAGAGCTACCATTTTGTGAAATACAGTTAATCCATTTATATAAATCATAGACAACAGAACCATCTACCTTATTATATGTTTCTTTCAAGTCTGTCCAAACTTCAGATGCAAGTTTGGAGAAGACTTGTCCTAAAAACAACTCTTCAGACACAGAATTTAATAACCAAGTCAAGACCACAGAATTGCATCTATCCCATTGGGCAGCTAAGACATCATCATCATCATCAGGTTTTTCACATTTACCATTTATGAAACCATACTTATTTTTTGCTTCTAATGCAAGTTTCATAGCACTAGACCAAATAGCATAATTCTCAGTGCCCTTAAGCTTTATGCTAACTATAGTCAAAGCACTTGAATCACTAGGTTGCAAATAAAGAGGGTTTCCTATATCTAACTTGCTAATAAGAGTGACAGAGGTACCTTCACCATCACCCATGTTAACAACATACAAAGAAACCAACAAACAGATCAAAAAAGTTACCAGGCAGATAACAAACAAAATATGAAACAACAAGTATAAAGCACCTAAGGCGAAACTGAGTCAGGGACCAGATTCCAGGTTCGTCACTCTATGGTGCCTGGACAAGCCTTTACTCAGGAGCCACTGCTAAACTTCTCTGAACAATAGTACAGATCACAACAAGAACGAAAGACAATAAAAATGCAAGAAATACTTGAACAAAGACTAAATACAGAACAAATAGCACAAATAACAAACAGAAATAATGCAAAACTAACAAATAGACTCGATCAAGTGCCGGCCCGACTAGTCCGGTAAACAGGGGATGCCTAGACTCAGAAATGATATGATGCAAAGCCAAAAAACTAAAAAGATAAGAGACAGGAAAGATCTTACAGCGGGTGCAAAAGCTCCTAGATGTACCAGATCAGTAGTTTTCGAGAACTACAAATCTGATATAAGAAAAAAAAACTCCAAACAACCCAACTAGTTAGTTTGCCCTGAACCTTCTAGGGTTCAGAGACTAACGCAGAGTGTAAAACAGAGAAGAAGCTTTGAAACCCCAAGTTTGGGTTTCAATCCAAATCAAGATCCACTTCCAACAATAACAGATCAAAGCAGATCTGAACTCAACAAGGATTTTCGAGCACAGAACCCCTAGAAGCAAGAACAACAAACAATAATCAGTCAACAAAGAACTAGAATACACAGCGAAAGAAGAAATCGATCATCAACAGGAGCCCAATGGCTCTGATACCATGTTAAAAACAATGGGACTATGACTGATTTCAACTCACAACAATACAAAATCACAATGAACACAAAATATAGTGACAAAACAAGCAGAAAAACTCTTATTAAACCAACGATTACCCCCCGATATCCCAAACTGATCTTACAAAAGTAAGATCTAACAAGTATAGAAATACAAGAACAGTCGATGATCATCAACAGATGATCATCTACCAAGCAACAACAATAATCTCTCAATCACAGATGAGAGAAAACCAACTGTACAACAAAACGGCTGCAACAAATAGCCAGAAAACCCTAGAACGATACAAAGAACAAGATGAATAAATTGTGATGGTGAATGAATAAAAAAGACTGAAACTCTTCTTTTTATATGGCAGAATTGAAAATGTTGCACTTTAGTCCAAATGTATTGCAAGAGATGATCGAGACCCTTGTAAGTATACACTTTGCACCCCTCAACTTTCCAGCTGTAATAATCTGTTGCAACAACTATAACAACTAAACCAGTTTGTAACAACCAGCCCAACATTATAGGCCCAGTCAACCAATATTAAATCCAGACGAATGAAAAGCCCAAACACATGTTATTTTAACAGATCAAATGTTTAGGTTCGCGGTTGGCAAATGAACTTTAAAAACAAGATACATGTCATAACATACTGTTGTTTTTGTCTATTTTCTTGAATTATAAATTGTAGATAGAATTTGTATACACTACAATTTTTTGGAACATCTTAGGTCTCATTTATGTAGTTTTAGAAACTTTGATCTTGTAGAGAAATTCAAATATATTTAACTTTCCTATTTTCTCAAAATACTATTTTTTGAACTTTGTTATTTTAAACCACTAGGTTAATTACCGGTGTATTGCACGGGTTGAACAATAACAATTATATAAGTCATAACTTTATAAATTAACGAAATATATTACATTAAATAACACTCAATGTTAGAAGTGTTACAATTATTTTACTTATTCTAACAACCTACTAGGTGTACACCCGTGTGAACACACGGGTTTGTTTTAATAACGATCGGAAGCAAATACTAAAAAACATATTATAATATATTATTTAAATTCTTTATGTTTAGTTACATATCTTTATAAAACAATGTTAAAGACAATTTGTTTTAGTGTACATGTTTGATATAGAAATAAGGTAAGTAATTGATAATATTTTGTCGAAAATGAAAGCATGACCTAATTTTATGTTGTCTAATAACTTCTTATATATGATGTAAATTTTTTTTGACACTTTGTTAGTGTAAAATTCAGTAAAGGTCCATTGTTATTGTATAATTCAATAATACTCAAAACAGATTATAATATATGATTTAAATTCTTTGCATTTAGTTACATATCTTTATAAAACAATGTTAATGAAATTATGTGTTAGTGTACATGGTTGATATACAAATAAGCTAAGTACTTGGTAATATGTTGTCTAAAATGAAAACATGAACTAATATGTTGTCTAATATGTTGTCTAAAATGAAAACATGAACTAATTTTTTGACAAATTGTTACTTGTGACGCAATGGTGAACACACGGGTATGTTTAATAAAGATCGAAAACAAATATTAAGAAAGTATGTGTTAGGACATAAAAATTTCATTACCATGTTACAAAAAAATTAGAGAAAAACGCAAATTGCGTCTCTGTGGTATGTGAAAAACATCACCCTGTTTGACTGTTTCACAATTGTGAAATGTCTTTTATACCCCCAAATCTTAATGATAAACATATATGTATGATTAGAACGTTCACACTTCTCAATAAAATCATTTTCATCTTCTCTCAAGTGCCAAAACACAGATCTTCATCTTCATCTTCATCGGATCATCTTCATCTTCATCGAAATCATCTTCATCGGAATCATCTTCCTCTTTTGTAATCTCCACCGATCATCAGCTTCATCTTCATCTTCATCATCTTCATCTTCTATAACAATCGAAGGTAATATTACATACCTAAAACATGATCGACACTCTGTTTTTGATATGCTAGAATGTAACAGGTTTTGTGTGAAAATATTGTTTGATTCTTGTGGGTTTTTATCTCGGGTATCAAAACAGAGGTTTGGGTTTTGGTTATTATGAAGGTTTGTTTCAGGTTTTATATGAAAGTAATGTTTGATTCTTGTGGGTTTTTGTCTCGGGTAGCAAAACAGAGGTTTTGTTTGATTATTGTGGGGTTTTATCTCGGGTAGCAAAACAGAGGTTTTGAATGTGTTTTCGGTTCCTCATATGAGATCAACTGTGTTTTGGTTTTGATTCTTGTGGGTTTTTGTCTCGGGTATCAACTGAGTATATTGTTCAAAATGTATCATTGATTTCTATAGTTTCAGATCTCATGTGATCATTTGGCTGATTCTTGTGTGTTTTTCTCTAAAACAATTACAGTACAGATCTAGGTTGTTTATTGAAACTATGATACTTGTGGGTTTTAGTTTCTGAATCAAATGCGAAGAAACAAATGATGGAAATTGATAAAGCGCATCAGTGTGTAGTTATTTGAACACATCAATATTGATACTTGAAATGTGAAAATTGATTTTTGGTTATTTGAGAATTGTTTAAAAAGATGAACTAAATCAGAATTAAATTTTATACAAATGAACTGATCGGATCAGTTTCGGGTTGATGTGTTCGTCATATTGATTTTTGGTTTGATTCAATGATATGGGTTCCTCATATTGGTCATTTGAATGTGTTTATATTGGTCATTTGAGAATTGTTTAAGAAGATGAACTAAATCAGAATTAAATTTTATACAAATGAACTGATCGGATCAGTTTCGGATTGATGTGTTCCTCATACAACAGTTTGTGGTTTGATTCAATGATATGGGTTCCTGATATTGGTCATTTGAATGTGTTTTATTGTACAGAATGGCTGCGGATGTAAAGATACGCAAAAAACCAAACACGAAGGCGAGAACACTTGACAACCTCCTAGAAGATGGTGCGGTGCACATAAGGAAGTAATTGATCAGAACGATCAATTGTATATGAATGAATATAACCCCAGTGGCAGATATGTAATTAGCGAGCTCTGGAATTTCAAGGAAAATCGAAGAGCTACACTGGGGTTATATTCATTCATATGAATGAATATAACCCAAGTGGCAAATATGTAATTACCTACACTGGGATTATATTCATTCATATCTGCTACATTCCGAAGTGCACCCATCAGCAAGGATCCACAATTGCTTGTGGTGATACGACATTTTGTCTCTGTATTGTATGTTACGGTCTTTTGTTATCGAGTCTGTAAGTCCTGTCAAGTCTACGAAGTTGGTATGACGTGTTTTCTCTGTATTGTATGTATTAAAACTTTACATTTAATATACAATTTAGGCTTTAATAATTTGTTATATATACTATACACATAATTATTAGATTGCATTTATTTAAAAAAGATTTGATTATTAGATTGCATTTATTAGATTTAATATACAATTTAGGCTTTATTTTTTCTCAAAAAATTATTAGTTCAGGTTTGATATAGAAATAATCTAAGTAATTGATAATATGTTGTCTACAAATCCGATTATTAATCATTTCTAAATGTTTTCTAACCATTTGTATCTAAAAATCACATTATTAATCATTTCTTCATGTTTTCTAACCATTTGTGTCTAAATAACCCGAACAACATGCCATATACTTGTATATAGACACGTATGCAAAGGCAATGTCATTTTATTGCCTACTATGCCGTCGATCGCCTAAAACCACTTGGAATGCCCTGCCAAAGTATAGATACCATGATTGCATATCGAGCAGCAAAGGCAAAGCTGATTTTAAGGAACCTTTGCTTTAGTTCATGCATCATCTTTTATCTTTTACGTTTTTAAACACACTGGCATTCTAAGTAAAGCAAAACAATTATATTTCTTAAACTGAGTTTCTATTTTTTTTCATGTCTAACTGGGATATAAGGTGTGGCCATAAGTATCAGTATCACTAATAAGAAGAAAATAACCAAAATTCTGATAAAGTATAAAATTTCAAAATTTGACAAATCAAAACAAACTCTTAAATAATAAGTCAAGAAGTCAAACACATACAAAAGAGAAATATTGATCATGGTGTTTTCACTTCCATGTTTATAAACTTGCGTATTTTTTTCTATTACATATCAAATTTGACTCTACATACAAAACATGGAATACAAATAACCTTTAACATACCCTAAAAATACCTTACGAACTCACAATTTGTAAACTATGATTCAACCCCAAAACCGACCCTGAATCATTTAAGCATGGCGTCCTGTTTCTGAACTGTTTTGCCAGCCGCAACCATCGCTTATAATGGTTGTTTAGACACCATTAGCAGCCCCAAAACTGCACCTAATTACATGTTGTTGCTATTCCTTTTGTTGTTTTGTTATGGTACTCGTTACCCCTACTATCCAATGTTATTTGACCACTGTTTACAGCATCGAGGCACCACCCACGCAGCCACAAACAACCCAAATCGCTGCTGCCCCAACACAAGGATTTGCTCAAGAAGCCGTAGGACGCATGACAATGTGGTCTGGTTCGCTGCACTTTTATAACAAAGTCCTTATGTTAGTTTTTCAATTATAATTAAATCTCGTTTTACTACACCATTACCTATAGAGTAAACTCAATAGGAAGTATCTAATCGTTAATACGAACTCAAGTTAGCAGAGACTATCATAAATAAGCGGTTGTAAATTTACCTGTTTAAATACGTTGATTTTTTTTGTCCAAATAAGCACCAAGCAATATCAAATCCATTGCACAATGACCATTTTTATGCACTTGATTTTTAAGTCCAGTTGAATGTAAAAACACATCTGCATCAACATTAACATCATCAAATAAAGTCTAAGTTTTTAGCACATGAATGAATAAAATTTCGTTCAAAAAGTTCAAAATAATACACTTTACACTCCAATCAATTCTTAATGTTAAACTATGTTTATAATAATAAACTGTGTTAAAGCTATATATGGGGTATGTCACTCAAAATTCAATAATCTCAGCATGTACCCTATGATAGAGATTCGTTATCTCTATAACTTATCAGTTTATATTCTACAAACTCTTAGCGACCAATTGGGATGAATTTCATTTTAGAATGAACATAACTAAAAGGTTTAACTTTATCACAATTATAATTAGTTCATGATTAATAACAGTTTTAAAATCTAACCATTACCTTGAACCTAATGACTTTCATGCCAAGATCCAGGGATGTTTGGGATACTTAGCAGCAACCTTTCGTACAATATCGTAGGAAAACCCAAACAGTGTTTCTGGCTTTGGTGCAGCCTTTCTTGCATTGTCAATGTCTGCAAAAAACCTAAATCAGAAAGATTGGAAATAAAATTTGAAATCGGTAAATATAATAAACCTGCCACTTACGTAGATTCAGGCCATCCTCATTCATAATGCTTTTTCCTAATGTTTTCTTTGCTTTTTAGGGGGAAGATGGGTGCTTCTCTCCATAGGGCATACAAAGCACAGATTATTGGCGGAAGCCCGCCACATTTAACATATAAAGTTTTTTTATATGTTAAATATGGCGGGCTGCCGCCAATAACCTGTGTTTTGTATGCCCTAGGAGAGAAGCACCTATGTTCCCCTTAAAAAGCAAAGAAAACATTTCATGGCTAATTTGATGTTTTTCATTGCTGAAAGATCATTAGTCATGACTGTGTGATCATGCTTTACCTGAGAACAAATGCACCAAGTTAAGCTCAAGGTTTTTCAACTTGATCAAATGTCACTTATACCCTTTAATAAAGACCTTGTTCATTTTTTGCACGCCCTGTTCATTTTTTTTTTTAATGTTGAAACAACGTTAAAACCTAAAACCCTATGCTGAAGCGTCGTTTTTTGCACCTGATTGGGCCGAGGCGTCGCCTCAAAAAGCTTCACGTGTTTTGACGCTTCAGAGCAAATAAAGTGTTTTGCCAAACGGTTAACGCTTTAAGCGAGCTTAAAGCGCGCTTTTTTAAACTAAGTTTCCAACACAAGAAAACTACACAATTGTTTTATTTTATTTTTTACTATTTTCTTCTTTAGCACATTAAATGTAATATTTGACTGTGATAACAAAAGCAGTTTGACTTACAGGAAGTGACTCCCATATGGCTTCATCCTTCAAATGTTCTTCATTTACTGGCAGTAACACCTTGCACATTCTATACACATTACAAATCATTTACAAAATCATTTAAAGCGTGTGTTCAGATTATAGGGTTACTTATTTCAATATTCATTTACAAAATCACCCACAAATAAAACTAAAGCGACCTAATGGTCGGACCATCGGTTCCCCTTCAACAATCAGATTAACAAACTTAGAATGCTTGTACTCCAATTACTGTGTAGGTCTCAGTTGATATGGAAGCAACCATAACAGAGGATACTCAATGGCATTTAATGCTCGGACCATCGGTTCCCCTTCAACAATCACTTGAGGTAAGCCTACAACAGGAACTTTATCTTATGAAAGTCAACTCAAGTTTATAATGTCGATGATACAATCAGTAGCTTAAAAATTTTAAGCATGTAATTAAGCATTCTTGTCAAACACAAAAAAATGGTTCTTAAAGTTAACCAATATCCAAAAAAGAGCATTCTTGTCTGCAAATCCAATAACAAATTCCAAACATAAACCTAGGAACATAAATCCTAACCAACACTTGTGTGTAATGAAATTCTTTAATATAGTTTGAAGTGTCTTAGAGATAAAGGAAGTAAATCAGTTCGGTAAATAGAGTATTATAAAACCTCAAACTAAGAAATCCCAAGAGTGGTTTTTGAAAAACATATATTAATAAACTTCATGAAGGCACTATGCAAGAACATATACGAATCATATAAAAGATTTGAAAATTTAGTCTTCATGTAAAACTCACAAGACACTTCACTGTTCTTTAACATTAACTCCAGTCTCTACTTCATTATTTTTTATAAGCGGTTCAAGATTACTAACCAATACCATGTGACGAAACCGTTCCTTGTCATCTTCTTTACTCATTGGCAGAAATAAATTAGACTTTAGGGACAAACTTGATGTGATCTTTGCCCCAGCTTCACTGTCATCGAAAGTAGAAATATTTTTAACAAAACAAACAGAAAATTTTAACGAAACAACACGTCATAGAAAGTAGAAAATTTTATATAAAACCAAAACAACTATGTAGAAATATTCTTCACGAAACAAACAGAAAATTTTCCTTTGTACCCACCTTCCGGTCAACTTCCACTGCTTGTCCTGCATCAAAATTAATATCAGAAAAGTCAATCTTTATTAAATAAACCTGTAGCATGTTTGGGTTCCAAAATTATAATTATTGACGTCTTCATTAAAGCAACCAGTAGCAATCTTGGATAAAAGAAATTTACAATAAGGGCATTGTACCAACCAGTAGCAATCTTGGATAAAAGAAACTGGTAAAACTAAAATTGCAAAATTCTGAAAGCAGTGAAACTTTGAATATTCAATAATAAACCATAGTATTACAAAATTATGATTTTGAAAAATAATAAAAATTAAACATTACAATTAACACTTAATAGAATATCTCGTTCTCTCGCCTTCTTCCATGCAATTTCGTTTTTTGTTTTAATTTGTAGATCAGCTAGCATATCACAGGTCTTCTGATCCTGTTTCAGCAAATTTGTAATAAACTCTTCTGCTTTTTGTTTAAACTCTGTTGGAGTAGAAGAGGCAACTTCATCTAGCAGTGCAATGCTACTCCAGGTTTACTTATAATATTTATCACTAACAATAGCAACTTTTTGGTTGAGTTCTTCAGCGTTTCTTTGTTCTTGGAGTGACCAGGTTGAAAATTCGATTTTAAGATCAGTGGTATCGGACCAGTGGTAGAAGGTTTTCGTTGCCATTTAGGAAGAATGTAAGTGTTTTTGGACGATTTGTTTTAGGATGAATGTTTTTTTTAAACTGAAGTGTTGATGTTTTCAAGTAAAATAATAATGATGTTTTATAGTGTTTAAAATCTTTGAAAGAGTAAATGAAGAGACATCTCCTAATTATGATAACCTTTTTTTGAAGGTTTCAATTTTGTTCCTTGGTTTTCTACATATTTAATTTTACTTGTTTTCCCATGAAAACTCATTTTTCAAAGGTTTTGCATTAAAATGCTTAATAGGATAACTGAACAGGCAATTCCCATATACACATTTTTTACTCTTAAATCATTAAATGTACATGGTTTTTAAGTATAAATGTTAATTTAATGTTTGCCTTTAAAGCTGACCTTTGGCCTGTTACATATAGTATATAATAGCATTGCCAATAATTTTTTTTTTCATCAAAACAGATTCATTTAGGGAAACAAAAGTGCAACTATTATTGTTTTGCCTTAGTTCTTATAAATATATTAAAATGGAGTCATATACTTCTGCAAAATCTGACGATTTCAAGCAACGCTTTATTAAACAAATCAAAGATCAAGTTTTGGCTGATAGGTCTACTCTTCAAGAGTTGAAGAGGTGTTTTAACGGACTGGAACTTGGTCTGCTGACAAGAGACCAAGTTTCGAGGGACTTGAGGGAAATGCCGACTACTTCCGTTCGTGACCTGTGTGTTGCGAGTAATATAGAATGTGGAGAAAGAGATCTGGAGTTCATGAGAAAGATCAATGAGATACACCGAGAGGTTCAGTGCTCCATGGAGTTGAAGTTAAAGTTCCTTGATTCTTGCAATTAGAGTTAGATGTCTCTGATTAGTTTTCTTTTTTATATGTAATTGCTACTTTCTTAATACTTCATATTTTATAAGTATTATTATTTTTTTTTTATCACAGTTTAGTTTTACATCTTTTCATGAGTTTGAAGATAAAGAGACGGTGTTCCATTTTCGATAAATTAGAAAATATTTCATCTAAATTTTTTTTCTTAACATTGTTGTTTGGTACCATGGATTATCTGTTTAATGTTCATTTGTGTGCTGACTTTAACAATTTTGGAAGCGAAACAGTTTCAACAAACATGGGTAACTTTTTACTTAATTTTAATTAAATTAAGATTATTTGGTACTTGTAGATATTCTAGTGCTAAAGTCGAAAGCTACATTAGGGACAACAGCACTCAATATGGTACTTTTACAGACTCAAGTGTAGTTGTTTGATCAATTGATTCTAAT
Organism: Helianthus tuberosus; assembly: GCA_030545235.1. NCBI lineage: Eukaryota > Viridiplantae > Streptophyta > Magnoliopsida > Asterales > Asteraceae > Helianthus > Helianthus tuberosus. The sequence continues at coordinate 14,065,462 of CM060402.1, read as the reverse complement.
GTTTTATTAGCATTTTATTGATCCTTTGTTAGTTACATTTGATGGTGATCATAGAAATAGTTAAGATCTATGAAAAACTTCAATTCAACGAAAGTTAAGTACCTTTTCAAGCTGATGTATAAAAATACTTCTACAAACTTCAATTCGATTATATCTCGGTCACACAGCCACCACAACTTCCGGTCGTTCCCAGCTCTCCTGCAGAATCAAAACTTAATTAGGCATTTAATTAAAAACTTGATGAACACAATTCAAAGAACAATTCTGCCTTGTCCTGTATCTGAGCATGATGTGCACATTATACAAGATTAACTACTTACATGACAGTTAATTTATACAAGATTGTTTGGTAGTTGTATATATTCTAGGGCTAAAGTCGAAAGGTCCATTGGTGGGAGCAGCAATCAATATGCTAGTCTTATAGACTCAAGTTTATATATTTTAATATATGTTCGTTTATTTAACAACATATTTTGATAACAAACGAAGGTGAACACGAAAATAATTTTATAGCCCTGAGATTAGAAAAAGACGTATAACAGGCAAGAAAGTAATTTTATGAAACCATGTTGAGGTAAAATGAGAAAAACAACCGTGTAGTCATTTAAGATGATTTTCGTCCTAATTTACAGCACACAGGTGACAATAAAAACCCTAATGAAGGCTACCTTCAACCTAAATAATCCTAGAAATCAACCTAAAACAGTCTACAACACCCAAAAGTTAGAGTTTATACTATGCGGCTTGCTTAAAAAAGCCCTCGGAAACACACAAAAAGATTCAAACTGAAACTAAGTTACAACATAGCAATGTTGAACTTCTACTCTAATCACATTGTTTTACACCATGAATGACAATATAAAGTACACGCGTTTGATACATACCAGAAGTCTTTACGATAGAACAACCATTAGTTGTTGGAAACATGAAGCTTTGACCTATCAAAAAGTTTGATGGTTGTTTTGGTATCTCCAATGGCCTAACTGTAGGTCCGGCTAGGGGAGGATCTAGTCGCCTAATCCTTGTGTACAAACCAACTCGGTTGTGCGGAATCCAACCGAGAAAGGCAAACCGAGATAGAACACGCAAATGCACGACACACAATATTCACCGATTAACACCACTTGTATTAATACGAATGAAAGGTCCAGTTACAAGCTCAATGTTTACAGATGTACTCTATAAACTCTCTCTCTCTCGTGTGTGTGTGTGCTGTCCAACAGAATGCTCTAAGTGTTCTGTGTGTTCTCCTCTTTTCTCCCTTGTCTAAACTGAAATGAACACACAACATGGGTATATATACCCGTAACAGCAGGTCTGGTCGAAGGATCAGATAGACTGATCGAAGGATCATCTATCGACCAGAAACCTATCGAAGGATCACAAATACTTCGAAGGATGATATCCTTCGAAGTCCATCAACATCCATCGAAGGTTATCTTTCGAGCCCATCGAAGGATCTAAACTATCCTTCGATGCCTCATCCTTCGACACACACACCATACAAACAATGTGCTAATTGTTTGGCCAAGTCAAACCGGAGGATGGTTGACTTGGTCAAACTTACATCAACCTTACATTAAAGACATCGTTTTGTATCATGACGAAATACAGACAAAGTACAGACACAAGTGCACCAACAAAACCCCTTTGGCTGTAGCTTTGTCTCGATCTTCGTGTCTTCGAGTCGAAACCAAGTCGAACTGAGCTGAGTTGAACCGAGCCGAGTCGTGTCCACAAAATATGTATCAACAAACTCCCCCTTGGACGCTACTCGTGAGGCTCAACTTCGATGTCTTCCACGTCGGAAGGATCTTCAAAGTCTTCACGCGTCGTAAGTAGAAAGTGTATCAACAAACTCCCTTTTTCATTTAGGTAGTGTGTTAACAAACTCCCCCTTAGATTGAACTCTCCATTGAGTCATGCTCGTGAATCTTTTGACTTGTCAAATCTTCAGATCCTTGTGGTGTTGATGAAAGGTCAGCGGCAACTCGATCATTTTATCCTTTGAGTGCCTCCACTTCGTGTCTTCATTCCAAAGCTTGTCATCGAACATGTTCTCCTCGCCTTTAGCATCTGCACATGCAAGAAAGCTAAACGCATAATGAGAACAACCGCTTGGAATATAGTTAACATTTAAACAAACGACACATATGAGATCAAATCTCAATCAAACACCAACCGACAATATTTTGAAAGTTTAGAAAAATATTCAATTTTAATCCTTTAACTTTCAAAACTTGTTAACTTCGACAGTTTATGAAGATGCAATTGTTTTCTGACTTATGATCAGGATTTTGGGTAGGATAGACTCGAGTTCCAACATCAGTCAATCAAAAATAAACTAGAAGCAAAATCTTTTTGGATTTTATAAAGTTTATATTAAAACACACCTAAAATCTTTTTGAAATTTTTCATTTTTCAAAAGTAAAGACGGAAAACAATAAATAAATATACACAATAGATGCATAAACTGAAAACAGTAAATAAATATCTACAGACATTCTTTTTGCGAGTTTCGAGGGTAAGAGAATCATATCAGTGTACGGTCATGCCAAAACGCTCTTTTTGTTCAATTAGTTAACATTAAGATAAGCATCCTATAAGGATTATCGGTATTGTTGTCCACATAAACTCAACTTATCATTTGTAATCATGGCGAGGGGATACGTTAAGGTATGATTTATACTTACCGACCGGTGTTCATCCACATCACGACACATTCCCGTATCAAGGTATGCACGAGGGTTCATCTTACCGGTGAGTATACCGATTATCATCTGTTTGACCGTATATGATGTGAGATTCTCACTTATTTTGATTTGAAAACAAGCCCTATGTGATAGAATCACTTATTGAGGAGGAACTTGATTTTCGATGCATGAGGGCACAGGAGCAAGTCCGTGAACAGGTCAGTACTTTCGTACAGCAGAGAGACGAACTTGACTCCCGGATAAATGTGATATATTATCACTTATTTGTATGGACATGTGATTGTTGATCACTTATTGAGGTCGAATGCAGTATGTACACGTATGTATGGTATCATGGAAGATCTAGACTTGCGTCCCCGTTATTTTTCGGTAAAAGAAACAACCATGATACCCAGATGATAAGCAACATAAAGACCGAATATCTCAGAACCTCGGCAATCTCTCAAACGAAATTTCGGTACTAAGACCATATGCCAATGAATGGTTCCCACCCAGTCTTCAGTCGATTTAAGTTTATATCACCCTGCACACTTTAAAATGATTGTGAGCCTACCGATACATCTTATATAGAGCTGCTTATCGTTTTTCAATTTAAGGTTTAAAGAGGTTTGGATAGACCACCGATGTACTATCATTTTCTCTTTTGCTCGCCAGGAAACTCATTTTTGTTTTTCTATTGTTTTTGTGCTTTTGAAATTTTTTGATGTTTTTGGATTTTTTAAATTTTGGATTTACTCCCCCTAAAATCAACAAACTAAGAAAAAATTTAAAACCACAAAGGTATTTACAAAAATGACTTTCCGATGTTGGTTAACTCATGTTTTACCTCAATGCCGTTTACCAAAATTAATTTTTAATCTGAAAAGATTTATCGAATTTTGGAAAAATCAGTTGGCATGTCGGTTTGCGGTGCGGACCATGACAACATTGTCTGGCCAAAGAGTGCTGTGAGAGGATAACACTTTATAAAGTAGCTAAAATAACGACAAGTAAAGGAGAGATTAGAAAATTTAAAACCGTATCCTGCAACTGCTTCGTGCATTGCAAGGAATCTGAGTGCTCTCCCAAACTGGATATCCACCCGGTGTGGATTTCAAAGTCGATTTTGTAGCTACTGAGAAATCTCTTGACAGCAACAAGATCATAGACCACTGGGTCCGGCTGGTCTTCCACATTGCACCAGCGAAGGTCTTTATCTTTCTCTTGAGAAGTAGTGTGCGGTTGTTCAATCCATGCCAAGGCATCCGCACACCCGGTTGGTTTGTTCAACAAACACATTTTCTTCAATCACACCACGAAGAAATGTACACTGCACGTTCATCTTGTTGATTTTGTGCATCAGACGTGCTGCAGGTGCGTACATTTCGATTGAATCTATCCTGGGGACCCGATCAAAGCCTTTAACAATCAAACTTTGGAATGATTTTCAATTTGTCGAAGTTTTTCAAACTCTTTCAACAGACACTTCTGTTTTCTTTTTCATTTTCTCTCCATCAAAGGCAGCAATTTCTTCTGTTGCCTATTTTGTGCATGGACGCTCCACTATCAACAATCTTACGACTATCGATAGTTCCTCCTGGAATATCCTACACACTCACTCCAAGATTAGTTGGAGAGGGGGACCCAAGCCTTTGTGGACTTGGGTCGTCCTTGATCATCAAGGAAAGTGATTTCAATCACTTGATGATTAGGAAAAAGAACCTGTGGTGCTCCCCCTGATTGAATTACCTGCTTTTGCTTCCAAGCTGTTTGTCCTTTACCAGTATTTGAATTTATTGTTTTAGCATTTACTGGTTTTACAGTTTTAGGTTTTGCTTGTACAGGTTTTTCTTCTTTGACCTCTGATTTTAAGGCCTTTTCAATTACCTTTTGATTCTTTTGCTTTAACTTCTTTTCCCTTTCTTTCAAGACACGTGGGTCTTGTTTCGGGGAAACTGATCGTTTTTGGTAATCGATTTCTTGGGGAGCACTCGTTTTTGCCTTCAACTTTTGCAGGTATGGGCAGTATCTTACAATATGCCCAACTGTGCCACACTCAAAACACATTCTCCGCTCTACAAACCTCGGAGAAACATGTTGATGACCAGACGGAGAACCAGACCATGAACTTTGTGATCTAGACGTGCTTGGACCTGAATCACATCCGTTGGTGTGTTGGGTGTAATTATTCTGATCATTTCGTTTTAAAATTCTAACTTGTTTTATAAAATCAATGTTAGATTTATCCTGAAATGTTTCAAGTTTATCTGTACCCTTGGATCCAACAAAGTTCATTTTCGGTTCTCGTTTCTTAACAGGATCTCTTTTGTTTTGCACCTTTTGTTGTTGAACTTTAGGTGCTTGAACATTCTTGTTCTGAGCCTTCTTTCCCTGTACCTTACCCTTTCCGGAGTTGACTTGTTGTTTTCGCTCAATTGGTAGTTTTTGGTTTCCGTATTGTTTTCTAATTTGTTCACACGGAATTGGATCACATTGAGTGACTGTAACTTTGCCACTTTTGTTCCCCAAAAACTTATCAGTGCATCCTTCAAAAATTTGCTCAATTAAATCTTGATTTACATTTTTAATTGGAAAATCTTTGTTAGAGTAGATTTTGCTATCTCCTTTGAGCGTGTACAACAAGTCATTCCCTTCAAGGCTAGATACAATGGACTCCATTGCTTTTGACATTTCAGTCTTACTCGGTTTCACTGGTGGATCACACAAGATGTGATTCTCGATTGGAATATCTGTTGTAACCGAGTTAGACTGTTGGTTCACAATTTCTACAGATTCATCATCCGATGAATCAGATTCATCATCCGAAGAATCAGTATCCTCAACAATGGGAGGACTCTGTTCCTTAACACACTGTGAATCCGTCACATTCTCAGATTCTGATTGACCCGAGGATGATGTACCAGTTGTGAACCCGAGGCCTGCTGCAAAGTCGTCTAGACCGAGTGGCACAGTAGGTTCAAAACGGGGCATATCCTCGTCATCAGGCAATTTGGAGTAATTGTGATTCATTGGGGGAGGACATGATTTGAATCCCATACACTTCTTATCCCCCTTTTTCTTTTGAACATCAATAATGTGATCCAAAACATAGCGGGAATTGGAATAGCTTTCCAATTTCTGCTTAATTGTCTCACATTCACATCGATCTGTTGCTAACTCTACCATTTGTTTTTCAATTGTGTCAATAAGATCATTGTTAGCATGTTGTTTTCGCAAAACAGCCTTTTGTAATTCAGAAACATCATGTTTTAATGACGCAATTGTTGCTTTAAACTCCTTTTCATTTCTGGTTAAAAACAAGTTAGCTTCGGTTGCTTTAGAAAGATCTACAATCAATTCTTGATTGTGTTTGTGTGTGATTTCAAACTGACTTTCCTTTTCTGCATATTCTAAGCACTTAGCACATTCAATAGGAACCGAACTAGAGTCAGAATTAGTATCACATACCTGAGAAGTTTGACCTTCTATATGAGCCGTAAAGGCTGTATGAAAAGAAAAAGATCCATCTTCAGAGAAAAACTGAGCAAGCTTCTCGGAAGTTCCAGCAGATTTCTGGCAGAGAATAGATCTTCTCTTGCATAAGGCTTCAGCTTCAGCCAAAAGCTCATCAACCTCCAACTCTAAAGCATCACTTGATAAATTACCAGCATCAAGTGATTCCCCATTCATGCTCCCACTATAACCCGAACTATCTTCATCTTCTGAAGATTCACCAGCAGACACGGGTTCCACTACCTTCTCAATCACTTTAGCATAACAAGCTGTTCCACCATTTGGAGCATCATTTCCCAACTGAAGCGACCAATCACAACCTTCATCTACTTGAACCACAAGTGCCTGGTTGGCATTTGATGGCCCTGCCTGGCTTTGGTTGTTGACAGGTATCAACGTACGAACATTGTTCCTGTTCTGGTTCTGCTGGTTGCCTTAATTTCTGAAGGGATTTTGGTTTCCATGCTGAGCTGGTCTTGTGCATTCCCTTTTGAAATGACCCCGTTCACCACAGTTAAAGCACGTTACAGCTTGCTTGTCGAACCCATACTTGGTGTCTTTCTTGCTTTCCAAGTTGGTTCTCCCCGTCCTTTCCATAAACTCTTTTGCTCTTCGAATTGCACTAGCAAGAGCCCATTTGATATCCATCATTTCAAACTCTTCTCTATCCACTTGCTGAAAATCTTCATTGGTTAGATTGATATTCCCAATCTGACCTGCGATCAATCCACAATAAGCACTAACCAAGGTGTTCAACATCTCCATATGCTCCTTGGCTATTTCGACACTGACTTTGGAAAAGTTGGAAGTGTCTAATCTGACTGTGTTCGGATTGGAAGTGGCTTGAAAGTTTGAAGAGTTTCCATAAAATCCTTGCTGTTGCGGTTGTTGCTTCTGAGCTCTGCTTGGATCTAAGAAAGGCGGTGGTGTGAATTGCTGAGCTGTCGGTTGCACATACTGTTGTTGAGAAGAAGAATTTGGTCTTGGATACATCGAGTATGCTGAAGGATCAAACTGATCTGTTGTTGATGGTCCGGTGTTTGAGATGAAAGCTGTTTGAAGCTTCGCGTGTTGAGAAGCTGGTTTTTCTCCACTGATACCCCCTGCAATCCCAAAGTACATCTCTGGACTTTGAGGAGTTAGTGTTCTTTTTGCCTTAAGTTTTTCTTCTACATCCTTGTTCTCCAATTTTTGAATTAAATCATAAACGGTGATTGTGTCTAAAACACCATTTTCTTTGAGAATTTCAAGATAACTGCTCCACTTTGCTGGTAAGCTATCAGCAAATCTCTTCGTCATTTCTTGTGGAGTGGCAGTGACTCTAAAAGCAAACATCTCGCTCAACAAGTGATGGAACCTTGTAGATAAATCTGCCAAAGTCTCATTCTCCATACACGTGAATCCTTCAAACTCTTTCTTCAGTAAATCTTGCTTGATCTTTCTTGATTGCGCATTACCTTCACATCGTAACGTGAGCATATCCCACAAGCTTTTAGTAGTCGTGCAGTAAACAAACTGGTGGTAAATGTCTCTGTTAAGAGCTTGTGTGAGAATCATGAATGCTTTCTTTTCTAACTCAAATTTCTTCTTATCTTCATCAGACAGAGTGCTGTAAGTTTGTGGATTAGATCCTGCAACTTCCAAATCATTATCAAATGGAGTGAAGAAACACATCCATAGATCTTGACCTTGCCCCTGAACATAAGTTCTCAGCCTTTCTTTCCACCATCCCCAATCATTGATGTGATTTAGCTTTGGCGGTTTTGTGCTTGTACCAGTTTCACTGTCGTTCTGCATCATAGATTGAATGCTGCTGCTTTGATTTGTGACCAATGCCCATTGATTTGCAGTTATCATTGCAGCTTGAGGTGGGGCAATAGCTCGCATCCATGCAGTTTTGTCGAAATCTGACTCAGGTTGTGTAGCTGATGATTGTGGAGTCAAAGTCCACGCGGTTGGATCCCACTGACCGTGCGTAGCTGATGATTGTGGAGTCGAAGTTATTTTAGTCCACGCGGTTGGATCCCACTGACCGTTTGTTCCCATTTTATAAAAATTAATATATTAAGTGAAAATTGATTTAAAATTTGAAAAATTAATTTTCACAAACTATGTTAATATTTCGAATGATAACAACCAGCCGAAGGATCTCTGATCGAAAGACCTGAAAAAAACACAAACTGTTAAACTTAAACAGACTAGGATCGAAAGATCAACCCTTGTTCGAAAGATAGACACTTGTTCGAAGGATCAACAGTGTTCGAAGGATCACTGTTGAATTTCGAACAATGACTTCGAAAGATTCTCCAAGACGAAGGATCCTTATCTTTCGAAATGTAACAGTAGCTCGAACAATATATCCTTCGAAAAGATTCCTTGGCTCGAAAGATAACTCACTGACTTCGAAAGATGTTCGAAGGATGGGTATCTGTCGAACCTCCTTGATCGAAAGATGATCTTTCGACTTCGAAGGATATCTTTCGATGAGCTCTGACACACTGACACAAAGTTGACAGGTTGGTGAGAAAGGTGACGGGTTGGTGCACAACTTTCGGCAGAAGGTATGTTCAGACCCTGCCTTTTACCAAAACAGATTTGGATTGATTATTTTAATCAGTTGTCTTGTCCCTTCCCAATGCACAAACAACTTTCAAAAATAATTAAACAAGATCAAAAGATGTAAAACTTTGAAGAACACTTGAATATTATGAAGAACACAATGAGTTTTCTGGAAAAACTATGAGTTTCCCGGTGACCCGAAACTGCCGAACACGAGTTTTTGCTTGAAGCTTCACTCTAAACCCACTTATAACATGTGAAAATGATAAACAACAAGGTTTTATAAGAACTTCCAGCAAAACATGCAGATTTTCGAAGTTTTAAACAGAAAATTTCCAGAAAATACAAGCTTCTAAAACCCGAAAAACAACCCGAAAACGCTCGATTTTAACAAGGAGAAGAGCCAAGGCTCTGATACCACTTGTAGGTCCGGCTAGGGGAGGATCTAGTCGCCTAATCCTTGTGTACAAACCAACTCGGTTGTGCGGAATCCAACCGAGAAAGGCAAACCGAGATAGAACACGCAAATGCACGACACACAATATTCACCGATTAACACCACTTGTATTAATACGAATGAAAGGTCCAGTTACAAGCTCAATGTTTACAGATGTACTCTATAAACTCTCTCTCTCGTGTGTGTGTGTGCTGTCCAACAGAATGCTCTAAGTGTTCTGTGTGTTCTCCTCTTTTCTCCCTTGTCTAAACTGAAATGAACACACAACATGGGTATATATACCCGTAACAGCAGGTCTGGTCGAAGGATCAGATAGACTGATCGAAGGATCATCTATCGACCAGAAACCTATCGAAGGATCACAAATACTTCGAAGGATGATATCCTTCGAAGTCCATCAACATCCATCGAAGGTTATCTTTCGAGCTCATCGAAGGATCTAAACTATCCTTCGATGCCTCATCCTTCGACACACACACCATACAAACAATGTGCTAATTGTTTGGCCAAGTCAAACCGGAGGATGGTTGACTTGGTCAAACTTACATCAACCTTACATTAAAGACATCGTTTTGTATCATGACGAAATACAGACAAAGTACAGACACAAGTGCACCAACAAAACCCCTTTGGCTGTAGCTTTGTCTCGATCTTCGTGTCTTCGAGTCGAAACCAAGTCGAACTGAGCTGAGTTGAACCGAGCCGAGTCGTGTCCACAAAATATGTATCAACACTAACTACACTTTCAAGCCATTCAATAGCTTTAAACCTTGTCATAGCTACAAAAAATGAAAAAAAAAATCAAATAATCAACAACGTTTCTATTGTTTTGTTAGAAAGAATTTGAAGGCAAAATTTAAAATTATACCTTAGGGTTTAGGACTTTCCTTGAAGGTAGAGTAACACTAAACAATACCGTTTCAAACTTTAGCGAAAACAACACTAAAGGATACCGTTTCGTAATTATGACATCAGCGAGGACTACATAGCATACCTGAGAAGTTGACACGTAGCCAATTCTATGTCATTATCTAAGATCCCTTAATAGATAACATCATGTTCAAGATAACCTCTTTCGTGTTCATGTGAGCAAGAAGAGAGAAAGACACAAAGGATGTGTCAAACACAGTTCACATGATACGGATTTGACACCTGAACCTGTATCATCTGAACTATGTTTCACACCTCCTTTGTGTCTTCCTCTCTTCTTGCTCACATGAACACGAAAGAGCTTATCTTGAACATGAGTAATGACACAGCTGTCTTCTACCTCCATCGCTAGATTCAAAGGGCAAATATGGTCAAAATCAACAAACACAAGATTCATAATATTTAATGTTTTGAATGTGATGGTTCATACCTTTAAGATGAAATCGAAGTTGGTGAACAGTCTTACATCAGATGCAATGTACCTACGCAAGAGACATCAATTAGTTTGAGCAAATAGAAAAACTCATTTAAATTACATAAATACCTAATTTCATGACCTAAACTCTACACAATTTAAATTATCAACAATTTTCATCATCCTGAACTAAACCAATCTGACGATTAAACAACTCCTCTTAACAGTTTTAATAGAATTAATAGCACACGCGAGTTTTAAAACAATTAACAACAGTTTTAATAACAATAGATTGCAGCACTCTATATAATATTTACCGTAGGAAAGTATTGGCAGCCCAATCATCAATGTTCGTTTCATCGTCACTTCTTTCTTCTTCGTTCTCGGATCTTTAGCAGGCTGCACAACAATTACCATAGCTTTACCTAAACAATAATCCATGGGCATATTAAAAATCAAATCTTTTTTAACCCCAAATCGAAAAACATCCAAAACACGATGGAAAATCAATAAACTTATGATTGGTTTAGCAATTTATGATAAGAAGATCTAAAATCACCAATTCTATTAACACGATGGTCAAACACCAAGATTTATCATAAAAAGAACATAACAAAAGGCACAATTCATTTACAGAAAACCAAAATTACCTGCCCACATGACAACCCCACCAGCATTTTCAATTCTCCCCCTTTCATCACTAAATCAAAGGTTCTCGCAGATCGGAACCACGAAAAGCTCACCCCTAGACTCATTCATTCAACCTAAAATCAATATAAGACAAATAGAGTAGAGTGTGAGGTTGGTTTAAATATAACAATTGATTAAATGAGCTAAAATGAGATGATACGTACAACTGTCATACCTTCTCCACTTTTTCTTGGTATAGATTTGTTCAGTAATATGCAGTCGAAAACAACAAATTTGGATTAAATTAGCTTGTATCAAAGTTGAAGGCTCCATGTTCGTTTTTTTAGTGATCTCGGTTAAACGCTATAGAGCTTGCATGCCTTTTGGTAGATAAATACTCTCCTCTTTGTTGAACTTTACTGCAAGCGTAATGAGGAAAGAATGAGTGAAATTAATTATGAGAAGACAGTAAAATAATAAAGAAGATATAATAAGTCACTGACTTTTTGAATCATCATATTTGGCTTTTGATTGTAAAACAACCATCATTTGTACAAAAACGCCCAAAAAATAAGGGTTCAAAGAATAATTGATGCAGATTAAAGAAAAACGCCCAAAAAATAAGGGTTCAAAGCCCTAATCAGTGCAAATAATACTGCTTAATAGCTTTCATGCCTCAAAATGGAACACAGAACGCAATATAATATTGCTTAATAGTCAACATAGTCAGTGTATACTAATAATCAGTGCCTAGAGCAACATTTTCATTTTTAACTCTCAAATAATACATGTGAATCTACATATGAGAATCTACATCGAAGTTTATCCACTTTAATATTAAATTCTAGCATCTCAATACCTCTCATGCCTCAAAGTGAGACACAACATCAAGGTATAACACCAATTAAAGGATAACATAGTCATCAGCAGAATCCATATTAAACCCTATCCACTTTAATTAAGAATTCTAGCATCTCAATAACTTCATGCCCCAAAACGATTCCAAAATTATATAACTTGAAGAATAAGTATCAGAATAAGATAATTACCGATCAAAATAAACCTGGTGTGAGTAGTGGTGTAAGGAGAACGGCTCCTATCTCTCCGACGGCTGTTCCTCGATTAACAAATCAATAATTTCGAGCTACAATTACAGAATCGATGTATAATATTGCAAATTAGGGCTTGAAAAAGAAAAAAAGGTGAAAAGAACCTGAAGACGCTGATCGATTTGAAAGAGTAGACCGGAGGAGTGGTCCGGCAGGAAGCTGAGGAGTGCGGAGAGAGTGGTTGTTGCATCGATTTGAGAGAGTAGATCGGAGCTCTGGATTTGATAATCATCTGAAGATTTGAGAGAGATGCATTAAATTTTGAGAGTGAAGCCAGAAAAATGTATGTTAATTTGGCGAAGATGATGAGAAATTTGATGTCTTTTCCTGATGACTATATTTGAGAGAGAGATATGTAGGTTTGAAATTAGAGCTTGCATTTTGAAAATAAAGTCAGGTTTGAAATTAGAGCATGTATTTGAGAGAGAGAGAGAAGGGGGGTTTAAATTTTGAAAATGGAGCCAAAACTATATTTTTCATAATTTAAAAAACTGATTGTATATACATCTATATTAAAAAAAATATCAGATTTATGACATCAGCGGAGCCTATGTGGCATACCTAATATCATGACAAGTAAGCAAAGTGAGGTCAGCTTCTAAGCTCCTTTTATAGATAGTATAGATTAGGTTGTATTTTTGCACCAAACAACATATAACTGGAAAATCTCATCATAGTCAATGAGCAAAGAAAACTTATCACATTCACTGACACCTAATTAACATGAAGCAGAAAATAACTTTTTTTTTTTGAAGGGTGACTTTCAATATGTACATGACCATTGGTCACCGGGTTCCCGTCTAGGACGGTTACCCGTCAGCCCAGCATTCGCAGACGCGATGTTCTATCGGGCCCCGGCTGCCGCTCTGACTGACCTTCGCCCGGAAACCATACTGCCCCCACACGAGAGACTCGCTGGGGTAACAGCTGGATGAAAACCGGGTTTCCCTCAGGATGAAGCAGAAAATAACTAGTCCAGGTATCCATGGTTGCGGCTGAGTTTGACATATATAGTATTAAAATAACTACGTCAAAAAAAATAATCATACCTCAATTAACTAAAACAAGAAACATTAATAACTCTTTTGATCTATTATGTTTTCTTAATTTCTTTTATGTCACTCAAATGCCATACATGTTTTTTTCCAGCCCATCATTTTTTCTTAACCCACCAATAATAGCAAAACACATAATTAGCCACCAAAGATTCATGTTATACTACGTAAAGTTCAAAAAGATAAGTTGTTAAGTATATACTTTGTTGGATCTTCTTAGCATGTTTTCGGCCAAATTTTAAAGTGACACTAACTAACTGAATACTTCACTTGAAATCTCACTGACCAATAAATAATTTTGCTATATTTTTTTGAAACAAAGAAAAAACTAATAAAATGATTGTTTTTTCAAGGTTCTTTAATCTGTGAATTATATTAGAAATCGTGCATCTTGACAATACATATTATAACTATACACACTCAAGTTGATTTGAACATTAAACCTGAATTTAAAAAAACCAATTAAAATTAAACATAAGGGTATACGGGGCACTCTCGGTGACCCCATGCGGTGACCCAAGTCCCCTAGCGGGAACACCGCCGCCATCAACGCAGGGACCGAATTCGGTGAATGGGATCGGTGAGAGGTTACTGCATGAAGGGAGAGAGGGAGAGGGTGGCCCACCAGCTTTTCAACCAATCAAATTATTTTCCTTTTTTTTTTAAATAAAAAAACAAGTCCCCCAAGAGAGGAGTGCCGCCATCAAATTGAGGGTGTGAGGGGAGTTAAGAGGGGAGTTGACGTGGCGCGTGCTGATTGGCCGTGCGTAAGAGAGGGGACTCCCCTAAGAGGGGAGTGCCCCTCTCACCCTAAGCATTAACTAATAAAGATAAGACCATGAGGTATGGTGAGGATAGTTCCCAAAGGGATCATCCGCCACATAGGCGCCAACTAAGCATAGGTAGAGGATCATCCCCTTGGGGACTACCCAAGGGTGTGGTGGATGATCCTCCCCTATTTTTTATTATTATTTTTTGCCATATTAATTAAAACAAAGTAATAAAAATAAAAAAAAAGTTACATTTAAATAAAATACTAAAGCTACGTTAAAAAAAAACCTAAAGTTACGTTAAAAAAAAAGCCTAAAGTTACAAATAAATAAAAAAAACTACTCGCTATTTTCTCCGAGATTCCAAATGTGATCGATCAAGTCCGATTGAAGATTGGCATGTGTCAAATCGTTATGTATCGAGAACCTGTTTAAATCTTGTTGTTCTCCGCTAACCGGAACATTATTCTGCTCCACCGCATTCTCGTCATACTTACAAATTGCATGTCCTTCGTCTTCGAGTATCATGTTATGCAGCAGAATACAAGCATACATACAGTATCGCAACGTTTTGGGTGTAAAAGCGCGTGTTGGGTTTTCAATAATATGTCATCTTTGTTGGAGAACCCCAAAACACCGTTCAATATCTTTTCTAGCCGCTTCTTGAAACTTGGCAAATTTCTTTCTTTTTTCATCTGGAGGATGCCTAACTGTTTTAACAATTGTAGAGTATTGTAGGTATATTCCATCGGCAAGATAATACCCGCGTCTGTACTCCACTCCCGAAACCGTAAACCTCGTATCAGGACCGATCCCTTTTATAACATCGTCAAAAACCTCAGAATTTTGTAGAATGTTGATGTCGTTATTCGAACCAGGAATCTCAAAGAAAGCATGCCAAATCCATAGGTCTTGAGACGCAACAGCTTCTAGAATTATTGTTGGATGTCCCTGATCGCCTCGCGTATACATTCCTCGCCAAGCGGTAGGACAATTCCGCCATGGCCAATGCATGCAATCAATGCTCCCGAGCATGCCTGGAAAACCGTGCCTTGCTTGGTGGTGTTGATACAAATTTTGGACGTCATTGTGATTCGGTTTTCGCAAATATTTTTGGCTGTAGAGCCTCACCACAAATTTGCAAAACTTGTATAAACATTCTTTAGCAGTTCTTTCGGACATATTTAAGTATTCGTCCCAAGCATCGGCTGTCGTCCCATAAGCTAGTTGACGAATCGCCGCAATGCATTTCTGTAAGTGGTGAGGCCTATTTTGCCTCTAGCATCGGGTCGCAAGGTAAAAAACGGGTCATAAGCGGCTAAATCGTCGGCTATACGTAAGAAAAGTCGACGACTCATTCTGAAAAGGCGTCTAAAAATAGCCTCCGAGTACAACGGCTCGTCGGCAAAGTAATCGACGAATAATCTTTGGTGAGCACCTACAAGATAAAAAAAATATATATACAACTTATAAATAAAAATATAATGCAACGCTATAAAAATATAAGACTAAAAACATAAAAATAAAAATATAAGAATAAAAATATAACTAACTTTCTCGGTCTCGTTCGATGTGTGGGTTCCTGTTTCGTGGTTGTGACGAAACCTTCTCCTCCTCTTCTTCTTCCAAAATTAGTTGTGTCGCCTCTACCACCTTGTTTATAAAATATTTTACGGCTTCCATGGTGTCCGTCGAACCCGATGAAGAGGAAGATGACATGGTGTAATTTTTAGAGAAGATTATGTGAGAATATGGGTGAATTTTTGTATAAAAATGGTGTGTAAAGGGAGTTGTTTGGAGAAAGTAGGTGAATTTTTGTATAAAAATGGTTAAATGTCTGGGTATTTATATAGGTTTTAAATTAAATGAATTTGTTTTTATTTTTATTTTTTTTAAACTAGCCGTTGTTAAACGGCATGATTGAAGGGGCCCACCACATTTGGCTCGTCTCCAACGTCGTGGAGGAGCCGCTTGAGACGCGACGGAGCATCTGGGGCCAGTGTGGGACGACCCGGGACGTGAGCGACAGACCGGGGACGTACCCCATACCCTTTGGTCTAAATTGACATATAGAGTGAGAGATGTAAATAAGGTAGATTAAAATTTGAAAGGGATAACTGAAAAAAAGGTGGGAGTTATTTACGGAACACAATAATGCATTTGGATGGGAAAACAAATATTTCAATGCCCTCAATAAATGTCATGTCCTTCAAACAGTTTCTTTTATTATATACTATAAATATATATTAGAGTAAATTGCAATTTTACCCCCTGAGGTTAGGGGCCATTGGCACTCTTACCCCCCCCCCCCCCCTAAGGAAATAAATGCAAAATTACCCCCTACTGTTAACTCTTATGTCGCACAATTACCCCCCGGCTTCAAAGTCAATGACATATCTGTTGACTCTTAGTTGAAATGACTATATTACCCTTCCATTTTACCCCCCAACATTTCTGTTAAGTCGCACAATTACCCCCCATTGGTAAATTACTAATTTGTCCTTTGTTATTACCCCCTGTACTTTGAGTTAAGATACAACATTACCCCCTGCAACTTCCAAAAACCTTCCTGCCAAAATCAAAAACCTGATCTATGATTCTATAATCAAAAATCTTAACCTGTTCTATGATCTGAAACCTAATTCTGAATCAATTCACAGTTATTTTGTTTTATTTCTTAAATCATCAAGCATACCTCAAGCATACCAGTTGCATACCTGTTGCATACCTGCTTACCTGCTGCAATGTGTTTTATACTCAAGCATACATGTTGCATACCTGCTGTGGTGACTATTAACCACTGATTAAGCAAACCACTGCTGCACATTTTGACTATTAACCAGACTAGAATATGTATCAAACCACTGTTATGATTGCTAACAGCTTGTTCAGTAACTGCACATATAACTATCATCAACTATGATCATGTAACCTGTTTGCACATCCTGTATATGCATTGTACAAACCTGTTTGACTAGAAATCAACTATGATCATGTAACCTGTTTGCACATCCTGTATATGCATTTGTAGAGACTGGGTATTAAAACTGCACATCCTGTATATGCATTGTACAAACCTGTTTGACTAGAAATCAAACTGCACATCCACATTACACATAATTCATAACCTCAGGTATTAAAACTGCACATCCTGTATATGCAACTTAACATTAACAGCAGCAAGTCAACATACACCCTCTTTCACTTATGCATGGGACTGAAAGTGATGGTGATTGCACCAAGTGCCATGACAGCACCTCTGCATCAGAAGTATTGCAGAGGTTCTGTTCTGTTCTATGATCAAATCAAATACAACAGCAACTTAACAGTCAAATGTACACAATTGCAGAGGTTCTGTTATGTTGTGATCAAACATTAACCCACTTAACAGTCAAATACATAACCTGTTCTATGATCAAACATAACCTGTTGTGATCAAGCAAAAGATCCTACACATTAACCCAAAAGATCCTAGAAGATTAGAGTTTAAGAATCCTACACTACATATTAACCCAAAAGAACCTAGAAGATTAGAGTTTAAGTATCCTACACAACCATTTCCTGCTGAGGCGGAAACTGGAAATGCAGGAACGGGCGGCCTCGCATCTTGAGCACCAATGAGACCACAATCGATCTTAGTGAAACATGAATCCTCATGTCCACTGCAAATACACAAACATCCATTACTAGTTGTTTGATTTTACCCCACAATCAAAATTGTTGTTTGATTTTACCTGAAAATTGCGAGAAAAGGGAGGATCTCTGGACCACATCTGGATCGATGGTGGCCGGTGGTGTGGTCGCCGGCCCTGGCTCAGCCGGTGGAGCTCGATGCATAATGCCATTCTGTTCAGTCATCTTGTGCTAGTGTGGTGAAGGAGTGGTGAAGAAGATGGAGTGGATGTCGCCGGAGGGTGAAGGTCGCCGGAAGAGATGAAGAAGAAGAGGGGAAATCTTAGGGGGTAAGGTTGTGAGGTTATGTTGAGTTTGAGGGGTTATTTTAATATATAAAGTACAAGTTTTGGTGAAATTACATTTATACCCTTTGACCCTCCATTGTTTATATTGACCGGTTAAGAAAAATGAATCCGGGGGGTAATTGTGCGACATAAGAGTTAACAGTCGGGGGTAATTTTGCATTTATTTCCTTAGGGGGGGTAAGAGTGCCAATGGCTCCTAACCTCAGGGGGTAAAACTGTAATTTACTCTATATATTATTTTTAAAAGATGTTCTAAGTTGAAGATTATTACCATTATACATATATTATAATCATATTTACTCTTAAGATAACAAATGGTGTAATTTGCTCCAACACAACTTGGCATGTACATTCCTATTAAGTTGTTATGCAACTATTCCATGCGGTATAATAAACAAATAACTTTCAACTAATTTTCATCAACCCACACTAGTTATAATCGAGCTCATGTTATATACACTTCTTTATACGCATCTAATCTAATCTACTTCAAATAAAAGTCACTTAATAATGCGCACATGATATTTTCTCCATCAATTCACTAATATTAATGGTATTATTAATTAATTAATATCTAATTCTAATTTATAATTAAACAATATATAAATTTTCTATAATTTTAAAACCTTTGATTTTATTACTTCTTAAAATGGATAAACATAATCCCACATAATATTTTCTCCATCAACTCATTAATATTAATGATATTATCAATTAATATCTAATTCTAATTCTAATTTATGATTAAAAAGTATATAAGTTATCTATAATTTTAAAACTTATGATTGTGTTATTTCTTAAAATGGATAAGCATATGGTTTAGTTTACGTTATCTGTTTTGCGTAAATCAAGTTTGAGAAAAAATAATTGCTATTATCGAAACATGGTGTTACGCTATTAAAATGTTATTTTTTATTGTGTTACGTTATTAAAAATGTTATTTTTTTTAATTATATGCATCAATATTTCATATCAACACCACAAAAAATATGTAAAATATTAACACTCGGATTTGAGTTTATATATTAGAAATAATGTAGTGAAGTGATTATTTCAACTAAATATTTTGTGATGAATTTATATATTAATTCAAACAAAAATTAATTAATTAATAATATTATTAATGAATTGAAATAGAGAATATTATATGACATTAACTGAAAATTTTTATTAGAATTAGATATATCATTATTACCCATCACAATCTATCTCCATCACCACCATTTTCAGTTATCAACTCTATCTCAATTAAGATTTAAGGGCCTTCACATTATCATCCCAAATTTTTAAAGAAACTTTTATGTGTTTATCGTTTTTTTCTACTTCGTCTCATTCCCCAAGATAAGGATGAGATTTAAGAATTTTCTTCACATTCTTTACGTATCGTATCATAACATAATATAGAAATTCAATTGTTATATAAATATATATTTTATGTATATCTAATTATTATTACTAAAATAACACATAAATATAAAGTATTTGCTTAAACGCGTCATTTATAGATTTATAGTGAGTAATGTTATATCGTCTTTAACTTAGTATAAATAGTTCATGTTATGGTAATATGTGTTTATATCAAAACTTATTTTTAACATGTGCAATATCAAGAATAATTCAAATTTTGTAATTATTATGTTCTTTGAATACAACTAATCTTATCATTCAATCCGTGTAAGATATGAGATTATAAACTAGTTTATTATATACATACTAACAAGAAATCACATGTTTTTCCCTTGATGTAATGCCCACCATCCCGACCATTTTGATGTGAAGAAATTTGAAACACGTAAATTGGTGATGCAAAAATCTTAAAATGATTATCATATCAAACCATAATCATACATAAAACAATCATACATAAAACTTTAAGAAAACACAAATATCCTACATATATAAAAGTTGGAGTGGAGATAAGTTTATGGAGCCACTTTAGGGTTGGAGACAAGCTTTGAGATATCATTTTCTTTTGGCATCTATATTGTACAAGATACCTTACACAGATCAAAATGAGACCCTTTTTGACGTGTGGGTCTATACATTGGCACGTTCAAAATAGAAGAAATAAGGTAATAAAAATATATCAAAATAGAATAATTAAGGTAATAAAAATATATCAAAATCAGAACCACTTTTTAGCAAGCTTAATTGGAGAACTCGCTAGTCGCTAGTCGGCCGGTGAGGTGGGGACTAGCGACTACTCGTGATTAATCAGATCGGGTTTTCTATATGTAGTTTTCAGTTTTATTTATACATATACACATTTTTATCTGTAAATATTTCAAGTAGCTAGGTTTTAACTTTTACTCAACTCATTTTTTTAAGTATACAAGATTAATTGTTGGAACTCACATGGATTGGTTGGAAATTGGCCGGAATTTAGAGGTTTTGGCCGGAATATACAGGTTTTTGCCGGAATTTGGCTGGAATCGCCGATTTTTGGCTGGCTGACTAGGCACGACTAGCGATTAATGGACTGATTAACGAAAAATTACTCAGTTACTTGCCGACTAGCAATTAATCGCCGATTAATCGCCCCCTACAAATGTTTGTGTTAATTACGAAAATGTCACAACATAA
The DNA here is from genome assembly GCA_030545235.1 of Helianthus tuberosus. Lineage (NCBI taxonomy): Eukaryota > Viridiplantae > Streptophyta > Magnoliopsida > Asterales > Asteraceae > Helianthus > Helianthus tuberosus. The sequence goes on along the minus strand of CM060402.1, from coordinate 14,044,768 downwards.
TACAACTATCAAGCATACCTGACACCTAAAAAGTTTTTAGGTGTCAGGTATGCTTGATAGTTGTATTATGTTGTGACATTTTTGTAATTAATACAAACATTTGTAGTAATCACCGATGGATACAATGCATGTATACTTATAGTGTAATCACCACCGATGAATACAAGTAAATACACATGTATTTACTGGTGAATAAATCACATAACATTGTGAATTTTTGTAATTAACGTAAAAACATATCCTATGCACAATGTTTAGTGAATTTGTTAGCCGATATAAGTCAAACACATAAGAATATATTACTAGAAACTCATGTATTAACTTCTTAATACACTAAATGTACACATATAATGTATTCACATGTACAACATGATATTATTAGGTTCTTTTTGAAAACATTAAAGAGATTTCAATCAACATAGCATATTAAAAGAAGAAAAAACAATCATTTGATGTTCGATATACCTTACTATTTAAAATTTTAATCAACTCTATTGAAGTTTAGTAACTTTCCTTTTCCCGTTTCAAAAAGGAACCTTTTAACTACTATTGAAGTTTAGTAACTTTCCTTTTCCTGTTCAAAAAAGTAATTTTAACTACTTTATAATACAAATGTCTCTATTAAATTAAATAAGATGTTGACATATGTCTCTTGTAATTATATAAAATGATGATATCCGATTTTTCATGAAGGCAAGAGATTATTTATTACAAAACCTATTGAAATCTATGATGGGTGGAAACTTTGTAGTGATTATACATAAAATGTTTAATAAACTTGATAAAAATCCCACTCGTGTGTTTGTAAGTTTGTAATCGACTAGTTATGTGTTTGGAGCTTTTTTTAATGTTCTACCTTGATAAAGGTTAACACTATGGGGCTATTTGACAATATCTGAATAGTTAAGTGTTAAATCAGTAAGAGGTCTGAACCATTAGGGTCTGTTTGGTATGGGGTAATGAAATGGACGAATGAATGAAATGGACGAGGTAATGGAATGAACGAGTGAATGCGATGCATCATTACCATTCCATGTCTTGTTTGGTTACCATGTGAATGGAATGAATTATTATTGTGTATTGTTAGGTAGGCAAGAAAAACAGAGTAAGAAAATTAGCGGTGAGTGGTGGTGGTAGTGATTGTGGGTCGTTATAGGTGGTGCTGGTGGTGGGTGTCGGCGGCGGCGATGGGTGGTGGTGGCGGCGACGAGTGGCGGTGCGGCGGTGACGACGAGTGGTGGTGGCGACAAGGTGGCCGTTGGTGGTGGGTGGCAGCAAAGGTGGCGGCGGCGGCGATGGCTGTCGGGGTGAGGTGGTGGCGGTGTCGGGTGGCGGCGATGGCGTCGGTGGTGGTGGGTTGTGGCGAAGGTTGTGGGTTGTGGTGTTGTTGATGAATGGTGCAAGAAGGGATGGAATGGAAAAAAAACATGGGGGTGGAATGAATGATTTTGAGGGAATGAAATGCCTTTTGGAATGGGTGATTCTATTCCATTGACCAACCAAACACTCTTTTCTTCATTCTCTCGTAATCACTCATTCTATTCCACCTCTTATTCATGCATACCAAACACTACCTAAGTGTTGAACCAGTAAGAGGTCTGAATCATTAAGAGTCTGTATAATGCTTAACCGTTCAGAGGCAAATGTCTGATCAATTCAGATTAGAGGTCTTAACCATTCAGAGGCAAATGTCTGAACCATTCAGACATCTGCTCGTGAAACAAACAGTCTGAATCATTAATTGATGAACCAGTAAGAGGTCTGAACCATTAAAAGCGTCTTTAAGAAGTAAACAACCAGTCCCTAAGCATTAATAAAGGATAAAAATGTTACTCATTTGTAGCTCTCACACACTACAAGACAAATAATTTACGTTTTTTTTATTATCAAATTGAGTACATCCCACACTTACGTATATTAACCTATTGAAATCTATGATGGGTGGAAACTTTGTAGTGATTATACATAAAATGTTTAATAAACTTGATAAAAATCCCACTCGTGTGTTTGTAAGTTTGTAATCGACTAGTTATGTGTTTGGAGCTTTTTTTAATGTTCTACCTTGATAAAGGTTAACACTATGGGGCTATTTGACAATATCTGAATAGTTAAGTGTTAAATCAGTAAGAGGTCTGAACCATTAGGGTCTGTTTGGTATGGGGTAATGAAATGGACGAATGAATGAAATGGACGAGGTAATGGAATGAACGAGTGAATGCAATGCATCATTACCATTCCATGTCTTGTTTGGTTACCATGTGAATGGAATGAATTATTATTGTGTATTGTTAGGTAGGCAAGAAAAACAGAGTAAGAAAATTAGCGGTGAGTGGTGGTGGTGGTCGGTGGTAGTGATTGTGGGTCGTTATAGGTGGTGCTGGTGGTGGGTGTCGGCGGCGGCGATGGGTGGTGGTGGCGGCGACGAGTGGCGGTGCGACGGTGACGACGAGTGGTGGTGGCGACAAGGTGGCCGTTGGTGGTGGGTGGCAGCAAAGGTGGTGGCGGCGGCGATGGCTGTCGGGGTGAGGTGGTGGCGGTGTCGGGTGGCGGCGATGGCGTCGGTGGTGGTGGGTTGTGGCGAAGGTTGTGGGTTGTGGTGTTGTTGATGAATGGTGCAATAAGGGATGGAATGGAAAAAAAAACATGGGGGTAGAAGGAATGATTTTGAGGGAATAAAATGCCTTTTGGAATGGGTGATTCTATTCCATTGACCAACCAAACACTCTTTTCTTCATTCTCTCGTAATCACTCATTCTATTCCACCTCTTATTCATGCATACCAAACACTACCTAAGTGTTGAACCAGTAAGAGGTCTGAATCATTAAGAGTCTGTATAATGCTTAACCGTTCAGAGGCAAATGTCTGATCAATTCAGATTAGAGGTCTTAACCATTCAGAGGCAAATGTCTGAACCATTCAGACATCTGCTCGTGAAACAAACAGTCTGAATCATTAATTGATGAACCAGTAAGAGGTCTGAACCATTAAGAGCGTCTTTAAGAAGTAAACAACCAGTCCCTAAGCATTAATAAAGGATAAAAATGTTACCCATTTGTAGCTCTCACACACTACAAGACAAATAATTTACGTTTTTTTTATTATCAAATTGAGTACATCCCACACTTACGTATATTGGCGGACTTATGATATGAGTCAGTGTATAATCCATTAGTTTAAAATTTGCGATTTCAGTTCCTGTGATTTCATTTTCGTAACCATTTCAGTCCACATCCGTTAACCCATCCATTTATTCTGTTAAGTACACGTGAATTGACCATAATGCCCTTATTAATAAAAAACAAAAAGATATCTAAATGAGTTAATTATTGTTTTCGTCCTTGTGGTTTGTCAATGTCCATTAGTTTAAAAATTACTATTTCAGTCCTTGTGGTTTCACTTTCGTAACCATTTTAGTCCAGTCTTCTAACACCGTCTATTTTACCGTTAAGTTTTTAATGAAATACCTAAATTACCATTGTGTTAATTAAATATGGACTTATATGATTTTATTATTGGACTTATATGATTTTATTGTTGTATAACATATGGAGTTAGGGCATGTTTGGCTAAGCTTTTTTAAACAATTTATTGACTTATTGGCTTTTTGAAAAACTTAGTATGGAGTGACTTATTGACTTATTGGCTTTTTCCCCTTACATACACCCTCATTGCCAAACATCATTTTGTAGCTTATGACTTTTCAAAAAGCAAATATGTCAATAAGTTTCAAGAAACTCAGCCAAACATGCCCTTAAATTGGATTGTAGGGTTCAACCCACCATGGCTTCAGTAGAAGTAGAAGTCTGGCACTACTTTTACATATATGGTTCCAAAATTTTAATTTTGAATTTTAGAATGAGAAAATGTCCAGGTAAACATTATTTTTCAAAGTTATTATGTTAATTGATGCTGCTAGGAAGATATTAATTGGGGGTAGGATAATGGGTCGCCGGACATTAAGAGGGTGGGGTTGTGATGCCGGAGAAAATGACTGGAAACTTTTGCCGGAAATGAGAGCAGGGATGGAGTGGGGTGGGGTAGCGTGGGGTTGTGTTTTAACAAGTGGGTCCTAGAATATAATCTTTTAAATTTCTATGGTTTTTTTATTTAATTAACACAAGGGTAATTTAGGTATCTCATTAAAAACTTAACGGTAAAATAGATGGTGTTAGGAAAATGAACTGAAATGGTTACGAATGTGAAACCACGGGGACTGAAATAGTGATTTTTGACAAACCACGGGGACGAAAACAGTAATTAGCTCATTTAGATATCTTTTTGTTTTTTATTAATAAGGGCATTATGGTCAATTCACGTGTACTTAACAGAATAAATGGATGGGGTTAACGGAGGTGGACTGAAATGGTTACAAAAGTGAAACCACATGGACTGGAATCGTAATTTTTAAACTAATGGACTGAAATAAAGATTTTTGACAAACCACAGGGACGAAAATAGTAATTAACTCAATGTTTTAAATGGTTTTGCATATGAAATGATTACTCTTAAACTCACGAGTGAAAGTTGACAAAACTCTTTCTGAGTATAAATCTCAGGTAGTAAATAGAATGGATATTGTAAGTTAGAATGGCCAAGCCTAGGAACTTGATCATGATGATTCAAGAGGCTAGAATGGAGATGTTTCTACTGTTTTATGGGAAATGTTTTGTTTTATAGCGAAAAGATATAATTTGATATGTACAAATGCCAAGTAAATTTAGTATTTTTTTTTCTAAATAAAATAATATTGCACATTCCGTTGTGTAAGTCAGGATTCAATCGGTCACAACTTGGGCCTATCTTGACAAGGTGTGACAAATTGGTATCACAACCACAAATTTTAGCGAATTAGGTTTCCTCATAACGATACCTAGGCTTTAATTGAGACTGTTGGGATTACAAAAACTCTATTACTAGGAATATTTGAGATTAATTCCTCAGGTTTTCAACCTAAGTGATCATACATTATGGCTTATAAACACTACGTCAAAACTCGGCTTTAGCCACATTTTTTCTAAAACCGTCCTGTCATACATTTGAAAAAATGTGTGGTTAAAGGTCATTTATAATATTTTAAAACACGTTTAGCCACACAAATTATTATTAATGCTGGTACCCTTTAGCCACACTTTTAAGTTCTAAGGCCACTAAAAAGTGTGTGTGGTCGTATGATACATATGATGACTCGAACTTTGGTCACATTTGACTTGAAAAAAATATATGTGGCGAAAGACATATAGTCACACTTTTTTTTGTGTGGCTGTATCCCTATTTTGGCGTAGTGAAATGGTGAAATTCTGGAATGCTCCGTGAGGTGAATTAGCAATTTCGGTGCGGAGCGTAATTGTATAATTTACAGACATATGAGCATTCGGGGAGGATCCTGTTTTGTGACTAAAAGTGTTATCACTTTACTATTGAATATCACGAACAAAGCTATACGTCATTCTCAACCGAGTGGTGATGATGAAGGTGGTCCTTCGAAATGCATCAGAAATTAGACTAAAGAAGGCTATGGTAATAGGTAACGAAGGCTCAATTGACATCCAATCAGAACAATCATCAAGCCGAACCAACATGGAACAAGTGAGTCATGGCAAAGAAATGGAAAGACAGAAATCGGAGGTTGTTGCAAGAGCCCTACCTGCCATCATAGTTGAAGTTAAAGTTGTGGTACAAAAACCAATCCAAGCCGAAAGAGGTTACTCGCGCTTCTCAACCGCAACATACTAAAAGTGCCATTAGCAATAGTCACAATGATTTCTTATATCGACTTGAACACCATGATAAATACCAAAGAAGGAACAAAGTTTGACGTGTATGTTGCAAGTCATTTTGGTTTTGGAAAGATAAATATTTTGTTGATTTATAAGTGGAATTCTTTACAGGAATGTATTCCTATGACCCACACACGGGACTGGGACGAGGGCGTAATGTGGCATTTTGATGGCACACGCTCGCATCGTCGCCCACCGCTTGGAGCCGGCTATACTATTTTTAGGGACTGTTTACATTCCTACTAGTCAAGTCCGATCAAGGTCTCAGAATTCATTATGTCATGGAATTCGAGACTTAATTGTTACTGAATTTTGTACTCAATTCAGACCTTTCACTTGGAATTCTCAAAAGATGATATACAAAGCTTTGTGCTTTGTTCTATACAAAGATAAGACACAAAAACTCGTATGGTTGATACACCACACACCACATCCAACAATTTTCCAGATTTAGCATCCCTATGCGCTCTTGTTTCAGTTAATCTTTCAGGTTCAAGGCTATCCCCGACAGTACAACCTGCTTAGGCTGTTGTAACTTGGTAAACAGACGGGTTCACCTGGGTGGCCTAAAATCTCTTTTAAGGGAAACGTGTTGAACACGTGCCTCAAACACCTTTTGTTTCCTTTCATGTTTTGTTCATCTTCATTGTAATCTGTTTTGCAGTTTTCATTTTGTTTGTAATTTTCATTTTGTTTTGTTTTGTTTTGTTTGTTATTTTTAAGAACAAGTGTAATATGTTTACTAGTTTCTTTGTGTTTTTGTTTTGTAATTTGTATTCGAAATTATTAAAGTGGTATTTTGTTTTATTTTGTGAACGACTTTCCTACAAACTTAAAACGGATTTTGAAAACTATGTTCACTATTTTGGCTTTAAAAAATTTAAATTACAAACAATTTGTTTATACTGTATTAGCAAACTTTTCATAGTTTGCATTGGTTTTCTGTAAACCAACTTGTTTCTAATTGAAAAGGACTATTCCTTAACTTTGGTTTCATGTAAAACAACATTTCTGAAAAATAGATTATAATTTTCACTCTTGTTATAGAAATTGTTACTGTTCAAGCAACCACATCAACAACTGTTGGTACCCAAGCAGTTGCTAATCATGCTGAGAAAGTATAAAAGTTTTCTGGTTTTGAACTTTAAGAGATGGCAACAAAAGATGTTTTATCGGACCACTTTGAACCTTGCAAGGTTCTTGACTAAGTCCCTTCCTGTTCTCACCGATGGGACAATAGATGTTAAATATCTGAGTGTTGCTGATGCATGGAAATACTCTGAGTACCTATGGCATAACTAGGTGTTGAACAACCTCTCGATTGCCTTATGTAATGTGTATTTTAAGTTACCGACTGCCAAAGATTTATGGGAATTATTGGAGCGGAAATAAATAACTGAGGATGCAGCTACTAAGAAGTTTGTCACGACTAGGTTTTTGGACTATAAAATGATTGATTCAAAATCTTTGATGAATCAAGTTAAAGAACTTCAGATTATTTTTAGTGACATTCTGACTAAAGGAATGAATCTTAGTAAAACATTCCTAGTGGTAGAAATTGTTGAAAATTGCCTCCTAATTGGGTGGACTTCAAGAATTACCTTAAGCATAAGCAAAAGGAAATGACTATTGAAGACCTTGTGGTTCTTTTCTGTATTGAGGAAAACACCATGTTGTCATACAAAGGAAGTCAAGTTGAAGCTTCTACCAAAGCCAACCTTGTGGAACATAGTCAATCTTCAAAGGGTTACAAAGGTGACAAATGACACAAATTCAATGGCAAGAGGAAAAATAAATGTGTTAACCTTGGGTCAAATAAGGGTGGTGTGAAAAAGAAAGTTGGTCCCTTTAAAGGGAAATGTTAAAACTATGGTCAAACCGGTTACCTTGTTGACCAATGCAAAGGGCCTAAGTGTGACAAGGCTCTTATGGTTGTTAATTATGATATGCCTTTAGTGGCCATGATTTTAGACCTCACTACCACGATGAAGGAGGTAAATGTGGTGGCTAATGACCCAAAAGGGTGGTGATTGACACTGGAGCTACCCACAATGTTTGCACATATAAGACCTTCTTTAATAGGTTTAAAGAGGTGGTGGGAGATGAAATGTTGTATATGGGGAATGTTGCTACATCTGATATCAAGGGAGAAGATGATGTGACCTTAAAGTGGACTTCTGGGAAAAGGCCCACCTTTAAGAATGTGCTTTATGTTCCTGACATGAGCATGAGACTTGTATCGGGTTGGGTGCTTAACAAGTTTTACTTTCATTTGATCTTTGAGAGTGATACGTTTATTTTAAGTAATTATGGTATGTTTGTTGGAAACGGTTATGCCCGAAATGGCATGTTTAAACTTAATGTAATGTATGTTAAGAAAAACATGATTAAGAATGCTACTACTTCTGCTTACATGGTTGAGTCTTCGAATGTTTGGCATGGTCATCTTGGTCATGTAAATTTTAATTCGATGTGTCATTTAATTAAATTAGATTACATGCTAACGTTTGCCGTTAACTCTAAATCAAAATGTAAAACATGTGTTAAAGCCAAACAAACAAGATCATCTTTTAAATCAGTTGAAAGAATAACGGAACCCCTTAATATGTTTCACATTGATGTGTGTGATGTAAAATCGATTCCCACCAGAGGTGGAAATAAGTATTTTATTACTTTTATCGATGATAATACGAGGTACTGTAATGTTTACTTAATTAAGAGTAAGGATGAAGTAATTGACAAGTTTATCTTGTATAAAGTTGGCTTAACAAGAAAATAAAACATGTGAGAAGCGATAGAGAAGGTGAATATATTTCACCATTTGGGGTGGTATGTGCCAAAAGTGGCATAATACATGTATGTACCGCTCCTTATAAGCCCTAATCAAATGGAATTGCAGAACGAAAGAATCATACACTCAAAGAAATGATGAATGCTATGTTAATAAGTTATTAGATGAGCAAGGACATGTGGGAGAGGCCATTTTGTCAGCCAATTTTCTGTTAAATAAAATACCTTTCAAGAATAAGGATGTCACACCTCCAGAGTTGTGGTGTGGTTAGAAATCGTCTTATTAATACTTGAAAGTGTGGGGGTATCTGGTTAAGGTGATTATTACACCTCCTAAGGCACTTAGAATAAGGCCCAAAATTGTTGACTGCATAATCATTGGATATTCCAAAAATGATAGTTCACATTGTTTTCTTGTATATAAATCCAAGAATCCCGATGTGCACAAGAACTCTACCATAGAGACAAGACCAGGAAATGTAACTTATTTTGAAGAGGACTTTCCAATGTTAGAACAAACTCATGCGAGCTCATCAACAACAACCCATGCGATTGTTCAAGAGGAAACTCATGAACAGTCAAAGGCTAAAGAGGGTGTAACACCACGTAAAAACGTGTCCAATTATGTGAAGACACGTGTCCTAAACTCTAAATATGTGAAAGAATTAGTTTGAAGGACTAAAATTGCCAAACGATGAAAATATGTATGTAACACCCCAAAAACTCGAATTTTTCAGTTATTAGTATGTTACCACGTTTAAAAGAAAGAAATGAAATAACTAGGTTATTAAACCTAGTTAAATGTCTAACAAAACAACCAAAGGAAGGAATTTGCTACAATTGTATCAAGTAATAACTAGAGGGGCCAAGGTTGTCAAAAAGGGGAAAGGTTATGTTTAATTAAAGAAAATAAAATTAAAACCCAAAAACACACACTGAGTGTGTTTTGGGCGTCGATGTGTGACCAGGAGAGGAGAAGAAAGGGGGTCAAACCCTAGATCACAAAATCCATCAAATTGAAAGGGAATTTAAGGGCTAAACGAATGCATGAACCAAGAAAGTCGATTACCTAAGTGTTTCTAACATCAAGTAAGTCGAATTTGGTGTTTTGATGATGTTTTATTAAGTGGGTTTTGTGTAATCTGAAAATATTGTTGGTGCATCCGTCTGTCGTCTACGTCTTGTATCGAGTCTTGTATAGAATGTGTTAGATCAGGGCACGAGAATCGAGAATATGAGTTTTAGTGCTGATTCTGCTCGAAATGACACCTTGTTATTTCGAGCTAAATCACATATCATTCTAATTCCGCTCGAAATGTAACTTGCTGATTCCGCTCCAAATGACACCATGTCATTTCGAGCTAAATCAGAAACTCTATAAATAGGGGTCTTTGGAGCGAAATCAGGGTGTGTGTTCTTCCGGTTTGCAACGAAGTGCTGCCGAAGTGTTGAATCAATTGTAAACGTCATTAAATCAATAGAAACAACAGTTTAAAGTGTATTCTTGCTGAATTGAACTTGATTTGTCTGTTTCCGCCGTTCAAATCAAGAAAAGCTCTTCTGATAGACTCGTTCAGGTCCGAATACGATCCTACAAGTGGTATCAGAGCTAAGGAGGAAGAGCTCTTGCCTATTCAGCTGCGTTTTCTTTTTTTTTCTACACCTTCTTTTCAAATTGAACATCATTTCACGGTTAAAATCGGTTCAAATTTTCACACTGTGCTCGGAATTGATAGTTATCAAAGCCTTAGAAGTTTCATGTCCAAATTCAAACTAAAACTTGACAAAATAGTGTTTCCGCTCGAAAACGATCAAGAGTATGATGACATCAGCTTGATTTCGCTCGAAATTTGATCTTGATTCCGCTCCAGATCAGCTTCAAAAGGTTGATTCCGCTCCAGAATATTGACTAATTCCGTTCCAACGTGATTGTCGTGATTCTGCTCCAACGTGATTGTCGTGATTCCGCTCCAACGTGATTGTCATGATTCCGCTCCAAAGTGTTGTTGTGATTCAGCTCCAAAGGGTTGTCGTAATTCCGCTCCAAAGTGTTAGTTTGAAATAATAGTTGTCGGTCATTGAACAGAGTAATCACGTGAACTGCTGAATCATTTTATTGAATTAAAAACAATTCTCGGTCCAATCATCTAATGCTTTTGTGATATTGCATCGGCCCAATCATATTTGAGCTGAAATATTAGTTGTCGGCCACTTGATGTATTCACAAGATTAAGTCAAAGTGTGCATTCGAAGTTGGTGAAACTGTTCGGCCCAATCAAATGTTCGAAATCAATTTTACATGTGATAAAGCAATTATTGTTGGTCAAAGCAGCCCAATCAGATTCATACACACTTAAAATTGTCGGTTTAGTCGGTCCATCGGCCCATTCATTCAGTTTGCGGGTTACATTAAATGAGTTCACAAATCTTCGACACGAGTCTTAGATTGATTTTATCAACACACACTTTTACGTATTCAGTCTGTTTAAACTGATCGTTTGTTTGTTTGTTTCAGGTATTTTACAAAGCTAGTTTGATACCAGTATTTTTGAAACAAGAAAATTTGTGTTTTTGTGAATTTTGAAAATCCGAAACATGGACGAGGATTTTTACAACGCATTCGCTACACCGGCTACCCCGATGAGTATTGCACAGAACACGATGTTGGAAAACAAAACGGGAACAATGCAAAAACCGCCCAAACTAATGAACATCGAAGAATATAAGGGTTGGGAAGGCCGTTTCGAGAATTGGGTGCAAGCTAACTATCTTGATGCGTGGGAATGTGTCGAGACGAAATACATTCGACCGACAAATGATGATGAAGAGGTGGTTCCTATAAAAGATCTGAGTGTCGATGCTAGAAAGAAGTACAAAGATGAGAAAATGATGCTAAGTCTCTTACAACAAGCTGTGAAAGAAGACATCTTGGTGTTATTACAACATAATGGAACTTCCTACTCAATTTGGAAAGCATTAAGATCGAAGTTTCATGGAAGTCAAGAGATGGTTAAAAACAAGAAATCGCTTTTGAAAAAAGAGTTCGATTTGTTTCGTGGGTTGAAAAATGAAAGCACAAGACAGATCATAGAAAGATATTGTAATTTGCTAGCCAACATGAAGAGATTGTGCATTGAGAAAGATAATGAAGAGTTGATCGAGAAACTTGCTGATGCTTTGCCACATGAGACTGGGGCACATATCTCATGATGCTCAGAAACAAGAAAGGTTTTAGCAGTCTGACACTCAGCAAGTTCATTGAAAAGATTGAAGCTCATGAAATGGAGCAGAGAAAAGTTTTGAGAATGAAAGATTTCGACGGTGAACAAGACACCGGTCTTTACTACAAAGGTGGTGTTACTGATAAATCCACCAACTTGTCACCGAAGATTCAAACAGCTATCAATGCAAAGAATTCATCTGATAGTTCCTCCAAAGGATCAAGCAGCAACACAAGTTTTTCATCATATCCATCTTTTGATCCGAACATTTCAACAACAAGAAATGGAAAAAAGCTTCAATGCAACATTGTGTTGAACATTGAAAATGATCAGGAATATTCTGAAGAGTTAGCAAAAAGCCATATGTCTTTATTGGGAACTGTTCTTGAATCTTATGGTAGTTTTGTTGCAGGTCGAATCAGGAATCCAATGCTGACAAAGGAAGATTGCGACCAGATTGATGCTGAAGAGATGGAGCTGATGGACATAAAATGGTGCTTGGCCAGCGTGTTGAGGAGAGCTGAGAAATTCAAGCAAATCACTGGAAGAGATGATCTTCGTGAAGCTGGTGTTTCTACTTTAGGTTTTGACAAAACTAAAGTCACTTGTTTTCGTTGCAGGGAAAAGGGTCACTTCAAGAGGGAGTGCACCAATCGCGAAGCAAGTGGAGCTCAGAATCCTTTTAACAACAACAATGATTACTACCGAAAAGCCATCTACCATCAAGTTGCTCAGCAATCATCTCAACAACATCAACATCAAGCACAAACTGCACATGGAAGGAATGTGATTGAAGACTCTGGAAAGAGAGCTTGTGTGGTTAATAAAGATTCTTCAAAGAGAGCTGATGGTAGTGCCTTGATAATAGATCAAGATGACGAAAAGTTACCCGAAGGGTTTAGCTGGGCAAATTTTAATTGGGATGATTATGTTCCAGATAAAGATTCAAATCACAAAGCATATGTTGCTAGAGTTGAAGAGGATAGTGATGATGATCGTGAGTATTGGGCTAGGAAAATGGCAGATCCTTTGAAAATGATGGCTGAAAGTGACAGCGAAGATGAGAAAGCGAAGAAGAAAAAGAAGAAGGTAAAAACACCGGTTAGCAGTGATGAGGAAGATGTTCCGGTGGTAAGAATGAAAGTGAAAGAGGTTCCAAAGTTCAAAATTAATGAAGATGTTATTGCAAAAGAGATTCCGGCTAATTGTGAAACCTGTGAAATCTTGAAGAAGAAAAATAGTGAATTAATCAACAACATGAACAGGTTGAAGGAATCATATGATGTACTTAACAAAGCAATGAATATGTACAATGACACTAGTGAAGAGCAAGCAACTGCAATGAAGACACTCCAGGGAGCGTTTATGACCAAGCAGAAAGTTGTGAACAATTACATTGAGAAGTGTGCTGCTCTAGAACAGAAGCTGGAACTTCAAAGGATTGAAACTGAAAGAGTAAATCGTTTGTTGAAAAGTTACTCATGTACTTCTTATGTCATTGACAGGATTTATCCAACCGTTGAAGGCATGAAGGCATTTGAAGAAAATGAAGTAACTGAAAAAAAGAATGATGATGGAAAAGTGGATGAAGAAAAGACTTCAGAAAAGAAGAACAAAAGGAGTGACACAAAGAAGAAGACTGACAAAAAGGATTCTGGTAAGAAACAAGATGTTGGCTACAACAAATGTCCACCCCCGCTTGAAAATGGATATTCTCCAAGAAATCCAAATTCAGAAAGAGTCGAAAAAACAACAAATTTACAGTGGGAGTCGGAGTCTACAGTTAACTTGCCAGAAAATATTAATGTCACGTTTACATCATCTGACACTGATCATGAGTCCGAGTTAATAAAGAAAGTGGTCGATCAGGTGTTGGATAAAGATGAATCCGAGGAGTCAAAGTCGGAGTCAAAGTCTGAGTCGAGCATTCCGAGTAAAACAGAAAAACAGGGCAAAAGAGTTTACAGTAATGAATTTCTGTTATCAAAATTTAATTTGAATGACGAAACGTTTAAAGTTGCATATACTTTGAATGATTCTGACAAATTATATTTTGATGAGGAATTTCCAATAAGAGGTGTCAAAAATGAACTGATAAAAAAGGTTTTCAAATTAACAGAAATTAATATTTCTGAAATAAAAGATTTAAATCTTAACGAAAAACCTAAAAAATACACCTCAAGAGTTCAACAACATTTAAACAAGAAAAAGGGTTACAGTTCTGGTTTGCAAAGGAAACCAAACCAAAACCGTAATTTCAAAAAGAAAGGTCTTGGATTTATTCCAACAGAAAAACAGAAAGATGAAAAATATATTTGTGATTTTAAAGCAAAGATGACATTTGTTTCAGGTACCTCAGCAGATGAGGAAGAAAAGAAAGAATTATGGAGGCAGTTAAACAGTGAGTTCCTTGCAAAGAAGCAAGAAGAGATAAAGTTTGCTGGACAGAGGAAAGATACGAGAACTTGTTTCCAATGCAACATTGTTGGACATATTGCCAGAGATTGTTCTAAGGCAATACTATCAAAACAAGGAGTTTCTCATAAACAAAAAGAGAAAGTGATTGAGTTTGAACCACCAATTGACAGAACAAAGTTATTCAAAAATTCTACATTTGAAATCGGTGAATGTTCAAACAAGTTTTACAAGAAGAGAGCTAAAAATGACAAACAAAAATGGGTGGTTAAGAAGTCTGAAGGTAGTTCTAGCGATGATTCTGATAGGTCAAAATCAGAGGAGCTATCTTCTGGCGATGAGTCTGATTCCACAAAATCAGAGGAGCCACAGGTTGTTTCAAAAAGTGAAAGATCAGTTTCGACTGTGGATGATGAGAATTTTCCACCACTTAGGGCTGAAAATTTTAAAAAGAAAATTGGTAAAATTGAGATATCAAACCAATTTTATGATGATAAAAAGGTTTTTGATGTTGAAAAAGCTTTTAACCCCACTGTAAAACATATTTTTGGAAAAATGATTGATCGAAAAGTCAAAGGGGTTAAAGAGTTTTACGAGAAGAAGACTAGGAAAGATAAAGTTGAACCATCCCTGGTTTGTGACTGGGATGGTACATATTACGAACAGTAAGTCTGTGGACTTGCCGGAGATCCCAAGTTTGTAATTGTGGATCAGGAATAGGCATCATTTTTGTTAAGTTTGTTTTTGGGAAATTTTTAAAGATTGATGAAATGTTTACAGGTGAAGGACTATGCCGGAACTCCCAGGTTAGTAAGTGTGGAGTAGGTATCGGCATTTATCTTGAAATTTACTTTGATAAGTTCATTGTACAAGTGATACAGAGGTTTGTTCTGGCATAGTGATTACTCAAGGTCATTACTTTGAACTTGATGTGATCTTCATACAAGTGGTTGAAAGATAATATGATGAACCATGCCCCTACAAGTGGTAAAAACAAACTTATTTTCCGGAAAAATCATTTTGATTAAAACAAACTTAAGTGTTTTGAAATCTAAATGAGAAAATAGTTTGTTGTGAGGGGGAGTTCTGATTGTTTATGCCAAGTGGATGGCGAATTGAGGCGATTTGATATTGGTTGTCAATTTTTTGTATAGTTTGTTTTCAATTTTCTTTAATGTGTTTGCATTTTAGGGGGAGTAAAATTTTAGAAAATCCAAAAACATTAGAAAATTTGAAAAATACAAAAAACATGATAAAATGAAAAATGAGTTTTGTTGTGAAAAAGAGGAAATGATAGTACATCAGTGGACTATCACAACATGCTAAAGAAATGGAAAGTTAAAATGTGATAAACAGTCTCACTGATGATGTGCCAGTAGGTTTTTGCACATTTAGTAGATTGTGACGAGATATAAACCTAAATTCAAACTTGCTTATATCATGGAGAACAACTTCTTGGATATATAGGTAACCCCCGAAATCTTGTTTGAAAGGTCCCTCTTTCTGAGATACTAGGTCTTTATACTCAGTGATATCTGGGGTATTATCCCGGGACTTCTGATTTTGCGGAAGCAATGGCCTAGTCCCCGGAGAATACTTTCCGCAAATGCTTGAAACATAGCATCGCCCTCAGCAAATTGATGAAACAATAAAATTGATAGTCATTGATGTTGTAACAAAAGATCCTCTAAAGGGGACACACCAAAAGTCGAGCTGTCATCTCTCTGCTGAACGGAAGTTCTGACCTGAGCTCTCACGGTTTCGCACCTAACCCCTTACAGATATCATCTGTGGTATACTCACCTGTAAGACTGAATATTGGGATCTGGATACAGGAGTATATTCAAGTGGTGGGACGCGATTGAGTTTAAGTGCTTAAGACATTAATCTCGTATCTCGAAACAGTTGAACTTTGTGTGAAAATTTAAGTGGACCAGTATACTGACAATATAGGTGAATTGTTTAGAACTTAAAATTGAATTGAAGCTTAACGGTGTTGGTGATTTGTCTCAAAAACTGATATGATCCTCTTACACAAACTCACAAAAATATTGTCTGTAAATATTTCTTTACTGCATTTGTTCATATTATTAAAAAATCCCAAAAAGATTTTAAGTGTGTTTTAGCATAAAATTTTGAAAAAAAAATCCAAAAAGATTTTCGACAACTGGTGTTGAAGAACTGATTTTCAAAATTCCAAGTGCTAAACTTGATGAACTGGTTTGGGAATGTTGAGTGTGAAAGAATTTTAAGTCTTGTTACAAGTGGTCATTAGAAGTTTTGAAAATGATATTTCTTCAAGTGGTTCATCAGAGATTATAAATGTTAGATCATTTTTGTGATATTTACAAGTAGTGTCTGAGTGTGTTAATGTTTAATATTAGAAAACTTATGTTTGTGGTAGAAAATGTACAGGTTTGAGAAAGAGTCAGGTTCCGATACCTGAGGACTCTGTGATTTTAACAAGCCAGGCTACGATCCCAGCATATCGAAAAGGAGAGTCTGAAGATACTTAAAGGAAGGATTATGTTGATGATGAAAAGAGATAAGAAGATAGAGATTGAGAATACTTATAGCGTCAGATACTTCAAAGAGAAGCCCAAAGGCTGATAAAGACTGAAGATGCGAAGATTCGACACTGAAGACTCCGTCAACATCCGAGGGGGAGTTTATTGGTGCATCCGTCTGCCGTCTACGTCTTGTATCGAGTCTTGTATAGAATGTGTTAGATCAGGGCACGAGAATCGAGAATATGAGTTTTAGTGTTGATTCCGCTCGAATGTAAAGTCTGATTCCGCTCAAAATGTAACTTGTTGATTCCGCTCCAAATGACACCATGTCATTTCGAGCTAAATCAGAAACTCTATAAATAGGGGTCTTTGGAGCGAAATCAGGGTGTGTGTTCTTCCGGTTTGCAACGAAGTGCTGCCGAAGTGTTGAATCAATTGTAAACGTCATTAAATCAATAGAAACAACAGTTTAAAGTGTATACTTGCTGAATTGAACTTGATTTGTCTGTTTCCGTCGTTCAAATCAAGAAAAGCTCTTCTAATAGACTCGTTCAGGTCCGAATACGATCCTACAAATATTGTGTAAGATTGAACATGAATGTTTGTTATAATGAATGTGTAGATGCTAAAATATGTTTAATTTTGACTATGATGATGATTTGGGAAAACCCCACTTGTAGTAGTAGTGAAGATAATGATGATAAAGATGATCATTCATGTTCAATAGATGTGTATTGTTGATGAATGATAATGTATTTTATGTTAATTTGATGATACTTGATGTTTATGACAATTGATGTTATAGGTTATTGATTTGAATCTAAATAAAAGTGAAAATTATGTGAAGAACTAGTAGGAATAATGCTTTAAAAGCTTGTAAATAATGTCTTACAAATGCGAAACCCGCCAAGTGTTCGATGAAATGCCTAAGAGAGAAAATATGTAGAATTGTATGCAAGTTGTAAGTGTATATGTATAGAAAGTGATTGTGATGAAATTGTTAGCAAACTAACACGTGGAGTGTGTTTTAGATGGAGTTCATGTGGATTCTAGTAAGAATCATGTCCGGTTCTAGGATAGTGACAAATTAGATAATCTTGAATGATGATGTTGTTAGTTATGAAATTATGAGAATCCTAGTATGAACAGAATGGAATGTGCGTATATAATCAAACGATCTTGTAAGTTTACATATTGTACAATATGAGCGTGAAATGCAAATGATGTTTATACTATTGTCTCCTACATTAAGACGAATTCATATCCTTAATTTGAATGAAATTATATAAGCTGAATATTCGACTATTGAAAGTCAACGATGTATTAATGCCATAAATGAGTTTCTGGACATCGTTAAATGGGTGTATGTATGCTAATTATGTTGTGAATGTGACTGCTTGTACGGATACGAGCCACGTTATCATGGATACAAGCACGGAAGGATAACTGGTCGAAAAGTAAACACGGGATCTATGCGTAAATTCGGACGCACGATGTAAGTATTCCCGGACTCCCTCTTTGGTAATTAAGAGATTACTTGTATGATAATTGATAGTAGTTATGTTGAAATGTGTTATGTATGATGATATCAAGAAATGGCGTTAAGTAAGTGATTTCCGAAATCACTTCTTAGTTTGTTTAAGTAAGGTAGTGTTCTAGTTAATTAAGTATGATGTTTAAAGTCAAATATGGATTTAGTTGAATGGAATCGATGATTTTCGCTAAGTAGATCGAATGGGTCAAAATGATGTCTTGTTGTTATAACGGAATGAAGCGTAAGAAATGGCTACGGTAATATAACCGGGTAACGAGTAGAATTGCACATAAGTACGCTAACCGGGAAACGGAGACGTGGATTAATAGTCGAAAGACTCGGTTGTGAGTTATGACTAATAGGTAAACAATTTCGTGAATGGAACTTGGGCTAACAAAGTTTGATTTCGTATAATTGAATAAAATGAATGAGTTTAATGCATACCAGCTATCGGGTGCGTAAGCCCCAAGTATGAAACTCCGGATAATGTAAAAGTAGTATGGTTATAATGTTCATGTAAGTTTTGGGTTAAAACAAATGAGTCGTTTGATGAAAACATGAACGGGTCGAATAATTCGTCAATGAATAATAAGCCGAAAAAGTATAAGTTAAGAATTTCCTTAACCCGGATGTTGGATTTCAAGTTCACATGATAGAATATTAATTTACGATCATGTAGGAAGAAACGGATCGTAAAACGGACAAGAAATGAGAAAGTTATGACCAAAATGGTAAAAATTCGTAAAGCTGAAAGTTGCAGGTCTGAACCAGGCGCAAGGTTGCGCCCCCTGGCACAAGGTTGTGCCCCTGACTGATGTCTTCTGTATTGCGCCAGAACTGGCACAAGGTTGCGCCAGATGGGTTTCTTCTTGCGCCAATCGCTGGTTCTTTCATATTTTTCGCATTCTTCAACTCCAAACTTGTGTGAAGGCTATCTAACTATGTTATATGCATTGTATAACTATATGTAAGTATGTACGTATAGACGTGTTTATGTATGCATGTATGTATGTAGGTATGGAATGTGTATGAACATACGTGTGTAGGTACTTATCCATGAAGTAGGATTTGTTGTGCATGAAAGAAAGGATCTTATATATATATATGCTTATATATAGCTCTAACATGTTTGAATAGTCACGTTACTAATGGTGTGCCTTGAGAATGGAACAGGAATGTAGATACGTAAGTATTGGGCTTACAAAGATTGGATGCTTGGTGTAAAGAATGAACTCAAAAGAATATTATATTAGAGTTGTATAAAATGATAGATTTCTAAGTGGTTATGCATATTTTTATGTCTTTATACTAATGAATATGATGTCGCCAATTATTAACGTGTCGGGTGACCGCAGGTTAGTCGGATATTCATGGCGGACTAGTGATCGAGGGTCGAGTTAAGATCAAGGATTGTACGGGGATGTGATCACATGTTGGAAACCATTTGTAATGTAATTTTCTTGATTAGGTATGAATAATGTAAAAGATTTAAATCAAGTTGATTCGAATGGTTTATTAATAAGTTGTATGATTGTCAAGAAAATAATTTTTTAAGGCTCTTTTTCCGCTGCGTCGTTTTTAAGTTATTACGTGTTAGGGTGTTTCAATGTATGCGAAGGGACTAAAAGTGTCAACATGCCAAACTTGTACCTCTGACTGACCACACACGAAGAATATATTCCTAAACGAGTGATTAATTGGATATAAGAAGCCGTTTATGAAAATAATCGAAAGATTATAAAACTACAGGGGTTAAACGTGTTAACATGTTAATTCTTACATCTGAGTGACCTTTTAACGAATCCGAGGCCTCGTAATATTCAAATATACTCTCAAGAATAAGTGATATAAATTTCACGAGGTTTCGAGATCGTTATGTGTTGTTTACGCGAATTCCCAAGAATTAGGGTTTAAAGCGTCAACGAGGCGAAACTTATGTTTTCGCTGATCAATTAACGAAACCGGGCCTAACGGTGTTTGGTTATACTCCCTAGATCATGTACAAACTAACTACAAGGGCCAATTATGTTTAAAATGAAAGATATAAAGCTTAAAAAGGTGTAGGGACAGAACTTGTCAAAGAAGAAACTTGTTTGGCTGGTAACCAAGGAGGTCGCGTGGCGCGACCATGTGCCCACTCTGCCGTCGCGCGACGCGACGGCACTGTTTCGACAGCTTTCTGTTGCCAGGTGCAGGTTATCATCTTACTTGAGCTCCAAACAAGTTTTGATCGATTCTATGGACTAGTTGCTGGTATTAGAAACCACCATGGACACCTGGAGAGGCCATATTACATCCCTAAACACCTGTAGTCATCTGGAGCAACCTGAATTCACTATATATAGGGCCATAAGTTCAGCATTTCATTTGCACTTTCTCTCAAAAACACTCTCAACTCTCTAAGCTTGTGTTCTGAGCAATTCTGGAGATTCCTGAATCAAAGGAAAGCTTATTCTTGTATAAAAGATAGCTAGGACCCTTTGTAAGTGTCTTAGCCCCCTTCCTTAGTTCAGTTTTTAGTTTAAAAACCGAAAAGTCAAAGTTATTGTAAGCTGACTTTGACTTTTGGTTTAAACTCAAATGGTTCAGCCACTGTTCGAATTGAATGTGGTTATGTGACCAAAATTAGGTAGGTGATTAACCCTTAAAAGGGCACCTCCTAATTATTTCGTTTACCTAGTTAATAGCCGGGTCAAACCATTATGTTAAAAAGTCAAACTGACCAGAATTTGAAATAATAATTATAACTAACAATGCAAAGGTTATAAATTATATTTTATCACTCTAATAAGTTGGTAATTAGTATTAGAACATGTTTAAGCATGTTCAACACGACAATTATCAGTTTAGGGTCGATTCACAACCGAAAGTCGCAAAAGCTTAACTTTTGCTTTGACTTTCAGTTTTGATCCGATTGAGCTTAATTCTTCCACGTTTTAAACTTCCTTTAGGACCACTTTATGTTGTAATATAACCATCTGGAGTTATATTACTTGGTCCTTGGTATTTTGAATTATATGTTAATCTCCGTTAATATGCTTATAAATGCCCATTTTGCCCTTTTGACATATAAACGTGATTTTTGAAAATGTGAGAGGACATAAACCTTTATTACTGATATTTAAGTATGTCCCAAAAAATTGACATCAGTTTCTGGTCTCAAACAGAAGTTATGCTCGATATCGTAAATTGAAGCTTTTTATTAATTTAATTACGCTATCTTGCATAAGGCATGTTTAAACATGGATTTTGACCCAAAACTCATTGCCTACTGTTAAGATATTATTTTTAGGAATTTTTGGAATTTTATAATCTGATCATATCATGGAGTTCTTATATAATTCGGTAAATGACGATAATACCATTTTTATGCATAAAATGTGATTAACAAATAATTTGAATGCCAAACCTTTTCCTACTGATCTTATACATTAAATAAATTATTTTGAGCATTTAAAACGGATCAAAATCTCATATTTCCATAAACATCTTAATTATCGTCAACTAGCGATTTTTACGCTAATTAGGTGGATAGTATGGTTTTAAACCATATTTAACACCTAAAACTTGTTGCCTACTGAATTCTTAAACAAATTTTAATATTATTACAGTAAGTATAAGTCATGAACTCAGACTTCCAAAAATGTCCTTAAAAGCATACGTTAAATGACCAAAATGCCCTTTTGGGGCATAGTTTGGCCATAAATAGTAAACATCACATATGTATGATATCTTACTGATACGACTTGATAAAATAAATATTTTTACTGATTACCAAAGACCAGAACCTCAGTTTATTATAAAATCTCTTTTATAAACTTTAAAATGACCAAAATGCCCCTACGGGACTTAAATTGGTTTTAATTACTCTTTGGGCATATATATTAACATCCTACTGATGTATTAACATATTCTAAGCATAATACCATTTGAGACTTGTATATAAATTCATTTGGTTACCCGTTATGCATTTATGCGTTCGGATCGGTTATTGTAACTAGTTTACATAAAATAGCCAAAACGGGTTTAACCTTATCATTAAATCTTCAAAATCCAGAATGTGTTTAGTTTACCGATATTATACAAGTATCCAAAATTTTCGGGTCTAAATCACATTCCATTCCGGTCTCCGCTTAATCTAGCGTTTAGAACCATAAGGTATCTTTAAAACTAACCGGTCTAAGTCTTTGACTTAAATAAAGACCCGTTAGTATCCAAATAGGTTAATAAACCTTCTATAAAGATTGAGTAGCTTTGGTATAAGGTACTTTCATAAGGATTTAGGAATATACGGCTGAGTTACTTCTTTCACATCTATCTCAGGTAAATACTTTTAACTTATTTTCCCTTATACGGGCTTGAGATACGGTATTATAATAATACCGCTTGGTCGGGTATGAAATCATTTAATCAGATTGTGATTAATAAATTTACATAACCTGTTTTAATTTGTTTTGTTTGATAACATAAACATTGGGGGTTAATACGACCGTGTCCTGGATATCCTTGGCTCATTTAATTTGTAAATGACTACGACCTATGCACAGGGTGTAGGCATACACCTGACAGATGCAAATGCTAAAATAACCCACATGTTGGGGATAACTCCTTTGTGGGTTTTATAGTGGTGAGTCGGTTAATCATGATCGGCTTCTAAACCAGCCCCATATGTATGACAAACATGTAAAACGGCATACAAGATTATCTTAAATAATCATCCCAAGTTTAAATGGTTTGTGCTTTGTGCACTTAAATCAATTTTCATAAACTCTTTTCAAATGAGTCGGTTAATTATATTTACCAGTGTAAACTGACGTATTTTCCAAAGACTAAGTGACAGGTACTTCACGGAATTAGGCTGGAGCTACTAGGTGTCAAATAAGAGGATCTTGCGAATCCTTAGATACCTGGAGTCTGTTATTTCAGTTTCTTGTATTTTGTTTTATGATCCGCCTGTGGATCTCTATTACAACCAAGTCTGTATATTCTTTTATTTGGACACTCGGACACTATGGTTTTTAATAGTAATTATTTACCAAGCCTTCCGCTATGCTATTATATTGTGTGTATTGACTATGATGATATCAACTTCGTCACGATACTCCCTGCCGGGCCCACCGGTAATATGTGGAAATATCGGGGTGTGACAGGTTGGTATCAGAGCCAACATTGAGTGAATTAAACACTAACCTTTTGTGTTTAATCTCAATGACACAATAAGCACATTCCTTAGACTTCCGAGTCTAGGCATATGACCTAGGATTATTCTTTACTTTCCTTTTGTCGTTTATATGTTGTTTATTGTTTTAACAGGTTAATTAAAATGCCACCGTGAGTTCGAGGAAAAGGAAAAGGTCCGATGCGGGGAGGACCATCTAGCAATGCTGGACCCTCGCATAGACGCATGCCATCAGCGTCTTATACTAGCTCTGATTCGTGAGATAACTAGAGACATTCTTTTGAACCGGCGAGACACTCCGTATCGTTAGGTTCTTCACCTTCAGATCACCCACCTTTTGGGCTTCCTATTCAGGACGAGCCCCAACATTCGTACCATTCTCACCAATCACATCATTCACACCACTCTTTACATTCTCATTTCTTTCACCATTCTAGTTCTCACTATCTTTATTCACCAGGTCAATTTAACCCAAACGACTATATTAACGAACCACTAGGTTATAATCCTTTAGGACCCGAGGACCATTTCTCCCAAGATATGGAAATGAATGATGACCTCGATCCAGAGCCGCCAACCGGGACACCAACTCATCCCATCAGCATCTCCAGCGGTTTTCCTTATCAAGGATCGCCGTATCAAGGCCCCGATTCATGGGCCGAAAGGTGGAACAAGTATGAATGGGAATTTACCCCTTTTTTTCATAACTCTCCACAACCTCCATTGGAGGAACCGTATCTTCAAGCGGTTACTCCACTGCCTTTACCCGTTGAGGAACCACCTCAACAACCACCTCAGCCACCTCCTGAGCCACCGAGGCGAAGGAGGAACGCACGGATGTCCGTGCGAGGGGGACCTAGGTTTAGTTCCCCTCAAGGTTCGAGCACATACCCTCCAATCCCTAAAGATCCACAATTGGGTGGACCTTCTCATGCGGTGCCGGAAGATGATCCCCCGCCAGTTACCTTTGCTCCACCGCCACCGCCAGTGGGTTATGATAACCCCATACCGACTCACCCAGGTTCGTCTGGGTATAACCCCTTTGAATATCCAAATCGTACGGATTATGGATATCAGGCCCCTGCCCAAGATCCATATCTTGAGGCAGCTCAGTTATTTGCACTTTATCCCTCACCCTTTCCTCCAGTATACCCAACTGGGTATCCAGTGCATGGGTATCAATACCCTCCTTACCAACAACAACCCCCACCTTCACAAATGCAAACACAAGAAATTCTACATAGGTTGGATCGGGTTGAACACAAAGTGGAGGAACGCGAGAAAAAGCATAACAAATTTCTTAAGGGCCTCGCGAACTTCATAAAAGGCAAAAAGAAGTAGAAGTTTATTTTATTTTGAATTGTATTTTCTATCAAGTCCCTGCGAGGAAATTTTATTTCTGTACTTAGTCCCTGCGTGGACTTATTTCTTTTTCTGTAGTCCTTGCGTGGACAGTGTGTTATTTCAAGACCCGTTTAGGGCATTCTTGTAATAGTATAGTATTTTAATGGAAATTTCTTTTTGAGATTTTAAATGTGTATTTTATTACATCATCATGCTATATCATTTCAATTTTAGATTGATCTGCCAATGAAAATTTCAAAAAGAAGTTCTTAAAGGTATAACCTACCCAAAATATTAATGGCTATGATGGTACAACCTTTTTAAGACAATAAATTCTCTGTTAACATCTGAATACATGTTAACATTCCTGGCTGTGTGACTTGAGAGACCACACTAGCTTCCAAATGTACTTGGATCTTTCCAAGCCACTTTCATAGCCTATATGATCAATGCGAATCATGGCTATTAAGCATCAATATGATGTATACACCAAAACATCCAATTGAGGTGTATGCCTACGGGCAAGGGTGTATTAATGACAATGATAGTTTTATATTATAAACTTCTTGTAAAAAAGGCAATGAACTATGTTCGAACCTTAAAGATCACTGATCCAAGAGATCATTGGTTATATTTTAATCGTCCTTGTGACAAGGCCTTCTGTGCCATCTAAATGTCCTTCGAGACGAGCCTTGTGCTATATGAAAATGTATTTTATGACATTGACAGTGGTGATTTATGTCCCCTGTCTAATAAATATACAGGATTATGTCCTATTGATTGCCTATAATGGTTCAATTGTAGCCTAGACAAATCTTAATCAAATAGATTTTGACTTGTTATTTAAAATGGTCTATATGGTTTATTAATACCATGGCCATCTAATCATCAATACGATGATTCATTATACAATCTAAATAAACCATTATTGTTTAATTTTAGTACCCAAATCATGGCTGGCTCTGACGAAGCAAATAGTCATCCGATAGGATGAAACAATAATGAAGCCAGGATAAATGTTACTGGTGCAGAATTACAAGCAATGATTGACACAGCAGTTGCTCAAGATATGGATAAAATATTCAAAGAACCGAGTCATGTTCGGTCCAAAACTCATACAAAGTCCTTAGCACATTCGCATACATTGAAAAAGGATGAATCTCAGCATTCATCCAACCAGAGATCTGAATCTCAGAAGGTTGTGTTGAATCAGACTCCCAGGTACAACAAGGGTTGTACCTACAAATACTTCGTCTCGTGTAAGCCAAGAGACTTCACGGGAGAAAAAGGGAGCAATAGATTGTATGAAGTGGTTAGATGAAATGGAAACGGTGATTGATATGAGTGGGTGCGCAAAGGAGGACATCGTTAAGTTTGTATCTCAGTCCTTCAAGGGCGACGCCCTAACATGGTGGAAAGCCTTGGTGCAATCCGCTGGAAAGGTTCCTTTGTATAACCTTTCCTGGAACAAATTCGTTGATCTTATGAAGGACACTTATTGTCCTCAACATGAAGTGGAAATGATAGAGACTGACTTCCTCACTCTGGTGAAGAAGGATTTGGATTGCAGGTCCTATGTGACCAGTTTTAACTCAATGTCGAGGCTTGTGCCATATTTGGTCACCCCAGAACCCAAGCGCATTGCGCGTTTTATAGGTGGTTTAGCCCCATAGGTTAAAGGAAATGTCAAGGCCTCTAAGCCTGTTACTTATAGATCTGCTGTAGATCTATCTTTGTCACTTACTCTTGATGTTGTAAGGAGTAAGTCAAAGAAAGCCACCGAGGAGGGGAAAAGAAAAAGGGAGGATGATCAGTCCCATTGTGACAACTGTGTTCTGTAATCGATATATAATGTAAAAAATGTTATATATCAATAAAACAATGTGCTTTGGTGTTATTATATGTGTTTTGGTGTTATTATATGTATATTTGTGTTTGATGATTTTACGATTTGATTCGAGTTCGATTTCAAGCTTTAAATCGCTTTCTGGAAAGTTATACGCAAACTGGTGGGTAAACGTAGTCAGTTTAACGTGACAAACACTCCGGAATAGTGACATAGGCTTAACATACCTTAATTAACCTTTACATAACTTAGAAATAGGTTTTGGATGGTTTGGTGTGTCGAAAACAAGTTTGTTCGATCGTAGGGACTATTTGTGTCAAACTGCGAAACTATACCGATTTGTGTGGTAAAGAACATTCTGAAACTTGATCATAAGTTAAACATACCCTAAATATCCTTTACATAGCTTAGAAATAGGCTTTGATGGGTTCGGTATGCTAAAATAAACTTTATCGATCAATAGGGACTAAAAGCGTCAAAAAGTGCATAAGTTTGCATTTTCGCGCATATCTTACGTTCTGAATATATACGGACATCCAAAAATTTATGTAATCATTAAAATATTTTGTTTTAGTGATTGGCATGATAAAATTCCATTCGTCGCTTAATTTGGATCGTTTTTGCGTTCGTTACGATTTCCGTCGTAATTAACCGAATAACGCAACCGTATGACCAAACAAACCGACATCCGAGATGTTTTTGGGCATATTTTAAGTTCCCTATACTTTAACTTCATTTTAGAGCCTTGAAATGGGGTTAACGGGGCTTAAACATGCCAAAAACCAAGTTTTATGCATGCAGGGACCTGTTTCGCCAAATTTTGAAACTTGAAACTGACCTCCCTCGAGCCACGCGCTAGCCCAGGGTTACCGTGGCATGCCATGTGACAGAGGACCAAAATCAGCAACTCAGTTTCAGTAACAGGATTCAATTCCAGGGTCTTTTATGTAAAATTCTCAATAGCTGAAGCTGGTTTTGGGTCCCCATTGTATTGTAATACCATGTTCTTCAATGAAGGGCCAAGATTGATCCTCTCTAACACTTGGAATGATCTTAGAGATCCAATCTTCCTATAAATAGACATGGGTTCTTCATTTGTTCCTTGCTCATTTCATTCAAGACCTGCTCTAAGTTGGAGTTTCCTCTAGTTGAGGCTTCATACCTGAGCAATTCTTGAGTTTTCTTTGTTCTTGATCTTAGCTTGGACCCTTTGTAAGTTTCCTTCATGCTTTTTTATGTTTTTCAAGCATGAAAGTCAAACAGTGTTTGACTTTCTGCTTTGACCAGTCAATAGTCAACACAAAGTTCGTTGGAACTTTGCAACGTGAGCGTAATCACGATGGTTATAGTCCCTTGTGACTATACCTACTGATTACCACGTTGATTAGGTGTAGTGACGAGTAATAGTTTCGGTCAAAATGCGCGTTTATGCGTATTTTGCAACCAAACTATTCTTGGGTATCAAAACACTTTGTTTTGATATCAAAACCTGTTTTCTAACTTAACTAAACATGTTTTAACATGTTTAGCTCGTCACTTTTAGTTTAGTGCTTGTATAGAGTTGTAAGTCAAGCGGTCTAAACAACCGCTTAGACTTTTGAACTCGACCCGTTTGGTCGATCATTGGGATCCAACCAAGCATGTTTAGTGATCATAGTTGTATAGGGAATAACCTTCTGAGGTTATACCTTATGATCACTTAGGTTTAATTAGATTGTATGATACGTAGTTTATATGCCTTAGGAAAATGACCAAAATGCCTTTTTCATGCATAATTGAATTTTAAGCATATGTAACCTAGCTTTTGTCACTTAAACTAATTATGCAACATATTTAAACATGTTAAGGCATATAATACTTGTCATAGGACTAGTTAGACGTCTCGAACGCGCTTTGCGTGAAAGACGCGTTAAAGTAGCGTAAGCTACCTTAATGGGTCGTAACGGGTCGAAAGCACTTAGGATAGGTTCTGATCTAGAATGTAGGCTTTGTTAAACCATATCACATGAGTTCCAATACTCATTTGGTTTACAAGACCTCATTATGTCCGATCTTCCGATTTAGGTGTCGATTATTTGACTAGGGATTCGATTACTAGGTGCTGCTTGATTTCTCTGGCTTACTTGAGTTTGTTGAAGTTCTTTTGATTGAGGATACTTTGCACTTCATCTGAGTACATAGATCCCCTCTTTTTACATGTTTTGTGGTAACTATGTGAGTACATAGTTCCCCCATTTTACTGTTTTCAATTGTTTTAGGGTGATTCATATGTGTTAAATGATTTCGAGGTTTAAACGATGGTTTCAAAAGCGACTAAAATGGTTTATATTAAACTAATAACGATTTTAATAATGTGAACGAACTTGTTGGTTGTAGTTACATAACGAATGACATTCATTAACATTGATCAAGCCGACCAGTATTAGGTTATGGTACCATAGGATCTGACAAATACCGTTATCAGACTGCACCCATAGTTATGTGTGGGGGTTGTGGGTAACGACTGAATCTGTGATTGTTAACTTACCCTTTGGTGGTTTGTTAATTCGAGTTGAACGAGGGACGAGTTACGAAGGTTTGAATGTTATTAACGAGGCGACCAAAAGTAGTTTTCACAATTAAAACAAGAACGATTTTGGGACGAGTTAAACAATTTGAAACGAGTTAGACGATTTGAAACGAGTTAAACGATTTAAAACGATGTCACATAACAATGTTTTCTAAATATAAACCATACGAGTTTTGTTAACGAGTTTTTACGAGGTCTTTTACAATTTGGGTTACTAAAACAAATGTTTTGAGGTTAAGAATCATGGCTACGAGATTTTATAAACTATAACCCACTTGATTCGAGTTGGTTAATTATGTTGCAATATAATACACTTTTCAAAACAAGGTTTTAATAAGGTATTGCAACATGTAAACGAGCCATGAATCCAATACTCTCATAAAACCTATGTGCTCGCCAGCATTTCTTTGCTGACTTTGTTTTTACATATGTTTCAGGTGATGTTGCTTGATGTTGATTGTTAGGATCCATGAGTCACATAGGATCTGGACGAGGCCTTAGTGACATAATAACAATGCTATTCGATGTGTAACTTGTCTGTTTTGTTTAAAACGATGTAAATTACTTAATGAATCAATAAAACGAAACTTTTTGTATCCATGGTTGTGAAACAAAAATTCTGTTACAACACTCCCCGACGTTTCCGCCGCGGTTTTCGTTGTTTTAACGCGGTCGGGGTGTGACACCCATCACTCAAACAAAAAGAAGAAGGGAAACTCTGGTTTCAAAAAGGGGCAGTCGGATGACAAGCCCAGATGTAAGACGTGTAACAAAAGGCACTTTGAAAAGCGGAATCATGACCCACAAGCTAAACCTTGTGGGATCTGCAAGAAGAAAGGGCACAAGACTGTGGAGTGCCGAAACATCAAGGATGCGACCTGCTATGGTTGCAACGAAAAGGGGCACATTAAGACTAATTGCCCTAAAAATGCCAAGAAGCCTGAAGAGGCAAAGAAGACCAATGCAAGGGTCTTTCAGATGAACGCCAGGGAGGCGGTGAACGACAATAACGTTATAACAGGTACCTTCCTCATTAATGATATTTATGCTAGAGTTTTATTTGATTCAGGTGCTGATAAATCTTTTGTAGACCATAAGTTTAGTAAATTACTGAATCTGCCTATTAAAACTCTAGACATAAAATATGAGGTAGAACTCGCAGATGGTACCTTAGAAACTGCTTCAAATCTTCTTGATGGATGCGCTATATCCATTAAGAATCATTCTATCCTGCTATCCCTATTGCCAATAAAATTGGCTGGGTTTGATGTAGTTTTAGGCATGGGCTGGTTATCGCATAACCAAGCCCAAATTGCCTGCGATAAAAAGCTAGTTAACATCAAAACCCCTTCTGGCGAATCCATCATTATTCAAGGAGATACACAATATGGTTTGCCCAACAATGTGTCTATTCTCAAGGCATCAAAGTGTTTAAAGAGCGGATGTGTCATCTATATGGCACAAGTGACTATTGATGAACCAAAGCCTAAGATTAAAGATATTCCAATTATTTTCGAGTATCCTGATGAATTACCTGGATTACCTCTTGAGAGGCAAGTTGAGTTCAGGATAGACATTCTACCAGGATCTGCACTGATTGCACGAGCTCCTTATCGTCTAGTGCCTACTGAAATGAAAGAGCTCAGAACTCAATTGGATGACTTACTGGAAAAGGGTTTCATACAACCCAGCTCTTCGCCTTGGGGAACTCCTATAATGTTTGTGAAGAAGAAGGATGGATCAATGCGTTTATGCATTGATTATCGTGAATTAAATAAGGTAACGATCAAGAATCGTTATCCTTTGCCCAGGATCGTCGACTTATTCGACCAACTCCAAGGGGCAAGCTTCTTCTCGAAGATCGATCTAAGATCTGGGTATCATCAACACAAGGTTAGAACTGAAGATGTACCTAAGATAGAGTTCAGAACAAGGTATGGCCACTACGAGTTTTTAGTGATGCCTTTTGGGCTCACTAATGCACCTGCAGCATTCATGGATCTCATGAACCGAGTCTGCAAGCCATACTTAGACAAGTTTGTCATTGTCTTTATAGACGACATACTTATCTATTCTCGTAGTCAGGTTGATCATGAGAAACACCTTCGATGTATCTTAGGGTTGCTACGGAAGGAGAAGCTGTATGCTAAATTCTCTAAGTGTGAGTTCTGGCTTCGTGAAGTCCAATTCCTTGGACATGTAGTGAGTGAGCGTGGTATCTAACTAGATCCCGCTAAAATAGAAGCCATCATGAACTGGGAGGCACCTAAAACACCTAGGGAGATTCGCAGCTTTCTGGGATTAGCTGGTTATTATAGAAGATTCATTGAGAACTTCTCGAGAATAGTTGCTCCATTGACTACTCTGACCCGCAAGAATGTGAAGTTTGATTGGGGTCCAAAACAACAAGAGTCTTTTGAGATTCTTAAATAGAAATTGAGCAATGCTCCGGTGTTGACATTGCCCGAAGGAATAGAAGAGTTTTTCATGTACTGTGATGCTTCACACACCGGTATGGGTTGTGTACTTATGCAGAGAAGCAAAGTGATTGCCTATGCGTCACGACAACTAAAGGTGCACGAAAAGAACTACACCACCCACGATTTGGAGTTGGGTGTCGTTGTATTTGCATTAAAGTTGTGGAGACATTATCTATATGGAACTAAATGTGTGATATATTCGGATCACAAAAGTCTCCAACACTTATTCAATCAAAAGGATCTTAATATGAGACAGCGCCGTTGGATGGAGACTCTAAATGACTACGATTGTGAAATTCGCTACCATCCTGGTAAAGCGAATGTAGTTGCTGATGCTCTAAGCTGAAAAGAAAGAGTCAAACCTATAAGGATTAATGCCAAGAGCATTGAGCTTAAGAATAGCTTGAATGAAAGGCTGTTAGCTACACAAAAGGAAGCTATACTGGAAACTAACTTTCCAAGTGAAAAGTTAAGTGTAACTGCTGAACAGTTAGCACCTGGCAAGGATGGAATCCTTAGAATGAATGGAAGAATATGGGTTCCTATTCATGGAGGGCTTCGAGATATAATCCTCCACGAAGCTCACAGTTCCAAATACTCAGTTCACCCTAGGGGTGACAAAATGTATCAAGATTTGAAAGCCAACTATTGGTGGATAGGTTTGAAGAAATCTATTGCCACGCATGTAGACAAATGCCTGACATGCGCTCAGATTAAAGCGGAACATCAAAAGCCGTCAGGGTTGCTACAACAACCGGAACTTCCCATATGGAAGTGGGAGATGGTAACCATGGATTTTATAACTAAGTTACCTAAAACAAGGCATGGAAATGATACTATATGGGTCATAGTTGACAGACTGACTAAGTCAGCACATTTCTTACCCATCAAGGAGACTCATAGCTCTGACAAGCTAGCTCAGTTATATGTGGATGAGATTGTATCTCTCCACGGAGTGCCGGTGTCTATTATATCCGATAGTGATACTAGATACATATCTCACTTTTGGAAAAGTTTTCAACAATCATTAGGCACTCGTTTGAATTTTAGTACTGCCTACCATCCTCAGACAGATGGACAAAGTGAGCGTATAATTCAAACTTTGGAAGACATGCTTCGTACATGCGTTATTGGTTTGGGTGGTAGCTGGGATGACCACCTACCTTTGATCGAGTTCTCCTATAATAACAGTTATCATACTAGCATTCAGGCTGCGCCTTTTGAGGCGTTGTATGGAAGGAAATGTAGAACGCCTGTTTGTTGGGCGGAAGTAGAAGAAGCTCAGTTATCAGGACCTGATATAGTCCTTGAAACAACGGACAAGATTGTCCAAATTCATGATCGCCTGAAAGCTGCCAAGGATAGGCAGAAAAGTTATGCTGATAAAAGGCGAAAACCTCTAAAGTTTGAGGTAGGAGACAAAGTCTTACTAAAAGTATCACCCTGGAAAGGTGTGATGCGTTTTGGTAAGAAGGGAAAGTTAAGCCCAAGGTATATTGGGCCATTCGAGATTATCGAATGCGTCGGCATTGTAGCTTACAAGCTAAACTTTCCTGAGGAGCTTAGTGGAATTCACAATGTGTTCCACATCTGTAATATAAAGAAATGTCTAGCTGATGAATCGCTAGCAATGTCTCATAAAGACGTACAGATTGATGAAAGCCTGAGGTTTGTTGAAAGACCTATATCAATCGAGGATCGACAGGTTAAAAAGCTCTGAAGAAATCACGTGCCGATAGTAAAGGTTAAATGGGATACTCGTAGAGGCCCTGAATATACGTGGGAAGTTGAGTCCATTATGCGACAGACGTACCCTCACTTGTTCTAGTAAATCTCAGGTCGAGATTTCTTTTAAGGGGGTGAGGATGTAACACCACGTAAAAACGTGTCCAATTATGTAAAGACACGTGTCCTAAACTCTATATATGTGAAAAAATGAGTTTGAAGGACTAAAATTGCCAAACGATGAAAATATGTATGCGAAGGGACTAAAAGTGTCAACATGCCAAACTTGTGCCTCTGACTGACCACACACGAAGAATATATTCCTAAATGAGTGATTAATTGGATATAAGAATCCGTTTATGAAAATAATCGAAAGATTATAAAACTACAGGGGTTAAACGTGTCAACATTTTAATTCTTACCTCTGAGTGACATTTTAACGAACCCGAGACTTCTTAATACACAAATATACTCTCAAGAATAAGTGATATAAATTTCACGAGGTTTCGAGATCGTTATGTGTTGTTTACGCGAATTCCCAAGAATTATGGTTTAAAGCGTCAACGAGGCGAAACTTATGTTTTCGGTGATCAATTAACGAAACCGGGCCTAACGGTGTTTGGTTATACTCCCTAGATCATCTACAAACTAACTACAAGGGCCAATTGTGTTTAAAATGAAAGATATAAAGCTTAAAAAGGTGCAGGAATGAACTTGTCAAAGAAGAAACTTGTTTGGCTGGTAACCAAGGAGGTCGCGTGGCGCGACCATGTGCCCACTCTTCCGTCGCGCGACGCGACGGCACTGTTTCGACAACTTTCTGTTGCCAGGTGCAGGTTATCATCTTACTTGAGCTCCAAACAAGTTTTGATTGATTCTATGGACTAGTTGCTGGTATTAGAAACCACCATGGACACCTGGAGAGGCCATATTACATCCCTAAACACCTGTAGTCATCTGGAGCAACCTGAATTCACTATATATAGGGCCATAAGTTCAGCATTTCATTTGCACTTTCTCTCAAAAACACTCTCAACTCTCTAAGCTTGTGTTCTGAGCAATTCTGGAGATTCCTGAATCAAAGGGAAGCTTATTCTTGTAGAAAAGATAGTTAGGACCCTTTGTAAGTGTCTTAGCCCCCTTCCTTAGTTCAGTTTTTAGTTTAAAAACCGAAAAGTCAAAGTTATCGTAAGCTGACTTTGACTTTCGGTTTAAACTCAAATGGTACAGCCACTGTTCGAATTGAATGTGGTTATGTGACCATAATTAGGTAGGTGATTAACCCTTAAAAGGGCACCTCCTAATTATTTCGTTTACCTAGTTAATTGTCAGGTCAACCCATTAAGTTAAAAAGTCAAACTGACCAGAATTTGAAATAATAATTATAACCAACAATGCAGAGGTTATAAATTATATTTTATCACTCTAATAAGTTGGTAATTAGTATTAGAACATGTTTAAGCATGTTCAACCCGACAATTATCAGTTTAGGGTCGGTTCACAACCGAAAGTCGCAAAAGCTTGACTTTTGCTTTGACTTTCAGTTCTGATCCGATTGCGCTTAATTCTTCCATGTTTTAAGCTTCCTTTAGGACCACTTTATGTTGTAGTATAACCCTCTAGAGTTATATTACTTGGTCCTTAGTATTTTGAATTATATGCTAATCTCCGTTAATATGTTTATAAATGTCCATTTTGCCCTTTTGACATATAAACGAGATTTTTGAAAATGTGATAGGACAGAAACCTTTATTACTAATATTTAAGTATGTCCCGAAAATTTGACATCAGTTTCTGGTCTCAAACAGAAGTTATGCTCGATATTGTAAATTAAAGCTTTTTATTAATTTAATTACGCTCCCTTGCATAAGGCGTGTTTAAACATGGGTTTTGACCCAAAAATCATTGTCTACTGTTAAGATATTATTTTTAGAAATTTTTGGAATTTTTGATCAGATTATAATCTGATCATATCATGGAGTTCTTATATAATTCGGTAAATGACGATAATACCCTTTTTATGTATAAAATGAGATTAACAAATAATTTGAATGCCAAACCTTTTCCTACTGATCTTATACATTAAATAAATTATTTTGATCATTTAAAACTGATCAAAATCTCAGATTTCCATAAACATCTTAATTATCGTCAATTAGCGATTTTTACGCTAATTAGGTGCATAGTATGTTTTTAAACCATATTTAACACCTAAGACTTGTTTCCTACTGAATTTTTAAACAAATTTTAATATTATTACAGTAAGTATAAGTCATGAACTCAGACTTCCAAAAATGTCATTAAAAGCATATGTGAAATGACCAAAATGCCCTTTCGGGGCATAGTTTGGCCATAAATAGTAAACATCACATATGTATGATATCTTACTGATATGACTTGATAAAATAAATATTTTTACTGATTACCAAAGGCCAGAACCTCAGTTTATTATAAAATCTCTTTTATAAACATTAAAATGACCCAAATGCCCCTACGGGACTTAAATTGGTTTTAATTACTTTTTGGGCATATATGTTGACATCTTACTGATGTATTAATATATTCTAAGCATAATAACATATAAGACTTGTATATAAATTCATTTGGTTACCCCTTATGCATTTATGCGTTCGGATCGGTTATTGTAACTAGTTTACATAAAATAGCCGAAACGGGTTTAACCTTATCATTAAATCTTCAAAATCCAGAATGTTTTTAGTTTACCCATATTATACAAGTATCCAAACTTTTCGGGTCTAAATCACATTCTATTCCGGTCTCCGCTTAATCTAGCGTTTAGAACCATAAGGTATCTTTCAAACTAACCGGTCTAAGTCTTTGACTTAAATAAAGACCCGTTAGTATCCTAATAGGTTAATAAACCTTCTATACAGATTGAGTAGCTTTGGTAGAAGGTACTTTCATAAGGCTTTAGGAATATACGGCTGAGTTACTTCTTTCACATCTAGCTCAGGTAAATACTTTTAACTTATTTTCCCTTATACGGGCTTGGGATACGATATTATAATAATACCGCTTGGTCGGGTATGAAATCATTTAATCGGATTGTGATTAATAAATTTTCATAACCCGTTTTAATCTGTTTTTTTTTTATAACATAAATATTGGGGGTTAATACGACCGTGTCCTGGATATCCTTGGCTCATTTCATTTGTAAATGACCACGACCTAAGTACGGGGTTTAGGCATACACCTGACAGATGCAAATGCTAAAATAACCCACATGTTGGGGATAAATCCTTTGTGGGTTTTATAGTGGTGAGTCAGTTAATCATGACTGGCTTCCAAACCGGCCCCATATGTATGACAAACATGTAAAACAGCATACAAGATTATCTTAAATAATTGTCCCAAGTATAAATGGTTTGTGCTTTGTGCACTTAAATCAATTTTCATAAACTCTTTTCAAATGAGTCGGTGAATTGTATTTACCAGTGTAAACTGACGTATTTTCCAAAGACTGAGTGACAGGTACTTCACGGAATAGCTGGAGCTACTAGGTGTCAAATAAGAGGATCTTGCGAATCCTTAGATACCTGGAGTATGTTATTTCAGTTTCTTGTATTTTGTTTTATGATCCGCCTGCGGATCTCTATTACAACCAAGTCTGTATATTCTTTTATTTGGACACTCAGACACTATGGTTTGTAATAGTAATTGACTATGATGATATCAACTACGTCACGATACTCCCCGCCGGGCCCACCGGTAATATGTGGAAATATCGGGGTGTGACAGAGGGTGAACCAAGTAGAAGCAAAAGGCAAAGGATTGAGAAATCCTTTGGGCCCGACTTTCTTACATACATAGTTGAGAGTGAGCCTCAAACCTATTGAGAAGCAGTCACCTTTTAGATGGACCTTAATGGAAAGAAGCCATCAAGAGTGAAATTGATTCTATCTTGCATAATCATACTTAGGAGCTAGTAGATCTTCCACCAGGGTACAAGCCACTTGGATATCGATGGATATTCAAGAGAAAGATGAAAGTTGATGGATCCGTTAACAAGTATAAGGCAAGGCTTTTGATCAAAGGGTATAGACAAAAGGAAGGTCTTGACTACTTTGACAATACT
This sequence comes from Helianthus tuberosus, assembly GCA_030545235.1. Taxonomy (NCBI): domain Eukaryota; kingdom Viridiplantae; phylum Streptophyta; class Magnoliopsida; order Asterales; family Asteraceae; genus Helianthus; species Helianthus tuberosus. Next base: position 14,007,281 of record CM060402.1, on the reverse strand, counting down.
CTCCTGTGACTAGAATAACCTCTATTAGATTAGTGCTTGCAACTGCAGTCTTGAGAAATTTGGAAATACGTCGAATGGATGTAAAAACTTCATTCCACAATGGGGAATTAGAGGAAGAAATTTACATGGAGAAACCTGAGGGTTTCTCTGCTCCTATTGAAGAGGGTAAGGTGTGTAAACTCCTCACGTCATTGTGTGGCTTGAAGCAAGCTCCAAAACAATGGCATCAAAAGTTTGAACAAGTTATGCTTAAAAGTGGTTTCAAAATAAATGAGTGCGACAAGTGTGTCTATGTGAAGAACACTTCTAAAGGTTATGTGATATTATGCCTTTATGTAGATGACATGCCCACTAAAGGCATGTTAAATGTGAGATTTGACATGAAAGATATAATCTAGCTGATGTGATTCTTGGAGTGAGGATCATTAGAACCCAAAGTAGTTTGGTGTTAAGTCAATCTCATTACGTGGATAAGATCCTTGAGATGTTCAATCCAGATGACATGAGTGTGGTTCAAACTATAATTGATACCTCTCAACATTTTTCAAATAATAGAGGTGAGAGTGTTGCTCAATTGGAATACTCAAGGATCATTGGTAGTCTAACATATCTCATGTCAGGTACTCGGGTAGACATGGGATATGTTCTGAGTAGGCTAAGTAGATATACTAGCAATCCTAGTTTTGAGCATCAGAAGAGTATGGCAAGATTACTAAGGTATTTGAGATACACGAGGAATTATGGACTGCAGTATGGCCAAAATCCAGCTTGGTAGGATTCAGTGACACCAACTGGATGTCCAATATGAAAGATTCCAAATCTATAAGTGGTTATGTCTTTACCCTTGGAGGAGCAGCTATATCTTGGAAGTTGTCTAAACAAACTCTTATAGCTAGAAACACGATGGAATCTGAGTTTATCGCGTTAGATAAAGCTGGAGAAGAGGTTGAGTTGTTATGTCAATTCTTGGAATATATTCCAAGTGGCCTAAGCCTATGGTGGCTATTTGCATACATTGTGATTGCCAATCAGCTACTAGTAGAGCTCAAAGTGCAATGTATAATGGCAAATCAAGGCACATACGACATAGGCATAATACGATATGATAACTACTCTCAATGTGAGTTATCACGATTTACTATGTGAAGTCAAAAGATAACATTGCGGATCCGCTTCATGTGACATCCCAAAAACGGATTTTGTAAATAAACTAAATTAACTGGGGATGAGTGGGTAAAATGTCGTTAGTGGTAAAAGTTAAACCATAAACATTAGGATTTAAATAAATAAATCTAATGTTAAATAAAAGGTGAGTAAATGTCATTAGAAAAATAAAGTTTATAAAAGGCTCGGGTTACCAGGGCTTAAATTAAATCGGGTTTTAACCTCCCCGAATTTCATAATTTAATTAGGAATGTTTAACCTATTTAATATGAGTTAATGTGTGTAAAAATAAGTAGGTTTTAGCCTACTTAACGACTAATAAAAACTACAAGGACGGAAGTTGCACATTTGAATAGTTAAAACATAAAAAAAGGGAAGAAAATAAAACATACCATGTGTGTGTGTCGTATGTAGAGTGAGAGAGAGGGATAACACCTCCCAAAACCTCAAACAACAAATTTCAAGATTTGAAGGTGCAAATAAGATGGAAATCCTTGCATGTTGGAAGGATTTGAATTGTCATGTCTTAACAAACCCAAGGTATGTTGTAATTTCACATGTTGATGGATTTCTATGAAAATGTGACTTGAATGTGGTAATCTAGATTTGGTGTTATTGATAGTATGATGAAATTGATGATGAAGTTATGTTTATAATCATCATACGTACTAGTACAAGTTAAATACTTAAACAATTTAGAGATTTATATGTTCATACATGTCATAAAGTGAGTTTTTATGATATGATAAAATTTGCGTTGTTTTGATGTTCATGGTTACCATACTTGCTTGTATGTGCGAGTTACTTGAACATTTTAGAAGTTTGATTAAGTGTTCATACATGCCATGAAATGAGTTTTTGACATGAAAGATAAACTTATGATTAATTGGTAAAAATGATGAATTTGTGTATAATAGTTGAAAGTTCATGTTAACTTGATGTTAATAAGTGTATAAACTTTTTAAATTGGTAAGAAACATGGTATATATGGCAAAGTTAGCTAATATGATAGCCTAAAATGATGTCCACCAAGTGTTTGATAAAATGCATAAATGAGTTTATTGAATTTGTTAGTGCATTAATGTCAATTAGCAGTTTGACTTACCTATAATAGATTTGAAGAAAGATAGTATAAAAGTCTATAAGGTGATGGTCATGGTGTAGTATGACTAATCTGACCATCTTATGGATATTATGTAATAGGTTGACACTTGACAAGCTAGGTGGGAGCTTGGAAAGGAATGGGTCAAACGGACCAAAGATGCGAAAAGGCTTAAACCAGACGCAAGGTAAGTAAAACTTACTCTTCATAGAATAGAATCACTATTTAAGAAATGAGAAGTAGTTGGTTAAAAACAACGACTTGTGGAAGTCGAGGCCTCATGGTGTAAACCATAAACGAGTTAGAATGGATGAAATTATGATATATTATAGTTGGAAATAAACAATGACTTGTTAAATTCGAAACCCCATGGTGTAAACCAAAATGGGTCGAACAAGTAAAATGGTAAGAAACCATGTTTTGGCGATAAACCAATGAATTTTAAATAAGACCTTTTGGAGCGAACCAAAATGGGTTGAACGAGTAAAACGGTAGGAAACCATTAATTGGCGACAAACCAATGAATTTTTAAAATAAGACCTACTGGCGTGAACCAAAACTGGTTGAACGAGTAAAACGGTAAGAAACCATGTTTTGGCATTAAACCAAGGAATTTTAAAAATAAGATATTCTGGCGCTAAAACAAATGGGTCGAACAAGTAAAATGGTAAGTAACCACATTTTGGCGATAAATTAATGAATTTTTAAAAATATGACCTTCTGGCGCGAAACAAAACGGGTCGCATAAGTAAAATGGTAAGTAACCACATTTTGGTGGTAAACCAATGAATTTTTGAAACAGGACCCTATGGTGTAATCATGACGGGTCAAACGGGTAAGATGGTAAGTATGCACATTTTAGCACTAAACAATAGATGGTTAGTCGAAACGCTAAAAGGTTAATGTCACACCCCGATTTCCACGTGGGCCCGGTGGGGAGTATCGTGACGTCATGGTTGGCAACATAATAGTCAAACAACACAATATTAATATGCACAGCGGAAGCAATATAATACAACCGAATTTATTATTGTAATATCATATGTCACAATATTCGGAAGTTTATCCACAGAAGGATCGTAAATAAAATGGGAACAATAGTTCAACAGACTTCAGGCATCTTAAGCTTGCGAGACTCTTTATTGATGCTAAGGAGACAATCCAGCCAATTACGTTTAGTACCTGCATTTAGTCTTTTTGGGAAAATACGTCAGTTTACACTGGTAAATACAATCAACTGACTCATTTTGGAAAATGATTTAAAAATTGGTTTGGATGCACGCGGCATAAATGTTTTATAATTTGATTAAAATGCACAGAGGCAAGATTAATCTTTTTAACTTGGGAGAATTATTTAATATTATAATCTTGTGAACGAATTACATGTTCCTTGTGCGTTCAGTAGCCCGGATCTTGTCCGGGTTAAAGATCAATAGACACACCACAATATTCTTTTGTGCACTGACGGGTGTACGCCTACACCCCGCGCTTAAGTCGTGGCCATTTCGTAAAATGATGCCGAGGATATCTGGGACATGGTCATTAACCCCCCAAAGGCTTTAAGTAACAAGACTGTTTAAACGAGCCGATCAAATTATTCAACTACCCACCTAACGGTGGAGATTTGATGCCCGATCAAGCGGTATACTATATACCGTAACCCAAGCCCGTATAGGGAAAATAAGTTAAAAGTATTTACCTGAGCAAGTATAATTCACAATTAGGAAAATGAACGTAGCTTTTACTGGTCCTCCTAATCTGGAACGAAGGTTTTATAATAACCTATTAGAATCCTAACGGGTCTTTAATTAAGCTTAAGCTTAGACCGGCTAGTTTCAAAGACACGGTTCGTACGTACGATTAAGCGAAGACCGGATAGAATGTGATTTAGACCCGACAAGTTTGAAGACTTGTTTAATATGGGTTTATTATTCACATTCTGGATTTTGAGATAAAACCGTTAAGGTTTGACCCGTTTCAGCTAATTTATGTAAACTTGTTACATAAACCGAACCGTACGCGTAATAAGCGTGACGGGTATTCATGAGAGCTATATACAGGTTTCCTAAGTTAATTATGTCTCAAATATGTTGTGACATCCGTAAGATGTCTTTCATTATGCCCGAAACGTGTTTAAACACAAACTAGGCCCCGTAGGGGTAGTTTGGTCATTTAAAAGTTTATAAAAGAGTTTAAGTAATAACCTGAGTTACAGGTCTGATGTAATCAGCAAATATACATAATTTGTTAAGTTATATCAGTAGGATAAAGCATATATGTGAAACTTATCATTTTTAACCAAACTATGCCCCGTAGGGGTATTTTGGTAATTTCACATAAGCCGAAAAGCTCAAAACTGAAGTCTGAGTTTATCAACCTTTGCTTACTGTTAAAATATTATAATTTGCCTCATATATCAGTAGGTATCAACCCGGGTATGTCCAATATAATTTTGATACATACTTTGCGTTAAAAACGCTTAATAAGGCGATTAAAGGCCATTTCCGGGTTCGATACTTAAATCTGATATTTTTATATTTCCAGAAGGCTTAAAATAATTTATTTATCATATGTGATCAGTAGCAAAAGGTTTGGAGTCGTTTAGATATGTAAAACTCATTTTATGGCCCGTAAGGGCAAAACCGACAATTACCGGATTAAGCCTACGACTATGAGTTATGCTCAGCCTAAAATTAATTAAAAATATTTAAAAATCCCAAAATAATATATTGCATCAATGGGTAAAAGATTTGGTATAAAAAAGTAGGCTTAACTAGGCTATACACTAATTACGCCGTTTTATTAACATAAAGCATTTATTTTGCGATAATGAGCATAACTCTTAATCTACAAATCAAACTGATGTCAAACTTTGCATACAATTTTATATATCAGTAATTAAAGTTTCTACTCTTTTACATTTCCAAAAATCACGTTTTAAGGTAAGAAGGGCATAATGGTCAACATATGAGTAATTAACGGAAACATGCATATTAATTGGATAACTAATGAACCAAGGTGTATAATCACAGAGGGTTGTTCTAACATGTAACCTAGTCCAATTAAAGCTCTGAGGCATTTCTAAAACATGCCTTAACAGGTCAGAACTGAAAGTCAAAGTGAAAGTCAAACTATGTGACTTTCGGTTTCGAACCGGGTCTAAACAGGAAATTGTCGGGTTGAACATGTTTAGACATGTTCTTACACTTATTACCAAGTTATAACAATGATCAAACAGGTTGTATATGGTCTACATTGCTAATTATGCATAAATCGCATTTTAAACTTTCTGTTGACTTTTTAAGTACACGTTTGACCCGACTTTTGACCTGGTTAGAGTGGTAATCAGGGGGAACCCTTTTGAGGGTTTATTACCCACATAAATACCAACTTATACCTACTTTTAATTCGAGATATGACTGAGCCATTGTTGACTAATCTCGAAGTCAAACCGTAATTACGACGGTTTGACTTTTAGCTAAATAACTAAGCTAAACTCAATTTAGAAAGGATTAGAACACTTACTGAAGTCCTAAGCTTGATTAGGGAACACTTGAGAGGAAGTTGAGCTCCAGAAGTGATCCACAAATGCAGATGAAGGTGTGAAGAAAGTGTTGAACACTTGTGGCCTTTTATAGTGAATTCAATCACCACAAGGTGTTGACAACAAGGTCTAGCACACACCACAACCTTCCCACATGTGTCCTAGATGCTTAGGGGGTGTTTTAGGGGTCAAGAGATGTGGAGAATCGAGTTAGAATCGCGCACAAAGGCAAGGGCAGCCAAGAAAACAAGAAAAATCAAATCAGAGAGGCCCTCGCGTGACGCGAAGGACCCCCCCCTTGGGCGTCGCGTGGCGCGAGGCTTACCTGCAGGAAATCAGAACTTTAGATTTATTGCGTATTGATCCTTGGCTCTTCAAACTTCGATTAGGCACTTGTTTCTTGCATTATGAACCCTCCAAATTGATGTTTAGGGGCCTTAAGACATAAACCCATTTTGTTAAGTCCCCGGTTAACTTTATTGTTACCCGAAAATTCCTAACTTTCAACATTTACGCTTTAACCCTTCGCACACGAATTTGATCATAACTTTCTCATACGTTAACGAAACTTTACGAAATTTAAACCGTGTATTCTAGTGAGCATAATTAACCATTACAAAGCTTCGGGTTTGTCAAAAGGTCACTCAGAGGTATAATTTAAACATGTTGACACATTTAGCCCCTGTAGTTTGTAATCTCTCACTTTTAGCTTCGTATGATCCATGATTTATTCGTTTGAAGGTATGAGCACCATGTAGGGTTAATGTACATTATATTTATTCATAGTTGACACTTAGAATACGTATATTCACATACTTTCCATGTTTGTCAACTTTAGTCCTTCTATAATATTCTTTCACATGTTTTAAACATATGACACGTGTCTACACATTATAGGACGTGAATTTTCGAGGTGTTACAGTTAATCTATGAACGGGTCAAATAGACAACCATGTCAAACGTGTCAAATGTTGATGTTATCACCATTTGGATAAGATATTTAATGCTTTGTTTGTTAGGTTCATACTTACAGGTAAGCATAATGTATGAGCATGCATTGCCATGAATTAGCGAATAGAATCGCAAGGTATTGATAACGAGCCATCGCTTAATCCACGTCTGGTATGTGTAAAGGATTATATTTTCGATAAGGGCTTATGGCCCGATGAAAGATGGTTGGGCCAGATGTGGCAAATAAATTAACTCAAGTGAGATATATATAGTATTTGGGTAAAAACGACCTCTAAATGGGTTTTAAACTACTAAACCATGAGAAACTTTTATGTTCTTAGGATATAATAAATCTAGATGGGATAACGAGCTAAATGTGACGCTAGTTATCATTTAAACATACAAAAGTTTTCCGGTTTGAAAAATGGCAAAATTTTGACCACAACGCACTCGGATAATGGGTTTAGGTAGACTACCTCCACAGTAGATTAGATACGGAGTCCTATGATCAAGTGATCCTTATGGTAATTAACTATAGCAGACTTGAACTAAAAAGGCTTGAAGTCTCTTAACGGGTCGTCTGAATAAAGTGTTGTAGTTGAATTTAATATGAGATTATTGAAGTTTTGCCTAAGAAAAATCAACCACAACATTGGTTGTGGTTGGGAAAAACAATGAAAAGATTTGCTAAGATGTAGAAGACTTGAGCTAAAACGCTCAAAGTCTCATAGCGGGTCAAATGAGTAATAAACCTAAAAACGAAAATTAGGAGTGAAGAACTCAACATTTATGGGTCCGCGTAGTGGGTCATAGTTTAAAAATGTTAAAGAATAAAACCCAAGTGAATAAATTGGGGTTGGACCGAATTTGGAGGTGAATTGGGTGAAAGGAAAACATGTTTCAGCTGACATGGCCGGGTGGAATCCTGACCCGCCCAGATCAGAGTGCTGAAAAGAAAACACATTTCAACTAACACGCCTCGGTGAAAACCTAACCCGCCCAGTTAAAGGTGTTGAAAATAAAATACGTTTTTACTATTCTACGTTGTTGTAGAGATAAAATAAAAAATATGTTCTTTTTATCGGGTTGATCCGTTTAGATTAAATGCCTTAAATAATAAGCATTTGATTGGTTTTAAATAATAGGTAACACAAGGCGGGAACCGGACGAATGATCAAGCACGTGAAAAACCGAACACTATTATAGCGGAAAACTCTTTGGAAACAATTATGGGAAGGTTGAATCAGTAAATTAAAACAATGAATCTACAAGTGGAAAAGGGAAATAGAGTGAGTCGTTTCTTTGCACATATAATGAAGAATTCTACTAGTATTAACTTTAAAAATGAAGAATTCTACTAGTATTAACTTTAAAAAGAATATTACATGTAAACGCCATAGAATTATTGTATTTAAATCTCTATATTTAATGAATTTCTTTTTGCAATTGACTTCTATTACGAATTACAAAGATATTCAAGGCTAAAACACATTTCTTTCCTTCTTAAAAACTTAAACAATTACTTTATAAAATATGAATAAAAGTTATAAAAAAGTTTAAAACACAATAACTCAAATAATTTTAATTTCCGTGTAATTTATCTATTTGTTTCCTTGTGTCAATATTATAATTTTTATTTATAGGGGAGGGTTAAAAAATATTTTTTAATAAAAAAATCCAAAACTAAAAATATAAAAAAATATTTAAAAAACTGTTAAAATATATATCTTATATAATTAACTTAATATGTTGAAAATCATTTTTCAAATTTTTTTCAGCGCTTTTTCTTATAAAAATTGGTAGAAACTATTCGAATAAAAAATAATTTTTATAAAAAAATAATTTAGCCTTTTTTTAACATTTTTAGTTTTTGATTTTTTTAATTAAAAATGCTTCTAGAAGTATATAAGGAGAAGTGCCTAAATTTAAAAAAAAAAATGATTTTTAACATAGTTAAATTTTTAAAAATGTTCACCGGTTCTCTAGTTTTTTGTGTTCTCTTGAACCTCGCACTGTATTTATATATGTATTTATATAAGAAAAGATTGAGACAATTATTGTTGACTGAATGCAGAGTTTCAGTTGACTGAAAAATAGGATATAATAACAGTCAAAGATTTTGGAAGATTTTATAAATTGATGTGCATGAATGCAGATAAAGAGTGGTCGGGCGGTGGCATCAGTTTCGGGTCAATGACTCACACGTAAAACACACACTTAGTTTTTTTTTTGAACGGCGATATTTCTACAACAGGCGATAGAGATCGCACCTACCCTATAACTCGGGTAGGCCCCTCCGCCCCACTCCGGCATCCAAGGCTATGTTGTCTTAACCGGGCCCACGCTTGGTGCGTCAGAGTTTGGCTAAGGCGTTCCCCGAGAAAATTTCCAACCCACTGCCCACCCGATTAACCGGGAGCGTGTAGTTGCACCCTCCACAAGAGTCGGGGACTCTCTGGAGTAAATGCACTGTAATAGAAAACTCGGGGTGGCTCCCGGGTTTCGAACCAACTGGCCCTCCACCCGTTCATTGCCATTCCCCCAAATGTGATGGGAGTGGGGATCGAACTTGGCCATCCTAGGAAAACCAAATCCTTTCCACCACTCCACCACAAGTGGAGGATAATAAAACACACACTTAGTTCATGCCCCCTTTTATTAAACTACTTTATTTTTATTCTATTCTAATGGTATATATTATTATAATGTATATAGAATTCATCAACATTAAACTTTTTCCGACAAAAAGAACATTTGACTTTTGTTTTATCTTTAAACATTGACTAAAATGATACTTAATAGGTGTCGATGAGGACGTGGGACCCGAGCTGGCGAGGGTCACTTTTGCAGGTTTCTGGCGTGGATACAGTGTGAACACCTTGCTGGTGGGCGTGAGGAAGTAGTTGCGAAGCTTGAGATTTCCGACCGATGGGTCGAAAACGTACAAACCCAAAAATTTCTATTAAACCGGGGGGGGGGGGGGTCGAAAACGTATATACCCAAAAATTTCTATACGAAAACTACATACTCTCCGCTACTGAGCGAAAAGTTCGGGGGGTCGGCCGCCCCCTCTCGCCTCCACTATCCTACGCCCTTGAGGGGAAGGGGCGTTTTCATGTGCATGAAGGGGCGGATTTTGGTGACGTGGCGACGGATGGGTCCGCTGTCAGGGGTGCCATATCCTAGGCGTGATCCATAACAGATGGTCTAAGTAAACATTGACACAAGGCAAATGGGAATCGATTGCACAATTTGCTGGCGGCACAAGAACCACTAAAGACGTGGCACGTGGATCTTTGGGCATTAAAGTGTGAATCATAAAAATGTTTAGAATAGCGTAATAGCTCGACATAAAATGCTCTAGTTTAGCTAAAAAGAGAATGACCACAATTTAATTCGATTCCTCGATTTTATTTTGTACAGTTCATTCGAATCGATCTTACTAAAATCGATCATATTAGCTTAACTTAACAAATTATTATTAGTTAACTTAACATATTAACACGATTTTGAGTATATAGAGTGACTTTTCACGTGGTTAACATATAAGTTTAAAATCATTTAGGGTGATAAACAGTTTTTATTTAAAATTCATTTAAAAGTATATTTATATTATATTATATTTGCACTGTAGTGTCTAAAACTACAAGTACGCTGCATTTGGTGTTCGTATATGCCGTACATGAAGGACAGCTGGAGAGGTACACGTGCACAGCTGGAGTCAATAATTCATAGCTGTGCTGTTAAATATAAAAAACAAAACTTGTCTTTTGGGTCAACGTCGGCAACATCAGTCAACGATAATATCAAAAAGTATTAAGGTAAAAAGAGAAAATCGTCATCTCATTCTTGTATAATTTTTTTTTGGTTTGTGTTATATTTGAACTTTACATTCAATTTTTTATTATTAAAGTAGACCATTTCATAGACCGTTCCATCGCTGGTGAGATGAAAGAAATCCGTGGCTAACTTAAATGAAAGGAGGAAGGGCGGGTTTGATGTGGGGGTAAAGGCGAGGAATGTGAGGAGTGAGTGAGGGTTGTATGTGAAATTTATTCTTGGCAAGCTGAAGTGAAGGGGCACGGGACGTTCGTATGAAGCTTGTGATGGGGACGGTCTAAAATGTGTTTTACATAGGGTAAATGTGTTCGAGAAATCTTTAATTATGTAAACACATATTAGACCGTCACCATCACAAGCTTCATACGGACGCCCTATTTCCCTCCACTTCAGCTTGCCCAAAAGAAATTCCACATACGACCCTCCCTCACTCCTTCACTCTCACATTCCTTGCCCTAACCCCCCACGTTAGACACACCCCTTCCTCCGTATGAAGCCTGTGATGAGGACAGTCTAAACGGTGTTGTACATAATTAAGATTTCTCAACCACATTTACGCTATGTACAATACATTTTAGAACGTTCCCATCACAAGCTTCATATGACCCCATGTCCCTCCATTTCAACTTGCCCAGAAAGAATTTCACATGCGACCTCAAAACACATTTACACTATAATAACAAATATTTTATCCACTTTACTTTAAGAATGACCCTACTATGTTAATTCAAACTTCTAACACAATTTTTTTTTTTTTTTTTTGTAGGATTTTGGTTTAAGCTCATTTTTAACAATTTTGATAAGAGTTATAACTAACATTGTAAAGTATGATTATGATGTGATACGATTATAAGAGGTGTGGTAGGGTGAGTGGTAGACATTTTTTCACCAAGTAGAGATTTTAAGATGAGTTGTATCAAATTTGTCTTTTATACTTTTCTTTATGGACCACAATGACCCAGGTAAAGGTTTTAATTATTAAAGTATAAATGTATGTTACTTTTATTAATGTGTCAATTTCTTATAGAAAAACCAAACTTTTTATGCATGTCACTGAGCCATTGGGTAAGAAATGGACATGTAAGTGAGCCATTGGGTAAGAAATGGACATGTAAGTGGGCCAGAGAACTTACTAAAGTGTTATAATGTAACAAATTGATATTGATAAATGAGTAGAAATGAGAACACATAATGTGTTCTAACGTAAATGTGTTATAATTTAAGAATCAATTACGCAAGTGGTAATGTTTTAACATGATACTATGATAGTGTTCCAATGTCGAGGTGGCCAAAAAACCGGTTTGGGAACCGGAACCGACGAACCGAACCGGTTCTAGATCCAAAACGGTTTCACACGTTCACCTCAAACGGTCCCAAATCGTTTGACATTGTTGTTCTCAAACATATAGCCTACAAATAGCTTATGTAAGTTATAAAAAAACTGGTTCATCTTAACTAGAACGTTAAGCGCATCATAGAAAGTTTACGACATTCATTTGTAGTTACACAATGATCTTTTATGTTTTTAATATATATATTAGGCCATAGTTATGTGTTTAGCCGAGTAGGATTTGCAATTCAAAAGGGGGTGGCGGCGCAGCTTGTTGCCCGTCTACCAACCCATGATTTGTAAGTTGCATCTTTTATATCTATATATATATATATAGGGAGAAGATCATGCGAGAACCACCTCTTATTGCGAGAACCGCGAGAAACAATGTGAACACAACCAAAAATGCCTAAAAATAGCTAAAAATCACACAAATTTTTTTTTAATATTTTTTATATAAAAATCGCTACTTTTCGAAGCAAAAAAAAATTAAAATTTTTTTTTGCCACTAAAAGTAGCGATTTAAGCATTAAAAATATTTAAAAAAAAATTTAGATTTTTTTTTGAATTTTTTAGATTTTTTTTTTATTTTTTAGGTTTTTTGGGGGTTTAGTTTTTAGCATTTTAGCTTGGGGGGGGGGGGGGGGGGGTGTTTAGGTTTTTGGGGGGTGGGGGAGGGGGGTTTAGGTTTTTTTTTTTTTTTTTGGGGGGGGGGGGTTAGGTTTTTTTAACTATTTTAGGTTGTGTTCACATTGGTTCTCGCGGTTCTCGCAATAAGGGTGGTTCTCGCATGAACTCCTCCCTATATATATATATATGGTAGGGATCCTAAGAGAAGTCCACCCTATTTGAGAAACTTGAGAAACAATCTGGACCATACATTTTCCCTAAGCAAAAAATGCAAAAAAATGTGAAAAAAATGCAATTTTTTTTGGAAAAATCGCTGCTTTTTCTTTAAGGATTAAATTTTTTATTTTTTATTTAAAAAAAAAAATTTAGATTTATACACGTGTATATTGTTAATCTTTTAACTATACATATATGTATATTGTCAATTATACATATATGTATATACATGTTTAAAATTGAAAAAAATATGTGTTATAAATCCTAAACTTATACCATAAACACTAAAGCTAAACCTTAATGCTAAACACTAAACCCTAAAGCTAAACCCTAATTCTAAACCCTAATGTTAAACCCTAAAGCTAAACCCTAATTCTAAACCCTAAAGCTAAACCCTAAAGCTAAACCCTAAAACTAAAACTAAACCTTAAAGCTAAACCCTTAATGCTAAACCCTAATACAAACCCTAAAGATAAAGCTAAACCCAAAAGTTAAACCTAAACCCTAATGTTAAACCCAAAAGCTAAACCCTAATGCTAAACCCTAAATACTATTACTAAACCCTAATGCTAAACCCTAATACTAAACCCTAAAGCTAAACCCTAAACCATAAAACTAAACCCTAATGCTAAACCCTAAATACTAATGCTAAACCCTAAATAACACTTATTTTTCAATTTTAAACATGTATATACATATATGTATAATTGACAATATACATATATGTATAGTTAAAAGATTAACAATATACACATGTGTATAAATAAATAAAAAATAAAAAAAATTAAATCCTTAAAGAAAAAGCTGCGATTTTTCCAAAAAAAAAAAAAAAAAAATTTGCACTTTTTTTACATTTTTTTTTTTTGCATTTTTTTGTTTAGGGAAAATGTGTGGTCCAGAATATTTCTCAAGTTTCTCAAATAGCCTATTACTTCTCACATGATCCTTATCCTAGATATATATATAGGGTAAGGCTCATGCGAGAACCACCCTTATTGCGAGAACCGCGAGAACCAATGTGAACAGAAAATAAAATATAAAAAAAAATCAAAAAAGTCACTCAATTTTTTTTAATATATTTTTTTTTAAATCGCTATATTTCGTTACCATTAAAAAAAACTTTTTTTTTCGAGTAACAGTTATCCATGCACATGTGCATAGGTATCATTACTTCGACAAATTTGGTAATACGTTATCAGGAATAGACAATTGCACTTTAATTTACAATATCATTCATAATTCACTACTTTTTACATTACCAATATTCAAAATGCACATGTGCATAATTAGGTATAACCATGATATAACGTGTTTTGATACAAAAAGTTTGTGATTTTGAATGGAGAAGTAGGCCCACATACATGTTTTTTGGTTAGTTATATCTAGTGGTTGATGGTTTGTTTATAATTGTCAATTTATGATGTAATATGTTGATTGGATGGTATAAATGGTGTTTACATACATGTAATAAAGTGAAAATATTGTTAATTGTATTGTATTATGGATGGTAGGAGGTAATGGTATTGTATTATAGATGGTAGGAGGTAATGGTAGTGTATTATGGATGATATGATAGATGAAAGGGAAAGTGTATTCAAAGTAGTGTACCAAAACACCTTATTTCATGTTGATACATATAAATGCACATGTGCATTTCTAATATTGGTAATGTAAAAAGTAGTGTATTACATATGGTAGTGTAAATGAAAGTGCAATTGTCTAATATGTGTAATGAATTACGGAATTTGTTAAAGAAATGACAAAAAATGCACATGTGCATGCTTGTGTACTATGGATGGAATGATAGATGAAAGAGAAAGTAGTGTACCAAAACACCTTATTTCATGTTGATACATATAGATGCACATGTGCATTTCTAATATTGTTAACGTAAAAAGTAGTGTATTACACGTGGTAGTGTAAATGAAAGTGCAATTGACTATTATTTGTAATGAATTACGGAATTTGACAAAGAAATGATACATATGCACATGTGCATGGATAACTGTTACTCGAATTTTATTTTATTTTTTGAAATTTTTTTATTAACAAAATATAGCGATTTTTCCAAAAAAAAATAGTAAAAAAATAAAAAAAAATTTTGGGTGATTTTTAGATTTTTTTAGGAATTACTGTTTGTGTTCACACTGGTTCTCGCAATAAAGGGTGGTTCCTAACGGATCTTTGTCCTATATATATATACACGACTCGGTTCATAGTTCAGCTTTAAAGGTTTGCTGGTTTATATTGGTTAGGAACTTGGAAGGGTTGTGTATAGCCGAAAAGGTCATTTAACGTTTATTTTTTATTTTCATTTAAGGAATATAAAATTATGTATTGTATTAATGAACAATCCTTATCGATTTTTTGAAATTTAATACACAATAATGCTTTTGAATTTTTTTTATTTGTCTAAAACCACCAGAACAGTAAAAATGTAAAACTGTGAAAACCGGCTAGTTCGTCCAACCAAACCAACCCGGCCTATCTGTTTTTTTTTTTTTTTTCAAACCATAGTTGGGGTTCAGCTCAAGCGTTTTGTCAAAGCCGACCGAACCGGACCATTAAAACCTATAGTCCTAGTCCAATTTGTTTTTTTTTTTCTAGTTGCAATCTAATACGCGGCCCTAAAATCTTGTGGGTTTTTATTACTATAAGTCACGGGCTTAGCCTTCTTATTTGGGTATTCAATAGTCCGTTAAACATGTTTGAGCCCATCAACATGAAATGATGAAAATGATAAGCTTTTATTAACCAAGCCCATTTGAGCCCATCAAATGAAATGATAAAAATGACAAGCTTTTATTAGCCAAGCCCATTCAAGACATGACAAGAAAAGGAAATCGTTTTTGTTTTATTGTAGTTGTGAACTAGTTTTTGCCTAGTTCGTGTCAATAAGCTGAATATTTCTCACTTATAATATGTACGTTTGTGTTTCAATTATTTGTATATACAACTCGTAACATGATCTCCAAAAAAAAAAAAAATTAAATCGAGTCAACCAATTAAAATAAAACACTACCATACTTTTGCTAAAAAGCTAAAACCATAGGAAAATTATAATTTTAAACTGAGTGCAAAATTATAATTTTTAGGACAAATGAGCGTGTGTCAAGCAGCCGCTTGACACGAATAAAAATTACTCCGAGCCAACCAATTAAAACAAAACACTACTATAGTTTTGTAAAAAAAAACCTAAAACGATGATATGTCTGTAATTTTACACTAGGGGCAAAATCGTAATTTGACATGAAAAAAAACAAAAATAATGGCAAAAATATAAAATTTGAACTGGGGGAAAAATCATAATTTGGCTAGGAGAAGAAAAATACAAAACCAATGACAAAACTGTAAATTTAAACGGGGCAAGATCGTAATTTGGTTGGACCAATGGGGAAGTGCCAGGCTTTGTTTAAAAAAAAACACTAAAACGATGGCATGTTTGTAATTTTACACTAGGGGCAAAATTGTAATTTGACAGGAAAACTGTGACAACTGGCACTTTACCATGAATTCCGTACAATAATAAACAGTAATATGTGCTTTAATGACTGTGCGTGATTATATTAACAAGACGAATGATTTCCTGATTACTGTCATATTCATACAAAGGCATTTCATGTTGCAAGATTATTTATCTTTATTACATGCAACGCAGCAAGGAACAATTAGCGCACGAAGCAAAGTTAGCACAGTTATCAGACAAACTAGAAGTACTGACGGGAGTTCAGTACTTAGACAGACATGATATTAAGACACAAAATAAGCCCCTGAACCAAGTGATACACTAGAGTAGTGTATAGGGAAGTAGGGATTACAAAACTGCCTTCCTAGTGATAACTTAGGTGCCGGAAAGTGCCAGAAACACACTAAAACTGCAGAATTCTACAGAAAACACCAAAATTCAGCAATTTTCAGCATTTTAACAACTAAATATAATGCAAAAATGTGGTTTAATGGTCCAAAATACTTTCCTAAGTGTCGGAAATCAAAACTGTCATAAAAGGGAACATAAGGCATACTAAACTGCGTAATTTAGCACCTTAACGAACCAGTAACCAACCGAACAACCGGACACTACCCGAAACACCAAATTTTCACTAAAAGCATTGTTTTGACATTTCTGAACTAGTTATGGTCACCGAACACCATAATACATCTTATAATTACATAACACTTATAACACTAACTTTTACACTTAGAAACTAACCAACATAACTAACTTACCATTTCATCACAACTAGACCCCCCCAACTTACGGTTACAAGTGGGGCCCACTCCATGGATTTTATTTGAATATTTAATAAGATATGTTGTGAAGACATGAGACATAATAACCAAAGAGTAAACTAATGTTGGAAGGTTTTTATAAAAGACCATAAGGCACCCATCTTAGTTCA
Organism: Helianthus tuberosus; assembly: GCA_030545235.1. Taxonomy (NCBI): domain Eukaryota; kingdom Viridiplantae; phylum Streptophyta; class Magnoliopsida; order Asterales; family Asteraceae; genus Helianthus; species Helianthus tuberosus. Next base: position 13,990,104 of record CM060402.1, on the reverse strand, counting down.
TTTCACCACTTCAACAACACACCACCTCCTTCTCCCTTCCCCTTGGTCACGGCCCAACACCACCACCCTACTCCCACCATTTTCATTCCACTAGCAAGCAATCTAAGGTGAATTTAAGGTGTAAGAAGCATATCTAAGAAGGTGTGGAGCTTTGAAAGTTGAAGGTCAAGGAGCTTTTATCCACCTAGTTAATATCTTCATCATCTTTGGTTTCTTCCCTAGCCCTGTGCTAGTAGTAAGACTCTCATAACTTGTTTTTACTTCTTATATTGATGGTTAAAAGGTTATGTAAAAGACTAAATGTGAAGAACATAAAGAATCAAGACACTAATCTCTAACATAAAGCTTGAAATCATAAGAAAATGTGTTGTTTAAGTGTATGTATGGTTTTTGGTTGCTGATTATTTGTGCTTATGATGTTAAACATTATAAGGAACTTGCTAGATTGTGATTAAACACATGATCTAGCAAGATGAAAGTATGATCTTGTGAAAAACCAAGATGATCATACTTATGTAAACATGGACTTGAAATATGAAGATGTTTTCTTGAATAATGATGATCAAAGTATGATATGAATCTTGTAAATGGATGATTTCAAAACTAGTTTTCTCAAGAAAACTAAGTTAAATTACAAGATTTACATAAACTTGAATTTAAAGGAACTAATCACATTTTTAGTGGTTAATCAAGTGTAGAAACATGTTAATGACAAGAAAAGTTCAAGAGGAAATATTTTAGGAAAATCTTTTTACAAGTTGTGAAGATCTAAAATCTTCAAGAATGATGTTTTTAAACAAATAACCACACTTTAAAGAGTAACTAAGCTTACTAAACACCATACTAAGTTACTACAAATATATATAAATTTTCAAGTTCATGAAGTTATGTAAATAACTTGATTTTGGCATTTGGTAAGTATTGTTTGCTTTGTTGATGATTTGTGATGATTTATAAAAGAAAATGATATGCTTTGAAAGCATGGAAACCTCCATTTTTAAGGGAAAACTATGGCAAAAATTTTCTAGAATTTAACACTTAGAAAAATATTTTTAAACAAATATTTACAAGTATATTTTAATAATGAATTTTTCGTATAAAGTTGCCATAAATTTTGTTACAAAAATTACAAAATATTGGAGGTTGGTTTTTGATAATAAAAGTGACTAAATATGTATTTAGGAGAATATATACTTAGATGCCACCATATGTGTGATTATTTGTATATTATGTGTATTAGTTATATTATTTTAGGACTTGAAATAATATAACTCACCAAAATGCCAAGAATTACAATACAAAATGTTACCAAAATTCCAAGAGAATAAATATACAATTTATACCCAAAATATTGGAGAAACCGAACAAGGAATATAAGCTACAAAATATTCCGGAATTTAATTTTATAAGTATATTTTGATAAACGGTATTTTGGAAACCAATGAAACAAAAATATGATTTTTACGGTTATTACAAAAATATATCATATTTTGACAAGAAGAAAATATATTATTTTTCGAGTAAAGAAAAATATATATGTTTTCTCGAATTATTAGAAAACGTATTATTTTTGGAAGAAAATATATATTTTCTTAAATAGATTTAGAATATATCATTTTTGGGTGAAAATGGATTTATAATATTTTCTAAGTTAATCTTGAAAATATATTACTTTTGAGGATTATACAAAAATATAATTATTTTTGCCAAGGAGAAATTATAGATAATTTTCTATAAAAGTTTTCTTAAAATATACATATTTTAAGAATGCAAATTGGTGATTCTTATTGGTTAAAGATAATATTCTGAAAAATTAAATAAAAATTGAGTATAAGAATACTTAATAAATACAAGAAAATACGTATTCTCGTACGTACAAATACACACCGGAATACGCCACCAATAATTGGCAAAATACACAAGACAATTATAATTATACCCATCCTTGGGGATATATTCATGGGGGAATTTCAAGGAGACAAGCCAAAAAGATATTATCTTGGCAATATTCCAAATAAATGGATGAATATAATTTAAGTTAAAATATTATCATTTTAACTAATAATTATATACTTTGAATTTATATAATGTACATCAAAGATGTAACTCACAGTACACCAAGATTTCCAAAACAAGTCTTCATGAACAACTAAGACAAAAGAGTCATTACACGACCTAAACGTCTAATAAAACATGGTACGTGTGTAGGTAGTTGTACGATTCATAGGAGGACCTTTGAGCATACGAGATAGCAGGACGCAAACTTGTGAGTTCATGTCCCCCTTTTCTCTTACTGTTTTCGGATTTATAACTCTCAGGGGTGGAATACATGTTACGAATGTTCAAATGGTATGATTTGGCTATGAAATGAACTATTAGATCATGTGAGCATAGACTGAAATTGAAATGCCAGTAACTCTCATAAGAATCATGGAAAAATGTTAGATCTGACGGGTACGACCGAGCCCCACTCATGGTCCTTATGTGGCCACTTAGAGTGCTTTAGTGTACCAGTCGAGGTTATTCGACAACGCTCAAGGGGATTTGACATAGTCAAGGTGATTTGATACGGTCAAGGTGAATTTGACACAGTCGAGGGAATTCGACACAGTTGAGGGGATTCGGCAAAGACAAAAGTCTACTCATAATGAGCACTCCCTATGTCTTCACATACATTAATGTCCTTACAAAACATTAATTTGATTTGTTCATAAAGGCTTTTCATACTTGTTTTCAAAGGAGTCTCTCAAATGTTTACAAGATTACCAGTACTCATGCAAAACGCATGAACTCGCTCAACTTTTGTTGATGTTTTCAAAATTACGTGTATTTTAGGAAACAAGTTGGATCTTGGGCGTTGGTGTTGTTTCGGGAAGTAAATTTCAAGTTTAGATGTCATCCACTTTTGTTGGTTTGTAACTTAATCAGAGGTTGTGTGGTTTAAAACTTAAATGACTGGTGTTTGTAATATTCTAAACTTTATGAATGGATGAACATCATTTTGATCATGTAGTTGTTTATTATAATCGAATGCAATGAGAACCGATCTAGTCACACGCATACGCTTCCGCAAAAGTCGGGGTGTGATAAAAACAAACAAAAATAATGGCAAAACTTTTAAATTTGAGCTGACGGCAAAATCGTAAGTTGGCTAAGAGAAGGAAAAAAACAAAAATCAATGGCATAACTGTAAATTTAAACTGGGCGAAATCATAATTAAGTTGGACCAGTAGGGAAGTGCCAAGCGGCTGCCAGATACTATTCCCCTCCATGAGTAATGTAGTGTATATAAATGTAAATTGCATGCTTGTTTCAATGTGAAAGAATTAAAGGAAATAATATCAGTTTTATCTATCGCATTTTTGCCTAGTGATATATTGGGGGTGAGATAAGACTTAAGGACCATTAGGTCCTGGGTTCTTAGATTTATTAGGTTTCCCCCTAAATTGTTGTATAAGCATTATAGACTAGTGGAAATAGATATGATCGGGTGGTTCCGCAGGTGGCACGATGATGCTCCAATGGTCCATCAATGATCAAAGTTTGTCGTTAAAAAAATCGGTTTTTAAGTTGTAATCCGTTTATTGTCGTATTTAGATCAAATTAATATTCGGAACTAAAATGTGTCTTGGTAGGGTGGTCAATCATGTCTGGTGGGCGGATAAATGAAATCGAACACAACCCATATTTATTTATCCATTTCAAAAATGCCCTAACCCGCGTATACTTAAAATCGTGTAATGTTTGAGTCACCCCATTTAATGTTTGCTCAACCAGTTTAGTGTTCATTTGCGAATATGAAAATTAACTAGTGACTAGGTAACAGTGTCATAAAACTAGGTCTATGAGATCGAGAACATGTCAAGTAATCTCTAAGGGTACAGTGCCGAAATGATTTTCTTCACTTTGCCTAATTACTCAAAATCATTCAAAGGCAGTTAATCGGTGCTAGAGTCAGATTTGGTCGGTCAACTTGGGAAGAGTTGGACTTAAAAAGAACAAAACATAATTTCTATGTCTAAATATTAATGAATAAATATTGTTCAAGAAATGAATATCAATTTTTAAAATACTTTAATATTTGAACATGCATCATTTTTTATATCGATAATCATGTATTCTGCTATAAATATATTAGAAAGGGGGCTTGGCTCATTTAAATAAAAACTTTAGCTCAAAGCTCTTTTTTTATCTAATAATTTATTTTAATTATATATATATATAGGGGATGGATCATGAGAAAACTAGTTTAAATGAGAAAACCAAAAAACTAACCAAAAAAGCCTAAAAAAAAACCTAAAAACATACCAAATTTTTTTTTTTTACAAATTTTTATATAAAAATCGCTACTTTTTATGTATGGTAAAAAAAATTCAAAAATTTTTTTTTTTTTTGTTGTACTGCACATGTGCACTAATACATAAAACTTAAACCACTTAACTCACCCCCCACCGACACCCCCCCAAAAACCTAAATCCCCCCACCCCCACCCCCCAAAAACCTAAATTCACCCTCCCACCAAAAGCCTAACCCCCCCACCCCCCAAAAACCTAAACCCCCCACCCCCACCCTCCCGAAAACCTAAAACTAAACACTAAACATAAACCCGAAAAAACCTAAACCCCCCCACCCCCCAAAAACCTAAACCCCCTCCCCCCCACACCCGAAAACCTAAAACTAAACCCTAAACATAAACCCGAAAAAAACCTAAACCCCCCTCCCCCCACACCCAAAAACCTAATCCTAATCCTAAACCTAAAAAAAAACCAACCCTAAAAGCTAAACTAGACTCAAAAAGCTAATTTTAAGCATCTAATGCAATTGTATTACATGTTATATTGCACATGTGCACTACTATAATAATAGTATTGAAAACAAGACGACACCATAAATATTTTTTTATGTCATAAAAAATATGCTCGAATATACTTGAATGAAAGATACAAAAATTTGTGATCTTATGGTGTCATTTTTGTTTTAAAATGATAACGTATGGAGAAATGGGAAATGTTTGAAAAGTTATATATTTTTTTTCCAATTTTACCCCTACTTCATTAAAAGTCCCCCCCCTCCTTCATTAAAAGTCTCCCCCCTCCTTTTTAGGTGTTTTTAGTTAGTTTTCTAGTTTTCTCATTTATATCTAGTTTTCTCATGATCCTCTCCCTATATATATATATATATATATATATATATATGGGGTTAGCATTTAGGGAAAACGTTGAAAAGTGTAAGAACAGTGAGAATGCTTATGGATCGTCCGATTAAAACAATCTATGGACTAGATTGGTGCGGTGGCGTTCTCGTAAATAAGAACACGCCATTCAAAACGAATAAAACACCATTAATACAAAACGCCAAAGCTTAGGGATAAAACACGTTGTAGACTTACAGGTAGAAGAAACAAACATTAACTGAAATTCAATTATTAACATTTATTAGAAGAAATTCCCTCCTAAATTACGCGCCAAAAAATCATTATATAAACGACGTTAACATCGCTTCCATAATCACTTCCATCCATCGTTCTAATAACATCTTTTACCAAAACGTCAAGTTTAACCAAAACGCCAAAAATGGAAACCATCGTTTCATGGAGATACACCCTGAGAATAAGAAGATTCGTCATACATTTTGACAACAGAAGGATGGTGTTTGTTAAGACTATCAAAGCAATTTTGAAAATGGAAGAAGAGGTACAAAGGGCTATCCTATCGCTTGGCATACCTCTTGATAACGAATGTCATAAAACACAGAAGCTTATGAGAAGATTTACCAGGAAATTTGGTCCAAACAAAGCAGATGGAAAAATGGACCCAGTCATCACATCATGGCATTTTGATGAAGAAACAGACATGGTGACCGTTATATGTGACACAGCGCAGGAATACTACATGCTTGAAGACATCATGGCCAGGGGGTTGGGTTCATGAAAGACTTACACAACGCTACATTTTTTAACACATACATGGACATAAAAATGGCGTTGATGTAGGACATGCTCAAATGGAGGCTTCAAAATCTTCAAGAACAAGAACCCAATGAAAGTGAAAGTGATGACTTGGATGAAAGACTAGAAGAACACTCCGAAGAAGAAGACGAAGGAAGTGATGGATACTTCTCAGACAAAGTCCCTTCTGACGAGGAGTTTTATTTTTTTTTTGTTTTCTTTTGTGTATTTTTTTTAGATAATAAAATACTATATTTCTCCCCTAGTTTCAAAACGCCAAAAAAAATACCACAAAAGTCATTGCATACAAAACGCCAAAAAATAATAAAAACTATTTTTCCTGTGTATTTTTTTCTCTGTTAGTGTATTTTGTCATCTTGGTCTACAAAACGCCATTAAATATAAAAAAGTCCAAACTTGGAAGATGGGACGTCTAACACCCTTAACTGATAAAGCTGAACAAAATAGTAAATACACACAGTAATTGAAAGGACGGTTACTTTATTACTAGCATTTTGTTGGTGCATATGTCTGTTGACTTCATCTTGTATCGAGTCTTGTAATAGGTTTGATAGATCAGGACACGTAGAACGATAGAAACGGGAAACAGTGCAGAACCAACCAATTCATACGAAGTGGCCAGTTCGTACGAACTGACCAGATCGTGCGAACTGGACCATGTCTGGTTCGTGCGAAGTGGCCAGCCTATATATAGTGGTCTTGAGTCTTTCATTTGTAACGTGTGATTCCGGTAGCGAAGCTCTGCCGAAGTGTCGCCAAGCTTGTAAAACATTGTGATATCAATCCAATCAACATTTAAGCTACTTCTAAGTGTGAATCAAGCTGCAAGAACATCAATTCGTCTGTTTCTGCCTTTCGTATTGATCGAGAACTCTTCTGACGACTCGTTTAGGTCGAATCTCGATCCTACAAGTGGTATCAGAGCTCAGGGGGAAGAGTTCTTACCATTTCAGCTTGATTTCATCAAAAAATCTGATTTCTACTCACTTTCTTCACGTTTTCTAAAAATTAACTAAGATTTTACGGATAAAATAGACTGATTTTGTGATATAACACGCGAAACACAGTTTTAATCAATCCTTGAAAAAATCAGGACCTAATTCAACCTAAAACTTGATAATTTTTGAAAAAATATCATTAGATCGTTCGAAGATGTCTGAGTTCGTGTGAATTAGGGTTCCAGTTTGCACGGATTGATTAAATTTGACCCCAGGTCGTACGGATTGAACCCCAGGTCGTGTGAAAGTATCAGTTCGTTTGAAGTTTGAACTCAGATTGTTGAACTCCTTCAGTTCGCACGAAGTGGTTCAATTTGCCTGAAAGTCTGAATCAGGTCGTTTGGAAAGTTCACCAGTTCGCACGGTTAGGAGTTTAGTCAGTTCGCACGAGGTGTGAGATTAGGTCCAGTTCGTTTGAAGTTCATCAGTTCGCACTGATTGAACTAGATTGAATCAGTTCGTACGGTTTGATCATCTCAGTTCGCACGAAGTGTTAAGATTGTGTGAAACTTAGTTAGTACACATGAATTGATATTTGTTCAGTTCGCACGAGTTGAATTTAGGTCCAGGTCGTTTGAAAATTAGTCCAGATCGTTTGAACAATCAGTCTTTGTGAATCTTTCAAAACCAAAACATGGAAAACGAATTCTACAACGCATTTGCTACTCCGATCACTATGGCTCAGAACGTGAACTTAGAGAATGAAATGGGCACCATGAAAAAACCGCCTAAGCTCATGAATATCAAGGAATATAACAGTTGGGAAGAACGTTTTGAAAATTGGGTTCAAGCAAATCACTTAGATGCATGGGAATGTGTTGAACAACGATATGTTAGACCGATTGATGATGACGGAGAGATTGTTTCTATTAAAGATTTAAGTGATGATGAGAAAAAGAAATACAAAAGTGAAAAGATGATGATTAGTATATTGCAACAAGCTATTAAGGAAGATATCTTGATTTTACTACAACACAATGGAAGTGCACACTCAATGTGGAAAGCACTAAAAACGAAGTTTGTTGGAAGTCAAGACATGATCAAGAAGAAAAAATTGCTCTTGAAGAAAGAATTTGATCTATTTCGTGGATTAAAAACCGAAAACACCAAGCAGATTATAGAAAGATATTGCAATTTAGTGGTTAACATGAAGCGATTGGATATCAAGAAAGATAGAGAAGAATGGGTTGAAAAATTGGCCGATGCATTGCCACAAGATGTTTGGGGCACATATCTTATGATGTTGAAGAATAATGATGATTTTGCAGATCTATCGTTGAGTAAGTTTATTGAAAAACTCAAAGTTCAAGAGATGGAACAACGGAAGATGGCGAAAATGAAGGACTTTAATGGTGAACAAGACATTGGTCTATACTACAAAAGAAGTACAATTGATAAGACCAACATTGCACCAAAGATCGAAACTGCATTTAACGTAAAAAGTTCTTCTGGAGGGTCATCTCATATCATCATTCGATCCAAATTTTTCAGCAACCAAGAATGGCAAAGTACTACAATGCAACATTGCATTAAATCTTGAGAATGGTCAGAATTTCTCGGAAGAGGTTGCTAAAGGTCATATGTCTTTGTTGGTGACTGTGTTAGAATCTTATGAAAGTTTGGTTGCCGAAAGAATCGGAAATCCAATGTTGACTAAGGAGGATTATGATCAGATAGATGCTGAAGAGATGGAACTTATGGATATTAAGTGGTGTATGGCTAGTGTGTTGAGAAGAGCTGAGAAGTTTAAACAGATCACGGGAAGAGATGATTTTCGTGATGTGGGAACTTCACCTTTAGGTTTTGATAAATCTAAAGTTACTTCTTTTCGTTGCAGGGAAAAGTGGTATTTCAAGCAAGAATGCACAAATAGCGAAGCAAGTGGAGCTCAAAATCCATTCGGCAACAATGATTATCATCGAAAGGCGATTTATCATCAAGTTTCTCCACATCAACAACAAGCACCACAAACTTCACATACTAGGAAGGAGATCGTAGAACCATCAAAGAGATCTTGTTATGGTCTGATAGATCAAGAAGATGAAAGACTTCCAGAAGGTTTTCGTTGGGACAATTACAATCCTAACAGATCTTCAGTTTCTAAAGCATTTGTTGCTCAAATTTATGAAGATTCAACTGCTGAAGAAGAGATGGCGTATGTTTATTACGAATCTCAGCAATGCAGCCCGATAAAGAAAGAAGAAGAATCAGTTTCAACAAGAAAGGCTTCAGAAAAAGCTCCAATTTTTTATCACTCATCAGATGAAGAGAGTGATGATGATAGTGAAGAAATTCGAAAACTTGAATATTACAAAAGAAAATTTTCATCTGATAGTGATGATGATAATTTGTATTTTGCAGGTAAAAAGGAAGAGATCAAAGAAAGACAAGCTGCGAAAAAGAAGAATCATAATGCAGAAACTGATGACAGTGACGATGAAAATGTTCGAGTGATAAAGAAGCAGGTTAAAGAAATTCCAGCTTTCAAGGATGTGATGGAAGCTGATGCAGAAAAGATGCCTGAAAAGTGTGAAAATTGTGATACTGTGAAAAGGCACCACAACAAATTGATTCTTAACATGAACAGACTGAAAGAATCTTATGATGTTTTAAACAAAGCTATGAATCAATATAACAAGTCAAGCAGTGAACAAGCGATAGCTATGAAGACACTCAATGGAGCGTTCATGACAAAACAGAAAATCATGAATAAGTACATTGAAAAATGTGCTGAACTTGAACAGAAATTGGAAACCCAGAGGATAGAAACTGAGAGGGTAAACAGGTTATTAAGAAGTTACTCATGTGCTTCTTATGTGATTGACAAGATTTATCCTACAATCGAAGGCATGAAAGCGTTTGAAGAGGAGAAAATTGAAGTAAAGGATACTGGTAAGAAACATAGTACTAATTATACCAAGTGTCCACCTCCACTTGAAGAAGGATATTCTCCACGAAATCCTGATTCAGAAAGAGTAAAAAAGGCAACCAATTTAAAGTGGGAATCTGAACCTTCAGATGGATTGCCAGATAATATTGACATTACATTCACTGCATCTGACACTAATCAACAATCTCAATTGATGAAGAAAGTGGTGGATCATGTGTTGGATAAAGATGAAACCGAGGAGTCAAAATCAAAGTCAAAGTCTGATACTCCAAGTCCAACAGTTGAAAAAGTCAAAAGGGTTTACAGTAAAGATTTTCTGTTATCACAAAATAATTTGAATGACGAAACATTCAAAGTAGCATATACTTTGAATGATTCTGACAAATTATATTCTGATGAAGAATTTCCAATAAGAGGTGCTAAAACTGAAATGATTAACAAGGTTTTCAAATTAACAGAAATTAATATTTCTGAAATAAAAGATGTAAATGTTAGTGAAAAACCTAAAAAGTTCACCTCAAGAGTTCAACAAAGATTAAACAAGAAAAAGGGTTACAGTTCTGGTTCGGGTTATCAAAAGAAACCAAACCATAACAGTAATTTCAAAAAGAAAGGATTAGGTTTTATTCCACCTGAAAATCCTAAAAATGAAAAATATGTTAAAGATTTTAAATCAAAAGTTGTTTTTGTTTCAGGGGCAAGTTCTGAAGAAGAGGAAAAGAGCTCATTTTGGAAGCAATCGAACAAAGAATTCCTTGCTAAGAAGCAATAAGGAATGAAGAATGATGTTGCTCAGAAGAAGGAGACGAGAACCTGTTATCAATGCAAAGTAGTTGGTCACATTGCCTTGAACTGTCCAAAGGCAACCAACACAAAATAGGGAGTCTCTGAAAAACTAAAAGAAAAGATGGTTGATAATGAACCACCAACTGAAAAATTAAAAATGTTTAAAAATTCAACATATGAAGTTGGTGAGTGTTCTAAAAGTTTTTACAAAAGAAGAGTGAATCTTAACAACCAAATGTGGGTTGTTAAGAAATTAGATGATACATCTGGCGATGAATCTGACTCGTCAAAGTCAGAGGAGCCACAAGTTGAGCTAAAAAGTGAAAATTCTGTTCCGACAATGGATGACACAATTTTTCCACCATTGCGGACTGAAAATTTTAAACAAAAAGTTGAAAAAATAGAGATTTCGAATCAATTCTTATTTTGAAAAGAAAGAATTTGATGTCAAAAAAGCCTTTAACCCTAGAGTTCTAAATATTTTTGGAAAAATGGTTGACGGGAAGGTCAAAGGGGTAAAGGAATTTTATGAAAAGAATAAGAAGAAGAAAGGAAAGAAACCGAGTAATGATGACTCAGAAACTCCCAAGGACCGTCAGGCTTGGGAGAATCTCTTTAACTGAAAATCCTGACTTGCCAGAACTCCCAGGTTGGTAATTGTGGAGTAGGAATTGGCATCTTTCTTGAGAAATTCAAAATTGTTATATTTCGACTTACAAGTGGTATTTTTGATGAGAACTTACAAGTAGTTAATCAAGGTCATTAAATTGAACTTGATTTAATTTTCATACATATGATTGAAGAAAAAGAAAAATGACATATTTTACAAGTGGTATTTGAAAGAACAAAATGATGAATTAAACCCCGATTTTACAAGTAGTATCAACAAACTAATTTTCCGGAATAACCATTTGATTAAAACAAACTTAAGTGTTTTGAAATCATAATGGGAAAATAGTTTGTTGTCAGGGGGAGTTCTGATTGTTTATGCCAAGTGGATGGCGAATTGAAGCAATTCACATCAGTTTGTCATTTGATTTGTACAGTTTATTGCTTTTACGTTTCAAATTTTCTCGTAAAATAAAAAATTTCAACATATTTTTGATTTTAGGGGGAGTAAAAAATTTAGAATTTTTGAAAATTTGAAAATCCTAAAACATTGAAAATTCAAAATGAGTTTTGTTGTGAAAAAGAGGAAATGATAGTACATCAGTAGACAATCACAGTACGCTAAAGAATTGGAAAGTAAAATGTGATAAACGGTCTCACTGATGATATGCCAGTAGGTTTTTACACTCTTAGTAGATTGTTTTCGAGATATAAACCTAAATATCATTACTTACTAATTTCGTAGGGAACATCTCTCGGATATATGGGTAACCCCTGAAATCTTGTTTGAAGGGCTTTTTATTTCTGACATACTAGGTCTTTGTGCGTGATGATATCTGGGGTATTATACTAGGACTTCTGATTTTGTGGGAGCAATAGCCTAGTCCTCGTATAATACTCTGCACTGCTTTAATCATAAAGCTCACCCTTAGCATAAAAAATGATGAAACATTGAAAAATGCTAATCATGTGCTGTTGAAGAAAAGATTCTCTAAAGGGAACACACCTAAAGTCGAACCATCATCTCTTTGATTTTGCGGAAGCAATAGCCTGAGCTCTCATGGTTTCGCATTCACCCCTTACAGATATCATTAGTGTACATTCACCTGTAAGACTGAATATAGGAGTCTGGATACGGGAGTATATTCTGAGGTGGGACACGCAAATGAGTTAAGACCATTAAAACACTAAATTCATATCTCGAAACAATTGAACTTTGTGTGAAAATTTAAGTGGATCAGTATACTGACAATCTAAGTGAATCGTTTAGAACTTAAAGTCTAAAAAGGTCAACGGTGCTAGTGATTTCTCATAAACTGATATGATCCTCTTACACAAACTCACAAAATATTGTCTGTAAATATTTCGTTTACTGCTTTTCATTAATGTGTTTTAGCATAAAATGTTGAAAATTCAAAAAGATTTTATTTCATCTTATTTTCGACAACTGATGTTGAAAAGCTGATTTTCAAAATTCTGAGTGCTAAACATGATGAACAATGGTTTGGGAGAGTTTTTTGAAAAGAGAAATGATTTTGAAGTGATTAAATGGTTTCAAATTTGAGAAATGTAATAATCTAACAAGTAATGTTTTGAGATTGATTTAACAAGTGGTAAGCAGTGATTAAAATTGTTATAAATAAAAATTTACTTTTGGGTAGAGTTTGTGCAGGTAAATAGTTTTGCATAAGCTAGATTTCGACTCCTGAGGATAGGCAGATTAGAACCAGGTTTCTGAGAGCCAGGCAACGGTCCTGAACCTGTAAAAGTTGCTAAGCAAGATCCTCGTGTCTAAGCCTGAGCAGAGTTTGAGCCAGGATACGATCTAAGAACGAAAGCTATGTCAGATTGCGATCCCGGAACAACTTAAGGGGGAGTCTATTAGCAAAGAGGAGTCTGAAGATGTAAGAGCCAGATACAGATTATGGAATCAACATCCAAGGGGGAATATAGTTGCTGATGCTGATGAACTTAAGGAATCAAGAGATCTGATCAAGAGAATTAGAGATTGGAAGAGTCAGGTTGAGATTCTGAGAGAGAGAAGATAGAGATTGATGAGGATGCTTACAGAGAAAGATATTTTGGAAAGAGCGAGAAGACTGATCAAGACTGAAGACTAGTCATACTAAAGACTCACACCGAAGACTCGTCAACATCTAAGGGGGAGTTTGTTGGTGCATATGTCTGTTGACCTCATTTTGTATCGAGTTTTGTAATAGGTTTGATAGATCAGGACATGTAGAACGATAGAAACGGGAAACAGTACAGAACCAGCCAATTCACACGAAGTGGCCTGCCTATATATAGTGGTCTTGAGTCTTTCATTTGTAACGTGTGATTCCGGTAGTGAAGCTCTGCCAAAGTGTCGTCAAGTTTGTAAAACATTGTGATATCAATCCAATCGACATTTAAGCTACTTCTAAGTGTGAATCAAGCTGCAAGAACATCAATTCGTCTGTTTCCGCCTTTCGTATTGATCGAGAACTCTTCTGAACGACTCGTTTAGGTCGAATCTCGATCCTACACATTTATTATAATAAAATCCCACCTAAACTACGAGCCAAAAACATCCTATAAAGAGAAACGTCTCAGCACAATCAATTGATCACGCTCAAAAAACAACACCATGTTTCCTAGAAACCACTCACTTTAAAACGCCAACAAAATAGTTAAAAAAAACCACAAATGGCAAATCTCGTTTCTTCGATATTCAATATTGTTTTGCATGAAGTTTCACTGAATGGATTCTTGCCTGAGGTGGGTATCTCTATAAGCTTTTGCTGAATGAGATGGACAAATATTCAAGAAAAAGAGACTGATGACAGTGATATGTCATTATGTGAGGTTTGTTCATGATGGATATATTGATGACATGAAAGGATCGATACCAATGTAAATGCTATTTTGGACTCCATGATCATAATAGCATCCACGCCTGCGTTGATCTTCAACAACATGTCACGAAACAAAAATAGATCACACCAAAATACAGGATGCCACTAATCAGCTTCGTCTAAAGACGGGCGTTATGTAGGAAATTTGGCATCTTGCTAAGGTATTAAAAGGTTCGAGGCATAAAAAATTCAAGAAGAAGAGGCTGATGACAATGAATATTTGGATAAGAAATTAGATTAACATTTTTATTTTTTTTTCATTTTCTATTTTTTAGGGGATCATTTTCAGTTGTTTGTTATATAATTCTCTATTAATAAAATACATTATATCTTTTAAAAAAATGTTTATAAAACGCCAAAAACTACAAACACCAAACGCCTAATAGTATGAAAACTGTGAGAACGGATACCGGCAAAGCACGTTGTTACTATATAAAACACAAAAAAATTCCAAAACTAATAATGAAATTACTTTAACAAATTGTTTATATATATTAATTTGTAACATGGTAATGAATATTATCATCTTTTTTGTCTTTTGTGGCTTTTTTTAACTTTTTGTTTTTTTTAATTTGTAACAAAACTTGGGGTTTTTTTTTACCATATTGCCACAAAAGTTAAGCAAGTTTAGTTTTTTATTAGTTTTTATTTTATGTTTTTTTTTTCTGGATTTGGTCGTCAATCGGTTGCTACTTAGTAAGGTGTTTGGTGGTCACACTTGGTCCCTCAGGGTTTTTTACCCCCTCGACTTTCTAAACTTGTCGGTATAAATTCGACTTCATCTACTTTTTTACATAACGTGAGTCACTTGGTGTTAAAATTTTTTGGTTTTACATTACATTTTTTTCTCGGTTTTGATTGTCGTTTGGTTGCTACTTAGCACGGTTTTTACACCCCTAACCTCGTAATACTGGTAGCATGGTTTTACGTCTTCACCCTGCAACGCGGGGAATTAAGACTAGTTATTATTAAAAACACCAATAATTAACTAAATGCCATTAAAACAATGTTTAAAACAACGTGCGATCTTTATCTAAACGCGATTAAAAACAAAACGCCAAACCCTGAAAAGATGAGAAGAGTTACAGCCTTAACAGATGAAGCTGAACAAAACAGTAACTGCAACACAGTAACTGAAACGACGAAAAACTTTCTTACTAACATTTATTATATTAAAAGCCACGCCATCGTAATTGAATTTATTTATCTTTCCAAAATGGCATAATTACCTGTCACATTATAGGCCTACATCCTACATGACACAACAATTGATACACAAAATACACATAAAAAATTATTGATGTTTTTTACCGCCAAAAACATATATCTACATGGGGCAAAAAAAGCTCATTATATAAGTACAACAGCTAAAACAAAGCATCACACTCCACACATTCACTAAAAACGCCACACATTTCTAAAACGCCATACAATTTAAAAAATGACGCAGGTTATTGCATGGAGGTTTGAGAGGCCAGAGGGACATTTCATCCTAAAGTTCTCTGACAGGAGAAGGGTGAAAGTCAAAACAATCAAGGCCATACTTAGTATGGATGAAGCCGTTCAGAGGGATATTCTAGCACTTGGGATTCCAATGGCCTACAACTGTGAAAGGAATCAAACGGTAATAAGAAGATTAAAGAGAAAATTTCCAGAAGATGATGATGATGAAGATGTTAACGATACTGATCTACAAAAAGTTACCAGTTGGATTCTGGATGAACAATCAATACGGTGAACGTGAGCTATCAACACGGGGTGGATTATTCATTGACAATGGACGAAGTGCTGAACACTGATAGACTACATCTTCTTGAACAACTCTGTGATTTATCACCATCGAACGATGCTAGATCCAGCGTTGTGAATACATTCAAGTATAGGATGCAACAAAGAAGAGACGAGATTATGGCGATATACGCCAATGAACAAGATGATGATGAGTCTGATGAGAGTGATGAACAAAGCGATGGTTATATCTATGATGTAATACCATCCACAAAAGACTATTAGTTTTTGTTTGATTTCGTCTTAGCTGTACTCTTTTAAATTACTAATGAATTTAAAAACGCCATGAAGGCCAAGAAATTTACCTTGATAACATATATCAACTGTTGAAATCTATAAAAACACCTTATGAATTTGGGAAACGCCATGGACGAAAAGAAGTTATAATTACTAATTGATTTTATTTAATTTGGGGACGCCATAAACGCCAAAATATTTACTATGCACGTGATCTAAAAAAACAATAAAAACGCCATGTAGTTGTTGAATCTAACTAAATGCCAAATAATCTTACACGCCAAAAAAATGAAGCGGTGTTGTGAGACGAATTGAAAAACAAGAATATAAAATGACAAAAAAGCCCCTCCGCACTTCACTATATCGCGTGCCACGTGTTGGGCCAGGATCCATTCTCACTGTTCTCACACTTTAGGGCGTTTTCTCTTGACCCCGTACATATATATATATATATATATATATATATATATATATATATATATATATATATATATATATATATATGGGTGGGTTCGGCTACAAAGTCCATTTTTCCTACAAAGTGTACAAAGTCACAAAACACCACAATTTCAGCCATAAAACACACTCAAAACCCACAAATAACAGAGTGAAGATCACTAAAACACAATATCTAAACCCTAACAGTCCATAAAAACTCCAAACGCACCATCGTAGAACTAAGAATATAAAACACAACATGATAATCAGCATAAAACACATTAATGTTAGTTATTCGAAAATCAAAGGCTTATCATCCAAAACACAACACAAAACCCTTCAAATATGGCGTTTTAGTAATCTCCACTTTGTTATTTGTGAGTTTTGAGTGTGTTTTATGGCTGAAATTGTGGTGTTTTATGACTTTGTACAGTTTGTAGGAAAAATGGACTTTGTAGCTAACTCCCACCCATATATATATATATATATATATATATATATATATATATATATATATATATATATATATAACTAGTCGCACACACATGAACATACATGTATACATAACGTTTTGATGAGAAACATCGTAGAATATGAGATAGCACTTCTGCCCCTAGGGATGTTCATTTTTATCTCAAACTCAAAGCCTGGCCCAAATTCAAAACCACCCGAATCCGAACTAGAGAATACTCGAATAACCCAAATCTTCTATGGGACGGTTATCGGGACACTTTTCCCAAGCCAAAAACCCGAACAATCCGACTCGGAAAACATCATCATCATACTCAGTAAATCACACCAATAGCAAAGCTAAGGTACGGTCTGAGAAGGGTAAGATGTAGACAGCCTTACCTCTACCCCGTAGGAATATAGAGGCTTCTTCCGGTGAGACCCTCCGGCTCGATAGTAGTTTTGCATCCAGCCTTGGACATAAGGCACATAACACTCAACAATTGGGATAAAGGCTCATTAGTGCATGAACCGTTTTGTCTTTCGGCTATCAACGCCACCACATGATGAATGATTAACCATCCTCCGCTTTTAATTTTATTTTCACGAAATTAGTAAAATAACGTTAAAATTAGTGCAATTTCACTTTTGCCCCGAGGGCCCACACATCTATACATCTGACTCGAAAAACCCGAAAACAAAATCCAAATATTTATTGTCTTTTTTATAGATGTGTTTTGGTTTGTAGTCTCTAGTTTTGGGAACATTAATTTTTGAGACTTTTGAACAATATAATATCATATCGTTGTTCAAATGATGTTTGAATTTTGATGATATATTTTTAGTAGAAATATGCATTATGATGATAATTTTTTTAGTAGAAATATTATAGATGTGTTTTGGTTTGGAGTCTCTAGTTTTTGGAACACTAATATTTGGGACTTTTGAATATTATAATATCATATCATCAACTAATTGAATTTTGATGATATATTTTTAATAACAATATGCATTTTGATGACTTTTTTAAGTAGCAAAAAAAAATAAAATTTCATTTTACATCTAAAACCGAAGCTGAACTACCTGACATGAACTAACCCGAATAACCTTAATCCGAATGACCCAAACTTTAAATGGTTCGATTATTTGGTCATTTTTTCTCAGCTAAAAACCCGAACAACCGGACTTGAAAAACCCGAAACTAGAAAGGTAAACCAGAAGAACAAACTATTCGCCCCAACTCTCCACCTCAAAGAAATATAAAGTAACAAATTTAAACAACAATGCTTGCGACTCAACCGTTGTTCCACAAGCATGGTTGACGTGGAGCGAGGGTGTATTGATTTTTATTATAATTTTAAGTACTTTTTACTCTTTTATCAAGCTTTAAATTTATAAAACACGATATAACACTATCACTCTCTACAACATGCTAGGGCAAGTGCACCCATCGTTGGCGTAATATAGTGACGGTAAGATACCGAGGTCGTCCAAGGACACAATAGCTTTTAATACCGGAATATCGTTGACGTCTAATCTAATCAAATTTTGAGTAAAGATTTTTAATAAGTAAACTAAAGAAGCAAAATAAATAAAGAAACAAATAGACAAGATAGAATCACTTGGTCCCGACTCATCTTTGATGTATCCTTTAATGATTTCCGCACTTTGGGTTTTTTAAGATATTATCTTAGTTATAGCGGCTTGTCTCTCTTACTTCCCCCGATTTGATGCTATTTGCCTCAAAGGAAGTCCTAATAAGCTTTGAATCACGTCCTGCAGGATTTATACACTAGACGAGTCAAGAACTTTACCCATACCACCCTTCTAACCCCCTTCCAGGCAGTTAACGCGGTTTATATAGGTCGTAAAGACATGAATGAGTGAATCAATGAAACATGAAGAGATGATAGAATAAAGTTCACTTTCAATATAAAAAACTAGTTATTAAAGTCAGTAATACGTACCCAATTAAAAATTTAACCAAAGATTGGAAATCAAAAGTAATACATAAATGACTTGTCTTCACCAAGTGATGTAAGAGATTAGCAAAGCATGGCCTTTGTTTGACAAAAAATCTTACGATTAATCTTGGATCCTGAGACTACTACACACACTCCAGAGATGGATGATAGGTGAATGTGGTGGATGATGGTGGTATTGTGGTAGTGGAGTGCTGCAAGTGTGAGAGAAGTGGTTTGCCAAGGGATAGATTGCTATTGAACCAAGCACCCCTATTTATAGCTGAAAACATAAGCTTTACACGGCTCCGTGCCTTCCTTCTTCTCTATCTTCATTTAATGAGCTTGTCAGTCTAGATGCTCACACGACCCTGTGTGCCAATGACATAGCCTCGTGCCCATTGTATTGTATCATCCAAGATTTGCAAATCTGGAAGTTGACCACGACCCGTGTCCATGAGACACGACCCCGTGTGTATTGTCTACTTCTGTTTGTCTTTTTCTTCCTGGAATCTGGGGGGGGGGGGGGGGGGGCACGGCCCCATGCCCGGCAGGCATGACCCGTGCTTATCTTCTGATTTGTTATTCTTGGCGTTGGGGTGAAGCTCGGAGGGTTGGTATATTGTATCAACTTCCCTTCTTTTGTATCATGCTGGTTTTTGTGGTTACTTTGTTCATTTTATACATTTAAGCTCTTTTAATCCTGAAAATCAAAAGTATACAAAGAAACACATTTTTTCCAATATTAGTACTAAAAAGGGTTGTTTTTAATACCTTATTTGATATAATTTATATGTTGCATTTGGCGCATATCAATGGTCAAACAACATAGTGTTGCTGTTTGACCATTGCAAACAACAAGGGGATGTTGTTTGGAATTTCTAAAGACAAGCATGTGTTGTCTGGCCATTACAAACAACAAGGGTATGTTGTTTAGAATTTCGAAGTCCTATGTTTTTTTTGAGTTAAATGCCATTTTAGTACCTGTGGTTTAGGCCATTTTGCCAGTTTAGTCCAAATGTTTCATTTTTCGCTTATGTGTCCAAAAAGGTTTCAACGTTGCGATTTTAGTCCACTGAATTAACTTCATCCATTTTTTCTGTTAACGAGAAGGGCAATTCAGTCATTTTATTTGTAATTATGTAAACTTGAAGGGCAATTCGGCCATATAAAATGACCGAATTGCCCTTCTCGTTAAGTTGAAGTTAACCCACAGGTGATGAAAACCTTTTTAGACCCACAGGCGAAAAATGAAATCTTTGGACTAAACTGGCAAAATAGCCCAAACCACAGGGACTAAAATGGCATATAACTCTTTTTTTGAAACTGATACTTTATAAACAGAAACCGAACCCGAAAACCAGGCCTGCCAACAACCACAACAAAACTACAAGATTACAAATTTACACCAATCCAACAAGGTTACCAAATTGAACTTAGATATGTTTTTAAACCAAATGAAGCCCAAAGATCCGACTTCACTAAAAAAAATCATCCACCTTAACTTGTTTACCTGAAAATCTCATGTTGTTCCTCGCTTTCCACATACACCATGACACAATACGCACCCATGTAGAGTAGTCTTTTTCGCATTACGTTTGCCACAATGGTTGTGAATCTCGAGAAAATATCTGAACGAAAAAACGAAAAACTGAGGCACCATTGTCATGGTCCACGACCAGTTTCCGGGTTTGGATGCAGCGGGACAGAAAACCCGTGGTATTGGTGTTTAATTTAGCAGCGGATAATTTTAACAGGATCGTTTAACTGAAAACACCTAATTATTTTATTTCAATATTTGGGGCAACCCCGTAATTTACAATAAAGGAATTTCACTGGGAAATCCCCTGATTACCAAAAACATGTTTATTTATTTACTGGCCCACTTTATCCAAGCTGGTAGTGCTACACGGCACTTTTCCTTGTTTACAGTAAATCACTTGAAACATGTTTAAAAAGATTTTATCAGCGGGGAAATACTGGCGAGTCATTCAATTTGCTCAAAATGACACATTGTTACAATTTACAGCATTAAGAGTTTTCACATTTGCCCCTATCTTATAATTAGCTGGTTCAGTTGTCACTCGACCGGATCTATGACTGTGGACATATCACTAATTAGGCTCGCCCACCTAAAGTGATAAATCATTAGTAGTAATGTGAACACCCCCACTTACTGCCAGTAATTAAAGATTAGCAAAGACTTAATCACTGCAAAGTATAACTGAAAAAAAAAACATTTAGGGTTTTGTAAACAATTTGGTAAAAAGAGAATGACTCACATTGTAAGTTTAGACGGGCAAAGTATGCCTACTGATTTAGCCTGATAACCTAGTTTAAATATAACAATGCAAACGAAACTAGGTCAGTAACTTAATTCAACATTTACGATAAAGTTCACAAGATCAAAACCCTCACGACGAATGACAAAGTATAGCCCGTATTCAGGCAACACTTAAACATCCATCGGATCGGTTTTAATCGATCGGACAATGTATCGTAGCAATGATCAAGTTATTATCCTGTTAGCGCAGCAGAGGCTCGGGATTATAACTATTCGTGAAAGAACAGTGTATAACGTAACGTGTGTCGAGCAGAGGGCTCGGGATTATACCTTGTCTCCAACTTAAAATTCTAACGGCTTGCGTCGATTGTCCGCATAACTCTTCTGACGATCTCGAGCCGTTTTTAATCTTTCTTTGATTTGAGTTATCTTGTCGATGGTTTCCTGCACAATTTCGGGACCTGATAATTGACTTTCTTCTAATTCTGCCCAGCATACTGGAGTTCGACATTTTCGTCCATACAATGCTTCAAACGGGGCAGTACTAATGCTTGTATGATAACTGTTGTTATAGGAGAATTCTATTAATGGTCCCAATTTCCACCGAAATCTATTACACATGCCCTGAGCATGTCTTCGAGGGTTTGAATTGTCCTTTCACTTTGACCATCTGTTTGAGGATGGTATGCAGTACTTAAATTTAATCGCGTCCCCATAGCTTTTTGGAAACTTGTCCAGAAATGTGAAGTGAAACGACTATCCCTATCTGACACATTGGAGAGTGGGACTCCATGCAAATATACTACCTCGTCTACGTATAACTTAGCCAATCTCTCCATGCTAAAGGTTTCCTTCATATGTAGGAAATGAGTGGATTTGGTTAATCGAGCTATAATCACCCATATTGCGTCGTTACCTTTTCTTGTTTTGGGTAGCTTAGTAACAAAATCCATGGTTATAAGTTCCCATTTCCATACAGGCATCTCTAACTGTTGAAGTAAACCTGAGGGTTTCTAGTGTTCTGCCTTAACTTGTGAACAAGTTAGACACTTAGAAACATATCTAGCTATATCCTTCTTCATTCCTATCCACCAGAAGTTATTCCTTAAATCTTGATACATCTTGTTATTACCAGGATGCATCGTATATCTAGATTTATGGGCTTCCTCTAAAATCTTATTTCTTAAATCTCCTTTCCTAGGTACCCAAATTCTTTTCATATGGAATCTCCAAATTCCATCAGCCCCTTGTTCTAATTCCTCAATTCTTCCTTTCATTCCTTCAGCATCATCCTTGATTGTTGTTTCCTGAACATTCTTCAGTTGTTCCATTAAATCTAGTTGTAGATTTAACCTTAAAGCACGAACTCGCCTTTGCTTCTCATGGTATTTACGACTTAGGGCATCTGCTACTAGGTTAGCCTTTCCTTCGTGATACAGAATATCACAGTCGTAATCGCTTAGAATTTCCATCCATCTTCTTTGCCTCATGTTTAATTCTTTTTGCCCAAATATGTATCTTAAACTCTTATGATCTGTATAGACGATAAACTTACTTCCGTACAGATAATGTCTCCAAATCTTAAGGGCAAAAATGATTGCTCCTAATTCCAAGTCGTGAGTTGTATAATTCTCCTCGTGCTTTTTCAATTGCCTTGATGCATATGCGATTACCTTTTTGCGTGGCATTAGCACACAACCTAATCCTAGCTTGGAAGCATCACAGTAGACCTCAAAATCTTCGGTTCCTTCGGGTAGAGCAAGAATTGGGGCCTTGGTTAATCTTTGCTTTAAAACCCTAAAGGCTTCTTCCTGCTTGGGTCCCCATTCAAACTTAATAGTTTTACAGGTTAGCTTAGTTAATGGAACAACTATCTTAAAGAAGTCTTTTATGAAGTGCCTATAATATCCAGCTAATCCTAGAAAACTTCTAACTTCGGTAGCTGATTGCGGGACCTTCCAATTGGTGATTGCTTCTATCTTGGAGGGATCTACATGAATACCTTCATGATTCACCATGTGTCCTAAAAATTGCACCTCTTGTAGCCAAAATTCACACTTTGAAAATTTGGCGTACAACCTTTCCTTTCTTAACAGAGTTAAGAGTGCATGCAGGTGTTTACAATGCTTGTCCTGACTTTTGGAGTAAATAAGTATATCGTCGATGAAGACAATTACAAATTTATCCAAATACGGCTTACAGATTATATTCATCATGTCCATAAATGCTGCAGGAGCATTTGTTAGTCCAAAGGGCATGACTGTAAACTCGTAGTGACCATACTTAGTCCTGAACACAGTTTTAGGTATGTCTTCTTCCTGTACCTTCAGCTGATGATATTCGAAGCGTAAATCTATCTTAGAGAAGTACCTAGCTCCTTGAAGTTGATCGAAAAGATCATCAATCCTAGGTAATGGGTATCGATTCTTAATTGTAACCTTATTTAATTCCCTATAATTGATACACATCCTCATCGAACCATCTTTCTTTTTAACGAACAACACAGGTGCTCCCTAAGGGGATGAACTAGGTTGTATGAATCCTTTGCTTAACAATTCATCTAACTTCTTTTTCAATTCTAACATTTCGGTGGGTGCTAACCGATAAGGTGCCTTAGCTATTGGTGCAGTTCCAGGAATTAGATGAATTCTAAACTCTACTTCCCTATCGGGTGGTAATCCAGATAGCTCCTCTGGAAATACATCAGGGTATTCTGATACTACTGGAATTTCTTTAAGTTCCTTGCTTTTAGTGTTAATGATTACCGAAATAATATACACTATTCCTTGTTTGCATTCATAACTAGCAACTTTCATTATTGAAATGAACTTCATTGGTTTACGCGGCTTATCTCCTGTTACCAAAATTACTTCTCCTGCTGGCGTACGTATTTCTATGGAATTCTTATCACAAAGGATTTGAGCATGGTTGGCTATTAACCAATCCATTCCTAACACGACATCGAATCCGGCTAAATTCATAGGTAGAAGGTTTGCAGAAAATTTATGAGATGAGAGTTCTATTTTTACTTCTTGGAGAATCTTTTCTATGTTAACAGAATTTCCATCTACTGTTTCTACCGTATAAATATGCTTAAGGTTGATTAAAGGTAGGTTAAGAGCTTGGCAGAATGAAGTATTTATAAAACTTTGGTTTGCACCAGAGTCAAATAATACTTTCGCATAAATGTCATGTACCAGAAACGTACCGGCTATCACATCGGGAATCAGATCTGCTTCTTGAGTTGTCAGCTGAAAGGCTCTTGCATTCTTCTTATTTGTTCCTTCGACAGGTTTGTCCTTGTTATCAGCTGGCTTGACCAATTTTGGGCAATCGGGCTTGAAGTGTCCTGTTTCGCCGCAGTTGTAGCAGATTACTGATTTCTTCCTACATTCCTCCTCTTGGTGGCCTGGTCTCTTGCAGAAATTGCAATTTTCCTTACATTTTCCAAAATGTTTCGTTTTACAATTCCCGCAAAATGGCGGTGTGGAAGACTGCCCGGTTCCCTTTTTCTTGAAATTACTACTATTATTACCCCCACAGAATCCTTGGGTAATCTTTTGGGCCAATTCCTTTTTCCTGTTTTCTTCTCTCGTGCGCACTAGTCCATCAGTTAAGGTGTTGGCCAGTTCGACCGCATCGTCAATTGTGTGGGGTCTCGCAGCTTTAACTATATCCCGAATCTCGCTAATTAGCCCCCAAATGTAGTGAGAAATAAGCACCGGTTCTGGCGAAGCCAGAGTTGGTTCAATTCTAGCATACTCGAAGAATTTCGAAGTATACCCTCGAAAATCCATATCCATCATCCGGTGGTTCAGGAACTTATTTGTCATTTGTTCCTTTTCATAGGAGGACAAAACTTTCTTTCCATCAATTCCTTAAATTCCTCCTAACTCATGGCATAAGCCACATCACTTCCCTTCGCCTGCAGCACCGTGTTCCACCATTCTAACGCCTCTTCTTTGAAAAGGTGGGATGCATACATCACCCTGTCTTCTTCTGCACATTTACTTATTTTAATCACTGCATCGGTCTTTTCTAACCATCGCAGGGCGGCAGTCGCCCCTTAATTGCCTGCAAATTCAAATGGCTTACAGGTAAGAAATTCTTTGTAAGTGCAACCAGGTGTTGCAACTTTCATTTTCTTAAGTAACGGGGATTGAACCACATTATTATTATCACCACCCCCATTTACACTATTACTGAAATTATCGTCGCGGGTGCGTTTGCTATGGTTGGCTTGTGAAGGTTCAACGGGATTCCTAACAGCAGCGATGATTGCTGGGATAGCGTTAGCTATTCCCTGAGCAACAATATTTTCGATATCTTGCCTATTGAGAAAATGGTCTTCATTGTTTTGTTCAGATTGGTTAACTTCAGTTGCTGGTTGGTTTATTGCGTTTCCATCTGAATAATTAACAATATATATATATATTATTGTCACAAAATGGATAGCAATTAAACATAATAAGGCAATCACAACACAGTTAAGGCAACACGTATAGCCAAAATCGTCGATCTTGCGACATTTAGATTCATATAATATTTATACGTTAATACACACTATCTATTTTACAAAGGTTTTATTGTAGTTATTATTATACAATATTATATTATTATTATTATATATTATGATATTTTATATTATTATATTAAATATATATACATTTAGTTTTATTTTATTTTTATTTTTTTCTACTACATATTATTATTATACAACAATTCAACCACAGTTAGCTGGCTTTTAAAAAATGACGCTCTCATCGTACTTTCACGTGATGTTTTCCCCCACTTCTCGAATCCGATTCCCCGCATCCACCAGTTCCTCGCCATAGCGGCGTAATTCGGCAATGTTCTCCGGGTTCATGGTTGGAAATGGTGCAGGTTCAGGATCAAACTGGGGAAAATATACATTTGGATTATTCATAAAGTTTTGAAAATGCCAGTCGCTCGTCCACCATTCTTCCAACTGCCCTGTAAAAGGTTGTGGGTTGACAATCGGGTCTGGAATAGCAGGTTCCAAATTAACAGGAAGTTCAGATTGGGCTGGGAAATTGAAAAGGGTTTCATCAGCAGGTCCTATGAGATCACAGTTTGCCAGTTTTCTTTTGAGTTCTTCCCAAGGTGGCAACTCCTGGACCTGGCCAGAGCTTTCCCCTACTTCCTTTCCTTTTCTTTTTGGATCCTCCGTCTTTTTCACCTTTTGGGCAGCTGGCTTCTTTCTTCGTCCACGTTTCCAGTCCAGAAGTCTTCTCCTCTTCTTAGGTTTTGGTTTCTCCTAGGGCTGGGCCTGAAACACTAGTGGCTCCTCAGTATCCGCTTGATAGCCGGATTGGGTTCCTGTTGTATCCATATCGGTGGTATGGATTGTAAAGTTTCGGAGTGCTTTCGATAGTTCATTCATGCTGTTAGCACATATGAAGAAACACACAAAAATCTAAATTAAAATTTTATTTATTGTAAATTAAATTTTCACAGAATCACAAAATGGCAATCTGAAAAATTAAGTATTTCTAAATACTTAATTGGCTTAAATTAGTGGCTCTGATACCACCTTTTTCTGTCTCGGCCCATGACCCAGTTTCTTGGTTTGGATGCCGCGGGACAGAAAACCCGTGGTATTGGTGTTTAATTTGGCAGCAGATAATTTTAACAGGATCGTTTAACTGAAAACACCTAATTATTTTATTTCAAGATTTGGGGCAACCCCGTAATTTACAATAAAGGAATTTCACTGGGAAATCCCCTGATTACCAAAAAACATGTTATTTATTTACTGAGCCACTTTATCCAAGCTGGTAGTGCTACACGACACTTTTCCTTGTTTACAGTAAATCACCTGAAACATGTTTAAAAAGATTTTATCAGCGGGGAAATACTGGCGAGTCATTCAATTTGCTCAACATGACACATTGTTAAAATTTACAGCTTTAAGAGTTTTCACATTTGCCCCTATCTTATAATTAGCTGGTTCAGTTGTCACTCGACTGGATGTATGACTGTGGACATATCACTAATTAGACCCGCCCACCTAAAGTGATAAATCATTAGTAGTAATGTGCACAAAACCCCCACATACTGCCAGTAATTAAAGATTAGCAAAGACTTAATCACTGCAAAGTATAACTGAAAAAAACATTTAGGGTTTTGTAAACAATTTGGTAAAAAGAGAATGACTCACATTGTAAGTTTAGATGGGCAGAGTATACCTACTGATTTAGCCTGATAACCTAGGTTAAATATAATAATGCAAATGAAACTAGGTCAGTAACTTAATTCAACATTTACGATAAAGTTCACGAGATCGAAACCCTCACGACGAATGTCAAAGTATAGCCCGTATTCAGGCAGCACTTAAACATCCATCGGATCGGTTTTAATCGATCGGACATTGTATCATAGCAGTGATCGAGTTATTATCCTGTTGTCGCAACAGAGGCTCGGGATTATAACTATTTGTGAAAGAACAGTGTATAACGTAACGTGTGTTATGAATTTTTACATCGAAACAGAACAGACATGCAAGTGCCAAACCCCTGCATTATATATTGAATTTGGACCTCCCCCGCGTGACGCGCCAGGTTCCCTAAACCCTGACGCGTGTCGCGACAGAGACACACCTAGGCTAGGGGTGCCTGGTGTCCTTCTTAGCCTTGCTGAGTCAGCTTGAACGAATTTTTGTGTTTTAACTTCGATTTTTGAAGATAATTATCAATTAGGGGATACCCCCCTTGAGTTTTTAGGGGGGGGGGGTCCTAATCCTAGTTTTGGCCATTTTAAAAATTATGGGTCGTGCCATACCATTTGGGGGTTTTAATCAGGGTTTCCTAATGTGCATTAATAAATTAAGAAATTACAATTTTGGTAAGAGTTGTTACAACCATACACCCCGAAGCAATTTTCTTCCAAGGAACCGAAACCCAATAACACCCTGTAAACAAGTACTCAACTGATTCCACCTCTGACGCGCAAAACGAACACAAACTATCATCAATAAAAATCCCACGTCTCTACAATGCCTCAACCGTAGGAATCCCGTTCATCTAAGCTCTCCAGGAGAAAACACTACACTTAATCGGAACCCAATTAACCCAATCCATCACGTACCTGTTGTTGTAATCCCCCATGTCCACTACCAGCCTTTTCACTGCCGCCACACTAAACGTATCGGAGCCGATCCCATTCCTTCGTCACATGTCCTTCCTTCTTGTAACACCTCGTAAAATCGTGTCCAATAATGTATTGACACGTGTCCCTATTCCTAATTATGCCTAATGTTGGCTAGGATGGACTATTTTTTGCCAAAAATGAAAACTATGAATGTGGAGGGACTAAAAGTGTCAACATGCTGAAACTATGTCTATGAGTGACCATTTACGGTGTCTGTAATCTCAAATGAGCCACTTGTTGGATGAGAGGAACCGTTTGTAAACTTGTTTGAAAGTTTGTGATTTGGAGGACTAAAGGCGTCAACATGTTACTTTATACCTTTGAGTGACCCTTTAACGAACCAGGAGCTTAATGATGTTCAGTCATACTCTCGAGTGTGCCTAGCATTGGCCATGAGGGGCTATTTATGCTTGAAATAATAATACATAAGAGTATGGAAGTTAAGGGGCCTAAAGTGTCAAAGTTTAAAAATAGTTTTGTGGGCCGAAGCCCTATATGGACCGCATGAACAGGACCTATACGATCCGCATACGTCTACCAGCTTCGAAAAATCACCTTGCAGCCCACACAAAGCTCCAAAACTCCATTTTTCGATACTATGGGCTGTTTTCTGGTTTGGGACACGTATGAGGACACATGTAGGCTTCTCCTAACCCTCAATTACACCTGGTATCACCTCCAGAATCCCTCAACAACTATAAATAGATGCATTTGTGCATCAAACCAACTTGCACCTTCTTGTTTTCAATTTCCTCTCATCTCCTAGAGATTCTCAGCTAAATGGAGCTTCCATTTGAGTTCTTTTTCGTGCAAGGTTCACTGGTAAGTGATCCCTTTCCTTGCATTTTCGTTTATAGGCTTTTTAAAGCCAAAAGTCAAGTGTTTTCGATAAACACTTGTGTGAAAGTAGTTGGTTACGTAGTTTTCTGAGCAGAAGAGCCCTTTTAATGGTCTAGCCATTGTTCAAGATGAACATGACTACGTGATCGTAATTAGGTAGGTGTTAATCCCTCAAAAGGGCACCTCCTGAAAATCACGTTTGTTTGGTCAATTGACGGGTCAAAGTTTTGATATTAAAAAGTCAAACGAGTCAGTTTTTGAAATTATTATAATCTGAGTTTATAGGTGTTCTAAATTATGTTTTAACACTTAAACTATTGGGTTAAAATGGAGAATGATGTTATCAATTAATGCGATGTTATTTAGCGACTTTATTGTTTGTATAGGATGGTGTTTTTATTTATTTTAGTCGGGCGTTTTTAGTGAGTTTAGTAGGTTTTCCAAGAAAGAGGCGACTTTCTTGGAGGACAATGCTCAAGGGGCTATAAATAGAATATTAGCCATCTCTTTTAGGGTGTGCATTTGGGAGCCACCACCCCAGGGGAGCTCACCTGGGGTGGATCATTATCTTGTAATCTTTTATCACTATCAATGAAACATTTCTATTGTTCAAATCTTTGTTTTTATCTTTCTAGTGTTTATTTATGGTTCACAAATCACACGTCTCGTATTATTTACCGAATCAAAACTGAAACCGGATCTTTACGGGACTATCATAAAAGATTGGATAACCTTTGATTGATGGTAGTGTATAATGGCATTAGAAGGTGGTTTCCAGCAACTTAGCGTGAAGGAACATGTGGGAGGCGGTGGAAGATATTCTTAATTTTATTATTATTGTTGGTGGTGGCCGGAATTGTTTAATCGAGGTCTGTCTAATCCTCAATGTGTTCATGGGATTGAAGTTGTTCGTTCGCAGAATTTGATGGGATTAGAAGTTGCTGCTGCGGAGGTTGATGAATTTAAAGCAGAGGGTGCAGTCAAAGAACAGCCAGCTGCAACCGAGTGGAACCAGGCGAAAGATGGTGGTGCACGGTGGTATATTTTTGGTCCGATGTTATCTCCGGTAAGTCATGTCGGCTGGAATGTTGGAATGAAGGTTTGGATGATGGTAGATGATGTTGGCGGCTGTAAAGTGTCGGCTAAGGTTTGGAAGTTGACAGCTTGCATGGGCTTAATTGAAACATGGGCCTATTGATTTGTTAATTATTATTGGATCATTACTAAATTCTCTGGGCCCACTATATGTTGGAATGAAGAATTATGGTGGATATCATCCCCACGAGCCGGTATTGTGGCGCCTACGTGGCGGCCCATCCTCGTGGGGATGAGCCTCACCATACCCTTTAGTCTCAGTAATCAGTTTAAAATGTTAGATTGAACGGTTGGATTTAGATTGAAAAATGTTGTTGTTGCCATTGCATTTCAACCAAGAGAAACAGACAAAATAGCAGCCAGTTATGTCAAATAGGTAATTCAAGATATTTTTTTTGGTTGTCCTCTGGTGGAAAGTGTTTGGGATTACTTTATTGGGCTAGAATGTTACAAGTTTAAATTATTAATTTGGGCTTGCTTTCTTTGGGCCGTATTAGGCTAAGGTAAGATTGGTATTTAATTTGGCCAAGAGTATCAAGATTTTATTTGTGGTATAGATTTTATTTGGGCTGTGAAATTATAGATATGAATTTGGTTTGGATATTTGGGCCGGGTGTTACAAGTTTATATATGGGCCTAGAGTATTGATCAGTTTTTGGCCGAGATTTTTGGGCCGCGAACAAGACTGGGCCAGGGATTTTATGATATATTTCGGGCTGTCAATTTTTATGGTATTGGGTGACTTTAGCGGTGGATCAGGAACCCAATGCAATCTGAAAAAATTAAAGATCCCCACAAGGAAGCTAATTATTTAATTTTTATCATTGAAGTTCGAACCCTATCATATGCATATTAGAGTTTTATCATTAATAAGATACGAAGCTTTGATTGACAAGATATAGGAGGGTCTACATTTGCGAGGGAAAACGACAATGAAAATTTTGGGTATTTAGCCGATTTGTGAAGATTCGAAGACAACGTCCGATGTATTTTTGAAGATCATTTGAAGAATTAATAGCGTCATTCTCGTGGGAAAATTGGTGGGTCAAAATGGAGAATGATGTTACCAATTAATGTGACGTTATTTTGTGACTTTATTGTTTGTATAGGATGGCGTTTTAATTTATTTTAGTCGGGAGTTTTTAGTGAGTTTAGTAGGTTTTCCAAGCAGGAGGCGGCTTGCTTGGAGGACAATGCTCAAGGGGCTATACATAGAATATTAGCCATCTCTTTTAGGGTGTGCATCCGGGAGCCACCACCCCGGGGGAGCTCACCCGGGGTGGATCATTATCTTGTAATCTTTTATCACTATCAATGAAACATTTCTATTGTTCAAATATTTGTTCTTATCTTTCTAGTTTTATTTATGGTTCACAAGTCACCCGTCTCGTATTATTTACCGAATCGAAACTGAAACCAGATCTTTACGGTTCTATCAATAATGATTTGCATAAGATGAATACAATTAGCCCCCAAATCTCACTCTAAAGTGTGCTCTCCTAAAACCCTAATCATCTCTTTCTATTTATAGCCTAAACAACTTAAAGCTAATTACATTTAAGTCCCTAGAGATAATAACTTACTAAAAGAGGCATTAAAAATGAAAACTAATTAACTTACGAAAATAAATATATTTTGTCTAAACAAAATATATTTAATTAACCAAATCAACATAGCTGTCATACCTCGAACTTTCACACGTCATATCTTTCTTCGATCTTCTTGTGTTTACTCGCGTGTTGACTTTGACTTCTTTGCGTTGATTTTGACTTGTTTTGTTGATAACATTAGACTACACGTTTTAGACCCAACAATTAGCCCCCAAATCTCACTCTAAAGTGTATTCTCCTAAAACCCTAATCATCTCTTTCTATTTATAGTCTAAATAACTTTAGGCTAATTACATTTAAGTCCCTAGAGATAATAACTTACTAAATGTGGCAGTAAACATGAAAACTAATTAACTTAAGAAAATAAATATATTTTGTCTAAACAAAATATATTTAATTAACCAAAGCAATATAACTGTCATATCTCGAACTTTCACACGCCATATCTTTTCTTCGATCTTCTCGTGTCGACTTGCGTGTTG
Source organism: Helianthus tuberosus (assembly GCA_030545235.1). Lineage (NCBI taxonomy): Eukaryota > Viridiplantae > Streptophyta > Magnoliopsida > Asterales > Asteraceae > Helianthus > Helianthus tuberosus. Next base: position 13,957,604 of record CM060402.1, on the reverse strand, counting down.
ACTTTGACTTTTTTGCGTTGACTTTGACTTGTTTTGTTGATAACATTAGACTACACGTTTTAGACCCAACAATCTCTCCCTTATACTAAAACGTGTAGTCTAATGTTATCAACAAAACAAGTCAAAGTCAACGCAAAGAAGTCAAAGTCAACACGCAAGTCGACACAAGAAGATTGAAGAAAGATATGGCGTGTGAAAGTTCGAGATATGACAGTTATATTTCTTTGGTTAATTAAATATATTTTGTTTAGACAAAATATATTTATTTTCTTAAGTTAATTAGTTTTCATGTTTAATGCCTCTTTTTGTAAGTTATTATCTCTAGGGACTTAAATGTAATTAGCCTAAAGTTGTTTAGGCTATAAATAGAAAGAGATGATTAGGGTTTTAGGAGAACACACTTTAGAGTGAGATTTGGGGCCTAATTTTATTCATCTTATGCAAATCATTATTCAAGGGTTTTCAAGTTTATTTTCTGTGTGTTCATCTTGATTTCTTTATCAAAATCAGATTTTTGGCTCAATTTGATCCTACATAAACAACTTGGTAATAATTATTAGAACATGTGTAAATATGTTCGGCTAGTCAAATCCAGTATTAGGATCGGTCCGCAACCGAAAGTCGCGAAGTTTGACTTCTGCGTTGACTTTTGATTCTGATCCGATTTAGAATAGTTTGCTACTGATTTAAAGTTGCATTATGATCGTAATATTATGTAGCATAACCCTCTGAGGTTATAATACACGATCATAATCATATTCTGAGTTTTTGCACAAGATTCGTTAATATGCCATACTTTGACTAATCGCCTATTTGCAAATTATAAGGTTATAATGGATAACGAACTTGTAAATGACTTATGTACTAATATGTTAATGTAATTAACATATTTTGACGTCATTAAACTGATCATAAACTGAGTTTTCATATAATGTCATAATTAGGTTTTAAAATGACCAAAGTGCCCTTTCGGCACATTGAATGGGTTTAAACATAACTTCTTATATCAAACTCATTACCTACTGATATAATATCATAATTAGAATATTTTGGGATATCAAATCGGTTCATAATCTGAGTTTAGGTACAAGTTCTTGTATTATGGCCTTAAATGGCGAAAATGCCTTTTTGGCACTTAAAATGATTTTAAATCATAAATGTGATGCAAAACTAGTTACCTATTGTTATGAAATTATAAATAAAATATTTTGTCACTAAGAATTTGTTCATAACTTCAGTTTTGATAAAAGATCGCAAACATCGTCATTTAACGACTAAAACACCATTTTGGTGCATAATATGCTTTTAAACCATATTTATCAATCAAGACTTGTTACCTACTGATTTTATAACTTATTTAAAATGCTTTTACAGTAGGTACATGTTTACAACTCAGATTCCCAAATAAGTTTTCAAATTATGTTTCAGAAGACCAAAATGCCCCTACGGTGCATAGTTTGGTCTTAAATCATAAAACGCACATATGTTTGATATCCTACTGATATTATATCACAAATAAAGTATTTTTCCAGAATGATTATGTTTATAACATCAGTTTATGTCACACCCTCAAAATTTCCACATGTGGAGTATTACCGCGAGGCGTGCGACTACCCTGGATGCAACCACTATTTATTTTGAACAGTTTACGAAGTGTGTAAAACTATTCCAAATGATACAATTGGTGATTTGGTTTAAAATTTTAAAAAAGTGTACTTTATGTTTGCAGCGGAAATGTAAAATAAACTTATCACAGTTAGAAACCACAATTTAAACAAATGTACAAAACGTACCACTTTCCAAACCACACACACTCCATCCGTTTGCAACGTCCGTCCGCAGCTGTACCTGTAGATCTGCAAGCATGCAGTAGCGTGTCAACAAAAACTTGGCGAGTTCAAAGTTGTTTAGTGTTGTTCGAAAAGCGTAAGTTTGTTAGATTACTCTGTTTTTTTTAGAAAACATGCCATGGGGAGCTACCGCATTGTTTTAAACTACTAGACTCGTACCATACTGACTACTGACTGTAGTTATGTTTAGTGCCCCGAGTCAATGTCTTTCGTCATTGACTAAGTGCCCAAGTATATTAGTCCACGCCTGTCCTCAGTGACACGGTATGAGGCCTGTCAAACCTAATAGCGCTATTTAACTAGTATCCCGTTCGCCATGGGCCCGACGATTAATCGGTATAAAAATGTGTGGGGACTATCAGATAGAGTTCCGTCTAGTCCGCTTAAGACATGTAATATAAATAACAGTTTCCGTCCCTCACCAAGGGGACAAGGTTGTACGTATTCTACCCAAGGAGAATACGCAGGTTGCATCCCACCTATGGGGGATAGTTGTTGTTTGACCCATTCCCAAACCACCGGGAATTGCATGCTTTTAAGAAAAGTGTGAACTCACCTTAGATTAGCCCGGCAGATTAAGTTATGGAAAGAAATATATGAGGGGGAACCGGTCAATCACGTCCTAACATGATTACCGTTTAAGGGTTAGTGGGTGTGCTCGCGCGGAAACACGAATCCTACACGTATCTTGCACGTAGCACATTTTATCATACAATACTAAATATCATGCATGCATTTATCACGACATAGCTTAGCGACAACACAAGTGTCACGAAAGACTTCAAATGCTTTTCTATAAAAATTCAGCAATATAGTGCATTTTCGGACAGTTTTCAGAGTGTTATCCGGAATATTTCGTGTAAAGAAAAATTCCCAAAAAATTACAGGATGTGTCAATCGAAGCATCGACTATTGTGTAAAAATTTGGTGACCAAACTCGTTACGGATTTTGCGTGACAAATCTTGCGCCAAACAGTGATCAGATTCGTGGCAATCTGACCACGTTTGGCGAATTATATATTAAAAAAATTTCGTTTATCCGACTGATGAAATTACAATTGGAGGTTTGCGCAGACACTTAAGAGCATCTACTGTAAAATTTTCAAGTCTAAACAGTAAACACATACCAAGTTATGACATGAAACGTGAGCAGCATTTTCTGTAGAAAAACGCAGCTTTAATTGCTGAAACTAATTAATTTGTTTAAAATATCAAACGATGTCCAAAAATCATGATTCTAGCGCTATTAGAAGTGTATTTCGAAATAACACGTTATAGACTCAAGAAAATTCAGATTTCGTTATATTATGACCTGGTTACAGCCGATTAAAGTCGGCTGTAACTGCTGGACAGATTCTGTTCTCGCTACCCGACCTCTCCAACCGAATAACTAATGCACCCGACGACCCGTAATGTTCATTTACAGCAGATTAGAATCATTATACGCCATTAACAGTTGCTAATACATAGAGATTTGCAGGTTTTCTATAACAAGACACGTCCAACCGAGCACGTTCACGTACACTAAGAGAACTACCCAAATGCATATAAGTCATTCATGAAGAGATTCGTGCACACATGCTCGAAACGCCACACATCTTCTCGGGTTGCACACCCATATACATCCCACCTACGAGTTTCATGGTTTATGACGAAATCAAACCGGAATTCTCATTCATACAGTCAAGTACAAAAGATTTCATGCTTAAACATAATCATCTATAACAGTTCACTCATATATTACTATACATGCATGGCTATTAACAGTTACATGAAAACCACTCAATCTCATGGGTACATACACAGTCACAGTTTGTTCATATATATTTTCCATCGTCAACCCGTAACGTGTCCATACACCTTCATGTAATCTACGACCATATATTTACATATATATTCAGATAAACAAGTTCTGGTTAATAGTAATGATACCCGTTCAGGAAGTCACGTTTATACATATCATCCCTTATATATTTTCATACTCCACATGTCTACGAACATATGTATTTACGCATGCATATAGATTCATACACCCTAACCAAGTTTGCAAACACATATATTATGGCATGATACCACGTAACATGAATTCACAACTCAACCGAAACCGTGACAAAGAAACCGCGATAAAAGTGTTAGTTTAAAGAGTTACGGACGAGGCAGAGGGATCTTACCGGGCGATCGGTGGCTGTGCTCCGGCTGAAAAGAGGGTGGTGGTGGCTGCCGTAAGTCGTTAGGGTGGAACTAGGGTTTTCGGTGAGAGAGACGACGAGGGGAGTTGGGAGGCGGGTTGGGTGTTAATAAAATGTTAGATATATATATATATATATTCTTTTGCATAAGGGTCCCTCAACAATTAAAATGTTACGAACTTGGGTAAGGGTTTTGTAGACTAGTACTCATGGTTCGGTGGGTTTGCTTGGGCCACAAATCGTTTGGTTGCGTAGGATGGGTTCAGATGGGGATATACACACTTTATAGTAACCGTTATAGTAAACCATACATATACACACATTATAATATACATAGTAACGGATATATGCGAAACCAAAGTTCGTGTTTTATGAAATATACAAGAAATCGACTCAGGGAAAAGTATTTTTTTTCGGGATGTCACATTATCCCCAAGTTGAAAGAATTTTCGTCCCGAAAATTTAGCATGCAGTCACTGAAGAAGCTAGTGTGGTTGAGCGTTTTCACGGGGTGTCACATCATCCCCCAGTTGATTAGGAATTTCGTCCCGAAATTTAGTAGTAGCTTCAACACTGGATGCATTGTTCTTAGACAACTGAGGATTCTTGCTCATCATTTGATCTTCTCGTTCCCAGGTAAACTCTGGACCACGACAGGAGTTCCAACGAACTCGAACTGTAGGTATCTTGCTACGTTTAAGAGTTTTGACTTCCCGGTCCATGATCTCCACCGGTTCTTCGATGAAATGTAGCTGGTCATCGATCGTGAGTTCCTTGAAAGGAACAATGAGAGTCTCATCTGACAGACACTTCTTCAGATTTGACACGTCGAAAACGTTGTGTACACCACTGAGCACTTCTGGCAGGTTCAGAGTATACGCCACTGTGCCGATTTTCTCAGTGATTTCAAATGGTCTGACGTAACGCGGATTAAGCTTGCCCCGTTTGCCAAAATGAACCACACCTTTCCAAGGTGAGACTTTTAGTAGAACCCGGTCCCCGACCTGGAATTCTAGAGGTTTCCTACGCTTATCAGCGTAGCTCTTTTAACGGTCATGAGCTGCCGCCATTCGTTGTCTGATTTGGGCAATTTTCTCCGTTGTGTCGAGTACAAGTTTTGGGCCAGTGATTTGGCTGTCGCCAACTTCAGCCCAACATAAAGGTGATCGGCATTTCCGTCCGTACAAAGCCTCGAACGGAGCAGCATTAATACTTGTATGGTAGCTATTATTGTATGAGAACTCAACCAAAGGCAGGTGCCTCTCCCAGCCGTTAACAAAATCCATAACACATGCTCGCAACATGTCTTCAAGGGTTTGGATGGTGCGCTCAGTTTGACCATCCGTTTGCGGGTGATAAGCAGTGCTCATGTCTAGACGCGAGCCAAAGGATTTGTGCATCGCTTGCCACAATTCAGATGCAAAACGCGGGTCACGATCAGAGATGATGGAAGTTGGCACTCCGTGTCTAGCAACTACTTCCTTCAAATAGATATATGCGAGTATCGAAAATTTGTCAGTTTCCTTGATCGCTAGGTAGTGCGCAGATTTAGTCTGCCGATCTACGATCACCCAGATGGTGTCGTTCCCTCGTTGTGATTTGGGTAACCAGATGACGAAATCCATGAAAATTTGCTCCCATTTCCACGTTGGTATCTCTGGTTGTTGTAGTAATCCTGATGGCTTTTGGTATTCGATCCTGACCATAGCACTGGTTAAGCATTTTCTACCATAGGTTATTATGATAGCTTTCATGTGGGGCCACCAGTACAATGTCTTGAGATCATGGTACATCTTGTTTGAACCAGGGTGTACTGAGTAGCGAGCAATAAATTCATCAATGCCCCGGACAGGATAGGATAGGATGGAAGCACCTCCCAGCTTACCTTTTAATTGCTAGACTTGCGAATTCCTGAGCATCTTTCGAGTTAAAGCTGTGAGGGATTGTGTATGCGATCGGGAAAAGCGGGCTTCGTGACGTTAAAAGTCGTACGTTGAAAACTTAACGTGAGGTTGTTTGTGTTATAGAAGTTCCAGGGTAAGGCGTAGGTGTCAATAGGATTCCTACTGGTTCGTGGAGTAGACTCGAATGTCATCGAAGAAAGCAAGGGACAAATCTGTCAAGGCGGGGTAAATTCGAATGTCGTGACTGAGAACTTGTATTGGTCGTATTGAATTTTAAGGACAGTGGCTTGTGATATCTTCATATCTATGGTATCTCTGGCTCGTTACTCCTCGAGTGACGTTCGTAGAGAGTAACTTATCCAAGCTAGGGTTCACGCAGAATGTCGTTGGGATAAGAATCATAGAATTCGAGAAATATATTGTGAATAGATGTGAAAACATGCAAAAAGGTTAGTCGTAATCAATGCGTAAATGTTTAAGGATAGGTAACAAAGGTTTACCTGATGTCGAGGATATAGCTGGTCGTACGCAAGTTGTATGAGGTTAAAATAAAGAATGCCGTTTATCGATAAGAAGTATTGCGTCGATGTAGTTAGCATAACATGAACTAACTAGAGAAGGAAGGTCGTCATACGGGTTTGAGGGGCTAAGGTTCACTGAAATGTTCGACAGGATGTTTTAAGCGGGGTCGTGTATGAAAGGGAAGTAGTTTATCTTGATTCATGATCTCTAAATGAGTTTGTGATTCTCCAACCAGTAAGTAACCAATTTCGGATGGACTGTCTAGGTCGTGCGGATAAGTCCGAAGTAGTGCTTGTGTCGTCGAGGAGTTTCAATCTGAGAATGCGAAAACATGTTTGAAAGGGTATGATCGAATCAACAAGTCACCAATTTCGAGGTTCAAGAGGTTTATCAACCGGGAGTCGAGCTTGCCGAATCCCTAAACTAGAGAGAAAACTTATTAGGGTTTCTATATGAAGAAGGACATCATATTATCGCGATAAAGGAATGATAGACATGCCTAAGTTAGTAATGGAAATAAGGCATCGCCTTAAACAATAAACGTTGGTTCGTATGAAAGCTAGCGATAAGACTTACATAACCAAAAAAGTTATCATGGGATAACGGTTCTTTCAATAAAGTAAACGTTTAGATCATCGAGCTCGTCTGTGAGTTGACTAATCCGTGTCTTCATCGTCATATATTCTCCAAACCCGTTGATTTATAAGAACAATATCACTTTGTTGAGTTGAGGTATGCAGAGGTGTAAGGTTAGGTTCGACTACGAATTAACCACGTAACAGGGAATTAGGAGAATCTGCTTCGTGATCGATGGGAATGCGATGTGAGTGTTAGCACTGCCATGAGAAGTATACACCGCATACGCTTCTCATATTCAAGCCATGCAAACAGGAATCTGAGGAGTGTAGACCTACTAGGACACTTCCAAACATTTGTCAAGAATCCTGATCATCAGTTGGATTAGAGAACGAGCCTCACCACTCGAGTTGGGAAAAGTATTGCGTGAATAAAAAGGATGTGAATGACGCGGTCGATCCTTCTAATACTTGTTAACTGCTTCACGTCCTACTCTTGGTTTTGGGTGTGTCGTAAACCACTTCGCATTTCGAGCGCTAATGTCTATAGTTGCTTCGTATATGGGACCAAGTTGTCGTGCTGTCGCACCTTAACAGTTGTTCCTCTAATAGCTCGTGATATAGGAACAAATCTCCTTCATCGTTTCGCTTTCGTGACTTCCTTCTAGGATCCGTAGTAGGGTCTTAATTGTCCATCGCGTCGGTTTATCCTTGTCGAGTAATGTGATTGGAAAAGGTGTGGACGAGGGTTATGAACAACTGGTTTCTCATACTTTGCGTGTTGTGTTGTGATGTCAAATCAAGGTAAGGAGAATTCATGCTTCCCTATGATATATCATGTTTGTAATCTTTGTTTACGTATGAGTTACGGTGTTAAATACTAAATATACACATCTATACATATACCATACCCAAGTAAAGGTCAAATAGTACAATTACCATGTAAGAAGCTGAGTCTGTCGAACCTTGCAAATCTAGAGTGTGATGTTGTGGTTTCTTCTTGAAGAACGGTTATAGTCTGGTTTCCATATAAAAATATTTTATTTCTCCACCAAATATTTTATGTTCTAAACATAGTTCACTATAACTAATGGCTCTGATACCAATCTGTCACACCCTTAAAATTTCCACATGCAGAGTATTACCGCGAGGTGTGCGACTGCCCAGGATCCAACAACTAATTATTTTGAACCGTTTACGAAGTGTGTAAAACTATTCCAAATGATACAATTTGTGATTTGGTTTAAAAGTTTAAAAAATGTACTTTATGTTTGCAGCGGAAATGTAAAATAAACTTATCACCGTTAGAAACCACAATTTAAACAAATGTACAAAACGTACCACTTTCCAAACCACACACCCTCCATCCGTTTGCAACGTCCGTCCGAAGCTGTACCTGTAGATTTGCAAGCATGCAGTAGCTTGTCAACATAAAGTTGGCGAGTTCACAGTTGTTTAGTGTTGTTCCAAAAATGTAAGTTTGTTAAATTACTCTGTTTTAGAAAACATGTCATGGGGAGCTACCCCATTGTTTTAAACTACTATACTCGTACCATACCGACTACTGACTGTAGTTATGTTTAGTGCCCCGAGTCAATGTCTATCGTCATTGACTAAGTGCCCAAGTATATTAGTCCACGCCCATCCTCTGCGGCACGGTGTGAGGCTTGTAAAACCTAATAGCGCTATTTAACTAATAACCCTTTCGCCATTGGCCCGACGATTAATCGGTATAAAAATGTGTGGGGACTTTTAGATAGAGTTTCGTCTAGTGCGCTTAAGACATGTAATATAAATAACAGTTTCCGTCCCTCACCAGGGGGACGAGATTGTACGTATTCTACCCAAGGAGAATACGCAGGTTGCATCCCACCCAAGGTGAATAGTTGTTGTTTGTACCATTCCCAAACCATCGGGAATTGCATGCTTTTAAGAAAAGTGTGAACTCACCTTAGATTAGCTCGGGAGATTAAGTAATGGAAAGAAATCGCGAGGTGGAACCGGTCAATCACGTTATAACATGATTACTGTTTAAGGGTTAGTGGGTGTGTTCATGCGGAAACACGAATCTTACACGTATCTAACACGTAGCACATTTTATCATACAATACTAAATATCATGCATGCATTTATCACGACATAGCTTAGTGACAATAGGAGTGTCAAGAAAGACTCAAAATGCTCCTCAATAAAAATTCAGCAATATAATGCATTTTCGGACAGTTTTCGGAGTGTTATCCGGAATATTTTGTGTACAGAAAAATTCCTAGAAAATTACAGGACGTGTCAATCGAAGCATCGACTAATGTGTAAAAATTTGATGACCAAACTACTTACGGATTTTACGTGACAAATCTTGCGCCAAACAGTGATCAGATTCATCGCAATCTGACCATGTTTGCCGAATTATTTATTTAAAAATCTATGTTTATCCGATTACGAAATTCCAGTTGAAGGTTTGCACAGACACTTAATAGCATTTACGGTAACAGTTTCAAGTCTAAACAGTAAACACATACGAAGTTATGACATGAAACGTGAGCTGCGTTTTCTACAGAAAACACAACTTTAATTGCTGAAATGAATTAATTTGTTTAAAATATCAAAGATGTCCAAAAATCATGATTCCAGCGCCATTAGAAGCACATTTCGAAATAACATGATATAGAATCAAGAAAATCCAGATTTCGTTATATTTTGACCTGGTTACAGCCAATTAAAGTGGGCTGTAACTGCCAGACAGATTCTGTTCTCGCTACCCGACCTCCCTAACCGAATAACTAATGCACCCGACGAACCGTAACGTTCATTTACAGCAGATTAGAATCATTATAAGCCATTAACAGTTGCTTATACAGAGATTAGCAGGTTTTCTATAACAAGACACGTCCAACCGAGCACGTTCACGTACACTAAGAGAACTACCCAAATTCATATAAGTCATTCATGAAGAAATTCGTGCACACATGCTCAAAACGCCATACAACTTCTCGGGTTGCATAACCATATACATCTAACACACAGATTCACCTACGAGTTTCATGGTTTATGACGAAATCGAATCGGAATTCTCATTCATACATTCAAGTACAAAAGCTTTCATGCTTAAACATAATCATCTATAAGCGTTCACTCATATATTATTATACATACATGGCTATTAACAGTTACATGAAAACCACTCAATGTCATGGGTACATACACAGTCACAGTTCGTTCATATATATTCGCCATCGTCAACCCGTAACGTGTCCACACACCTTCATGTAATCTACGACCATATATTTACATATATATTCTGATCAACAAGTTCTGATTAATCGTAATGATACCCGTTCAGGCAGTCACATTTATACATATCATCCCTTATATATTTTCATACTCTACATGTCTATGAACATATGTATTTACGCACGCATACAGATTCATACACCCTAACCAAGTTTGCAAACACACACACACACACACACACACACACACACACATATATATATATATATTATGGCATTATACCACGTAACATGAATTCACAACTCAACCGAAACCGTGACGAAGAAACCGCAACAAAAGTGTTAGTTTAAAGAGTTACGGACGAGGGAGAGGGATCTTACCGGGCGATCGGTGGCTGTGCTCAGGCTAAAAAGAGGGTGGTGGTGGCTGCCGTAAGTCGTTAGGGTGGAACTAGGGTTTTCGGTGAGAGAGACGACGAGGGGAGTTGGGAGGCGGGTTGGGTATTTATAAAATGTATTTATAAAACGCCCTTATGAGGCATAGTTTGATTCGAAAACTTTAATGAGCATGTAAGTTGATATCCTACTGATATTACAACTTATTTAAAGTATATTGGCATATAGAACTTGTTCATGACTCATCCGGTTACCCGTTATCGGTTATACGTGTACGGTTAGGCTTATTTAACTAGTTTACATAAGTTTACCGAAACGGGTTTAACCTTATCATTTTTATCTCAATTTCCAGAATGTTATGTGTTTACCCATATTATACAAATCTTAGTACTTGTTGGGTTTAAACTACGTTCTATTCCGGTTAATGCTTAATCAAGCGTATGCGTATCGTACAGTTTTCGATATTTCAGGCTAGTCGGTCTAAGTCTATGACTTGAATAAGACCCGTTAGCATTCTAATAGGTTATTTATACCATCATTCCAGACTAGAGCCTTTCAGTAAATTGCTACCTACTCTTGTCAATTGATTAAACGGCTGAGTTATTTATAAACCTTGCATTTATTAGACAAGTATTAGCTCAGGTAAATACTCTTAACCTATTTTCCCTATACGGGCTTGGGATACGGTAAATTATTACCGCTTGGTTGGGTATGGGATCATATGCTGGATTGTGGCTACAAAATCTTCATAACCCGTTTTAATATGTTTTGTCTGATAACTTAAACATTGGGGGTTAACGCGACCGTGTCCTAGATATCCATGGCTCATTTAACTTACTAATGGCCACGACTGAACGGGGTGTAGGCATACACTCGTCAGATGCTAATGCTTATACAAAATGTTTTCTTACCCATTGATCAGGGGATACCCCTTTGTGGGTTTAAGTGGTGTGTCGTTTAATCATGTCTCGGTGTTTAGTACTGGGCCCCATATGTATTGACAGACATGTAAAACTATATACATGATCATTTTGAATTGTCCCAAGTTATTTATAAAACAAGTGCCTTGTGCATTTAAATCAATTTTGAAAATGTTTTAAAAATGTGTCGGTTGATTGTATTTACCAGTGAAAACTGACGTATTTTCAAAAGACTAAGTTATAGGTACAAATAAGTAAATAGGCTGGAAGCTGCTCGGTAATGCTAGAAGAGGAATTGGAACTCCTTTGCATAAGCCTATTAGCCTGTTGATCTCCCTCTTATATATTTATTGATCCGCCTGTGGATTTTATTACAAACAAGTCTGTATTAATATTTGAACATTTGGACACTTACGTTTGTAATAACATTTTATACTCCAAGACTTCCGCTGTGCTATCTGTGATTATTTGACTATAACGATACCAATCTTATGTCACGATACTCCCCACCTGGGCCCACCGAGATTTGTGGTAAATATCGGGGTGTGACACTTCTAGATAATGAAACTGTGCCCAAAAGACGACGAAGAGACTCCAACTCGCTAACCTCGTCCACAGAGGTCGGATCATGTTTCCAGAGCCATAAGCCGCACCTTTCCAGACGATCCTTGATGTTACACCCGGTCATAGCGGAAGCGCGAGGGGTGATCTGATTGATTCTAATTGTATACAATATAAGTGAACATACTAAATGAATAAAAACAAGCTCCAATGCCATTGCCATAACCATTTCAAAAACACAACATAAGTTTAGTATATTGTTTAGAAACCATCAAATGAACATATGTTGTCATAGTATCGAATATCAAAATGCAAATTTTAAAATGTTAAGGCTTTGACCACTATATCACCGCAAGGAGGCGGTATATAACGGACAACCCTTCAAAACATAGCATGGAGTCCTGACACTTGCTTTCTTGACTGAAATCCCTGCATGGTCCACTAATTCTCTGAAATACATGTTAAGTTGAAAAAGTCAACAAAAGTTGGCGAGTTCATGCATTTTAGTTGTATAAGATGAATCCGTAAAATGTGAGATGTATTTGTATGAAAACCGGTATGTAAAGCGTCAATGAAATCATTGATCATTAATGTTTTGCAAGGACATTAATATGTGTGACGACATAGGAAGCAATCCAAACCGAGACGATTTTTGCGTCGATTACCCTTGACTGTGACACAAATGCACTCTTCCGTGTGGGTCCTTGACCAAAAGTGGGGCTCGCTAAAACCCAATAGATCTAACCCTTTGTTCCTCGGTCTAAACTAGATTAATGGTGCTTAAGTACAACCCTATTCACACATGATCTAAGTTGTTTCATTCCCTAGCTTATCATACCATTGCACATGTATTTCCCCCAATAATTATAAAACTAAAAAGCATTTAAAATGAAAAGGGGACATGAACTCACTGAATTGCGTTCCGTAAATGCGTGTAAACTCACGTTCGGTTTCCTTGATTTGTATCACGACCTACAAACATCCTAGATTCGTTAGACACTTCGGTCTTTGTAATGACTTATGTACAAGTCTTCCATTTTGAATATTTATTAAGGCTTGTATGGAATTGTTATTCATTGAATTGTGTTTTAGATGAATTAATTGATAAATTGTTAATATATATTCCACCAAATGTATATATATTCTAGTATCTTGTGAGTTGCATTAACGGGCCTAGCCTTCTTGACTTCGTGTCTCGCACGAGTAAGTTGTATGTGTCCACAACACTTGTAGGGCCGTGCCCTTCTTGTAGTCGGGTCTCCCCCGTTTGGGCCGATGGATGTTAGAAATGGTATATATTTTATATGCTTAAAATATTTCTCTTGTTTAACCGTGATTCACAACCATCATCTAAGTGTATGTGCATATATAGTTCCCAAAATTTATATATAGTTTCAAGTTTGATATGTTTGTCAAAATATTATATTTTAACTCGTATTATTTGTATGCACTATTTTATATAGTATTTGTAGTTACCATGGGTTTGTTAAAAATAATCTACTTTTAACAAGTCTAGCTACATAAATATTTATGTGCATATTCTTGTAGTATACATGGCCAATGTAGTATTTGTTAAGTATTATACATGGGTATATTCCCAAGTATGGGCATACTTGTATTATGAGCATTTGTGTACATAACTATGTATCCTCGTGATTATGTATAATACTTGTATAGTTGTATTTTCACCAAGTGTTGGTGATATAAGTTGGCATGAATTTGTACGCATAGGGATACGTAAATTCTTGTATTTATTATACGCGATTTCGTATTTTTAAAATATATATATTTTAAGATGTGTCCATATGAATATATATCTTATGCTTGGTAAATGTATGTATTTTTATTCATCTTAAAAATAATCCATTTTTAAGATTTGTTCTAAAAATATATATATATTTTCAGTTTTCCACCAAAATAATATATTTTAAGATGTTGTGAAATATATATATCTTTATATACTAAAAAATAATACATTTTTAAGATCGACCAAAATGTGATATATTTTGTACACTTGTAAAATATATTTTGTCACCTGTTCGGTTTTGGAAGTGTAATTTATCAAGCTTCGATATAATATATATTTTAGTCCGAAAGACTTATATAGTACGTGAAATTTTCCAAGTGTCCGAAAGACTTCGGGAAATTCTTTTATTATAGGAATATCTGTCAGTTTTGGATCCTCGGCTTTCTTTTCGACGACATGTACTAGAAAGGCTATGCAACCTTTCCGTAAGCACTCCCGTGCCTTCATGCAATTGATGATCCGAAATGGTGTGTCGCGCTTCTCTCTATGGATAACAAGTGTCTCCTTGTTCCGTAGTGGAAGGCGAATGATCTTCTCATGACATATGACTTCGGCTCGGTTATCGGATAGCCAATCCATGCCAACCACTACGTCGAAACTACCTAACTGAACGGGTAAGAGATCGATATTGAATTTTCTCTCGACAAGTTCCGAAGAACATCCCTTAACAACTTCCCCCGACTCGACTAATTTACCGTTTGCCAATTCTATAGAGTATGGAACGTCTAGTTTACTTGATTCTATGCCAAGTATATTTTTAAATTCGGTAGAAATAAAGCTAAAATCAGCACCAGTATCAAATAATATGGATGCGAAATGATTGTTGATGAGAAGCGTACCAGTGACCATGTTGGGGTCTTGGCGTGCGTCTTTTGCTCCGATCCCAAAAGCTCTACCGTGACCTTGATTTTCTTTAGGACAATCCTTCCTAAAGTGGTCCTTGCTACCGCAACCATAACACCCTTGCCCATGCCGTTGCCATTTCCGTTTCCATTCCTATTACCATTACCATTTCCATTCCCGTTACCATTCCCATTTCCCGCTCCTCCCCCAGTTCCAGTTGCCCAACACGCTTCAGTACGGTGGCCATTCTTGCCACACTTATCACATTTGATAACTCGACAAGCACCCAAATGGTGGTACTTGCATCGATTGCACTTGGGCAAGGTACCCCCATATTTCTTAGGGAAAGTTTCGTTTGTGGCTGCAAACGCCCTTGCATCCTTAGGCGGGTTAGTCTCTATTTTTTTGTTGTTATTGTTGGTGGTGTTGTTGTTGTTCAAACGAGTTCCCTTCTTAAAGTTCGAGTACTTCCTTTTTCCATCACTGGAAGACTCGACATGAGATTCCTTTTTCTCAGCCCCTTTTAAAGACAATTTCTTCATCCTGACCGCGTCTTCAATGAGACTCACAGCTAAGTCACAACCTGAGTGATAGTAGCGGGATTAGCCGAAGTAACCAGGCTTTGAATTTCAGGAGCTAGACCCTAGATATAGCGTTCAATACATTTGAATTCCGGTGTTACAAGATAAGGGATCACGCGAGATAGGTCATGAAACCTTTGCGTTTATCCCGTAATGTCTACCCCGAGCATGGTAAGATTCCAGAATTCAGTCTCTAATTTCTGGAGTTCAGCCCAAGAATAGTATTTTTCCCTCATTCTTTCTTTCAATTCTTCCCACGTCATTCCATAAGCAGCATTGTCGCCCAGAGTTTGCACTTGTAGATTCCACCAAGTAAGGGCCTCATCAACAAACAGGCCAGTGACAAAGGTAACATGTTGATCTGCAGAACATCGGCTCATTCGGATGGTTGAATCCGTTTTCTCGGTCCAGTGCACAAAATCCACGGCACCGCCGGTGCCATCATAGTTCAATGGCTTGCAGTCCAGAAACTGCTTGTATGTGCACCCTGAAATTTGCAATAAACGGATTATGAATCAGTGAACGGTGAAACAGTTAAATAGATCATAAAAGAATTGGTTAAGTTGTAACAAAATAACTAAATATTACCATTGGCATTGTTTCCTCCAGAACAAGTATAACCAGTAGCTAAAATGCATCACAACGAAGACATCGAGATTTTATACATAATAAGACAACTTGTTACATCATTGTTTTGTAAAGGAAACAAAATGTACTCGGGCTACATCACCCGAGCTTACAAGTTTAATACATATAAAATAGCAAAAACTTCCTTCACATAAGTGGTCTTCAGTCTCCCAGTTGTCTTCAAAACTTGATGCATAGTCTTCACCAAAAACGGGTATCTAATTCCCGTGTCCAAAAGTACCTGCAAAGGAAAGTCTAAAGTGCGACAGATGATTGTTGTGGTGTAGGAAATGCTAGGCTACGGAGGTGGGCAACCTCCTCCTCGAGCTCATAGACTCCACGGAGTAGCATGTCCACCTGCTGCTCGAGTGCCAGTACTCGGGTAGCAAGGTCAACTGGATGCATAGGAGGTGGCGGGGGTGATGTTGTGGGTGATGGTGAAGTTGGTGGTTGTGGTGTAGCTGGTGGTGAGTACGCTGGTGGGGGTGGTGGCATGGCATCCGCATGCTTCTCCAATTCATATACCCTTTTGTAAAGGATCTTGACCTAGAGCTCTATGGATAAGATGAGGTCATTGGTAGTGTAACCAGGGCGATGACAGGGGTGATAAGGATCCGATGTAAGCATGGTATATAGTGGTGAGTACCGAGTCGAGAGGTACTCGGCTGGAACCTGTGTGCATGGGCGAGGCGGCCGATGAGACAAGCCTGCCTCGTGGTGAGGAGATGGTGACCTGCGGGAGGTCTCACCAAGATGAGTGTGCTGAAACCGAAGTGGGTCATTGGCTAACGGCTGTATCCTAGCCAAATCGCCCACTGGCCTCGGGTAAGGTAGGGTATCATCAGTGGGGGTGAGGAGGTACGCACTAGGGTGGGTGTGGGAGCAGGACTCGGGGTGGGTGTGAGGGTAGCTGGTAAAGTAGATGAAACATCATCATCATCATCGGCTGGGTGTGCCTCTAGGCCAGCGGCCCAGAGTGTAGATGAGGTCACCGATGCTCTAGAGTGACCATCAAAGTCGGAGTAAGAGTCTGAGGAGATATCAATGACGGAAACTACTGGTGAAGCGACCTCAAAAATGGCCACATCGACGACCTCCTCGTCTCCGAGGTCCTCGTCTCCGAGGTCCTCGTCCACAAGCCCACGTGGAATACAGGAATGTCGTCATCGTCAAGATCGATGACAAAGGGTACGGCAACAAGTAGGATGGCGGGAAAAGGTATGACCTCGACTAGATGCTCACCCTCTGGGTGGCCAATGATAATGTTGGGTCAAAATGGAGAATGATGTTATCAATTACGCCGGCGTTATTTAGCGTCTTTATTGTTTATATTATGTGGCATTTTTATATGTAATAGTCGGATATTTTAGTGGATTTTAGTAGGTTTTCCAAGCAAGAGACGACTTGCTTGGAGAACAAGGCCCAGGGGCTATATATAGAGTACTACACCTCACTTGGAGGGTGTGCATTTGGTAGCCACCACCCCAGGGGAGCTCACCCAGGGTGGATCATTATCTTTTGTATTTGTTCATCACTTTCAATGAAACCATCCTTTTTACAATCATTAAAGTTTCTATCTTTCTTGTCTATTATCGTTTGTTCTTGGCTCGAATCACCGTCTCCATATTTTATACCAAACCGAGACTGAAATTGGATCTTTACGGGACTATCTTTTGGTATCAGAGCCTCGATAGCTCATTTCAGTTTTGGCTTGGTCGGTTCTACACCGGAAATCCACCGGAGAGGTTAAACGGTTGTAGATCTCTGTTTTGACAAAGTTTCTGATCTAGTATTTTTGTTGCTACTTCCAGAGTTTTTATTCTCCATGGTGGTGTTCAAAAACACACCTACTGTGTGTGTTTTCGTAGGGAGAATGACACATTAGTGAGAGAGAATCACCCTTTGTTTCCTCACAACCTCAGCACCTGTACCAGATTAAAACCCTCAAAGCCAAAACCCTAATTTCTAAACAACAAGCTGGCGGTGTAAGAGGGTGGTTGAGGTCTTTGAGGTTTTGAGATATGTCGCTGATGATGGAACAACGGTGGTGGTGCTGTGGGTCTGTGGAGGTGCTGAATTTGGTGAGGATTGAGGTGTATAAGTCTGAGGCTGAGTGCTTGTCGTCTTCCATGTCGGTGGTGGTGGTACACAGCAAAATCGGTGGTGGGAGAGGTGGCGGCCTACTAAAACCTTGTTGTTGTTGTTCTACAAATGTAAACCCTTTTCTATTTGGGTTTGTTCTCGGGCACAACAAGTTGGCGGCGGCTGCAATATTATCGTTTTCTCTGTGCTCTGAAACCCTAGAGGATCGACAGCTTTAACGGCGCCGAAGAAAGAAAAGGCTTCGCCGCCGTCGTCTAAGCCGACTAAGTCCGGCGATGGTAAGCAGAAGAATGACGGTCTGGGTGTTCTCTGCTCCGGCGCTGGCCGTTCCTACTCCGGCGTCTCCGTCGTGGTCATCGGTTCATAACGGTAGTTCTCCTGTTGTTTACGACACCGAAGGTCAGGGTAATGGTTCTTCATTGAACTAGTTGCTGATGATGTTAGCATAGAAGAGTTGTGGTGTTTACAAGTTTAGATATCCACAAAAGAACTAGGGTTTAGCAATGGAGATGATGGCGGCGTGTTTGAGGGTTTTAAACTCAGGCAAACAAAAGATTAGAGTGGAATGATTATCGGGTTCTGGTTATCAAGGTTTTCCGGTCGCCAATGATGTTTCAGATCGTCAGAATTTTTTTTTTCGGCCGGTGAAGTATCTCTGGTGACATTGGAGGACGGAGCATGGTTATTGTTCACTGATAAATGCTTATGGTTTGTTCTGGGGACTTTAAAGTTGAAGTCGGTTGGATTATTCAGGTTTGCGGCTAGGGTTACGTTTACACATTTGAATGGGCTTTGATTAGATGTTGGGCCCCATGATCTCATTTATTCATTTGCATCAATTGTTTTTGTGCCTTCCACGTGTTAGGCTGAATGATTAAAGAATCATTTAATTCAAGTATTCTTTAACAATATTACACAATCTCTGAATGGTAGATTTTTTTTTTGCGGGGCCCACCTACATATAAGGTAACTGGGCTTTGGAATTTAATTATGGGGCTGATTATATTTGGGCAGTTTGGATGCTTAGTGGCCAGGTGGGCTTCAAGTGTGAATTTATTTATTTTGGGTCGCGAACAAGACTGGGCCAGGGATTTTATGATATATTTCAGACCGTTGATTTTTATGGTATTGGGTGACTTTAGCGGTGGATCGGGAGCTTAATGCAATCTGACAGAATTGAAAATCCTTACAATGAAGCCAGTTATCTAATTTTTATCATTGATGTTTTAACCCTATCACATGCCTATTACAATTTTATTTTTTAATAAGATACGGAGCTTTGATTGACAAGATATAGGAGGGTCCACATTTGCGGGGGAAAACGACAATGAAGATTTTGGGTATTTAGCCAAATTGTGAAGATTCGAAGATAACGTTAGATTTATTTTTGAAGGCCATTAGAAGAATTGACAGCATCATTCTCGTGGGAATATTGTTGGGTCAAAATGGAGAATGATGTTATCAATTACGCCGGCGTTATTTAGCGTCTTTATTGTTTATATTATGTTCCGTTTTTATATGTAATAGTTGGATATTTTAGTGGATTTTAGTAGGTTTTCCAAGCAAGAGACGACTTGCTTGGAGAACAAGGCTCAGGGGCTATATATAGAGTACTACACCTCACTTGGAGGGTGTGCATTTGGGAGCCACCACCCCGGGGGAGCTCACCCAGGGTGGATCATTATCTTTTGTATTTGTTCATCACTTTCAATGAAATCATCCTTTTTACAATCATTAAAGTTTCTATCTTTCTTGTCTATTATCGTTTGTTCTTGGCTCGAATCACCCGTCTCCATATTTTATACCAAACCGAGACTGAAATTGGATCTTTACGGGACTATCAGATAACTATGTCATTGAGCTGGGGGTAGGGCTAACACATCGTCCACCAGAGGGACCTCCTCGACAACGCCATCAGGTAAAGCAAAGGGCTGAAAATCGTCCATGTCGTCGTTGTCGGATACAAAGTTGGGTTCTTCCTTGGGATCCGATTCACTGTCTGATATGATAATCACCACCTCAGGTCCATACTCGTCATCAGATACAAGATCCATGGGGTCCAAATCGTCATACACGTTGCTACCTTTCGACGAAGACATGGTAACCTGGAAAATTAGTTTGTACGACATATATATTAATAATTAATTATTACCTAATACATACATACATGAAATATAAGAATCACATAAGTTCATTTTAAGTTATCCTATTTGTGTTGTGCGGATTAACTTAATATTTCATATCTACCATCTAGAGACTAAGACACTTAATTTCCTTGCTTGGTTTATATGAAATGAATTTGTTGTAGTGGACCTTGCGAAATGTTTATGCAATGAAAATCTCTTGTTCTTGTGAAAATTGTTTTCGTGAGAGGATCCTAGTGATTGTAGACTAGACTCGAGAAGAATTCTGGTTCACTACAATCGAAGCTCTGATACCAATCTGTCACACCCGCTCATAGCGGAAGCACGAGGTGTGATCTGATTGATTCTCATTGCATACAATATAAGTGAACATACTAAATGAATAAAAACAAGCTCCAATGCCATTGCCATAATCATTCCCAAAACACAACATAAGTTTAGCATATTGTTTACAAACCATCAAATGAACATAAGTTGTCATAGTATCGAACATTAAAATGCAAGTTTTAAAATGTTAAGGCTTTAACCACTTTATCACCGCAAGGAGGCGGTATATAACGAACAACCCTTCAAAACATGGTATGGAGTCTTGACACTTGCTTTCTTGACTAAAATCCCCGCATGGTCCACTAATTCCCTGAAGTATGTGGATTCGCTCTAGGATCGAATCTATAACTGTTGAATGCGTAGAACACGTATCTTGTGCGGAATCCAAGTATATGTGTAGATTAGACACAGAGAAGTAATTAACTGATTTCTATTGATTATGAACGTTTACAACCACGAAATCAAACTACATGAGTTTCCCCTCTTGATCAAAGTCTTACAAATGAACAAGACACATCCTATATATAGGAACAATACATCCGTAACAACGTATCTACGGATGGACCTCCATCCGGACGAATGCACACTCACGAATTGACTAAGAATGTTACAGATGAACTTGCTGATTCGTATGGATGGACTTCATGTCCATTCGTATGAACGGACCTTAACATCTGATTAATCTACGAATGAACTTTATGGTTTACACAGTTCAGCACCAGTCTTGTCTCATCTGATTAAGCTATGCTATGTGATGGACGGAAGCGATAGACATATGCACTCACAGACTCCCCCTTGGATATTGTTGCAGTTAATCTCGTATCTTTCTATCTCTCTCTAAGTCTTCTAGAAACTCTAACAACTTTAGCTCCACAGACTCCCCTTGGATATGCTTACAGCTTCAGCTGCTCCCCCTTTCAGTAAACTCTCTCTTCAGGCTCCCCCTTGCTTTAAGCTTTCGGGCTTTCAGCTTCTTGGATCATAACCTGGCTTAACTCATATGATAATTCAAAACACTCATGAGAGAATTTCTAATCACTTCAGGACCGAGAAACCTAGCTTTTATCACAAACATTTTGATAATTAAAGCTTTTTAGGTTCTCCCAGGATTTGTAACCTAGCTCAATTGCAGGAACAAATTACCTGGCTCTCACCCTCTATCAAATAACATACATACATACATATATATATATATATATATATATATATGACAATGAAAGAGTCCTAAACCCTCTTAGTTAATCATCCAAGTCCAAATTAATGACCTTGAAGATTTTCACAAACTATTTTTTGAAGTTTTCAATTAAAAATCTCAAGTTTCAATTTAATGAACTTGTTTATTTTCAGAAACATGTTCAGCATATTTAGACTTTGAAATTCATATTTCAAACATCAGTTGTCGAAAATAAAGCATAAATAAAATCTTTTTGTCATTTTCAAAGTTTATGCCAAACCACTCCGAAAATCTTTTTGTACTTTTTTGTAAAGAAATGCAGCAAAGAAATATTTACAGACAATATTTTTGTTTGAGTTTGTGTCAGAGGATCATATCAGTTTTTGACAAATCACTAGCACCGTTGACCTTTATAGAATTTAAGTTCTAAACGATTCACTTAGATTGTCTGTATACTGATGCCACTTAATTTTCACACAAACTTCAATTGTTTCGAGATATGAGATTTAGTGTTTTAAGCACTTAACTTATTCATGTGTCCCACTTCATAATATACTCCCGCATCAAGATTCCCTAGATTCAGTCTTACATGTGAATATACTATATTGATATCTGTACTCTGGGTTAGTGCGAGACCTTGAGAGCTCAGGTATGAACTACCGTTCAGTCAAAGAGATGAAGGCTCGACTTTAAGGTGTGTTCCACTTAGGAATCTTTTTTACATGTGCACTTGATTTATATCTTTCGATAGTTTTCAATTTTGATGCAGAGGGAAAGCTTTTTAAGCACGAAAAGTATTATATGAGGTCTAGGCCATTGCTGACGCTAAATTAGAAGACCAAGTATAATATCCCATATATCAATACGTATAAAGACCTAGTATCTCAGAATCAGGCAATTTCTCAAATGAAATTTCGGAATACTAAGTCCATATATCCGAGCGATGTTCCCCACGAGAAAAGAAAGTTATTGAATTTAGGTTTATATCTCGAAATTAATTTACTTAGTGTATAAAAACCTACTGGCATATCATCAGTGAGACCGTTTATCACATTTAACTTTCCATTTCTTTAGCGTACTTTGATTGTTCTACTGATGTACTATCATTTCCTCTTTTTACACAAAAACACATTTTGAATATTTTCTCATATTTTGGACTTTTTCAAATTTTCAAATGTTTTTTTGTATTTTCAAAATTCTTACTCCCCCTAAAATCCAAAAAATTTAAATAAAATTTGATAACTCGATGCAGATAGCTTCATCTCGACATCCATTTTCTTCTTGACATGCTATTGCAAAAAGTACCCCAATGATTTACAACACATTGGTTTTTAACAATGTTATAACCATTTTCAACCAATTGTGAATTTAATCAAGTTTATTCAGCCGTGAGGGTTTCGGCGTATTAAATCAACAATTTTTGTAAAATTTTTTATTTTTAACAAATTTAAACAAACGTATTTTTTCATTTTTCAATTTTTGACAAATTAAGAACATATTTTTTAGTTTTTAAAATTTTCTATTTTTAGGGTGTTTTTTTGCTTTATGGTTTATTTATATACAAAAACAAACAAACTCCTAGTTTTTCAATCTCAGGGATCCTCCTCCTTCTGTTCCAGCCTGCTCCGCTCTCTGTGTTGGCATTCATCCATCTTCAGGATCACCTTCACATTCAATTCTAACTCAAGTACTCGAATAATGCAACCCAGGCCTGTTTGACCTTGGGTATTGGGACACAGTACGAGTTGTTCAACTTTGGAAAATCTATGTCACTTTAGCAAAAACTTTTTCGTTCTTATTTTCAACCTTGGTTGAATCGATTTTCCATTGATTATCACTCACAGAAGTCTTTTGTTTCATAACCACCCAAATTTGTTCCTTTGAAACATTCTTTTGATAAAATCTTGAATCACTTTGAACGTTTCGTTTTGACACATCATTTTTAGGTTTCCAGATTTGGTTTGGTTCAAACTTGGATGTTTTTCGCTTCTGTGACAATTGTGCTTGTGTAATCATTGTATAACTCTGAACAATTCAAATATCAATAAAACATTATGTTTTGATCCCAATATTTGTTTATTTATGTTTGACATTTCATGTTTTGATTTTTGTTCGATGTCAAACTCTTAAACGCTTTCTTGAAAGTTATACGCTAACTGATGCGTAAACGTAATCAGTTTAACGTGACAAACACTCCGGAATAGTGACATAAGCTTAACATACCTTAAATAACCTTTACAAAACTTAGAAATAAATTTCGAAGGGCTTAGTATTGCAAAAACAATTTTATTCGTTCACAGGGACTATTTACATCAAACTGCAAAAATTATGCCAATTCATATAGCAACGTACACTCTGGAACAAGATCATAAGCTAAACATACCCTAAATACCCTTGACATAGCTTAGAAAAAAGTTCTGAGAGGTTCTGTATGCGAAAATACGCTTATTTGATCATAGGGACTAAAAGCGTCAAAAACAGCAAAAGTATGCAAACGCGTGCATATCTTGCGTTCTGACCATATCCGGACATCCAAAAATGTTTGTAATTAATAAAATATTATATTTTAGTGGTAGGAATGCAAAAATACTATTCGTCGCGCAATTTGGATCGTTTTCGCGTCCGTTCGAGTTTCGTCATAATTAACCGAAAAAACGCTACCGTACGACCAAACGAACTGATATCCATGATATTTCCAAACATATTTCAAGTCACCAATGCTTTAACATCCTTGTAGAGCTTTGAAAATGGGTTAACGGGGGTTAAACGCGTCGAAAACATACTTAAAAGTGTGCAGGGACTAAAACTGTCAATTTTGAAACTTTGATACACAGCCTCGCGTCACGCAACGCCCTGGGGGTGGTGCTGTCATGCCACGCGACCCCTGTATTTCGACAGCAAGCTAGTTTCTAGCTCTTAGCTGGCTGCAAGTTGATTTGTTTGATGGTTTCACACCTGGTCCTAACTCTTGTATGGACAAGATTATTCCTTGGGCATCACATAAAACACTTGTCATGATCTTGTGTACTCCAAACAACTATAAATAGGCTTTAAATCTGGCCTTTTTTTCTTGCTCATTCTCATTTTCCCATCTCTTGGACTGTAAGTGGAGGCTACCATCTTTGGATGCACCTACCTTAGTTCTTCTAGTCATTTTTCAGCCTTAGAGCACTTGTAAGTGTTCTTTCATGGCTTATTCATTTATTTTCAGCAATTACAAGCTGAAAGTCAAACAGTTTGACTACCGTTTGACTTTCAGTTTTGACCATGAATTGGTCAAGTCAAAGTTCAATTGAACTTTGCAACGTGATCGTAATCACGATGGTTATAATCCCTTGAGATTATACCTATTGATTACCATGTTAACTAGTCGAAGTGACTATTTTCGGGTATCAAAACACTTTGTTTTGATACCAAATCAGATTATACCTATTTGATAAACCTTTAACTTGTTAAGGGTTTGTCCGACAGTCTCAAGGCTTGAATGTATGCGATAAACATAACCACATAAATGTTTGTATCCATAAAGCATTGATTTTGCAAAACATAACTTTTGATTTAAACTATGGTTTATTCAAAGACATTGTTTTGTACATGACATTTGGTTACACATTGACATTATACATATGGTTTGAGTAAATACTTTTTACTTGCCATATAAGACATTGTTTATACATAATATTCGACATTGGTTTTGACAAGACATTATTTGATGGTTTATTGATAAGTGATTTAAATAACGAGGCGTGTGTAATATGATGAAAGCATGGTGGATACGCCGCTGGTACTTCCTATATATAAGTGCTTTCATGATATTACATATCGTAGCGTAATCTAAACCACTTCGACAAAGACAAAGGCATGACATATTTTACACAAATGACATATATTCCAAAAGACATTGTTTTACAAATGACATGTTTTATACAATCCATTTTCACTTGGTTATTTATTTGACCAAACCTCTTTCTTTTATATCATCTGATTTTCATATGATTTTATAAAAGAAAAACATTTTACAAAGTTCATGACTATTTTTCGTTAAACACTTATTTTACCTTTTAAGTCATGAATCCTTCATCAACAAAACCTATGTATCTGATAGGCATTTTTATGCTGGCGTACCTATTTTCACATGTGTTTCAGGAGCTAATGTATGATGATGAACGTGACACACTTAATTGGACTTGGGCCTTAGTGACTTAAAATGAAGCAAGAACAGTTTAATTTATGTTATATTTTCTTTAATTCCCAGACAATGTAAACAATTTAATTAATAAAAATCAAACTTTAAATACCATGTGATGGTTATAGGGAATTAGGTTATTAGTAATGCTTTGACCTAGACTATAACCTTTCTAGGACCCTAACACAAGTTCTCTTGTGTTTAGATCTTAAAACAATACACATCACCTATCCTTAGGTGATTACCAAAAGAAGAACACAAATTTCCAAAACAATTTTTGAAAATCAATCATCCATTCTTGGATGATTCTTTTGGCCTTGTGCCTTCCAAATTTTCAAAATCTCGTCAAAGTTTGGGTCTAAATAATGTGAACACGTGCAATCTGGAAGGCTGGGTGTCTGTACCTCGAGTTTTCTGTCTAAGGCTAGAGTGTTAGTACAAATCCGCAGTATTGGACCAGTCACTCTTACCTGGGAACTCTTGGGGTGAGTGTCCACTTATAGGCTAAAGCATATCTTCGCGATACATTATTCTGACCCATTTACTTTGATTAGTCACTGCGTGTCGTTTGTTTGTTTTGAGGTAACGAATATGTGAGTGCATTTTGTATGTCCATAGTTAGAAATCTGTCTATATTTGTAATGCTTAATGTCTTGAGTTTGTAATATACCGGACAGAGGTTTCGCTAGGTGTTCAAGGTGTCGTTAGGTAATACAAGGTCAGTATACGATACGGCACGGTGCGTTGTCAGCAGGAGTGATTAAACATGATGTCATCATTCCATTTGATGACATCATGTTACTTACATCATAATCAGATACATTGAACGTGCATGGAATTCTTGAAATAAAAACAAATTAAAAGACTCGCACGAAGTGAAGCCGTTCGATCGGACGAAGAAGTCAACGGCAATTGGATCGGATGAGTTTGACCACGTCCGATCGGATCACATCTCTACTCTACTATATAAAGCCATCCGATCGGATCTCAAAGTAGAAGTGAACATATCAGAGAGAACACATCAGAGCTCATCCGTTCCAACAAATCTGTGTGAAATACAAGACCTGCAAGTTCTTCCGATCAAGTTCAAAACACTCTCGATTCACATCACGTCCATTAGATTACGAGTGTTTTGTATAGATCGAGTCGAAACTCTGTCCGGTTGTCGTTACATAATAAAATGATAGTTATTTACGTTTTCACGCATGATTACAGTTCGATTTAACGGATCACGTTAAATCGAATTCATTACAGATCTAGTGATCGTTCATGATCCGATCCTGAACTCACAATTGGTATCAGAGCTACTGATGCTCTGCGTGTAATCGTGATTTGAATCGGACGAGCTTCGATAGTTTTCGGTGTGTCGTTAGAGTATTTTGAATTGATTCAGTTCTGTTCGGTAATTCATAGGTGGATTTCGGACTGATCTAATTCAGTTACGGATTGATTTGGTCAAGGTTCGATCTGTTTTGGTGTGTTACGAATCGTTATTTGTTAATATTGGACATATTACTTTGATTTCAGTCTGTTTTCACAAACAAACTGGACTGAAAAATCAGTATATTGATCATAAAAGTTTACATTTCAAAAGAGTCAGATAATACATATTGTAATACATCATAAATCATCACAGGTCATCTATCATATGTTAGGATCGGACTCTCTCACACACAACCTCAGACCACACACACACACACTCTCTTTGCTCTCACAATCTACGACAATCAAGAACACAAAGGATTTATGTGGTTCAGTCTAAACTGACCTACGTCCACGGGTAACTAGGAGTTTATAATACTTGGAGAGGTACAAGGAATTACAATACATATGAATCTCTTATATAGAGATTGAAGAAAGAGAAAGAAGTAGAAAAAACAAGATCTGTGAATAATGGCCCATGCCCCTTATCCTCTTATCCTGTAATCAGAGATTCTGATGTCCACTTGATCAAGTGGCTTCATACTCAACAATCTCCCACTTGAAGCCACGGGATAATCTTCACCTGTGCTTCAACTGTGCATCTGTATTTCTGTAAAAAACTTTTGTTCTTAGCTCCTTCCTAGTTACCCGACCTTCTCTTCAATTATCCTGAAGGCCCGTTGAAACTTTCATTAGCTTCAACACATCAGTCATGGCTAAGTCTGCCCCTGACCCATTCTCTGTCTCCATCGGCTCCCACTGACACGAACTGCTGGATTCTGAGAAAACCTTAGAACTTACACTCTCCATCATAAGCAGGTAATTCACTGGAGAGACTTTCACCGCTGGAATACAGGTTCTCTTAAGTCATAGTTGTCTGGGAGTTCTGACTGAAGCACTACCTGTGCTCCCACTGCCACGAAAACCCCTAACTGGTTTCTCTGAACCTTTCCTAGCATGTTCAACCTGAATCTGACCTGTGGCTCTGGGTTTGTCTTATAACAACCCTCCCGAATATTTTTCTGACACCCTAATATATTTTAAATACCCCTATATGTCTTAAAATACACCCCGTATGTGAAAACCGAGCCAAAAAATAAAATATCATTAAACATAAATAAAAAACAAGAAAAATAGGGTTCAGGCGAGCCGCGTAAGACACCCCTTAACCCTTACGCGGGCCACGACAACTTAAGGGTCACGCGAACCCCGGTGTTAACACGTGTCAAGCAACGTGTTGAACCTACCCCATGACCCGGATCACCTACGCCTAGACCCCTATGCCACGCGGGCCGCGTAAACCCTTGTCTTACCTTACACGAGCCGCGTAAAAGTCGAAAACAGGCCCTATAAATAGAGGGCATCGGATCTTCAATCTGCTCGTTCAATTCTTTTCTAAATCTCGACTTTCTGAAGTAGTAGGCATAATTTTTGAGTATAATACCCCCTAATTAGTGAGGTTCTGCTCCGTTGTAAGTATTATAACCCCAGTTACGTATTAGATACACTGCCCGATTGATCCAGGATTCCGTAACAACTGTTGCGGTTCTGCCCGACGTAGTTGTTGGAATACCGTCTCGGGGAGGGTATCGTTAATATAAATAAAGGGTTATTATACTAACATATGTACATTTGTGTAAATTATAGATTAAACACCAGGAAACCCTAGAAGAAATCTAAAACAACAATGTGAGTTTATCCGCTTTTTGTTAACCTTTTTGTGAACTGTTTTACAAAACCTTAAATGCTTAACAATGCGATTAAGCAGTGATTGACTCTTTGTAGTTCTTCAATTACCGCCGGTATGTTGGGGTTTTGTATACAAAATGTGGAACACGTTACCATTGGACAACGAGTTAGCCAATGTGTAATATGACCCACCAGTCAGGATTGACAGTACTGAATGTGTAATTGTGTAGAAATAAACAATGTGATCGCTCTCAATACTGTGTTAATTGATAAAATGTTTCTTGATTAAACTGGGATTCACTCACCAGTATTTCCCACTGACAAATATTTTTTAAACGCGTTTCAGGTAACACAATGTGACAGCCAATTAGTAAAAAGCCAGCTGGAGAGCACTGACGGCTTGGAAAAAACGTGGCTATAAAAGTTACCAAAAAGACGATGTTTTAAATTCAATAAAATAGGGTTTATCCCTATAAACGTATTGTAATAAAGAAACTTGGGTTTACCCATGTGGTTATTAATATAAAATATGGTGGTTTTACTCTGATAAACATTTCCTAACTATGGTCCTGATGTAATTTCCGCTGCCAAATTAATAATTAAATAACTGATACCACCACAAACGAATGTTCGCGGCCGTCCGTTCCCGGGACAAATAAAGGGGTGGGGGTTGCGACAGAAGGTGGTATCAGAGCTTAGCCACTGATTCAGCCACAGGAGTGTTCTGCTAACATCAATATATTATATAAATTGTTAGGAAATAAAATTCGAAAATACATGATTATTTGTATTTTATTGTTATGTGTTATTTGACTATTTGTTAGTTTACAGTATGAGTGATCAAGGACCCTCAGATGTGTATCGTCAGTTGTCCGATTCACCTAAGAGTGAAGGTGCCTCTTCCCAGCCTACCCTCTATGGGTATTCCGCTGATCAGGAAGAAGGGATATTTGCCTTTAAAGCTCAGTCGGAAGAGCCATTCCATTAGAAAAAGAGAGGATGGTTCAATAAGGGAGCCTTTGAGCGTAGAAAAAGAATGCGAAAGTTGCAACAACAAAGAGTCCTAGCAGCCGTTAAGCGAGAGTCAGATGCCCATACACAGGATATGCTTAATAGAAGCCTAGCCAATTTCCATATCCTAGCAACAACTGCTTCCGACCCAAGTCTGGAACAACTAGTAGCCCCACAACCCTTACCTTTAATTCCCACTCAGCCGATGGAGGCAGAAATGCATGATTTCAACCCTGAAGAGATACCTAGGATACCAGCCCCTAATCCTTTAGACCCAAATTATGATCCATGGTTTGATGGTCTTAGGGATTATGTGCCACGCTACCATCTAAATGACGAAACCTTGCCGAACATAGCAGCGTATCCTGGTCTGGACCCTCTAGATCCCTATTATGAAAACGAAGAATATGTCAGGGAGATTTTAGAGAATCCGTACCCTAAGGAGAATCCCAGGCCACAGTATCCAGATCCAGTACCAGCACCTGTACCCCCAATGAGTGTAGAGAACTTGCAAGAACTCTGAATTTTCAGAGAAGAATCTTAGAGAGTAGTGAGAGGATGAGGTATGTAGGAGAACAACTCGTCTGGAAATACGAAGAGCGTCAGATGGATTTTGGGGGAAATTCATATCCATGAAAGATGATAAGTGGAGTTGGTAATAATAATAATATATAATATGTTTGTATGAATATATATATATATATATATATATATATATATATATATATGTAATAATAATAATATATTGTAGTATAGACCATTTCTTGGTTAGTGATGCATAATAGTATTATAATTTTTAATTTCCTGTTTTAGTGTGTATTTGACGCATACTATATAAAAAGAGTAAAGTCGCAATGCTCGACGCTTTTGACCAATATGTGTGTTATGTGGTTGTTACCTAAACTATTAATTATCTTGTGATATTAATATATGATAAATGTTTAAAATTCAGATGAACGACGAAGTAAACTAGGGAAATCTGAATAATGATAACCAGAGTAACAATAACTTGGGTAACGAAAATCCAAACAACAACAACAATGGAAACCAAGTGGATAAAAGTGCCATCCAACACATAGTGGCGCAAGGAATAATAGATGCGATGCCATATATTCTTCAAACGGTTAGGGAAGCAGAAAATAAATGTAAACATGGTAGCAAGCGACCTTCCGAACCTGAAAACAGTGTGAACAATGAACCTGTACTTCAAATGCCCATTCCCAAAAGAAGAAGAACCGTGTCTTACGGTTGTTCTTATAAAGAATTCTGGTCTTGTAAACCAATGGAATTCTCGGGCAACGAAGGGGCCATTGCAACCCTACGCTGGATAGAAAAGACTGAGGCAGTCTTAAGAATAAGCAAATGTGCAGAAGAAGATAAGATAATGTTTGCTTCTAATCTGTTTAAAAATTCAGCACTAGAATGGTGGAACACTATCCTCCAAACTAGAGGAAGTGATAGAACTTACAATATGGAATGGGAGGAATTTAAACACATGGTAGAAAGGAAATTATGCCCTCCTAATGAAAAAGAGCAGATAGCAAACAAATTCTTAAACCTTAGAATGACTGGTGTGGATAGTAAGGGATACACTAAGTTATTCTTTGAATATGCTAGAATAGTGCCAACCCTTGCTTCACCTGAACCAGTGTTAATCTCCCGTTATATTTGGGGATTAATCGGGGAAATAAGACACGTAGTCAATGCAGCTAGACCTCAAACCATAGAAGAAGCTGTAGAACTAGCCAATACCTTGACAGATGAATTAATCGGTACACGAGAAGAGGTTCAAAGGAGGAACCTAACCAATAAGCTCACACAAGAATTTCGTTCTGGAAATTCTAACCGTGGGAAAATATAGGTTCTACCTCTACACCCTACTGTAAGAATTGCAAAAGGAAGCATTCAGGAAGATGCTCCATATACTGTAACTTTTGCAAAATATCGGCACACAAGGAAGAAGGCTGCAGGAAGAAAGCTAATAACAGGATATGTTACACCTGTGGAGAACAAGGTCATATCAAGCCTAACTGCCCAAAATTTGCTTCTGCTACGAACAACAAGAATACCAAAAATGCTAGAGCATTTGTTCTGACTGCAGAAGAAGCAAAGATGATCCCGAATGTGATCACTGGTATGTTTTTAGTTAATGACATATTTGCTAAAGTATTATTTGACTCTGGTGCAAACCAAAGTTTTATTAATACTTCATTTTGCAAACTTCTCAACCAATCATTAACTAAACTTCCACAAGAATGTTTAGTAGAGACAGCAAATGGGGAAACCATTAGAATTTCTGAAATCTTGCAGGGAGCAAGAATAGAAATTCTAAATCAGAAATTTATTGCAAACCTTTACCCCATGAATCTAGCAGGATTTGATGTAGTATTAGGAATTGATTAGTTAATAGCCAATAAAGCCAGTATTTTGTGTGATCAAAAGTCAATACAAGTAAATTCACCAAAGGGTGAAAAGATCACAATTAAAGGATATAAAACCTCTAGATCCACTAAATTCATCTATGTGATGAAAACAACAAGTTATATAAGAAAAAGATCATTAGTGTATTTGATTTCTATAATCACTATCACTAAATGAAAAGAATTAAGGGATATTCTAGTAGTATCTCAGTTTTCAGATGTATTTCCAGAAGAATTACCAGGGCAACCTCCAGATAGAGAAGTTAAATTCAGAATCCATTTAATACCAGGAACGGCACCAATTGCCAAAGCACCTTACCGTTTGGCACCTGCAGAAATGCAAGAACTAAAGAAAAAATTAGACGAATTGCTAGAGAAAGGATTCATACAGCCTAGTTCATCACCCTGGGGAGCGCCAATTTTATTCGTTAAAAAGAAGGACGGATCAGTGCGAATGTGCATTGACTACCGTGAATTGAACAAAGTCACAATTAAGAATCAACATCCATTACCAAGAATAGATGATCTATTTGATCAATTGCAAGGAGCACGATTTTTCTCTAAAATCGATTTAAGGTCAGGATATCATCAATTAAAGGTACAGGAAGAGGACATTCCTACGACCACTTTCAGAACAAGGTATGACCATTATGAATTTACTGTCATGCCATTTGGTTTAACCAATGCCCCAGCTGCATTCATGGATATGATGAACCGAATATGTAAACCATATTTGGAAAAATTCATAATTGTCTTTATAGATGATATTCTCATTTACTCTAAGAGTAAAGAGGAACATGCAAAGCATTTGCACGCACTTTTAAGTTTATTAAGAAAAGAAAAGCTTTATGCTAAGTTTTCAAAGTGCGAATTTTGGTTAGAACAGGTACAATTTCTTGGACACCTAGTTGATCATGAAGGAATTCATGTGGATCCCACCAAGATCGAGGCAATAACCAAGTGGAAAACCCCTGAGTCACCAACTGAGGTTAGAAGTTTCTTAGGATTAGCAGGTTATTATAGAAGATTTATTCGAGATTTTTCTAGAATAGCCATTCCTTTAACTAAGTTAACTTGTAAATCTGTTAAGTTTAAATGGGAACCAAAACAAGAAGAAGCCTTTAGAATCCTTAAGCAAAGATTAACCCATGCACCCATACTAGCGTTACCAGAAGGAACTGAAGATTTTGTAATCTATTGTGACGCTTCCAAATTTGGTTATGGATGTGTATTAATGCAACGTAAAAAGGTTATAGCCTATGCATCCAGACAACTTAAGAATCATGAAGAAAATTATTCAACTCATGATTTAGAATTTGGAGCTATAATTTTCGCCCGTAAGATTTGGAGACAATACTTGTACGGTAGTAAGTTTACTATTTTCACTGATCATAAAAGTTTAAGGTATGTCTTCGGGCAAAAGGAGCTGAATATGAGACAAAGACGTTGGATGGAAATGCTTAGTGATTATGACTGTGATATTCAGTATCATGCAGGAAAGGCAAATGTAGTTGCTGATGCTTTAAGTCGAAAATATCACGAACAGCCAAAAAGAGTACATTCTCTTAAATTAAATCTACATGTAGATTTAAATGAGCAGATTAGAAAAGCACAAGAATCAGTAATCAAGGATGATATTGAAAAACTAAAAGGAATGATCAAGGAATTAGAACAAGGAACAGATGGAATTTGGAGATTCCATAAGAAAAGAATATGGATACCTAAATTAGGAAACCTACGTCATCGCATATTAGAAGAAGCCCATAAGTCTAAATATACGATGCATCTAGGAAGCGATAAAATGTACCAGGATTTAAGAAAAAAATTCTGGTGGATAGGAATGAAAAAGGATATAGCAGCCTATGTTTCTAAGTGTTTAACCTGTTCACAAGTCAAAGCTGAACATCAGAAACCTTCAGGTTTATTGCAACAGTTAGAAATGCCTGTTTGAAAATGGGAATTGATAACAATGGATTTTGTTACTAAATTACCCAAAACAAAGAAAGGTAATGATATAACCTGGGTGATTGTAGATAGACTAACCAAGTCAGCTCATTTCCTATCAATGAAATAAACTTTTAGTATGGAACAATTAGCTAAATGATATGTAAATGAAGTAGTTTCTTTACATGGAATTCGTCTATCAATTGTTTCTGACAGAGATAGTCATTTTACCTCTCATTTTTGGACAAGTTTCCAAAAAGCAATGGGAACCAAGTTGAATCTAAGCACAGCTTATCATACTCAAACGGATGGATAAAGCGAAAGAACAATTCAGACAATGGAGGACATGCTTAGAGCTTGTGTAATTGATTCGGAGGTAATTGGGACGATCACTTACCATTGATAGAATTTTCTTATAATAATAGTTATCACACAAGTATAAATGTTGCACCATTCGAAGCACTTTATGGACGAAAGTGCCGAACTCCAGTCTGTTGGGCCGAAATTGGGGAAAAGCAACTATCTGGATCTGAGATAGTACAAGAAACAACAGACAAAATTATTCAAGTCAAGGAACGACTGAAAGCAGCACGTGATTGACATAAAAGTTATGCTAACAACAGATGATAACCGTTGGAATTTCAAGTAGTAGATAAAGTGTTATTAAAAGTCTCTCATTGGAAAGGAGTGGTAAGATTCATAAAAAGGGGAAAGCTAAGTCCCAGGTATATTGGATCCTTTCAAGATTATTAAACGAATAGGAACTGTAGCCTATCAGCTGCAACTGCCAGAGAAAATGGCAGGAATACATGATGTATTTCATGTATCAAATCTCAAGAAATGCTTAGCTGATGAATCACTAATAGTACCTCTTAAAGATATAGAGGTGAATGAACAGTTAAAATTTGTAGAAAAGCCTCTACAAATTGAGGACATGAAAGTTAAAAATCTCAAGCACAAAAGATTAGTTCTGGTCAAAGTGAAATGGGACTCCAAAAGAGGACCAGAATACACATGGGAGCTTGAATCAGAGATGCAAAGGAAATACCCACACCTATTCTAGTAGACCTCGAGGACGAGCTTTAAAACAAGGTGGGGAGGATATAACAACCCCCCACCTGAATATTTTTCTGACACCCTAATATATTTTAAATACCCCTATATGTCTTAAAATACACCCCGTATGTGAAAACCGAGCCCAAAATATAAAATATCATTAAAAATAAATAAAAATAGGGTTCAAGCGGGCCGCGTAAGCTACCCCTTAACCCTTACGCGGGCCGCGACAACTTAAGGGTCACGCAAACCCCTGTGTTGACACGTGTCAAGCAACGTGTTGAACCTACCCCATGACCCGGATCACCTACGCCTAGACCCCTATGCCACGCGGGCCACGTAAACCCTTGTCTTACCTTACGCGGGCCGCGTAAAAGTTGAAAACATGCCCTATAAATAGAGGGCATCGGATCTTCAGTCTGCTCGTTCAATTCTTTTCTAAATCTTGACTTTCTGAAGTAATAGGCATAATTTTCGAGTATAATACCCCCAAATTAGCGAGGTTCTGCTTCGTTGTAAGTATTATAACCCCAGTTACGTATTAGATACGCTGCCCGATTGATCCAGGGTTCCGTAACAACTGTCGCGGTTCTGCCCGACATAGTTGTTGGAATACCGTCTCGGGGAGGGTATCGTTAATATAAATAAAGGGTTATTATACTAACATATGTATATTTGTGTAAATTACAGATTAAACACCAGGAAACCCTAGAAAAAAATCTAAAATAGCAATGTGAGTTTATCCGCTTTTTGTTAACCTTTTTGTGGACTGTTTTATAAAAACTTAAATGCTTAACAATGCGATTAAGTAGTGATTCAGTCTTTGTAGTTCTTCAATTACTGCCGGTATGTTGGGGTTTTGTTTACAAAATGTGGAACACGTTACCATTGGACAACAAGTTAGCCAATGTGTAATATTGTGACAACTCGTATTTCTGAACTTATCTATGTGCTTAATGTAACGTATGTGAACTTGGTGTAATTATTTGATATGTTGATTTAATGAGATGATATGTGTTATATGTTATGTGAGTGTATGTATTATGTAAACGCACAACACAACCCGATCGCACAAGCCCATTCGGGCTACACTCCTTATACTCGGATCAAGGGCAGCCCATGATGGTTCGACCCACTCTCTCTTTTACACGCATAACAATTAGGAGTAAGGGTATACTCGTCATTTGTTGCTAAACACTTTACACAAACCCTAGCTCTCTTTCTCTCCTCTCAAACCCGACGGCAACACCTTCATCTCTCTCTAAGCTTTCTATTCGGATCAATCCCTGTTCTTTCTTCAATCGGTTAGTATTTTTATTATTGCTTTTATGATTGTATGATGTTGTGCTATACATGCTCTACACGATGATGTAGGAGTGATATATGATTGAGGATGATGTAAACCGTTAATGTTGGTGTTCATATAATCGGTCCACATGTATAGTATTGTAGATCAACATAGGGTTGCTAATTATTTGATGTTGTTAATGATTGAGAACCGAATGCTTGTTAAATCGGCTGTTATGTTTCTATGCTTCGGATTGTTAGCTTGATGATGTTCTAGCTAATCGGATGTGTATCTTGTTTTCGGATTTGTTTGCATGATGATTTAGGATCGGATGTATGTTCATGTAATCGGATCAAATAATATGAATTGATAAGTTAGTGTTCATGCTATGAGTATGAGTAGGGTTCTTATGAATTACTGATAAATTGCTTAGTTGATCGATTGTATGTTAACTGGACAATTAGAAATTGTTAATTGATAGAGTTCATAATTTGGAAATCCTTGAATGATTGTAACTGATTTAAAATTTTGGAAACAATGTAACTGATTAGCATTATATTCGGATAATTAAACTAATCGCACAAGGTCCCTCTCGGTCGCACAAGATCAGATCACATAGAATCTGATCTGATCGCACAAGACTGGTCGCACAACACAGCCGCACAAGCCGTAGAGTGCAACCGATTAAACACAGTGTACAACACAGCTATTGCATGATCGCACAAGACCTTGTGGATCGCACAAGATAGTGCTGATCGCACAAGGCTTGGGCCTCACACGAATTTCACTACTGTTGGGCCTCAAAGCCCAAGTCCCGATTCGCACAAGATTGTCCGGATCGCACAAGATATCCGGACCGCACAAGATCAATGTATGTTATTATTTGGGCTGTGTACTTTGTTGGGCCTACTTGTAAACTGGGCCGGGTATGTTGGATCGCACAACCTGTTATGGGTCGCACAAGATATGCTGGACGCACAACAGGTTGGGCTTGGTATCTTTGGGCTTCATTGGGTGGATCGTACAAGTTAGACATGATGAGTACTTGACTGTTACTGTTAATATGTTAACATGTATTATGTGTTTGCCATGATCAACGCGTGTTCCTAACCGGTAAACTATGTGTAATCATACGTGGTTTACTTGAACCTAGACCTGACTTGTATGGTAACCATGTTAGGACGTGGTTAACCTCAACTAGCTCAACTGACCTTTCGCTTATCTGCCGAGCTAACCTAAGGTGAGTTCACACTTTCTACAAAGCATGGGATTCCCAGGGGTTGGGAATGGGTTTAAGGAACATGGATTCCTCGTCCTTTCTTGGGTAGGACAGTACTGGTTCAGGAATATAATTCCTCGTCCTCATGGACAGTTAACTTTTACTAGACCAAAACTCTATCACGAAGTCCTTCCTTTTTATATCGACTTAATCGCCGGGCCAATGGCGAGCGGGTCATTAGTTAGATAGCGTTATTTAGGTCTGACAAGCCTCACACCGTGCCGCAGAGTACGGGCGTGAACTAATGGATCTGGGCACGTCAATGATGATAGACATTGACAGTTCAGGGCACATAAACATGACTACAGTCAGCAGTCGATATGGTAACGAGTCTAGTAGTATATACATGGGGTAGCCCCCATGGCCGAAAAGCCAGATAACTAAACATGGGGTAGCCCCCACGGCTGGATTGCCAGAGTAAATGGGATAAACAAAACACGTTTTCAACTATGGGGTAACCCCCACGGCAAGGATGACAGTTAAAGGAAACCGTTTTCGAAACAACTTAAAACAAACACTCAACTGTGAACTCGCTCAACATTGTTGTTGACTCGTTACTACATGCTTTGCAGGTCAATAGGTACTTAGCTGGAGCTTGCATGGGGAAGAGTCGTTGTGGGACATGGACAACTGTGTGCCATGTGAAACATTGAACTTATATTTTGTTTTGGTTTTAAACGTTATGCTCCCGCTTGCAACTTAAACTATGTTTTGTTTGGACACCAATTGTATTGGTTGGGTTTTTATAATTACTTACATGCATGTTCAATATGATTGGTGGCTGGATCCTGGTCAGTCACGCCTCCAAGCGGTGATACTCTGCGTGTGGATTTTGGGGGTGTGACAGATTGGTATCAGAGCCATTGGTTATAGTGAACTTGGTTTTAATAAGGGAAAACGTTTTTGTTAAAACTATACTATAACCTGAACAGTGCTCAACGGTCCACAACGACACTTCACTCCACGTGCAAGACTCGACACTCTAAGTGATATGGTTTATGTTTTATTGCCTACTTGCTAGTTACATAGAACTTTGCTTATGGTATGCTTAGTTGGTATAACAACTGTTGCTCGAACACGTGTGTGCTTACTCCCTTCTGTCATCGCATTTTCGCGAACCCCTCTCACTCATGTTTCTCTTGATATGAAGATCATGTCTGGACGCGTTAACATGACTCAAGCCCAGTTGACGGCTCTGATTAACCAACAAGTTGCTGCGGCACTTGCAGCAGCACAGGCATGAGGTATACCCTTGAGTTTAAACTCAATCTAGGATCTTTAGATCCTACTCTCGTGAACCAACATTTGTGTTAAACTTTGTCCTTTCTTACACTCGTGACAGGTCAACCTGCACAACCTCCTGTGTGCACTTTCAAAACTTTTATGGACTGCCGACCCACTACTTTTAGCGACTGAAGGAGCCGTAGGTCTCCTCCACTGGTTTGAAAAGCTCGAATCTGTTTTCGAGATGTGTGAATGCCCTGAGGCTCGCAGGGTGAAGTATGCTACCGGTACTCTCGAGGGTTTAGCGCTCACATGGTGGAACGCTCAAGTCCAAATGTTGGGGTTGGTTGCTGCTAATGCCACCCCATGGAACAATTTTAAGGAGATCATCAAGGAAGAGTACTGCAATCGTGATGATATTCATAAGCTGGAAGTAGAGTTTTTCAACCTCAAGATGACGGGGTCAGAAATTGAGGCATACACGAAAAGATAGAATGAGCTTGCTATTCTGTGTCCTACTATGGTGGACCCTCCAATTAAGCGTATCGAACTATATCTCAAGGGCTTAGTGCCAGAGATTCAAAGTCATGTGACTTCAGCTAATCTCGCCACCATCCAGCAAGTTGTTCAACTCGCTCACCGTCTCACTGATCAGGCGGTGGAGCAGAACAGGTTACCAAAACGTATTAGTGCTACAGCTACTTCAGATGCTCCTAGTGACAACAAACGGAAATGGGATGGAGCTTCAAGCAAGGGTTCGTGTAGGTCCCCTTGATGTATGGATCTTCAACATAATTGTCAATCTAATCAAGAGTGCGGAATCCTCTTGATCAGAATATCACAGAAACAAGTAGAAGAACAACAATCACTTTTAATCTGGGTTTCTATTGATTATCAATCAAACTGAATTACAATCAATCTAAACCCTAACCACCACAATTTCGTCCAAGCTAGTATGCTCTCACGAAAACTCTCTCAAACAATGTTTCTGGCTGATTAACCTAAACCCTAAAGCCTAACCTTGTTTATATAACACAAGGTCTGCTACTTGGGCTAGGATAAACCACATGAGCTGCGAATTTGGGCAAGGCCCAATTCGTCCCACATCCCCATAAGTATGGGTTTGGTTAGCCCAAACATTTCAACTAACTATTACAAAGCTAAACCCGCTAACTGTTTATCGTTTAACTAATTACAAGATATCCAAAGACCAAATCTAAGCTGTTGTCACAAATATGCACCAACAAACTCCCCCTTGACAATAGCTTCATAAAATAACTTTGTCTTCAGTCATCTTGCAATCTTCATGTAATCTTGTAGTGTCTTTGGTCTTTGGATAGCTTCAGCTTCAACAGCTTCTGTCAGCAATAGACTCCCCCTAAGCTGATGCATCCAATCACCAAATCATCAAAAACTTTAGCGTTTGAGTAAACTCCAGTTCAGCATTTGTATAGCAATCTTCAAACTCTTCACTTTGTCTGCAATATAGAAAGGAGGTTCTACCATGCATCCAATCAAACTCTCATCTTCACAGCAACTCAGCAACTTCTCAGCAACATACCACTTCAATCTGTATACTATAAAACAAACATCTCGAGAAACCATAAGAATTTTTCAACACAGTTGACTAAATTATTATTTTTCAAGAGATTATATCACAGATTAAGCATTTTCAATTTATCACCAACACGCAAAACTTTTTAATCACACCCTATAACCCGCATGATTTAAAATTTTGAACTCACTTTCCAACACCGTCTCCCCCTATCAGTAACAATTCCTCCAAGAATAAC
Source organism: Helianthus tuberosus (assembly GCA_030545235.1). Taxonomy (NCBI): domain Eukaryota; kingdom Viridiplantae; phylum Streptophyta; class Magnoliopsida; order Asterales; family Asteraceae; genus Helianthus; species Helianthus tuberosus. Next base: position 13,916,539 of record CM060402.1, on the reverse strand, counting down.
AGTTTTCCGTACATTAAGAATTTTAAACAGAAAAAGACACTATTTTTGTATTTTTATATTTTCTGAAAGCAAGTAAATACAAAAGCAATAAACACTCTATTTTTTGTGAGAATCACCGGTAAGAAGATCATATCAGCACAATCAAACTGTTTTCACACTATTAGATAATTCTTTATTTAATTTTTTGTGAAAAGCAGTCCAAGATGATTACCAGTATGTTTGTCCACTTAAACAAAATGCATGAACATTTCAAGTTCCATTACCGTATGATACGTTAAGATAATTTTATTTACTGAGTTACTAGTGTGTCCCACTTCAGGATATACCCCCGCGATCAAGGTATGCACAAAGATTCATCGTAGTAGGTGAGTATACTGAATTCATCCGTTTTGTTTTTCAACGATAGATAATTGGTGAACAGGTCAGTACTTCCGTACAGCAAAGAGACCAAAATATCTTATCGAGGGCTAAGACAGATACCATTTTTGGTACGAATTATGCATTTTGCATTTTTTGAATGACTCTCTATGAGAGCTTCTTCATTTTCAAGGTTTTGGCATTTTTAGCTCTTTTAAGATATCCTGGGTGTGTCTAGGTCAGCATGTATCTGGATGCAGCAGAAGGACACCCCTGATATCCCCAGATGAAATAACAGTATAAAGACCCAAAACTTCAGATTTTGCATTCTATCAACGCAAGATTTAAGGTCATTAAACCATACACCACTGATGTGTTCCCCACTCATACACAGTTTATTTAGGTTTATATCACATTGGTAAGTTGATTATTTCATGCTTTTGCCTACTGGTACATCATATAATGAAGCTGCTATCACACTTAAGCAATTTAGGTTCAATTTCAGTGTGACAGTCTAACTTGCTGATGTACTATCATTTCTCCTTTTTCACACAGTGATAACTCGTTTTTGATTTTCTATTTTTTTATGTTTTTGATTTTTCAATGTTTTTGAATTTTTGATTTTTAAGAAAAGCAGTAAACTATTTACACAATTCTTATGAAAAACCAGTTATTCAGGATTCCTCATCCCGTTGAGTTCGACTAAATGTTCAAAGCGAGCCCTGTCAAAAGCTTTAGTATAAAGATCTGCCAGGTTATCTAGTGTGTCGACTCGATGTAATTCAATTAGTCTCTTTTCAGCACAATCCCGTATAAAATGATGACGTATGTCAATATGTTTTGTGCGACTGTGTTTCACGGGATTATTAGTTATTGAAATTGTGGCATTATTGTCTATCATAATAGGAGTACGAGTGAAATCCAAACCGTAATCGCGCATCTGCTGTTGTATCCAGAGAACTTGAGAGCAACAGCTACCCGCAGTAATATATTCAGCTTCACACGTAGATGTAGACACACAAGATTGCTTCTTGCATTGCCAAGACACAATCCTGCCTCCTAGGAACTGACAACCACCTGTTGTAGACTTTCTGTTAGACTTGCATCCCCCAAAGTCTGAGTCAGTGTAAGCAACAAAATTCATATCACTATCAGCTGGATACCACAACCCAAGTTTAGGTTTCCCCTTCAAGTAACGAAGAATACGCTTCACTGCTTTCATGTGTGACTCTTTTGGATTAGCCTGACATCTGGCACACAAGCATACTGCAAACATGATGTCAGGCCTTGAAGCAGTCAAGTACATTAGAGAACCAATCATTGCCCTGTATTGAGTAGGATTAACGTCTTTAGTACTTTCATGATATGGGCCAAGATTGTGATTTTCGCAAATGGGTGTGTTGAAAGTAGAGCAATCATTCATTTTGAACCGATCCAAAATGTCATACACATACTTCGTTTGATGAATAAACATCCCATCCTCCTTCTGTTCAACTTGTAATCCCAGAAAGTAAGACAGCTCACCCATAACGCTCATTTCGAACTTGCTCTTCATCACCTGCTCGAACTCTTTACTCATGCTCTCATCTGATGACCCAAAGATGATGTCATCCACGTATACCTGTACTAGCAGAAAATCTTCCTTCTTCCTCTTGATGAACAGTGTACTGTCAATCTGACCTCTTTCGAAACCATTCTTGATCAGATGTGTAGACAGTGTCTCGTACCACGCCCTGGGAGGTTGATGCAATCCATACAAAGCCTTATCAAGTTTGTACACCCGATCTGGATAATCTGGATCAACGAACCCATCTGGTTGTGAGACATACACCACTTCTTGGACTTTACCGTAAAGAAATGCACTCTTCACGTCTAGTTGGTAAACTTTAAAGCCCTTGAATGTTGCGAAAGCTAGAAACAAACGAATTGCCTCCAATCTTGCCACTGGTGCAAACACTTCATTGTAATCAATCCCTTCTTGCTGATTGAAACCTTTGACCACCAATCGAGCCTCGTTTCGCGTCACTATCCCTCTGTCATCCTTCTTGCATTTAAACACCCACTTAGTGCCTATCTCTCTTTCACCTTTAGGAAGGTCAACCAACTCCCAAACCTTCAACTTCGCAAACTGTGCCAATTCCTCTTGCATAGCTTCAACCCATGAATTGTCTTTAAGAGCCATGTGTATGTTTTTAGGCTCCTCTTGGGAAATAAAGCAACTATACAAGCACTCGTTCACAATCCCAGTCTTCTCAATCGAAACAAATAAACCAGAATTCGCTGCTATGCTTCTCCTTGTCTGAACACCTGCAGTAGGATCCCCAAGTATCATGTCAACTGGATGATCTCTATTTGCTCGTGTAGTAGCAACAGTATCCACTTCTAAATTATCACCCAGGTTTGATCCAACTTCCCCCTGAATGTTCTGATCCGCAAATGGATTAATGAAATCCTCCCCCTCAATGGGTTCAGAGTCACTATCGCTTGAATCAGGATCAGCAGCACCTTGGGAAGTTTCTGGAGCATCTGTCATATCAACATTCGATCTAGGCATGAACTCGCCTTCATCGTCTCCACCAATCACTGCTTGAATCAACTGAGAATCATCTGCATTTGGAAACTCAGGAATATTAAATGATTTAAAATTACTTTCATAATCATATAATATAGCAGGACCACTCGTTGATTGTTGAGGTTTGTATGAAGTAATTTCAACATTAAAGACAACCTCAATTTTACCAGTTTTTAGATTAAAAACCCTTTTATTCGGTGTGCCAGGCACATAACCTAGAAAGTAGCCATCGTCAGCCACCTCACCGAATTTTTGTTTATCTTTATTTCGCACAATGGTGCAGGGTAATCCAAATGGTTCAAAGCCTTCCAAGTTTGGCTTTTTGTTAAACATTAATTCATGACATGTTTTGTTAAAACGTTTAACAGTCAAAACTTTGTTCAGGACGTAGCAAGCTGTATTCACAGCTTCTCCCCAGAAAAGAACTGGTTGCTTTAAATCTGAAAGCATCGTCCTAGCGGCTTCAATCAACGTCCTGTTTTTCCTCTCAGCAAATCCATTTTGTTGAGGTGTATAAGGAGCGGAATATTGATGTTCAATTCCCTTGCGAAGACAATAGAGATCCAGAATGCGATTCTTGAACTCCGTGCCATTATCACTCCTTATCCTCTTGATCCTAGCATCATGAACGTTTTCCAATTTCGTAAAAAGATCTATCAGCATCTCCGCCGTCTCATCTTTTGTACCTAAAAAGAAAACCCATGAATAACGTGAGTAATCATCTGTGACAACTAAACAATAGTACTTTACACCTATGCTCCTCACGTTCACTGGACCAAATAAATCCATGTGAAGTAATTCATAAGGGGCATTTATGGAATTTACTGTTTTAGATTTGTGAGGTTTCTTATGTTGTTTTCCCTTTTGACATGGAAGACATTTATCTTCCACGTGAAACCTCTACATTGGACCCCTCTCACTAGCTCATTTTTAACAAGGTAATTCATTTTTCGATAGTGAATATGGGCCATGCGCCTGTGCCACAACATCGATTCAGCTTCAGATGCTTTTGATAGTAAACACGCCACCACAGCATTTGGATCCTTAGCACCCATGTCCATGACATAAGTGTCATTTCTCCTTGGCGCTCGCATCACTATCCAGTCGTCCGGAATCTTCAAACCTGGTTTCAACACTAATGCTTCATTCTTGGTAAAATGGACCGAGTGACCCTTGTCGCAGACTTGTGACACGCTCATCAGATTGTGTTTAAGCTGCTCCACATAGTTCACTTTGTCCAGTGTGATCTTCCCATTGGTCACTTTTCCTTGTCCTGTAATTCTACCACCTTTAGCACCCTCAAAATTTACATTTCCTCCATCATAATCTTCAAATTCAGTCAACAATCTCGCATCCCCCGTCATGTGCCTGGAGCAGCCACTATCAACATACCATAAGTTGATAATCCTCCTTAGCAGCTCCTGCACACACCAACCAAGAAATTAGTTAGATTGGGGGACCCAAGCCTTAATGGTCTTGGGTCGTCCAAATTCACAAACTACTGGAACATCCATCCAATATCCATTACTCCTAACTGGAGTCTTGGATCTCAGACATGTTGATGGAATTTGATTTTGATTTCCACTAGGTCTTTGGTCCTGAGGGTTCCTATATGTGTTTGGACTATTTGACCTTTGGAAATTTTGGTTTTGATACCTTGAATTTTGATTCCAAGAAGCATTATTGTTGTAATTTCTAAAGCCATTATTATAAAAAGTTCGACCACCATCATTTTGGTATCGATTTTGATATTGACCTTGACTTCTGAAATTATTTGAATTATTATTGTTCATTCTTGATGAACTACTTCTAGGTCTCTCGTATCTGCCTGGTGGAGATCTAGGCTGAAATCTTGGTTGATTTCTTTGAAAACGAGGAACTTGTGGAGTTCCTTTTTCAGCCTTATCTACACCAACAACAACATTTTCTGGTTGCTTAGGAGCAGATTTCTTTGGAGAGTTGGACTCCTTTTCCTGTTTATCACCACTCTTCTCTGGTGACTTCTTTTTTTTTTCTCTCACTCACTTGTGCTTCACTATTTTTGTTAGGACAACAGCTAGCTACATGTCCCTTGGTGTGACATTTGAAGCACGATCTCTTTTTCGAAGACTTCTTTTCTGAAGCCTTTGAACTAGATTCGGGTTTTTCTGATGATGCCTTAGAAGGATTTGGTTCAGTTTGCTTAGTTTCAGAATTTTCTTTGTTCTTGTTTTTAGCAAACTCTACATTAGATTCGTTTTCAATAACAGTTGTTTCGTTGTTCATATCACTTCCTTGAACAAAATTAACCTTTTTAACAAAAGTTGGATTGTTATTTTTAGGATGTGATTTATTCTTTTTCAAAACAGGTTTGCTGTTATTATCCTTCTTAGCATCAGCATTCTCAAAAACATTTCCTTGACATGACGTGGAACTACTTGGTGATGTTGACCCAAAGTTCATGAGCTCATCTTCATCAGGCAAGAAAGAATAGTCATGACTAACAGGAGGTGGAACTTCATTGAACCCATGAAATCCCACACTGGTTTTGTCATTACTTTTCTTCAAGCCACCCATCATATGTTTCATAACAAAAGTAGAGTCCCTGAATTGACCTAATTTCTTTTCAAGTTCAACAATTTTGAGTTGTGCATATGATAACTCTTTGCATTTTTCAGAAATCTCTTTTGTTTTCTCTGCCATCATTTCATGAGCTAAGTCTATGACTTGAAGTTTTTCGTTTAGTTTGCAAGTTAATGAGTCAATTTTACTTTCATAACCTTTTATCTTCTTCAAGTATGACGATTCGTTTCTTTTAGCAAAAAAGTTTGCTTCTTTTATGTTAGACATCTCGCTCACCAGACTTTGGTTTTGTGTTGACAACCTGTCAACCTCACCCTGTAGTTCACTACATTTTAAACACACAGAATTAGACTTTACCTCTCCTGTTTGTTTGTCAAGATTGGCCATGAGAGCCGCAAGCTGAGCTTTCACTCTTTTGTATTCATCTTCCTTTTCTTCAGCTTCCTTTTCTTGGTCAGACTTTTGCTTTTCTTCTTCAGCATCTGATGTCTGATCAGCCTTCTTTTCTTCAGCTTTAGCATCCACTTTTGCTTCAGCATCACTTTTCTTCTCAACTTTAACATCATCTACTGTAGCTTCACCATCATCAATTGGCGTTATCTCTGCCATGAATGCCTGAGTGACATTGTCATCATTTTCCAAGTGAATACTCCAGTCATACGAACCTTCTCTAGCAGTAGAGATCAGCGCTCTTGAGTTAGAGTTGTTTGATGCATTCATGTGGTTTGAACTCTGACTCGAAGTCTCCTGCTTTTGTTTTTGACATTCCCTAGCAAAATGCCCATAACTTTGACAGTTGAAGCATCTCACTTTGGTCTTGTCGAAACCAACAGTCTTTCCTATAAACTTCCTTCCTGTTCGGTTCATAAATCTCTTCACTCTTCTAGTAATCATGGCCATTTGCCACTGCAAATCCATATCTTCAAGATCACCAGGGTTAATCTGATCATAATCTTCATCCAAAGTGGCAGGATCAGATATCTTCCCCTGAATGTAGTTCTCATAAGAAGCAACAAATGAAGCAAGTAGAGCCAGATGCTCTTCAGCAGACTTCACACTCATTGGCATCGACTTAACACCACTGCTCTGCTTATAACCTGATGTTCTCTTGGCTCCTGATGATCCTCCTGAAGCAGCTACAAAACACGCATCACCATCTTCATTGACTGTGACCTGCTCATTCTCACACGAAAGAAAAGCAGTACCAGAGTCGCTAGAAGCGTTGTGAGATGAAGAAGGTGCAAGCCCATTGTAAATCGTTGGATCTTGAACCTGATCATATCTAGTGTCTTTCTTCTTCATACTGAGCTCATAAGCTCTCAGCTTTCCTACCATTTCTTCAAGCTCTTTAGTCTCATAATCCGCTTCTCCCTTGATCATGAGAGTGTAAATATCCCATTTAGTAGGTAAGGCATCGAGCAGCTTGTCATTCTGTTCAACGTCAGTATAGCACTCTCTCTCATAATTATCCATTTTTGACATCAGATGGTAGTATCGAGTGATGATGTCTTCAAGTGACTCATGCTTCATGTACTTGAAAACAGCAAACTGCTTCTTCAGTAGATCAACTTTGTTTTTCTTAACATCTTCATTTCCCGCATATCTTTTCTCTAATGCATCCCAAATATCCTTTGAGTTTGTGTACTTCTTGAAAGTATGCTTGATGCTATCAGGTAAAGACATTTTGATTGCAGCCAAGGCTCTCTTTTCAGCTTCATACATCTTTTTATCAGCATCTTCCATGTTCACATAAGCAGTTCTACGAGGTCTGCCCTCAAAGTCGTGTGTTGGGTTTGTGTACCCATCTTCAATGCATATCCACATGCGAGTGTCCTGATATTCAATGAAGGATTGAAAGCGATCCTTCCATGTCAAGTAATTTTCCACCTTCATCATCTTAGGTGGTTTGTTGGTAGTGCCAACCTCATGCTCCATCTTCAACAGCTCATTTAAAGTACACATGTTTGACATTTTAACGTTGCAGACTGTTAAAACCGTACAAAATATCTCCGAAAATAGTGGTTACCAAATTACACCGTTAGAATCGTCTCGAAAAGACGAATCCAATGATATCTAATGTCGAAAACCATTTTAATTTCGCTGAGGAAAATTATACGGTTACAAAAGTCGCCTTTGGATTTTAACTTCGCCAATCAGTTCGCTGGTCTGTTAATTTCGCAGGTCCAATTAATTTCGCAGGTCAGTAAATATGGAAATTCAATCTTCTCGAAAATTTTGATGATTTTCTGGATTCTATCAACAACTTCTGCAGAATCGAAACAGCAAAATCATCAACCTTTTCACCCAAATTCGATGAACTTGATGAAGAAACCAAGAACAGTCTTCGAATTTCAGCGAAAAAATTTTCCAGAATAAACCAACAAATGTCCTGCAAACCTGCAAATCAGCAAACAAACAAAGCAGAATATCAAAACAGCCAATAAATTTCTAAAATTTTTATCAAACAGCCAAGAATTTCGAAAATTTTTATCAAACAAACAGAAAAATTTCGAAAATTTCAAAACCCTAATTTTCAAAAATTCAAAAAAACTCCCTGTTTCTGTAGAACACAATTCTGAACCGAGCCTTCAAGAGCCTAATGCTCTGATACCAATTGTAGGTCCCCTTGATGTATGGATCTTCAACAGAATTATCAATCTAATCAAGAGTGCGGAATCCTCTTGATCAGAATATCACAGAAACAAGTAGAAGAACAGCAATCACTTTCAAACTGGGTTTCTATTGATTATCAATCAAACTGAATTACAATCAATCTAAACCCTAACCACCACAATTTCGTCCAAGCTAGTATGCTCTCACGAAAACTCTCTCAAACAATGTTTCTGGCTGATTAACCTAAACCCTAAAGCCTAACCTTGTTTATATAACACAAGGTTTGCTACTTGGGCTAGGATTAACCACATGAGCTGCAAATTTGGGCAAGGCCCAATTCGTCCCACATCCCCATAAGTATGGGTTTGGTTAGCCCAAACATTTCAACTAACTATTACAAAGCTAAACCCGCTAACTGTTTATCGTTTAACTAATTACAAGATATCCAAAGACCAAATCTAAGCTGTTGTCACAAATATGCACCAACAGTTCGACTTCTGTTCAATCTCAGTCTCAGCAGAGAAGGACTGACGACTACAAGAGTCCTAGTCAGCAATCATCTGGTAGTTAAAGTCATGGTGGGTACAAGGGAAATCACCCCAAATGCAATCGTTGTAATCTACACCACAGCGGGCCATGCACCAGGGGTAACTGTCATCGGTGCAACAAGCCAGGTCATGCCGCAAAGGATTGCAGAAGTTTATACCCCGCCAACCAGCATCGTCAGCATCAACCAGCCCAACAAAATCAACGCCAGCAGCAGGGTAATAACAAAGGGTGCTTTCAGTGTGGAGCTGTAGGCCACTTCAAGAGAGATTGTCCCCAACCGAACAGGAACCAGAACAACAATAACAACAACAACCAGGGGAATGGAAACAACGGGGGCAACAACGGCAATGGTGCAAGGGGTCGTGTGTTTGTTATTAGCCAAGGTGAAGCGAGGAATGATCCCAATGTGGTAACGGGTAAGTTCCTTCTCGACGACTTTTATGTTACTATCTTACTTAATTTGGGTGCCAATACTAGCTACGTGTCCCTAAAAGTTAGTCAAATGCTTAAGCGTACCCCAACACCATTGGACACGAAGCACACTGTAGAGTTAGCTAATGGTAAAAGTTTGAAGGTCACCCACATAGTCAAGGGTTGTAATCTTGTTCTTGCTGGTCACATTTTCTCTATCGACCTCCTTCCTATCACTCTGGGTAGTTTCGACGTTGTCATTGGGATGGACTGGTTATCCCAACACCAAGCCGAGATTCTTTGCAACGAGAAGATTGTCCGTATTCCTCGGCCAGGGGATGAACCTCTCATGATTTGTGGTGACAAGAGTGGTGCTGTTGTGAGCATCATCTCCTTACTTAAGGCCCAGAAGTGTTTGCGAAAGGGTCACACTGTTATTTTGGCTCTCGTTACAGACACCTCGAAGAAAGAGAAGAAGATAGAAGATTTTCCGATCGTACGCGATTATCCCGAGGTATTTCCTGAGGAGCTACCTGGCCTTCTGCCTCATCACCAGGTCGAGTTTCAAATCGAGCTAACTCCTGGAGCCGCACCTATAGCTCGTGCACCTTATCGCTTAGCTCCATCAGAGTTGGAAGAACTCTCTACGCAACTTCAAGAACTCTTGGATAAGGGTTTTATTCGTCCTAGCTCTTCGCCCTGGGGAGCTCTAGTCTTGTTTGTGAAGAAGAAAGACGGTACCTTCAGAATGTGCATCGACTACCGTGAACTCAACAAGGTGATCGTGAAGAATCGCTATCCTCTTCCACGCATCGACGACCTATTCGACCAGCTGCAAGGGTCGAGCTTTTACTCGAAGATTGATTTGAGATCGGGATATCACCAGCTGAGAGTCCGTGAGGAGGACGTCTCCAAAATAGCCTTTAGAACTCGTTATGGACACTATGAATTTTTGGTCATGCCTTTTGGGCTGACAAACGCACCTGCGGTCTTCATGGACTTGATGAATCGAGTGTTCAAGCCTTACCTAGACAAGTTCATTATTGTTTTCATCGACGACATCCTGATCTATTCTAAGAGTCAGGAGGAACACGAGCAGCATCTACGACTCATTTTGGAACTCCTTCGAACAGAACAGCTTTACGTAAAGTTCTCGAAATGTGACTTCTGGCTTCGTGAAGTCCATTTCCTAGGCCATGTGGTAAACAAGGATGGGATCCATGTTGATCCATCCAAGGTAGACTCGATTAAGAATTGGCCTGCACCTCACACACCAACGGAAATTCGCCAATTCTTGGGTTTGGCAGGTTACTACAGGAGGTTCATCAAGGATTTCTCCAAGATTGCGCAACCTCTCACTTCACTAACACAGAAAGGCATTGTTTATCGATGAGGAAATGCACAGGAATTAGCATTTCATCACTTAAAGGATAGGCTTTGCAGTGCACGTATTCTTTCATTGCCAGAGGGCACAGAGGACTTTGTGGTTTACTGCGACGCATCAATTCAGGGTCTTGGTTGTGTATTGATGCAACGGGATAAAGTTATAGCCTACGCCTCACGCCAACTTAGAGTTCATGAAAGGAACTACACTACACATGATTTAGAGCTGGGAGCTGTTGTTTTTGCACTTAAGATATGGAGACATTACCTGTACGGTACCAAGTGCGCCATTTACACTGATCACAGGAGTCTTGGGCATATCTTCAAACAGAAGGAACTGAATATGCGACAACGACGATGGGTCGAGCTACTGAATGACTACGAATGCTCGATCAGGTACCACCCAGGCAAAGCCAATGATGTGGCTGACGCCCTCAGTCGAAAGGACACTACGCCTAAGCGCGTATGAGCTTTACAACTCACTATTCAATCTAGCCTTCCTGCACAGATACGAGACGCTCAGGCAGAAGCATTAAAACCAGAAAACATCAGGGCTGAAGCCCTACGCGGCTCAAGGAAATGATTAGAACAAAAGGAAGACGGTGCTTACTACGTAATAGGACGCATTTGGGTCCCACTTTATGGCAACCTACGAGAGCTTGTGATGGATGAGACACACAAGTCTCGCTACTCATTAAATCCTGGTTCGGATAAGATGTACCACGATATCAAAACTACGTATTGGTGGCCTAGCATGAAGGCCCACATAGCAACTTACGTCAGCAAGTGTTTGACTTGCGCGAGAGTCAAGACTGAATACCAGAAACCCTCAGGCCTACTCCAACAACCAGAGATACCACAATGGAAATGGGAGCAAATTTCCATGGATTTTGTTACTGGCCTGCCTAGATCTCAGCGCGGAAATGTCACTATCTGGGTGATCGTGGATCGACTCACAAAGTCCGCACACTTCTTGGCTATCAAAGAAACGGATAAGTTCTCCACTTTAGCAGACTTTTACTTGAAGGAAGTTGTCTTGAGGCACGGGGTGCCCACCTCTATTATCTCTGATTGCGATGCATGTTTTACTTCTGAACTGTGGCAAGCAATGCACAAGTCCTTTGGCTCACGTTTAGATATGAGCACAGCTTATCACCCGCAAACGGATGGGCAGTCTGAACGCACCATCCAGACCCTTGAACACATGCTTAGGGCATGTGTGATTGACTTTGGCAAGGGTTGGGAAAGACACCTGCCACTCGTGGAATTCTCGTATAATAACAGTTACCACACCAGCATTCGGGCCGCACCATTTGAGGCATTGTACGGGCGTAAATGCCGGTCACCTCTTTGTTGGGCAGAGGTGGGGGATAGTCAGATCACTGGCCCATAACTTGTGGCAGACACAACAGAAAGGATTGCTCAAATACGACAACGAATGGCGGCAGCTCATGACCGTCAGAAAAGCTACGCCGATAAGGGCAGGAAACCACTCGAGCTCCAGGTTGGGGAGCGAGTACTACTCAAAGTCTCACCCTGGAAGGGTGTGGTTCATTTTGAACAACGAGGCAAACTTAACCCGCGATACGTCGGACCTTTCGAAATCATAGAGAAAATAGGCAAGGTGGCCTACAAACTGAAACTACCAACAGAACTCAGTGCAGTTCACAACGTTTTCCACGTGTCGAATCTGAAGAAGTGTCTGTCAGATGAGACCCTCATAGTTCCCTTGAAGGAGCTCACTATCGACGAGCAGTTACGATTCGTCGAGGAACCAGTTGAAATCACGGATCGGGATGTTAAGGTCCTCAAGCGCACTAGAATACCTCTCGTTCGAGTTCGTTGGAACTCCCGTCGTGGACCAGAGTTCACCTGCGAACGCGAAGATCAAACGAAACAAAAGTATCCACAACTATTCGCAAACAGTACAACCACTACCGAGGCTGAAGCTACGGAATTTCGGGACGAAATTCCAGATCAACGGGGGGAGGATGTGACACCCTAGGAAAAGCAGAAAAACCATGCAACTTAACTAGCTTCCTCAATGAGTACGTGCTAAATTTCGGGACGAAATTTCTTTCAACTTGGGGATAATGTGACAACTCGTATTTCCGAACTTATCTATGTGCTTAATGTAACGTATGTGAACTTGGTGTAATTATTTGATATGTTGATTTAATGAGATGATATGTGTTATATGTTATGTGAGTGTATGTATTATGTAAACGCACAACACAACCCGATCGCACAAGCCCATTCGGGCTACACTCCTTATACTCGGATCAAGGGCAGCCCATGATGGTTCGGCCCACTCTCTCTTTTACACGCATAACAATTAGGAGTAAGGGTATACTCCTCATTTGTTGCTAAACACTTTACACAAACCCTAGCTCTCTTTCTCTCCTCTCAAACCCGACGACAACACCTTCATCTCTCTCTAAGCTTTCTATTCGGATCAATCCTTGTTCTTTCTTCAATCGGTTAGTATTTTTATTATTGCTTTTATGATTGTATGATGTTGTGCTATACATGCTCTACACGATGATGTAGGAGTGATATATGATTGAGGATGATGTAAACCGTTAATGTTGATGTTCATATAATCGGTCCACATGTATAGTATTGTAGATCAACATAGGGTTGTAAATTATTTGATGTTGTTAATGATTGAGAACCGAATGCTTGTTAAATCGGTTGTTATGTTTCTATGCTTCGGATTGTTAGCTTGATGATGTTCTAGCTAATCGGATGTGTATCTTGTTTTCGGATTTGTTTGCATGATGCTTTAGGATCGGATGTATGTTCATATAATCGGATCAAATAATATGAATTGATAAGTTAGTGTTCATGCTATGAGTATGAGTAGGGTTCTTATGAATTACTGATAAATTGCTTAGTTGATCGATTGTATGTTAACTGGACAATTAGAAATTGTTAATTGATAGAGTTCATAATTTGGAAATCCTTGAATGATTGTAACTGATTTAAAATTTTGGAAACAATGTAACTAGTTAGCATTATATTCGGATAATTAAACTAATCGCACAAGGTCCCTCTCGGTCGCACAAGATCAGATCATATAGAATCTGATCTGATCGCACAAGACTGGTCGCACAACACAGTCGCACAAGCCGTAGAGTGCAACCGATTAAACACAGTGTATAACACAGCTATTGCATGATCGCATAAGACCTTGTGGATCGCACAAGATAGTGCTGATCGCACAAGGCTTGGGCCTCACACAAATTTCACTACTGTTGGGCCTCAAAGCCCAAGTCCCGAGTCGCACAAGATTGTCCGGATCGCACAAGATATCCAGACCGCACAAGATTAATGTATGTTATTATTTGGGCTGTGTACTTTGTTGGGCCTACTTGTAAACTGGGCCGGGTATGTTGGATCGCACAACCTGTTATGGGTCGCACAAGATATGCTGGATGCACAACAGGTTGGGCTGGGTATCTTTGGGCTTCATTGGGTGGATCGTACAAGTTAGACATGATGAGTACTTGACTGTTACTGTTAATATGTTAACATGTATTATGTGTTTGCCATGATCAATGCGTGTTCCTGACCTGTAAACTATGTGTAATCATACGTGCTTTACTTGAACCTAGACCTGACTTGTATGGTAACCATGTTAGGACGTGGTTAACCTCAACTAGCTCAACTGACCTTTCGCTTATCTGCCGAGCTAACCTAAGGTGAGTTCACACTTTCTACAAAGCATGGGATTCCCAGGGGTTGGGAATGGGTTTAAGGAACATGGATTCCTCGTCCTTTCTTGGGTAGGACTGTACTGGTTCAGGAATATAATTCCTCGTCCTCATGGACAGTTAACTTTTACTAGACCAAAACTCTATCACGAAGTCCCTCCTTTTTATATCGACTTAATCGCCGGGCCAATGGCGAGCAGGTCATTAGTTAGATAGCGCTATTTAGGTCTGACAAGCCTCACACCGTGCCGCAGAGGACGGGCGTGAACTAATGGATCTGGGCACGTCAATGATGATAGACATTGACAGTTCAGGGCACATAAACATGACTACAGTCAGCAGTCGATATGGTAACGAGTCTAGTAGTATATACATGGGGTAGCCCCCACGGCTGGATTGTCAGAGTAAATGGGATAAACAAAACACGTTTTCAACTATGGGGTAACCCCCACGGCAAGGATGCCAGTTAAAGGAAACCGTTTTCGAAACAACTTAAAACAAACACCCAACTGTGAACTCGCTCAACATTGTTGTTGACTCGTTACTACATGCTTTGCAGGTCAATAGGTACTTAGCTGGAGCTTGCATGGGGAAGAGTCGTTGTGGGACATGGACAACTGTGTTCCATGTGAAACATTGAACTTATATTTTGTTTTGGTTTTAAACGTTATGCTTCCGCTTGCAACTTAAACTATGTTTTGTTTGGACACCAATTGTATTGGTTGGGTTTTTATAATTACTTACATGCATGTTCAATATGATTGGTGGCTGGATCCTGGTCAGTCACACCTCCAAGCGGTGATACTCCGCGTGTGGATTTTGGGGGTGTGACAAATATGACCCACCAGTCAGGATTGCCAGTACTGAATGAGTAATTGTGTAGAAATAAACAATGTGATCGCTCTCAATACTGTGTTAATTGATAAAATGTTTCTTGATTAAAGTGGGATTCACTCACCAGTATTTCCCACTGACAAATATTTTTAAAACGCATTTCAGGTAACACAATGTGACAGCCAATTAGTAAAAAGCCAGCTGGAGAGCACTGACGGCTTGGAAAAATGTGGCTATAAAAGTTACCAAAAAGACGATGTTTTAAATTCAATAAAATAGGGTTTATCCCTATAAACGTATTGTAATAAAGAAACTTGGGTTTACCCATGTGGTTATTAATATAAAATATGGTGGTTTTACTCTGATAAACATTTCCTAACTACGGTCCTGATGTAATTTTCGCTGCCAAATTAATAATTAAATAACTGATACCACCACAAACGAATGTTCGCGGCCGTCCGTTCCAGGGACAAATAAAGGGGCGGGGGTTGCGACATGTCTCCTGCAAAACAAACCTTCTTCTGCCCACGAGATTCTGTGAACCGGATCTTGATCTTCTTCTGAACTGGGACAGTTACTCCCTCAGACGGTAAACTGACCATATACAGCGAACCCCGTTTCTTTCCTCGAGCTACGACTAGATTTCCCTTTAGAACCTTCCAATGCCCGATGCTGAACTTAACCTCGTGCCCCGGTTCATCCAACTGCCCAACAGAAATTAACTGTTTCTTTAAGCTTGGAATCACCCTGACATCCTTCAAAGTCCATGAACCGACTGGAGTCTTCAGATCTAAGTCACCCATGCTCGTCACATCAAGTGTCACACCCCAAAATACCACATGCGGAAACCCCCGCGAGGCGTGTGACATACCAGGATCCAAGCCACCAATCACATTGAACTCATCATTATAATTAAATAAAACTTTCATTTATTAACATAAAGCGTTACAAACGTTACATATCATTCATTGTATACAGCGGAAGCATAAATCATTTGTTAAGTGTTTAATAAACCAAGAGTACATAAACCATTAAGCTTGTATTGAGATTCTATGTATCTCGACCCATGACCACTCTAGCCTCCCAGACAGCAAGTTCCAAATAATATAAGCATATAGACCTGCAAGGCATGTAATAACGAGTCAACAACAAAGTTATGCGAGTTCACAGTTGATTGTTCAGTTATTGAGTTCATTTCAGAAATCGTAAGTTTGTTTCAGAATCATATGTTACCCAGTATCCTTGTTTCCCAAACCGTTACGATCTATAGTGGGGGCTTCCCATGTTGTATATCACTAGACTAGTTGTATCTATAGGTGTCCTTCCTAATCCGAGGACAGTAGTAAGTATGAGAATACGTAGGTTTTACGTAAATGCCCTTCCCAATCCGAGGACAGTAGTAAGTATAAGATTACGTAGGTTTTACGTAAGTGCCCTTCGCAATCCGAGGAGAATAGTATGTATCGAGTACGTAGGTTTAGCGCTGGCGTCCTTCCCAATCCGAGGACGGTGGTAAGTAGTCTAGTAGTGGTAAATGTACAAGTTCTGTCGTAGTTAATCAATCCCATTCCCAACCCACCGGGAATCCCATGCCTTAAGAGTGTGAACTCACCTTGGTTTGCTCGGTAGACTACTTACGTGTTCAAGTTGCCCAAAACGATCCTAACATGATTACCATTGACAATCAGTCGTGTATTACTTAATCTCATATTCCATACACACATTACCCAAGTAACACCGTATGATATCATGCAAGTTATTTAGGCACCTATCAGTTCACAACTAACACATAGCAAGCACTTTATTCTTATATACACAAAGCACTTAGTTACCGTCTTGCATAAGACACACATACTCCCATGATAACTTTTGTCATTCAGTGCACATATCAGCTTATACCTCAGCTTCACAGTTTCACTTAATACCGTAGTTAGTACGTCACACGGTTAATCGTGTTTTATAATTTCACTACTGTTTGGGCCGCCTACAAGTCATGCATTACTAACCTCCCCTAATTACTCAATAGGATATTTAAATGAGATTGGCCCAAACAGGTTCGACCCACATCAACTACTCGGCCCAACACGCTCCCTTTTGTACAACCCGTCTAGTCCATGGCCTGAAATCCATGTTTTATTTCTTGTTTAAGCTGCCCAATACCAACCGGACTTCATGCGGCCCTATTCCGAATAAAATGTGTGCGGCCCAACTATTAACAAAGATAAATCCACAATCTTACTTATCATTTAGCAGTTACACATTGTACTAAGAAATCAATTCATCATTCAATAAAGGTATATGTCAATCAAACAATTATAATATCATGTGATGTTGAGGTTCATGTGCTCATCTGACATATATTAGTAACTCAATCACGTGAATATCTCAAATCCTTATTTAAGTGGCCCAATCATACTCTAACAATCAACTTGCAAATCCACTATCAAGAATTTCAACAACAGTCAAGTGGATCTTGTGGTCCAATTATATTCATGGAATATGGATGTTTCAGCTCATTTAATTCAAAGAACTGATTACATGTGAAGCATTCTAGTGTGTCGGCCATTTCTATTTTTGATACACATCTTAGTTGCATGAATCACAAGTTCCAATTTGTCAATCAATATATCAGTCAATTAATCATCAACACAGTTCGTAAACAAAGCCCTTCCTCATGATTTATCTTATAGGCATAACATAACAATGCTTTCATAATCACAACTTCCAATCATCCAATACATCCATCAAGGACTATACTACGTGATCTATACCCTTAATACATCGTACACAAGCAACCTATATTATCAATATTCAAATCGGCTATGCAAGACTAAACACAACAACTAACAAAATCATGCAAAGGTTGTTCAGATTGATTCGTGAATTGTAAGATATACAACAAAGTCATGCAACATATTATCACAATTCATCAATCATATATGAGTGTCACACTTCCAATATTGCATATAATCAACACATACAACTATAAATCTCGCAGGCAAGAATCACTAACCACAATCTTGACGAATCAAGGTGCTATCTTGATCCGGGGGGGGGGGGGGGGTCTCCACTGAACTCGTGCGCTCAAGGGGGAGCTTTAGGGTTTTGTGCTATTGAATTTTGGCTAATTAAAAAGTTACGTGCAATCATATAATGTGTATACTAATAGATATATGGATATAGGTGTGTGGGCGGTTCCTATTTGACCGATATGGGCTCAAGCCCAAGTTATTGAACTATCACAATAAAATGTAACTTTTTAACATAGTCGGCCGATCCTTAAACTAACTGAATTCTAATGGTGTGGCCCAATACAATTACAGCCCAAACAAAAAAAAACATAATTATACGGTTACACACAAGTACGGAACGTAAAATAAAACGCTCGAAAGATGAATAACGAGGAGTTAAGATCACGAGATTTAAAAGTTACAAACCTTGAAAGTTCGGGTTGTCACATCATCCCCTACTTGAAAGAAATTTCGTCCCGAAATTTAGCACGTGGTTGCTGAGGAAGCTAGTTATGTTGCGTGGTTTCATGGTTTTCCTGGGATGTCACATCATCCCCCTGTTGGTTTGGAATTTCGTCCCGAAATTTCGTAGTAGCTTCAGCCTCAGAAGTGGTTGCACTTTTCTCGAACAACTGGGGATACTTGTGTTTCATTTGGTGTTCTTATTCCCAGGGGAACTCTGGGCCACGACGGGAGTTCCAACGAACTTGAACAAGGGGTATTCTAGTACGCTTGAGAATCTTAACATCTCGGTCAGTAATCTCTACTGGTTCCTCGACGAATCGCAGCTGATCGTCGATAGTGAGCTCCTTGAGAGGAACTATGAGGGTCTCATTTGATTGACACTTTTTCAGATTTGACACGTGGAATACGTTGTGAACTCCATTGAGTTCTTCAGGTAGGTTCAACTTGTAAGCGACTTTGCCAATCTTCTCAATGATTTTGAACGGTCCGACATAACGCGGATTGAGTTTGCCTCGTTTGCCAAAACGAATTACATCTTTCCAAGGTGAGACTTTGAGTAGCACTCGATCCCCGAGTGGTTTCCTGCACTTTTCAGCGTAGCTTTTCTTACGGTCACGAGCTGCCGCCATTCGTTGTCGTACTTGAGCAATCTTCTCGGTTGTGTCTACCACAAGTTCTGGGCCTGTGATTTGGCTGTCACCCACTTCTGCCCAGCAAAGAGGTGATCGGCATTTACGTCCGTACAATGCCTCAAATGGAGCGGCCTGGGTACTGGTGTGGTAGCTGTTATTATACGAAAATTCCACTAAAGGTAGATGTCGTTCCTAGCCGTTACCAAAATTAATCACACATGCCCTAAGCATGTCTGCAAGGGTTTGGATGGTGCGTTCAGACTGCCCATCCGTCTGCGTGTGATATGCTGTGCTCATGTCTAATCGTGAGCCAAGGGACTTGTGCATCGCTTGCCATGATTCAGATGTAAAACGCGCGTCACGATCAGAGATAATGGAGGTTGGCACCCCGTGCCTCGATACTACTTCCTTTAGATAGACGTCTGCTAAAGCAGAAAACTTGTCTGATTCTTTGATGGCTAGAAAGTGTGCTGGTTACGCAAGACAATCAATGAGCATCCAGGTGATATTGTTTCCGTTTCGAGTTGTAAGTAGACTATCGACCAATCCATGGCAGTCTGTTTTTATTTCCATGTTAGTGTTGCTGGTTGCTGATACTACACCTTGACTTTCCACAAGTCGATCCATCATCCACCTACCTAACTAGGTGAGCCTTCATGTCCGATTACCAGTACAAGGTTTATAAATTCTAATGCCTCTCATCAAAACCCAGACGGCTAGAATGTCGAAACTGGTGTGCTTGCTCAACGCGAGTTCCCTACCGTTGCCGTGTAATGAGACCCGCATTCGTTTCATGAAGTAACGAGCATCGTCCGACCGGTCAAAGGTTGCTTCTCCACGCCCTACATGGGTTCAACTTGAAAATTCCTCTTCCTTCAGTTCTCCAGTTTGAACAGAGCGAGTCTGATCCTAGTAAGTTAGAGTTGATAACGAGCTGCAGAGCTCATGTACGTTCAGGTTTCGCAGTCGTATTCATCCAGAGGTTCCATCCAGCGATGCCATTGTAAGCTTTAGCTCTTTCGAACATCGGTACATGGGAGGCCCTTGTGATCGGTCTAAATAACGCATCTGGTACCGTCCAAGTGATGCCTCCATCCAAAATCCCAAAGCCATGGTTTTCACCGTCAGTCGTGTGTCGTGCAGTTCCTCTTTGTAACTCCATCGCGTAAGTCATCGCTCTCTCATTTACGCCGATGTGCAACTGGGACTCTGATTCGGACCATAAGGATATACCACCACACCACCCGCACCCTCGGGTAAAACGATGCTTAGTGCATTGCAGAGTCGGGATTCGAAAGCTGAAAAGACGTCCTCCTGTTCTGCCTTTCACGAACACAGCACCCTGCTGTGCTAGAGAGATTTAAGCTGCGCGACCTTCGAAAATCCTGTGATTTATCTGGGATAAAGTCAAGTGAGACCAAGAAATTGCTGTATCCATGAAGGATTCTTTGGTGTCGATCAGTTTCCAACCAAGACGGATCTTAGCGAGATCCACGTGCATTCCTACTTCGCTGATTATATATCCAAAAGGTACATCTCGAACCAAGAAATTACATTTAACAAGACTTTGATCGAAGTGGCTCCTCCCTCAGGAGTTCTAAAATAAGATACAAATGCTACCCATGGCGTTCCATTCTCCTGGTCAGGATTCAGAACGTCAACAACAATTTCAGTCAATTCATGTGATCCTTGAAGCTGCTGGTGTGTTGGTTAACTCAATGATCATGGTGTATAATGTTGAAATGGCTTCAATACATTCAACATGTTGTTCTAAGAGCATTCTCCCCCTTGGACTTCCATCTGACGATAGTTCGCTCACTAGCAAATCTTCGAATGGAAGTTTGTTCCTCGCAACTGGTCGACGGGTTGTCAATACGTGGTCGAGGCAAACGGTTCTTGACTGTCACCTTGTTGAGTTCTCGATAATCAGTACACATACGAAAAGGCTTCTATTTATGGGAATAGCGAGGGCTTCCTTAAAGCGAAAACTCCTGTCCGACAGTCCATGTAGTTGGTTAAACAGCTCCTGCAACCTTCCTGGTGCAAAACGGTAAGGGGTTCGAGTAGTTAGAACTGCCTCCGGCGTGTGGTCAAACTGAGTTCCTACCTAACAGTTGTAGAGATGATCCCGGAAGTTCCTCGGGCAGCACATGGAGGATAATTACGAGCAGCTGGTGGATCCTCGATCCTCACGTCTATAACTATTGCCACATAGCGGGGTAATCCCTCCGTAGACACTCCTGGCTCTCATTGCTGACATACCACTAACCATTGCGCCACCCTGACGCGTTGGAACAGATAACAATCCTCCACGAAGGAGAGGGATACGTAGAATTTGTCTCCTCACGGGGTACATCTATCGAGAATAATAGAAGAAAGGTCGATGTCGAACACTTGTCCCACAAGGTCGTGTTTGCATCCCAACGATCATATGAGGTTTCCATTGTCAAGCCGTCAGCCGATTTTACAACAGGTTCAAACTCCTAGGAGCATCAGGGTCAAACGGAACAGAGACGAAGCGGGTTGCTACTCATACTAGCTACCATGTTGTTAAGTCCTGACGTCGCCCACGCCAATTCTAAATGCCCAAGAGCACCATTTCTGGTGTTGCTGTTTTCATTACTAGAGTTCCAAGTACTGTCGTTGTTCCTTTGATCGTTGACCTCTTAACTTAACTATGGCCAATCCATGTTGTAGGCACCTTTATTTCCTTACTGAAAGCTAGGGTTACGGGCACCTTGTTGTCGTTGTGACTGCTACCCCCAATGTCGTTGCTCGAAACGAAGCCCTACGATTCTTCACCACCATAGTCCATCTTTTCACATCCTGAGCCACGTCCTAAAGCACTACTCACTGTGCTGGCAGTTACGCATACCACACCAAGGTCAATTATCATCACTTATGCCTTGATTGATTCGTAAGAGTTGACTCCCATGAGTCGCTGGCTAGGGTTAAGGATTCGATTGGAGTCAAATCGCTGATGTTCATTGTTGGTAACTAGGGTCGTTCAAATGCTGAAG
Source organism: Helianthus tuberosus (assembly GCA_030545235.1). NCBI lineage: Eukaryota > Viridiplantae > Streptophyta > Magnoliopsida > Asterales > Asteraceae > Helianthus > Helianthus tuberosus. Next base: position 13,894,414 of record CM060402.1, on the reverse strand, counting down.
TCCATCGTTCTTGCAAGTTGACTGGGTAATACACGATATGTCACGATAGTGTTGCAGAAGTGATCGCACTTCGGGATCTAAGGCGTCAATACGTTAAGTTCCAGCAAACGAAGAAAGGTGGGAAAGATATAGACCAATCATTGTCGTTGCAACATCCAACTCGGGGACGTTCGTACAAGCACCTACCATTCTACACAGTTCGCTAGACGTTCAGATGTGTGTTCAGGTAATACCCCATAGCATCGAGATTCGAAAGGATCCAGAGGTGAATGAAAAGTTCACGTTCGAGTAGGACACAATCACTGCTATGACCCCTATACGTTGTTACGTTTTACATCGATCAAATAACGGAACGGAACCCCTTTTCCACTTGTTAAGGCTCACTGGGACTCGCATGCACCCCACATTATTATTATGTGTGCACCCACAATAATATTGCGATTTGCATGCTCATCTCAGTTTCTCTTAACTCATGTTAAATGGTTCCTCAAACTCAGATGTCAAACGGAAGTTGTCAAAGTAATAAGATCACAACAATCCAAGGACTATCGCATACTATCAATGCATCATAAGGTAAGCAAGCAATCCATGCCATCATGCTATAGTGACGAGTGTGTGTTCGTATGTTTCGTCATAAACAAAAGTGTACTAGTCACGTAATGTATGCAATAAGTAAGAAAGACAAACCTTGCAATCTGGAGTTGAGTGTCATGGCCATATTCGCGCTTTCAGAACTGTTCGGTTATAGTCTGGTTTTATAAAAACATTTTCCCCTTTTTAAAACCAAGTTCGCTATAACCTGGCTCTGATACCAATCTGTCACACCCCCAAAATACCACATGCGGAAACCCCCGCGAGGCGTGTGACATACCAGGATCCAAGCCACCAATCACATTGAACTCATCATTATAATTAAATAAAACTTTCATTTATTAACATAAAGCGTTACAAACGTTACATATCATTCATTGTATACAGCGGAAGCATAAATCCTTTGTTAAGTGTTTAATAAACCAAGAGTACATAAACCATTAAGCTTGTATTGAGATTCTATGTATCTCGACCCATGACCACTCCAGCCTCCCAGACAGCAAGTTCCAAATAATATAAGCATATAGACCTGCAAGGCATGTAATAACGAGTCAACAACAAAGTTGAGCGAGTTCACAGTTGATTGTTCAGTTATTGAGTTCGTTTCAGAAATCGTAAGTTTGTTTCAGAATCATATGTTACCCATGTTGATGCATTCATCTGTCGTCTTCGTCTTATGTCGAGTCTCAGTCTTGTTGCAGATATGAAAGAGGATGATGTCACCATCTTTGATGATGACATCATAATAATGATGTCATCATTACATCATTACAAATGAGACAAAATAGGTTGCATGTTAGATAGTGATTTCGTCCATATGATAAGATCTGATTTCGCTCATTAGTCATCACATGATCTCGCTTATGTGGCAAGTGTGATTTCGCTTTTATGGTCATCAGGGATTTCGCTCTTGTGTCATGTACACATAAGCGAAATCATGTCACTTATATATAGGTCCAATGAGCGAAATCACAAACATAGTTGTAGGTGATTATCTTCCGGTGAGCCACGAAGTGCTGCCGAAGTGTTGTCAGGCCTGTAATCGATTGCATATCAATATAAACAACAGATTAAAGTGAATGTTCGCTGAATTACACTGAAACACTTGTTTCCGCCTCTTGTTTTGGTGAAAAACTCTTCTAACCGACTCGCTCGGATCTGAAACTGATCCTACAAGTGGTATCAGAGCTAGTGAAGAAGAGTTCTATACAATTCAGCCGATAATTCTGTTTCTACACCATTCTTTTTCAAAAACCAAAACTTTTTACGGTCAGAATCGGTTTAAGTTCACACAGTGTGCTCGGAATCATGAAGTAACAAATCCTTGAAAGTTTCAAAGATAAAATCGACCTAAAACCTTGGATTTTTGAGATTTCGCTCATAGTGACTCGCGAAAATGATGACATCATGCTGATTTCGCTCATAAGTTGATATCTGATTTCGCTTATCTGTACAATCTGATTCCGCTTATCTGATCAACCTGATTTCACTCATCTGTACAAGTCTAATTCCGCTCTTGAGTTCATCATTATTCCGCTCATGAATACATTGATGATTCCGCTCCTGAGGTCATCGTGATTCAGCTCCAAGAAGTGATCAGTTTGCATTGTGAAAGCATATTGAATACGAGAGTGTTAGTTTACACTTTGTGATTGCATGTGATTCTTATAACTGGTGTGTGCAACTTTAAAGACAAAGGCATGTGGTAATATGAATTTGCATGTGAAAAGTAAAAAGAGATTGTCGGCCAATTTAAAAAAAAAAATCAATTTGCATGTGATCATTATTAAAGTTTGTAGGGCATTGGGTTTAACTATCGATATATTGCATGTGATGTATCAGACAAGTTTATTAGACTAATCAATAAAGGTCATCGGTTCTTGTGTGTTTTGTTTTATCAAAGTTGTCGACAATCAAGTGATTTGGGAATATTAAATCATTAATCAAAAGCTAGCAGTCCACTATTTGTTGTAGGCCCAATCAGAATTGTCTTGATTAGAAGTTGTCGGCCATATTTTTTAAAAAAATTCACAAATCTATTTCATGTGAAAAGTGCATTGGGTAGTGGAAAACTTTAAAAAGAGTTGTCGACATATGCATGTGATTATCTGGTTATTGTATTCGATGCATGTGATATTTCTTGGTTTTGATAAAAGTGTGCAATGAGATTTGTCTGTTTGCGTGGATTGAAAGTCAGGATTCATCACATCAAAGTCATAAGGTTCAAAGTTGTCCAGTAAAATCGATTGAAACAGTTCAGGTAGTGTCTTTGTGAACCAGCTCATTGGAAAAGATAGTTTGATTTTGATCCGGGTCATAGTAGTCAGCACAGTGTGTCAACTTTCAATCCGCTCAGTGTGTCAACTTTTAGTCCGCTCAGTGTGTCAACTTTCTGTCCGCACAAAATAATCACAAGTTCGATTACCAGTTTGTTTCAGTTAATTGATAAGTGGTTAAACTGATTGTGTTTGTTTGTTTGTGTTGTCAGGTATTTTACAAGGTGATACAGCTCATTTGAAAATTCGAAACATGGAGAACGAGTTCTACAATGCTTTTGCTAGTCCAATTACAATCACTCAGAGTGCTTTGCATGAAAATGAAACCGGGACGTCTCAGAAACCACCCAAACTCATGGATATTGATGATTACAATGCATGGTCCGAACGGTTTGGGAATTGGGTTGAAGCTTATCATTTGGATGCTTGGGAACACACTGAAGTACCTTATGTTAAACCCACAACAAATGGTGTGCAAAACAATTAGAGAAATGAGTACGGAAGATAAAAAGAAATATCGAGATGAGAAACTGATGGTGAGTCTGCTTCAGCAAGCGATAAAAGAAGATATCTTGATACTGCTTCAACATGATGGAACTGCTTACTCAATCTGGATAGAATTGGAAGCAAAATTTGTTGGAAGTGATGATATGCTCAAAAACAAAATGTCTCTCATGAAGAAAGAATTCGATTTATTCCGTGGCTTGAAATCTGAAAACACCAAGCAAATAATTGATAGATATTGTAACTTGGTGAGAAATATGAAAAAACTTGGAATTAAGAAAGATACTGATGAATTGATTGAAAAACTTGCAGATGCGCTACCATATGAAACTTGGGGAACATTCCTGATGATGCTGAGATCCAATAGAAAAGATTATAAAAATATGACACTGGGAGATTTCATCAAACACCTGGAAGCTCAAGAGATGGAGCAGAGAAAGATTGCCAGGATGAAGAACTACGATGGAGAACAAGTTATCAGCTTGTATTACAAAAGTGGTGTCAACGAAAAGTCAATTTTTTCTCCAAAAGTCGAAACTGCTTACAGTGTGAAAGATTCTTCTGAAAAGAAATCATCCCAAGGATCAAGCAGCACAAGATTTTCATCATTTGATCCAAACATTTCTGCAACAAAGAACGGAAGAAAACTTCAGTGTAATATTGTATTAAGTCTTGAAAATGATCAAGATTATACTGAAGAGGTTGCTAAAAATCAAATGTCTTTGTTGGGAATGATTTTAGAATCCTATAGTAGTTTTGTGGCCGGAAAGATCGGTAATCCAATGCTCACGAAAGAGGATTACGATCAAATCGATGCTGAGGAAATGGAATTGATGGATATTAAATGGTGCATGGCCAGCGTGTTGAGAAGAGCCGAAAAATTTAAACAAATTACAGGCCAAGATGATTTTCGTGAGGCTCATGTTTCAACTTTAGGCTTTGATAAATCTAAAGTTACATGTTTTCGTTGTAGGGAAAAGGGTCATTTCAAGAGGGAGTGCAAAAATCGTGAAGCTACTGGAGCCCAAAATCCTTTTGGAAACAACGATTATCACAAAAAGGCGATTTATCATCAAGTCACACCACCAGCATTGAATCAGGCACAAACTGCACATGGGAGAGATGTGATTGAAGGTTCAAAAAGAGCGTGTACAGTTAATCAGGGCAAGTATGATAATTTTACCTGGGATAAATATCTTCCAACAAACAGCAAAGTGTGTTTAGCAGAACAAGATGATGAAAAACTGGCTGAAGGTTTCAGTTGGAACGATTTTTGCTCAGATCAAGAACTTATGGCCAAAGATGCTAAAGCTTTCTTTGCAAATGCTTATGATTTGAAATGTGCCGAAAGATGCAGAAAAGTAATGGAAGCTGCTGAAGCAAGACGGAGAAAGCTTGAAGAAGAGGAAGAAGAGGAAGAGAGATTAAAAGCTGAAGCAGAAGCTGAGAAAAAGAGAAGAGCTGAATTTTTACAATCAAACCGAACAGTCAAAGAGGTTCCTGAATTTGAAGTCAAAGTTGATGCAGAACCTGTCAAAGTTCCTGAAAAGTGCATGAACTGTGATTCTTTAATCAAACAAAACAATGAGTTGCTACATAACATAAACAGATTGAAAGAATCCTGTGATACATTGAACAGAGAAATTAACAAGTATACTGATTCAAACGGTGAACAAGTTGTGGCAATGAATACGCTGAAGAAAGCATACCTGAGATAACTTGATGATGTTAACTTTCACATAAAGAAATGTGCTGATCTGGAGTTGAAGTTGGCAACACAAAAGATAGAAACTGAAAGAGTCAACAAGTTATTAGAAAGTTACTCATGTTCTACTTTTGTTGTTGACAGGATTTATCCGGTTGCGGAGAATTTGAAGACGTTTGAAGAAGTGAAGACGTCCGTAGAAAAGAAATCTGTGACAAAAGATGAAGTGAAGATTTCTGGTAAGAAACCAAATGTGGTCTACACTAGATGTCCGCCCCCGGTTGAAAATGGATTTTTACCTCGAAATCCAAATTCCAAAAGAGTCGAAAAGGCAATAAACTTACAATGGGAGTCTGGGCCGTTGGATAACTTGCAAGAAAATATTGATGTCACATATACGTCATCTGACACTGATCATGAGTCAAAGTTGATAAAAAGTGTGGTCGATCAGGTGTTAGATAAAGATGACTGTGAGGAGTCAAAACCGGAGTCCAAATCCAAGTCAAAGTCTGAGTCCGATACGTCAAAGTCAACATTCAAAAAGGACAAACGGGTTTATGGCAAACAATTTTTGCTATCGAAATCTAATTTGAATGATGAATCGGTCAAAGCAGCATATACTTTGAAAGGTTCTGACAAATTATATTCTGATGAGATTTTTCCAATAAGAGGTGTTAAAACGGAAATGATTAAAAAGGTTTTCAAACTAATAGAAATCAATATTTCTGAAATAAAAGATGAAAATCTTCATGTAAAACCTAATCCTTACACCTCAAGAGTTCAACAACGTTTAAACAAGAAAAAAAGTTACAGTTTTCAAAAGAAATCAAACCATAATTGTAATTTCAAAAAAGGTCTTGGATTTAATCAACCGAAAAATTATAAAAACGAAAAATTTTCTAAACCAAAAACTGTGTTTGTTTCAGGGAAAACGAAAGAGGCTGAGAAAGAACAAGCATTCAGAAAACAAACGAATCAGGAATTCCTTGCCAAGAAGCAAGAAGAGTTGAAGAAAAATGTTGTTCCAAAGAAAATAGAAACCAGAATCTGTTTTCAGTGCAAGATTGCTGGTCATGTTGCTAGGAATTGTCCGAAAACATTCAAACCAAAACAGGAAGTATCTGGTAAATTGAAAGAGAAAGTTGTGGATAACACTGAACTGAAAACCCGAAAGTTTACAGGCTTTGAAAATTCAACCTTTGAAATTGGTGAATGTTCAAAAAATGTGTTTAAAAGAAAAGAAAATCTGATAAATCAAAAATGGGTTGTTAAGGGTTCAGGAAACAGTTCTGGTGATGAATCTGATTCCACAAAATCAGAGGAGCCAAAAGTTGTTAAAGAAAAGGTTGAGAAATCAGTTCCAAAAGTGGATGATGTGAATTTTCCACCTTTGCGAGCTGAAAATTTTAAAAAGAAAGTTGGGAAAGTTGAAATTTCAAATCAATTTTATTCTGATAAGAAGAAATTTGATGTTGATAAGGCTTTCAACGGAACTGTGAAACACATTTTTAGAAAAATGGTCGATGGTAAGGCCAAAGGAGTGAAAGAATTTTATGCTTCGAAAAGAAATGTTCACAGGTCGGTTGAAAGTAAAAATGAAGAAGAGGTTGTTTCACCCAAGGAAGGTCAGGCTTGGGTGGATATATTTTTCAAACAGTAAAAACCTGACTTGCCGGAGATCCCAAGTTGGTAATCGTGGATCATGAATCGGCATCTTTCATTGGTTATGAAAATTGTTTTTGTAAAAGTGTGATTTGACGGAACTCCCAGGTTTGTAAGCGAGGAGTAGGAATTGGCACCTTGAGAATTCAACCAACAGATGATGATTGGTTGAAAATGATTGATTGGATTGATCTTACAAGTGGTAAATCAGGGACATTAATTTATATCTGATTTCCTACAAGTGGTTGAAAAACAATGTGATGAACCATATCCCTAACCTACTAATGGTTTTACAAAATCAACAAAACTTATTTTCCGGAAAAACCATTTTGATTAAAACAAACTTGAGTGTTTTGAAATCATTATGGGAAAATAGTTTGTTGTGAGGGGGAGTTCTGATTGTTTATGCCAAGTGGATGGCGAATTGAGGCAATTCGATATTAGTTGTCATGTTCTTGTACAGTTTGTTTTCAAATTTCCTAAAATGTTTTTGCATTTTAGGGGGAGTAATTTTTTTTAGAAAATCCAAAAACATTAGAAAATTTGAAAAAGCCAAAAACATGATAAAACAAAAAATGAGTTTTTGTTGCATAAAAGAGGAAATGATAGTACATCAGTGGACTGTCACAACACGCTAAAGAAATGGAAAGTCAATTGTGATAAATGGTCTCACTAAGGATGTGACGATAGGCTCAGCTAGACTAGTAGATTTGCGATAACGATACAAAATTAAATGAAAAAGCCTAGTTCTAGTGGGAAACATGGTCGAAAGCATAGTACTTAGTTTTGTCCTTCTTGATTGTGTGCCTACTCAGTAATCGCTGATTGTCGAAAGACATAAAACTGGTTAAGTTTGTGAACTTTCACAACTTTGCTGATGTGATTGTGCATTTCATTTTGCAAAGATTTAAACTTGTTTTATTTCTTTATTTTGTTTAAGCATCGGACATCCTCTGCGTATACGTGAGTATCGACCTGGATGTTGTTGCCTAAACGTTCTGCTTTATTTTCTTTGGTGTTTCGTTTAAGCTTTGGACCTCCTCTGCGTATACGGAAGTATCGACCTGGTGGTTAAAGCCTAAACAACTTCAATTTGTTTTATTTTTCTTATTTTGTTTAAACATTGGACTTTCTCTGCGTATACGGAAGTATCGACCTGATTGTTAATGTTTAAACATTCTGCTTTGTTTTCGCACAAATCACAGTTGATAAAGTTTAAAGGCATTACTTGAGTCAGTGTATTGCATGATGAGGGGATATGCTGAGATCATGGGGTCCATAAGAATTTAGTGCATATTAATATACCTTAACGTATCGGTAAGCATTTCAAAAGTTTTTAGATTGAGTTTAAGTGGATAACAATATTGTCAATCTATGTGAATCGTTTAGAGCTTAAAATGAAATCAAGCTTAACGGTGTTGGTGATTTGTCTCAAAAACTGATATGATCCTCTTGCACGAACTCACAAAAATATTGTTTGTATATATTTCATTTCTGCATTTTCTTGATTCTACAAGTGGTGTTAGTTATTTTCTTTCAGAAAATCCAAAAAGATTTTAGTGTGTTTTAGCATAAATTTTGAAAAAAAAAAAGATTTTCGACAAATGGTGTTGGAGAGCTGATTTTCAAAATTCCGAGTGCTAAACATGATGAACAAATGGTTTGGGTAAAAGTGTTTGAAGATTGTTGAAATGGAATGAGAAAAGTTTTTGCAATAAAAACGTTATTTCTGAAAGTGGTAAATTAAATTTGAAAATCTTATCCACAATTGGTTATCAGAAAATTTATTTTTGGGTAGAGTTTTTGCAGGTTGGCCAGGTTTTGATCCAGAGCAGGATGAAAGCCAGGTTATGATCTTGTGAATTCCAGACTACGATCCCAGCAGATTGAGAGGGGGAGTCTGAAGACACCATGATATTCAACATTTGAAAGAGAGGAGTTTGTTGAAGTTAAAGATAGAGAATGAGGATTCTTGCAATGACAAATACTCCAGAGGAAGATTGAAGACTGATAAAGACTGAAGATGCAAAGATTCGACACTTAAGACTCGTCAACATCTGAGGGGGAGTCTGTTGATGCATTCATCTGTCGTCTTCATCTTATGTCGAGTCTCAGTCTTGTTGCAGATATGAAAGAGGATGATGTCACCATCTTTGATGATGACATCATAATAATGATGTCATCGTTACATCATTACAAATGAGACAAAATGTCACACCCCGACCACGTAGAACATACAAAACGTGGCGGAAATGTCGGGGAGTGTTGTAACAGAATTAATTGTTTCAAATCCATGGCAATTAAAGTTTCGTTTTATTAATCAAACAAGAGAGTTACATTGTTTTAAACAAGAAACAAAGAGTATATAACAAAAATTAACTAGTTCTTGCTCGTTTTAAGTCACTAAGGCACAGGTCCGCCTAAGTATGTCTTGACAAGTCCTATGCATCATCTCCTGAAAAACACATGTGAAAATAGGTACGTCAGCATAAAAATGCCTGTGAGATACATAGGTTTTGTGAAAACTGAATTCATGACTTATGTTTGAGAAAATGTTTAGTCATGAACCTTGTAATTTGCTTTGTCTTGTAAATCATTTGAAAAACGTTAAGATCAGATGATATGTAATATTAAGAGAATAATGTATGGTTAAATGAATAACCATGTAAACTGAGTTTGTATATGATAAGTTGTTTGTAAATCAATGTCTTGTGAAAAGTATGTTATTTGTATAAAATGTTATATGTCTCAAATTGAAATTATTCAAATAACGCTACGATATGTAATACCATACAGACACTTATATATAGGAAGTACCAGCGGCGTATCCACCATGCTTGTATCATATTACACACGCATCGTTACTTAAATCACTTACTCAAACCAAACCACCAAGATGTAATGTTTAACAATTGTAGAAATGTTTATGTATAGTCAAATGTCTATTGTCAAATGTAAATCAGGTCAACAGATACGAATGGTTCACACGGTTCAACAGTTACAGATGATTCACATGGTTCAACAGTTACAAACGGTTCATATAATCAAATGGTTACGACGGTTCACATAGTCAAATAGTTACAACGGTTCAAAATGTAGTATAATGTGTTCATATGCTGGATGAGCATATCAATATAAACAACAGATTAAAGTGAATGTTCGCTGAATTACACTGAAACACTTGTTTCCGCCTCTTGTTTTGGTGAAAAACTCTTCTAACCGACTCGTTCGGATCCGAAACCGATCCTACATCCCAGTATCCTTGTTTCCCAAACCGTTACGATCTATAGTGGGGGCTTCCCATGTTGTATATTACTAGACTAGTTGTATCTATAGGTGTCCTTCCCAATTCGAGGACAGTAGTAAGTATGAGAATACGTAGGTTTTACGTAAGTGCCCTTCCCAATCCGAGGACAGTAGTAAGTATAAGATTACGTAGGTTTTACGTAAGTGCCCTTCCCAATCCGAGGACAGTAGTACGTATCGAGTACGTAGGTTTGGCGCTGGCGTCCTTCCCAATCCGAGGACGGTGGTAAGTAGTCTAGTAGTGGTAAATGTACAAGTTCTGTCGCAGTTAATCAATCCCATTCCCAACCCACCGGGAATCCCATGCCTTAAGAGTGTGAACTCACCTTGGTTTGCTCGGTAGACTAGTTACGTGTTCAAGTTGTCCAAAACGATCCTAACATGATTACCATTGACAATCAGTCGTGTATTACTTAATCTGATATTCCATACACACATTACCCAAGTAACACCGTATGATATCATGCAAGTTATTTAGGCACCTATCAGTTCACAACCAACACATAGCAAGCACTTTATTCTTATACACACAAAGCACTTAGTTATCGTCTTGCATAAGACACACATACTCCCATGATAACTTTTGTCATTCAGTGTACACATCAGGTTATACCTCAGCTTCACAGTTTCACTTAATACCATAGTTAGTACGTCACACGGTTAATCGTGTTTTATAATTTCACTACTGCTTGGGCCGCCTACAAGTCATGCATTACTAACCTCCCCTAATTACTCAATAGGATATTTAAATGAGATTGGCCCAAACAGGTTCGACCCACATCAACTACTCAGCCCAACACACTCCCTTTTGTACAACCCGTCTAGTCCATGGCCTGAAATCCATGTTTTATTTCTTGTTTAAGCGGCCCAATACCAACCTGACTTCATGCGGCCCTATTCTGAATAAAATGTGTGCGGCCCAACTATTAACAAAGATAAATCCACAATCTTACTTATCATTTAGCAGTTACACATTGTACTAAGAAATCAATTCATCATTCAATAAAGGTATATGTCAATCAAACAATTATAATATCATGTAATGTTGAGGTTCATGTGCTCATTTGACATATATTAGTAACTCAATCACGTGAATATCTCAGATCCTTATTTAAGTGGCCCAATCATACTCTAAGAATCAACTTGCAAATCCACTATAAAGAATTTCAACAACAGTCAAGTGGATCTTGTGGTCCAATTATATTCATGGAATATGGATGTTTCAGCTCATTTAATTCAAAGAACTGATTACATGTGAAACATTCTAGTGTGTCGGCCATTTCTATTTTTGATACACATCTTAGTTGCATGAATCACAAGTTCCAATTTGTCAATCAATATATCAGTCAATTAATCATCAACACAGTTCGTAAACAAAGCCCTTCCTCATGATTTATCTTATAGGCATAACATAACAATGCTTTCATAATCACAACTTCCAATCATCCAATACATCCATCAAGGACTATACTACGTGATCTATACCCTTAATACATCGTACACAAGCAACCTATATTATCAATATTCAAATCGGCTATGCAAGACTAAACACAACAACTAACAAAATCATGCAAAGGTTGTTCAGATTGATTCGTGAATTATAAGATATACAACAAAGTCATGCAACATATTATCACAATTCATCAATCATATATGAGTGTCACACTTCCAATATTGCATATAAACAACACATACAACTATAAATCTCGCAGGCAAGAATCACTAACCACAATCTTGATGAATCAAGGTGCTATCTCGATCCGAGGGGGGGGGGGGGGGGTCTCCACTGAACTCGTGCGCTCAAGGGGGAGCTTTAGGGTTTTGTGCTATTGAGTTTTAGCTAATTAAAAAGTTACGTGCAATCATATAATGTGAATACTAATAGATATATGGATATAGGTATGTGGGCGGTTCCTATTTGACCGATATGGGCTCAAGCCCAAGTTATTGAACTATCACAATAAAAGGTAACTTTTTAACATAGTCGACCGATCCTTAAACTAACTGAATTCTAATGGTGTGGCCCAATACAATTACAGCCCAAACAAAAAAAAAACATAATTATACGGTTACACACAAGTACGGAACGTAAAATAAAACGCTCGAAAGATGAATAACGAGGAGTTAAGATCACGAGATTTAAAAGTTACAAACCTTGAAAGTTCGGGTTGTCACATCAAGAACCTCATCATTCGCTAGTCTTACCTTACCAAAATCACCTTCTTTCAGATTTCGCAGTGCTTCACTGCTGTGGGTAGCGTGAAATGAAGCACCCGAATCCATAACCCAGGAATCCACACTACTCTCCATACTACAGATCAAAACATCATCATCTGAGTGGTTTACTGCAGCGTTGATTTCTTTCTTCTCATTTGGACATTGATTCCTAAAATGTCCTTCCTCTTTGCAGTTCCAACAGGTTACATCACCGCGAGCCCTAGACTGACTCCTCCTTTTGTTCCTGCTCCGACTATCTCTGTTATTCTTCCTTCCTCTGCCAACATTCAGTAATTCACTCGATGATCCACTCGAACTTCTCCTTTTGACGTCCTCGCTCAGAATAAGATCACGAATCCCTTCAAAAGTAAATCCTTGGTACCTGATGAACTGGAAATCGCTGTAACAGTTCCGGACCAACTGTCTGGCAAAGAAGATAATAGTAGCAAAGCTTGAACTTCATCTTCGAATTTGATGTCCACCGACACAAGTCTAGCCAAAATCGAATTCAACTTGTTGATGTGCTCTGTGACTGAACCGTCTTCCCTCATCCTAGTATTCACCAACTCTCGAATCAGAAACACTTTATTAGCTGCCGAAGGCTTCTCGTACATGTTAGATAAGGCTAACATCATGCCACTAGTTGTGGTTTCCTTCATGATGTTGAATGCCACAGTATTTGATAACGCCAATGTAATAACTGCCCTGACTTTCCTGTCTTTTGATTCCCAATCTGCTAGTTCCACCCTTTCTGGTCTAATTCCTGATAACACAATATCAAGATCTTTTTAAACCAATAATGCCTCAATCTGCATCTTCCACCAGCTAAAATCTGTACCGTTAAATTTATCGATTTGCACCTTCCCGTCTTCTGCCATGATAACTCAAACACGACTAAACGAAAATGAAATCGAAAAATAAACTGAAAATCAAACTGAAACAGCCGAAACAAGCACTGGTCTATGGTTCTGTTTCTTCGATTTTCAACGAAACGATATACTGAAAAATTTGCTGCTTTAACTGGTTAAAAAAAAAAACTGATCTTGAAATTTTAAACCTTCTGCCTAATGCCCCCCTCCCCCCCCCCCCCCCCCCAAAAAAAAAAAAAAAAAAAAAAAAAACTTAGTTCTTTGACAAATAAAAGTTTAGCTACCACTGCCAAAGGATTAAATAAAAAAGAACTAAATCCAATTTTCTTCTTTGTTTAAAGTTGAGGGGCTTTCTGATCAAATTGAGAAACTCAATTTTCCACCAAAAGAAAGAAATAAAGCACGTAGTGCTTCTTCTTCTCCCCCATTTAACAAAACAAACAAAAAACTCTGCTCTCCTTCTTCTCTTCTTCTTCTGCACGCAATCAACACCAAGAAAAGGCAAGGATCGAAAACCTTAAGTAACGACGGCGGCTACTGGGTCAGCAAACCCTAGTCGCAAGGGTGAAGAGTACGGAGGAAGCGGCGGTTCTGGCGGTTTCTGATGGCGGTGGAGGCGGTTCTGATGGCGGTAGAGGCTATTCTGATGGCGGTGGCCGTGATTCTGATCGGAATCTGGCAGTGTGGGCGGCAGCGGCTTCGAACAGAAAATGGGTGAACAATCCGGTAGAAACTGATGCAAATCGGAACCCTAGTTCAGATTTCTGCACCTTCAGGTATCTTCTTCTTCTTCTACACCTTCGTTTCTGTTCGGTTTCTGTTCGGTTCAACAACACAACAACACGAGCCTGAGTCTGAGTCTGATACCAGTTGTTAGGATCGGACTCTCTCACACACAACCTCAGACCACACACACACTCTATTTGCTCTCACAATCTGCCACAATCAAGAACACAAAGGATTTGCGTGGTTCGGTCTAAACTGACCTACGTCCATGGGTAACTAGGAGTTTATAATACTTGGAGAGGTATAAGGAATTACAATACATATGAATCTCTTATATAGAGATTGAAGAAAGAGAAAGAAGTAGAAAAACAAGAACTGTGAATAATGGCCTCTGCCCCTTATCCTCTTATCCTGTAATCAGAGATTCTGATGTCCACTTGATCAAGTGGTTTCATACTCAACATCATATTGATGTTCATTGAATCCGATTCTGTTTTCAAACTGAAAAAGAAGTAGATGTGTTGCCATTTTTTGTCAGGAAGAAGCTTGGATCTGATATGTTTATATCGAATCTGAGTTTGAGTTGTATTTTCTGAGACACAGAAGTCTTAGATATGAATTTTGGCTGTGAATTGTGATATTGAAACAGTTTACATCAGTTTCAGTGAAATCGAATCGAGTTTCGATTATTTTCGGACTATTTTCAATGAATTTTGATTCATATCGGTGTGTTGTTTGAACATCCTGAACTGTTTACAGTGAATGTGTGTAAACTGATTGGCTGATTATAGGTTTGTTTTTTATTGAAATTTTGATCATTGTGGACAAAACTGTTTTTGACATAAAAAAAATTGAATCAAATCTCATATTTCTGTTCTTAATATCAGTATACATCTGATTTGTTTGAACAAATTAAAAGTTAAAAATGATGATGAACAGCAGCTTTCGTGTAAGCTTTTCACGATTTTCGGTGTATTCGGACTGATTCAATTGAGTTTAGAACTGTTTCGATCGACTTTCAGTTTGATTTGGTGATTTTCGATAAGTTTCGGACTGATTTAGAACATGAAACATATCTGCTGTCATTATATAATTCGTTCAGAACAGATTCGCAGAATTATTAGCCGTATAAATCTGTTTGTTCTGCTGATCTGCATCCGAAAAACCCATTCGCTGCTGAATTACATCCGCAGAATCACTAAAATCAGCCGCTAAAAATCAGATTATACTCTGATTATTCACTGCAGAATCCGCAGAATTAGAGTGTATTCGCTGAAGTCGTTTCGTTCGCTGAAAATTGATCATCCGTAGATTGTTATTCGCTGAAATC
Source organism: Helianthus tuberosus (assembly GCA_030545235.1). Taxonomy (NCBI): domain Eukaryota; kingdom Viridiplantae; phylum Streptophyta; class Magnoliopsida; order Asterales; family Asteraceae; genus Helianthus; species Helianthus tuberosus. Next base: position 13,879,228 of record CM060402.1, on the reverse strand, counting down.
ATCTATTTGCTGTCCATCCGAAAACAGAATTGCACGTGCAGAATCTGTTTATTTTAGCGCTCAGATTACTGTTCATCCGTCGGAAATATATCCATCCACTGCAATATTCAGAAGTTCGAAACAGTTTATTCGCTGATAATTCGCTGCAGACCCGAATCAGTTTGGAGTTTATTTGGTGTACAGTTTGGTGTCGTTTGATTCATTTGGTGTTTCTCAGGTCTGTTTTTGCTGATTTCTCAGAATCGGTGATCAACTAGTCATCCGCAGAATCTGTTCGCTCAGAATTAGATCAGAATTAGTTCGCTGAAAAATTATTCATTCGCAAAACAGATTCATCCGCAGAATTGATTCAGTTCGTTTGCAGATTTTTATCCACAGAATCCGCGCAAAAACAGATTTATCCGCTGAATTAATGGCCACTGCAGAATTTACGTTGTCCGCAGAATCGTTTGTCCGTAATTGTGCAGAGTTTGCGGAATCTGTTCATTGATATTCGCAGAAATAGTTGCTATCGGATTGTTTCTAGTTCATTCTCTAATTTTCGGCAAAGCAAAGTTTCACGGATCAGTAGGTTTGTAACGGATTGACTCCGGATCCATTCGAACGGATCAAGGAAGTTTTGTGTAATTCAGATTAATGGATCAACATACAAGTATCTTCGCGCAGATTTGAAAATTATCACGTACCAGGAATCACATCACTTCATTCACTGATAATTTCATTCGCTGGTTAGTTTGCAGACTCAAACTTCATCAGCAGAATCTGTTACATCCGCTGCAGAAAAATTCAGTCGTTGAAATCAGTATATTTGTTTAAATCTGTTCATTTGCTGATTCAAAGTATATTAGTGGAAACAGAACTTCATTTGCTGTTAACAAGGTTATTCGCTGGGAACAGAACTTCATTCGCAGTTCATTTGAAGGAATTCATTCACTAAAACAGTATATTCCCTGTTAACCCATTGATTAGCTGATATGTCCATTTGCCAAAACATATGTCCATCCGCAGAAACTTCTTCATTCGCTGAAATACAGTTCGTCCGCACTTGAATATTGATTTGTTTGAAAGTTGGTCATTCGCACGAACTTAGTTACTTGCTGATCCGCAATCAAAGTTGTTGTGGTTTGAGTAATCACGGACCTAGATTCATCTTGATCCGCACGAACCGGGTTTTAAAATCATTCCATCCTCAGAATTAATTCATTCGCTGGAATTGTTCAGTCGCAAAACTAGTTCATCCGCTTGAAACTAGTTCATTCGTAGAATTAATACTTCATTCGCTCGAGTCCAAAACATTTCATCAGCAAAAGTTTATACATCCGCCCTAAAATCTTGGGTTTTCCATACACAGATTTGGAGTTGATTTTAAAACTGTTTAATCGTTTGTTAAATCTTTACAGGTTATTCCCGAGCATTTCAAGATCATGGCTAAGTTTGATGATCTAAGATGGAGGACAAAGCATGCTCGATATTATCGTCAAAAGTTGTATGCAAGATCATGGCTGAGTTTTATGATCTAAGATGGAGGACAGAGCATGCTTGATATTATCGTCAAAAGTTGTATGAACAGGTTAAAGAGGCAAAGAAAGCAAAGAGATGGGATGCTGAAAGAGAATGCTACTTGGATCCACAAGGTAATCTGGTAGTTTATTCCGCAGAAGTGAAGTTTGAAGACGTGTTAGCGGTTATTCCAACGTGTGAACAATTTTATGAGAGAAGGTCGATAGAGAGATTACGAAAAAACTCTGTATAAATGTGTAAAAGAGGTATTTTACGCAACACTACCGAAGGTAATGGAATTGAAGAAGAAGAAAGAAGAAGTTGTTGAGAAGCTGGTAGATGAACTGAAGAAGACAGCAAAAGAAGGTACATTCAAGACAGATTCAACTCCAAAGAATGAAGAATCTGAGAATAAACATGTTGACAATGCTCACCAAGAAAAATCTAAACAAGATGAGTCAACTGAGTTGTCACAGAACGGTGAAGTCAAATAATCAAGTGCATCAACAAATGAAACTTCATGTTCTGAACCTGTGTGTTCAAAATGTGAAAAATCCAGATCTGATAATGGCAAACTTTTGAGAGATGTGGAAAGTTTGACATTAGAAAACAAAAAAATTATAAAATTAGAAAATGATTTGAAAAATCAAATAAAAATTTTAGAAAATGAAAAATCAGTTTTAAATAAAAATGATTTTGAAAAACAAAATACAATAAACTCGCATCTTGAAAAAATCACGCAACTTGAACAAGATGTTGAGATTGCAAGAAAGAAAATTAAAGATTTAGAAAAGAAATTGAAAGTTTTTGTTGCTTCGTCCTTAATGCTTGATAATATAGTTCCAAAACCGATCAATAAAAATGAAGAAACTGGGGAGGACGGATATGAATTTTGTAACCGTGGTATTGGATGTAAACCGTTAAAAAAGGGCAAAACAAAAACGGTTGTACCTAATAACACGAAAAACAAAACTCCCTCGGTGAAAACTCCAATAAGTGATGATGTCATAAATTATGACGAAGTCATAATTGAAGATTGTGATGATGAATCTGATGATGAAAATGATAAAAAGAATAAATTTTTGAAATTAAAAGAAAAATTTAAAGAAACTGTTCCGCAATTTGTTGAAAAGGGGGAATGTTCAACTTCCAAACAAATTGGGGAACAAAAACAAAAGGTTAAAAATTTTAAAAATTCAAAAAATGTTCAAAAGCAAAGATCATCAGTTCAATCATCAAATCACTATAAAAACAAAAATCCACAAAAATTTGAAAATCAAAACTCACAAAAAGTTGGTAATAAGTGGTGCAGGTTTGATCACGGTGCTCAAAAGTCAAATCAAGCTTACAGAAGAAGATGGAATGAAGATTCTTCAAAGACAAATCGTTATGATGATAGAAAAAGGAGAAGTCATGATTACCACAAGGCAAATCAATGTTACGATCTAAGTGTTTGGTTTGAAAGTGAGAATGGTACGATAACAGGGTGTGTTACAAATGTGGTTTTGAAGGACAGATTGCTGTTAACTGCCAGATTCAAATATTTGAGACGAGAAGATGCTATGAATGTCAAATCAGAGGTCATATTGCCAGAGATTGCCTAATGAGATCAAAGAGAAGATCGAGGGCTAAATCTCATAAAATGGCTAAGAAAACTGAGAAAATAGAAGAAAAGCCCAAAGACCAAAGAATCAAATTATCACAAGGGCAGAAAGATAGACCGAGAAAGAAAACAAAGAAGGCGAGAGAGTATCTAGAAAAGATTTTGTCCTCGGAAACTACCATGGATTCAGATACTAGTTCTGATGAATCGCTTTGCTCTCCAAAGAATAATCAGTCAAGTAAAACGAATTCATCAGATACAAATCTGAGGACAAAAGAGAGAATAAAGAAGGAAAAATTGGTTAATCAAACGGTTAAAAAATCAAAGAAAGTTAAATTTTCAGATAAAAATTTTATAAAAGTATTTGAATATAAAAGAAATTGTGAAAGGTCGTTCATGTCATATGTTGATGAATTTGGTAAACCTAAATCCAGTATGGATTGGGTTCCAATTCAAAACAAATCAAATTCATTTGCTTGTGCAGGTGTTCAGGGGACAATTCAAGGTCAGCATGAATAACAGAACAGCCTGGCACACAAGGAGAAAACCGGTGTTAAAACAGGAAATGTTTGGTTTAAATTGTTAAAATTTTTGAAAAATTTAAAAAGAATACACCGAAACCCTCACGGCTGAACAAACACATGATAAAATTAGATTGAAAAACGGTTTCAAAAAGTTATAATCAAGTAGTTTGTAAATCATGGGGATGAATGTGAGCTAAACAGAGAATGTGAAGCAGAAATGGATGGCGAGATGAAGCTATCTACATCGGTTTGTCAAATTTTATTAAATGTTTTGGATTTTAGGGGGAGTAAAAATTTTGAAAATACAAAAACATTTGAAAATTTGAAAAAGTAAAAAACATGAGAAAATTCAAAATGAGTTTTTGTGTAAAAAGAGGAAATAATGGTACATCAGTAAGACAATCACAGCATGATAAAGAATTGGAAAGTTAAATATGTGATAAACGGTCTCACTAGTGATATGCAAGTAGGTTTTTACACATTCAGTAGATTGATTTCGAGATATAAACCTAAATATTAATAGCTTTCTTATTTCGTGGGCAACATCTCTCGGATATATAGGTAACCACTGAAATCTTGTTTGGAAGATTGCCTGTTTTTGAGATACTAGGTCTTTATACTGTTTGATATCTGGGGTATTATACCTAGTCTTCTGATATTGCGGAAGCAATGGCCTAGACTTCGTATAATACTTTACGGGCTTTAAAAGCTTACCCTCTGCATAAAAAATGAAAAATATCGAAAGATGTAATTCAAGTGCAGTTGTAAAGAAGATCCCCAACGGGGACACACCTCAAAGTCGAGCCTTCATCACTTTGACTGAACGGAAGTTCATACCTGAGCTATCAAGGTCTCGCACTAACCCAGAGTACATATATCATTATGGTATATTCACCTGTAAGACTGAATCTAGGGAATCTTGATACGGGAGTATATTCTGAGGTGGGACACACGTATAAGTTAAGTTCTTAAAACACCAATTCTCGTATCTTGAAACAATTGAACTTTGTGTGAAAATTTAAATGGATCAGTATACTGACAATCTAAGTGAATCGTTTAAAACTTAAAGTCTTTAAAAGGTCAACGGTGCTTGTGATGTCTCATAAACTGATATGATCCTCTGACACAAACTCAACAAAAATATGTCTGTAAATATTTCTTTACTGCTTTTCATTAAAAAAAATTCAAAAAAATTTTCGAAGTGTTTTAGCATAAACTTTGTAAAATACAAAAAGATTTTGTGTCATGTTATGTTTCGACAACCGATGATGAAAAGCTGAGTTTCAAAATCTGAAGATGTTGAACATAAACAAGTTCATTAATTTAAAACTTGAATTTCAAAATGAAAATTCAAAAAATTGATAAATTGAATAATCAAGGTCATTAATTTGAACTTGATCATCTGTGAGGGTTACTGAAATTGATCATGCTTAAATGAAAAATATAATAATAGACATTTATGTGTTTAGAAAACTCTCACCAGTTAAATCTAAACGTTTGAATAATGATAAGATTTGACAGGAAGCTAAATGAAAGGGGGAGCAAGATTAATTGTCAAATCTATAAATGTTTAGTGATTTGGTGCATTATTCAAGGGGGAGCTTACTGTTTTACTTTGCTTGCTTGAATATGTTTTCCGTGGCAGATCAAGACTAAACTTCGCAGATTTCTAAGCTATGTCCAAGGGGGAGTCTGTGAGTGCATTTTATATGTCCATAGTTAGAAATCTGTATGTATTTGTAATGTTTAAAGTCTTGAGTCTGTAATATACCGGACAGAGGTTTCGCTAGGTGTTCTAGGTGTCGTTAGGTATTACAAGGTCAGTATACGGTACGGCACGGTGCGTTGTCAGCAGGAGTGATTAAACATGATGTCATCATTCCATTTGATGACATCATGTTACTTACATCATAATCAGATACATTGAACGTGCATGGAATTCTTGAAATAAAAACAAATTAAAAGACTCGCACGAAGTGAAGCCGTTCGATTGAACGAAGAAGTCAACGGCAATTGGATCGGATGAGTTTGACCACGTCCGATCGGATCACATCTCTACTCTACTATATATAGCCATTCGATCGGATCTCAAAGTAGAAGTGAACATATCAGAGAGAACACATCAGAGCTCATCCGTTCCAACACATCTGTGTGAAATACAAGACCTGCAAGTTCTTCCGATCAAGTTCAAAACACTCTCGATTCACATCACGTCCATTAGATTACGAGTGTTTTGTATAGATTGAGTCGAAACTCTGTCCGGTTGTCGTTACATAATAAAACGATAGTTATTTACGTTTTCACGCACGATTACAGTTCGATTTAACGGAGCACGTTAAATCGAATTCATCGCAGATCTAGTGATCGTTTATGATCCGATCCTGAACTAACAGAACAAATGACCACCATCCTTACATTATGTCAATATTTATAACATCTCATTTTTCATCACATCATCTCACTCGTTTTCTCTCATGCTTTCCTCTTTTAGAATGCCTCCTCGACGAAACGTACAACAACCTGATGCCGAACTTGCAACTATCATTGCACAGCAGATGGCTGCTATACTACTGAATCTCATTACTCAAATCAACCAAGCCAACAAGAATAACAATAATGCACCTGCTCCGTGCAACTTTAAACAGTTTAACTCGGCTAAACCGCTCAAGTTTATTGGTTCTGAAGGAGCAACTGGGCTCCTACAGTGGTTTGAGAGTCTTGAGAGTATCTTTCGCCATGTTCAGTGTCCTAACAACCGTAAAGTCGAGTTCGCTTCTAGTGTGTTTCAAAAGAGGGCGCTCACGTGGTGGAACGGAGTGATGAGAGATCGAGGGGCTGATGTCGCTATGGGTTAAACATGGGAGGAACTCAGGGCTCTGATGATGAAAGAGTTCTGTCCTCATCACAAGCAGAGGGCACTTGAAGATAAGTTCCATGACCTTAAGCAAGACAGTGGTGAACACCGTGCTTACACTAATATATATGAGGAGTTAAGCTTGCTCTGTCTGACAATGGTCATGCCTTTGGACAAGGCGATTGAGAAATACATTGACGGTCTACCAGATCCTATTCAGGATATTATCACTGGTAGCAACCCTACTACCACCCGACAGGCCATTGAGCTAGCTGCTACCTTGACTGACTCTCAAGTCAAGAAAGGTAAACTCCACAGAAAGGGTGAAAAGAAACCGTCTGACAAGAATGAGAAACAGAAGGGAAAAAAGGCTGAGTCTTCAAAGAAGTCAAGGAAGCGTAAGGCTTCCAAGAACTTCGCTGTGGTGGCACAACCCAATCAGGCAGCTCCTAACCAAGCCGCACAACCACCAGCCAAAAAGTAGTACGCTGGCAATGCACCCCTGTGCAACAAGTGTAACAACCACCATCAACCACATGTAGAGTGCCGCATTTGCACTAACTGTGGGAAATCGGGTCATCTTGCCAACATATGCTGTTTTGCTTCTACCCAGAATCATGCAACATAAAACCTAGCACAACAACCTGCTCAGCAGCCTGCACGACCTCACTACCCGCCTGGTTCTTACTATAATTCTGGGGATCTGACCCACTAAAGGAACCAATGCCCGAAATTGGAAAATGCAAACTAGGCTCAGGCTCGTGGACGTGTCTTCAACATGAATGCCAACGACGCACGTGAAGATAACGAGGTGGTGAATGGTACGTTCTTTGTTAACAACTAACCTGCTTCTGTTCTTTTGTATTCGGGTGCCGATAAAAGTTTTGTATTCGTAGCTTTTGAGCCTTTGGTTTCCATGACTAGAACAAAACTAGGGAAGCCCTTGACAGTAGAAGTAGCTAGTGGTGAACCCGTTGTACTCGATTCTGTCCTTCGAGATTGTCAGTTGAACCTTAATAACCATCTTTTTCCTATTGACCTCACGCCAATGCAACTTGGGAGCTTTGATGTTAGAGTAGGAATGGATTGGTTAGCCAAGTACCATGCTGAGGGGGTTTGTTTTGAAAAGATTGTTCGTGTGCCGCTTTCGACTGGTGAGATCTTAGAGGTTCATGGTGAGAAACCTGCTAGTAGTCTTAAACTCATGACTTGTACCCAAGCCCAAAAATACCTATGAAAGAAATATGTGGCCTTCTTGGCACATGTCGTAGAGGAGAAAGGCAAAGGTAAGTCTATTCAAGATATCCCTGTTGTTCGGGATTATCCTGAGGTATTTCCTGAAGAATTACCTGGTTTACCTCCAGCACGTCAAGTTGAGTTTCGTATTGATCTAGTACCTGGTGCAAATCCTGTTGCTAAACCACCTTATCGTCTTGCACCGTTTAAGATGCAAGAATTATCTAAACAGCTTCAAGAACTTTCTGACAAAGGATTCATCCATCCGAGCTTTTCACCTTGGGGTGCTCCTGTCCTATTTATGAAAAAGAAAGATGGATCTTTCAGGATGTGTATCGATTATCTTGAGCTCAATAAACTCACCATCAAGAATCAATATTCCTTACCTCGCATTGATGATCTCTTTAATCAATTACACGGTGCTACTTGCTTTTCAAAGATTGATCTACGTTCTGGGTATCATCAACTTCGTGTACTCGAAGAAGATATTCCCAAGACTGCTTTCCGCACAAGATATGGTCATTATGAGTTTACTGTTATACCCTTTGGTCTAACGAATGCTCCTGCTGTTTTCATGGACTTGATGAATAGGGTTTGTAAGCCTTATTTGGACAAGTTCATCATTGTATTCATTGATGATATTTTGATCTATTCCAAGACACGAGCTGATCATGAACAACATCTCCGTCTTACAATGGAACTCCTAAAGAAAGAACAACTTTTCACCGAGTTCTCTAAGTGCGAATTTTGGCTTAAGGAAGTTCAATTTTTGGGACACATTGTCAACGAACAAGGTATTCATGTAGATCCCGCCAAAATCAGCGCGATTAAGGATTGGGATACACCTACTACTCCTATCGAGGTTCGTTCATTTCTTGGTCTCGCGGGTTATTACCGCCGTTTTATTGAAAACTTCTCCAAGATTGTTGTTCCTCTCACAGCTTTAACTCAAAAGAATAAACCTTTTGAGTGGGGACCCAAACAGGAAGAAGCTTTTCAGACCTTGAAACAGAAACTTTGTGATGAACCTATCTTATCTTTACCTGAGGGCAATGACGACTTTGTCGTATATTGTGATGCATCCAACTTAGGCCTTGGTTGTGTTCTTATGCAAAGAAACAAAGTCATAGCCTATGCATCTAGATAGCTGCAGGTGTACGAGAAGAACTACATTACTCATGATCTTGAGTTAGGTGCTGTAGTTTTTGCTCTCAAAATCTGGAGACACTACCTGTACGGCACAAAATGTGTAGTGTTCACTGACCACAAAAGTCTCCAGCATATTTTCAATTAGAAAGAACTAAACATGAGGCAACGACGATGGGTTGAACTTCTAAATGACTACGACTGCGAAATTCGCTACCACCCTGGCAAGGCGAATGTTGTGGCTGATGCATTGAGTCGTAAGGAACGCGTCAAGCTTTTTGGTGTACAAATTCGATCTAATATTCAAACCCGCATTTCTCAGGCTCAACATACTTGTGTTACACAAGACTTGATGGGTAAGGAATTACCATATCATATTAAGCCTAATCTTGAACTAAAGGACGATGGGTTATATTATTTCATGGACGGTTTGTGGGTTCCAAAGCAAGACAATCTTCGCACCTTATTAATGGATGAAGCTCACAAGTCTCATTATTCAATCCATCCTGGTGCAGACAAAATTTTTAAGGATCTTCGAACCCAGTATTGGTTGTCGGGTATGAAGAAAGACATTGCCTTATATGTATCCAAATGCCTTACTTGTCTCAAGGTTAAGGCAGAACATCAACATCCCTCTGGATTATTGGAGCAACCAGAAATACTGGTTTGGAAATGGGAAAACATTGCTATGGATCTCATTACCAAACTGCCACGCACTAAAAGAGGCCATGATGCCATTTGGGTAGTCGTTGATCGTCTAACAAAGTCAACACATTTCTTGCCGATCCGTGAGGATCTATCAGCTGACAAACTTACCAAGATATACGTAGATGAGATTGTATCATGTCATGGTGTTCCTTTGAACATTATATCTGACAGAGATGCTCGATTCTCGTCCCACTTTTGGAGAACCATGCAATCTGCCATGGGAACCCAACTTAATTTGAGCACATCTTATCATCTACAAACGGATGGTCAATCTGAAAGAACAATCCAGAAACTGGAGGATATTCTTAGAGCTTGTGTGATCGATTTTGGTGGTAGTTGGGATTCGCATCTACCCTTTGATCAAATTCTCCTACAACAATAGTTATCACTCCAGCATCAACACGGTTAAAAATGTTGTTCACCAGTCTGCTGGAATGAGATCGGTGATGCTTAGCTTACTAGACCTGAACTCATTCTAGAGACTACAGACAAAGTAAAAAAGATTTGTGATAACCTTCAGAAAGCTAGAAGCCGTCAAAAGAGTTACGCGGATAGACGACGCAAACCCTTGGAATTTCAAGTCGGTGATCACGTCCTACTCAAGGTATCCCCTTGGAAAGGTGTGATTATATTTGGAAAGACAGGAAAACTTGCACCTAGATATGTTGGACCGTTCAAGATCGTTGAAAGAATCGGAAAAATGGCCTACAGACTTGAGCTACCTCCTGAACTTGGGAATGTTCATCCAACCTTCCACGTGTCCAATCTTAAAAAGTGTTTAGCAGATGAAAACCTCCACATACCACTTGATGAAATTCGTGTTGATGACACGATGCACTTTGTCGAGATGCTTGTAGAAATATTGGACCATGAAGTCAAGAAGCTAAAACGCAAGCACATACCAATTGTCAAAGTTCGCTGGGAATCTAAACGTGGCCCATAATTTACTTGGGAATGTGAAGATCAAATGAAGGTGAAATATCCACATCTATTCTCACAAGTTTCCTCTAAATAAATTTCGGGACGAAATTTCCTAAAGTAGGGGAGACTGTGACATCTGTGCTTCTGTAATCATTGTATAACTCTGAACAATTCAAATATCAATAAAACAATATGTTTTGATCCCAATATTTCTTTGACATTTGCACGTTTTGATTTTTGTTCGATTTCAAAATCTTAAACGCTTTCTAGAAAGTTATACGCAAACTGATGCGTAAACGTAATCAGTTTAACGCGAAAAACACTCCGGAATAGTGACATAAGCTTAACATACCTTAAATAACATTTAAATAAATTAGAAATAAGTTTCGAAGGGTTTGGTATGACAAAAACAAGTTTATTCGTTCACTGGGACTATTTGCATCAAACTGCAAAAGTCCGCCAATTCGTATAGCAACGTACACTCCATGTAACACCCCAAAAATGGGTTTGGTAATTTAAACCCGGTTAATATATAAAGGAACGGGTAAAATACTGTTAGGGGATAAAAGTGAACCCGTGAATGAATGCTAACTAGGAATAATTAACCTAGTTGATTATTAATGTCGTTGGTATTAAACGAAGGGTTGTAGCCTTATTTAATTAAAACGAAACATGAGGGACCAAAGTGGGACAACTTGAAAGATGTTTAATTAAAAGAAAACACACACACAAACACACACACGTGTGTGTGCTCTGGATCGATGTCCAGGAGAAAGAACCAAGGGTTCAAACCCTAGTTCTTGAAGAACCTTCAAATTGAAGGGTCAAATGAAGTCTAAATTCACAACCGAACGTGAATTAATGATCACCCAAGCAAGGGGATCATAAGGTATGTCTTAAAAATTAGATTTGATGATCTTGTATGAAGTGGGTTATGATCAATCCACGAATTTGTATGAAATTAAGCATGAATATGTGTTAACATCATCATAGGGAACATGTGTTATGCATAATTTTGACTAATTTGATGTTTAAGAATGTAAACCCACTAGTTGGGTGATTAAGATGACATGAGTGTTCAACATGTCCAATATTCATGAATTATGTTGTGTTAGGATGAACTATTGTTAGATAAATTGAAAGAAATTTGGTGTTGATATGTTTGATGTTTATGTGTTAAATGATACTTGTTGATTAGTAAGAAGATTTGATGAAATATGAATGAACTTGGAAGATTATGCATAAACTAGTTGTACATGGTGCCTAGGAAGTAGTACGCACACCACGTGTTTGATGAAATGTCTAAATGACAATAATATGTGAAGGTTATGTTATGATGATGTTGAGTATGCTATATGCTTGTTTGAATTGGCTAATGAAAGGCATATGTGAGATATGAACTTGATATGATCGTTCATATGTATAATCATGTATGCTAATAAGAATGTAAATGTAATGACATGAAAGTATAGGAATTATGTCAAGATGTATGGGAGCGTGGAAGGCTAACGGGCCAAGAAGACTCAAGTAAGCGAATGCAAATACGGACGCGTAAGGTAAGTAAATCCCGGGCTTACACTTTAGATGTAAAATATATTGTAGTATGATGATTATTGTGATACGTGTGAGAAAGTATTAAACAATGGAAGTAAATAGGTAAGTAAATCGGGAAAAAGGAGTCGAAAGTGGTGATGAAAGTATAATGATGCTAATTGTTTTCTGTTAAGAATGAAATGGAAGTGCAGGTATACTAATAATGGAGAATGAAGGTTTAGTATGGAAGTCAGACGAGAGTGACCGAATGGATGGACGAATGGACTTATATGAGCGAGAATAAGAGATGTTGATGCTTAATTATGCACGTTTTGAAGTATATATATATTATGTCACTAGTTGCTAATGAAGTAATTGGTTATGGTGACAGCAGGTTGTACAGGTTTATGAATGTTTGCTCAAGATGTGTACGCGGTTGAAGATCGAGTCAAGACATGGATTGTACGTGGGTGTGTAAGTGGTTACTTAATTTGATATAAGTCTGTCAATTTTTGGTTAACTTACAAATGGGATTAATGTATTTAAGTAAAAGAAAGAATATCATGAAAGAAACTCTAACTATACTTTTCCGCTGCGTTAAATTCGTTTAAAACGTGTTAAATTCGGGAATGAATCCAAACCGGAATGGAATGAAAGGAATGAAAGGTTTGAATTCGGGGATGAATCCAAACCGGAATGGAATGAAAGGTTTGAATTCGGGAATGAATCCCAACCGGAATGGAATGAAAGGAAGGAAAGGTTTGAATTCGTGAATGAATTCAAACGTAAATGGAATGGAATGAAAAGAATGGAAGGTATGAACGAAGGTTTGAATCCGTAGATGAATACGGATCAAACTTATAAAGAATGAAAAGAAGAATGAAAGTTAAATCCGTGGTGAATAAGGATTAAATATGAAAGGAAGAAAAGAAGAATGAAAGGCTTGAGCCGTAAGCAGTAAACGAATCAAGTACGCGGAATAGCGTAGTCAGATGGAAGGTAAGTAAAGCTTACGGCATTTAAAGTAGTACAACTACTTATGTATTTGATTAGAAATAAGATATGTTAGTGTTCGAAAAGAAATTTCGAAATAAGATGTTCCGACACGAATCGATACGTGTCGGAACAAGTTAGAACTGGCAGTAAACCATATTTGATGGTAAAAAGGGTAAAATGGTAATTTGGTCATGGAATGATGAAAGTATAATGAGTTTTGAAAGATTTTGTTATGATGTATGCCATGATAAGTAATAAGGGTAAAACGGTAATTTAGTTACATGGACGAATGAAAATAAAGTTTAAGGAATACCCTATGGCGTAAGCGATGATGGGTTAAATGTACGGAAGAAATGGTTTAAAGATTATGACCATACGGTGAAAATCCGTAACGAGTTAAATGAGCGAAATGGTAAATCGATACCATTTTATTTAAAATGTAAAAGGTTAGGGGCGTTTAGACCAAATGGGTCAATTAATGACGATATGATCAATTGATGATGATGATGATTAATGAACGTTTGTTGAGTTTTATGCTCACAGGATGGATAGCATATGAAAGTTATGTTGCTATTAATTAGCGGTTCTGAAAGTAAAGCATTAAACGGGTCAATATGTTGACCCGAGCCAGGTATGTATAATAGGTCAACTCATCATTTGGAACTTGAGGTTCTATGAGAGTTCGACAAGGTCAAAATGGATATTTGGTTACCTTAACAGGTAAACCGAATGATTTAAATTATAGCCATGGTGTTTTGAAAGCATAATGATTTTAAGACAAGATTATGGTTTAAAAGGTGGAATTGTGGTCAAACATGGCTTTAAAAGCCCTTCGTCGTAAAAGGAGGGCTAAAGGTGACCAAAACGCCCTTGAAAGGCAAATTGTGCAAACGACCCGTAAAATTAGATTTGAAATAAGTTTTGTAAAGGAATAAACCCTTGTGGTTGAGTAAAAGTGAAAGATATAAGCCCTTTTTGGCGTAATACCTTGTAATGGGCATTTGCCGTAAAAGGATAATCCGAGGAGTAAAACTCGGAATAAATAGATCCTTGCATTAAATCCACTACAAAAATAGTTGTAGTGGAAAATTATATGATAAGAAATGTGGTGATGCTAAGTTAGAAGCGAATGAAAGCGATTTATGCGTGGAAATGCTTATATACCCTTAACGGGTCAAAATAAGCATATGAGCGAAAACGGGTTTAAGAACGTATATAAACCCGTGATATGAACCTAGTATGATAGACAATATTAAACTTATGGGGTTCATGAGAAATTGGGATCAAACAAACGTGTTTGTTTAATAAATGCATGAACGGGTCGAATAATTCTTAAATGAATATTAAGCCGAAAGCTTATAAGTTAAGAATTTTCTTAATCCGGACGTGGAATTTTGAGTCCATGTGAAAGAGGACCAAATTTTAAGCATGTAGGAAGAAACGGGAGGTTAAACGGGTAAATGGTTCGAAAGTTATGCGAGTTTTAGTATGTAAGAACGACGAAAACAAACAGCAGGAAAAATGAAGTTTTGGGGTGCCGTCGCTGACGCCCAAATGGGCCGTCGCCGACGGTCCATGCATTCTAACTTTTGTCGATGGCTTAACCTGCTGTTTACGGGGAATTCAGGCGACGGAGGTGCGTCGCCGACGGCCCTTATGGGCGTCGGCGACGGTGCTTAGGATGTGTGTTTTTCTGTTTTCTTCCATTCTTGAACCCGGTTGAGCCAGTTCGCCTCCCGGTGCTCCATTAAGCTCCCGAATGGGCCGAAATCAAGTTTCTGATGCATTTTTGATAAAGGACTTTTGTCCAAAAATGGGTTTGGTAATTTAAGCCCGGTTAATATAAAGGAACGAGTAAAATACCGTTAGGGGATAAAAGTGAACCCGTGAATGAATGCTAACTAGGAATAATTAACCTAGTTGATTATTAATGTCGTTGGTATTAAACGAAGGGTTGTAGCCTTATTTAATTAAAACGAAACATGAGGGACCAAAGTGGGACAACTTGAAAGATGTTTAATTAAAAGAAAACACACACACAAACACACACACGTGTGTGTGCTCTGGATCGATGTCCAGGAGAAAGAACCAAGGGTTCAAACCCTAGTTCTTGAAGAACCTTCAAATTGAAGGGTCAAATGAAGTCTAAATTCACAACCGAACGTGAATTAATGATCACCCAAGCAAGGGGATCATAAGGTATGTCTTAAAACTTAGATTTGATGATCTTGTATGAAGTGGGTTATGATCAATCCACGAATTTGTATGAAATTAAGCATGAATATGTGTTAACATCATCATAGGGAACATGTGTTATGCATAATTTTGACTAATTTGATGTTTAAGAATGTAAACCCACTAGTTGGGTGATTAAGATGACATGAGTGTTCAACATGTCCAATATTCATGAATTATGTTATGTTAGGATGAACTATTGTTAGATGAATTGAAAGAAATTTGGTGTTGATATGTTTGATGTTTATGTGTTAAATGATACTTGTTGATTAGTAAGAAGATTTGATGAAATATGAATGAACTTGGAAGATTATGCATAAACTAGTTGTACATGGTGCCTAGGAAGTAGTACGCACACCACATGTTTGATGAAATGTCTAAATGACAATAATATGTGAAGGTTATGTTATGATGATGTTGAGTATGCTATATGCTTGTTTGAATTGGCTAATGAAAGGCATATGTGAGATATGAACTTGATATGATCGTTCATATGTATAATCATGTATGCTAATAAGAATGTAAATGTAATGACATGAAAGTATAGGAATTATGTCAAGATGGATGGGAGCGTGGAAGGCTAATGGGCCAAGAAGACTCAAGTAAGCGAATGCAAATACGGACGCGTAAGGTAAGTAAATCCCGGACTTACACTTTAGATGTAAAATATATTGTAGTATGATGATTATTGTGATACGTGTGAGAAAGTATTAAACAATGGAAGTAAATAGGTAAGTAAATCGGGAAAAAGGAGTCGAAAGTGGTGATGAAAGTATAATGATGCTAATTGTTTTCTGTTAAGAATGAAATGGAAGTGCAGGTATACTAATAATGGAGAATGAAGGTTAAGTATGGAAGTCAGACGAGAGTGACCGAATGGATGGACGAATGGACTTATATGAGCGAGAATAAGAGATGTTGATGCTTAATTATGCACGTTTTGAAGTATATATATATTATGTCACTAGTTGCTAATGAAGTAATTGGTTATGGTGACAGCAGGTTGTACAGGTTTATGAATGTTTGCTCAAGATGTGTACGCGGTTGAAGATCGAGTCAAGACATGGATTGTACGTGGGTGTGTAAGTGGTTACTTAATTTGATATAAGTCTGTCAATTTTTGGTTAATTTACAAATGGGATTAATGTATTTAAGTAAAAGAAAGAATATCATGAAAGAAACTCTAACTATACTTTTCCGCTGCGTTAAATTCGTTTAAAACGTGTTAAGGCGTTTCACTCCAGAACAAGATCATAAGCTAAACATACCCTAAATACCCTTGACATAGCTTAGAAATAAGTTTTGAGGGGTTCGGTATGCGAAAATACGCTTATTCGATCATAGGGACTAAAAGCATCAAAAACTGCAAAACTATGCAAACGCGTGCATATCTTGCGTTCTGACCATATCTGGACATCCAAAAAAATTTTTAAACGCTAAAATATTATATTTTTAGTGATAGGAATGCAAAAATACCATTCGTTGTGCAATTTGGATCCTTTTCGCGTCCGTTCGAGTTTCGTCGTAATTAACCGAAAAACGCGACCGTACGACCAAACGAACCGACATCCGTGATATTTCCAATCATCTTTCAAGTACCCTATGCTTTAACATCCTTGTAGAGCTTTGAAAATGGGTTAACGAGGGTTAAAGGCATCTAAAACATGCTTAAAAGTGTGCTGGGACTAAAACTGTCAATTTTGAAACTCTGATACACAGCCTCGCGTCACGCGACGCCCTGGGGGTGGTGCTGTCGCGCCACACGACCCCTGTATTTTGACACAAGATGGTTTCCAGCTCTTAGCTGGCTGCAATTGATTTGTTCGATGGTTTTCAATATTTGGAGGCCAAGTAGAGTGTTCCCCAAGGCTTCACACCTGCTCCTAACACTTGTATGGACAAGATTATTCCTTGGGCATCACATAACACACTTGTCATGATCTTGTGTACTCCAAACAACTATAAATAGGCTTTAAATCTGCCCATTTTTCCTTGCTCATTCTCATTTTCTCATCGCTTGGACTCTAAGTGGAGGCTACCATATTTGGATGCCACCTACCTGAGTTCTTCTAGTCATTTTTCAGCCTTAGAGCACTTGTAAGTGTTCTTTCATGGCTTATTCATTTATTTTCAGCAATTACAAGCTAAAAGTCAAACCATTTGACTACCGTTTGACTTTCGGTTTTGACCATGAATTGGTCAAGTCAAAGTTTAATTGAACTTTGCAACGTGATCGTAATCACGATGGTTATAATCCCTTGCGATTATACCAACTGATTACCATGTTAACTAGTCGAAGTGACTATTTTTGGGTATCAAAACACTTTGTTTTGATACCAAATCAGTTTTCTAACTTAGTTAAACATATTTTAACATGTGTAACTCGTCACTTTTAGTTTAGTGCTTATTTAGGGTCGTAAGTCAGGCGGTCTTGACAACCGCTTAGACTTTCGAACCCGACCCGTTTGGTCGATCATTAGGATCCGACCAAACATATTTTGTGACCATAGTTGTATAGGGAATAACCTTCTGAGGTTATACCTTATGGTCACTTCGTTTAATTAGTTGTATGATAGGTAGTTTATATGCCTTAGGAAAATGACCAATATGCCCTTTTTGCGCATAAATTCAATTTAAGCATATGTAACCTAAATTTTGACAATTAAACTGATTATGCAACATTATTAAACATGTTAGGGCATATAATACTGATCATAGGACTAGTTAGACTATCCGAACACGCTTTTGCGCAAACGACATGTTAAAGTGGCGTAAAATACCTTAACGAGTCGTAACGGGTCATAAGCACTTAGGATAGGTATTAAATCAGAATGTAGGCTTTCTTAAACCATATCATATGAGTTCCAACAATCATTTGGTTTACAAGACCTCGTTCTATCCGATCTTCCGATTTAGGATCCGATTATTAACATAGTTATCTATACTAGGTGCCGTTTGATTCCGTGATCCTTCGAACTTTATTTGGTCTCAATTCCAAGACTATTAAGCAATCTCAAGTGAGTACATAGTCCCCTCTTTTACTGTTTTCAAATATTTTGGGGTGATACACATGTGCCTACATTGTTACTTTCATGCTTTCACGTTTTTCATGACATATGCTTGCTATGTTCACCTAGTACATATATAGTACATGATTTCAATTACGTTTTGCTATGTATGTTGACTGAGCATGCTAGCACATTGATTTCATAGACACTTTTGCCGCATATGTTTACTCAGCATATGGGCACATTGATTTACATTACATTTCAGCTATGTATGTTGACTGAGCATGCTAGCACATTGATTTCATGGATATTTATACTTCGTATGTTTACTTAGCATGCGTTGTGCATGGTTTTTACATGACTTGCTTACATTGGTTATGACATTTGGTATGCTTAACATGACAAAAATACATTCATTAACATTGATCACGCCGCTCGGTAGTATGTAACGGTACCATAGGACTTGACAAATCCCGTCCCTGGCTTCCTAGGTTTGTTTGGAAGTAGGGAATGACAGAATCTGAAAACATATTTGATAAACCTTTAACTTGTTAAGGGTTTGTCCGACAGTCTCAAAGCTTGAATGTATGCGATAAACATAACCACATAGATGTTTGTATCCATAAAGCATTGATTTTGCAAAACATAACTTTTGATTTAAACTATGGTTTATTTAAAGACATTGTTTTATACATGACATTTGGTTACACATTGACATTATACATATGGTTTGAGTAAATACTTTTTACTTGTCATACAAGTCATTGTTTATACATAACATTCGATACTGGTTTTGACAAGACATTATTTGATGGTTTATTGATAAGTGATTTAAATAACGAGGCGTGTGTAATATGATAAGGTGGATACGTCGCTGGTACTTCCCATATATAAGTCCATTCATGATATTACATATCGTAGCGTTATCTAAACCACTTCGACAAAGACAAAGACATGACATATTTTACACAAATGACATATATTTCAAAAGACATTGTTTTAAAAACGACATGTTTTATACAATCCATTTTCACTTGGTTATTTATTTGACCAAACCTCTTTCTTTTATATCATCTGATTTTCATATGACTTTATAAAAGAAAAACATTTTACAAGGTTCATGACTATTTTTCGTTAAACACTTATTTTAACTTTCAAGTCATGAATCCTTCATCAACAAACCTATGTATCTCACATGAATTTTTATGCTGAAGTACCTATTTTCACATGTGTTTCAGGAGCTAATATATGATGATGAACGTGAGACACTTAGGCGGACTTGGGCCTTAGTGACTTAAAATGAAGCAAGAACAGTTTAATTTATGTTTTCTTTAATTCCCAGACAATGTAAACACTTTAAGTAATAAAAATCAAACTTTAAATACCATGTGTTGTGAAACAATAATTTTGTTATGACACTCCCCGACGTTTCCGCCGCGATTTGTTGTTTTACGCGGTCGGGGTGTGACAACTTCCAAGTTTGATTTAGCTTTGAAAATTTAACCTTTGGTTTCAAAATCTGTTTTTCCTCAAATATGGGTGTCTTTGGCTTCCAAGTTTGTTTTGATTCAAACTTGGTTGACTTCTGTTTCTCAACCTCAAATTTCTTTTTCTTAACATCAACATGCTTCAGATTTGGACATTTGCGACCAACATGTCCAGTTTGATCTCATTTAAAGCATGTTTTCTTGGAAACATCTTTAGCATGCTGTTGCTGTTTCTTCTGAGCATAGAACTCTTCATTAGTCTGTCGACTACATTGGAGTTTTTTTCTCTTCTTTTGAACTTGTTCCATAAACAAAGTTCGTCTTTTTCTGAAAGTTTGTCTTTTCAAATCGTTTCTTTTGATTTTTTTCTTTTATAACCCAACCCAGCCTTCATGCTTTTCTTTTTGTAATCAGTTTTGTTATAAAAAAATTTCTTGCTCGTTATTCTAGAATATTTTGCAATTTCAGTTTTCTCGATTTCTACCAGTTTGAAAACTTTTTCAATCTTATCCTGAATCACATTTTGAATCGGAACATCAATATCTGAGAATAATTTGTCCAATCCAATAATGGAATTCAATTTCAGTTTTCTCGATTTCAGATTTTGAATTTTTCAAATAATTTTTGTGGAAACTTTCTTCATCTTCATGATGTGACTCGGACTTATCTGTTTTGGTAGACTCATCTTTTAGAACGCTTTCAACAACCTTACCTACCACATCTGAATCACCAATGTCATCAGATTTGGTGTAAGTCACATCAATATTGTCAGGCAATTGGTCAATAATGTTTATTGCTTTCACCGCTTTCTCGTCATCATAGAATGTATAATTATTCTCCAACGGTGGTGGCACCTGATGAAATTCTGACCCAATTCCCTTTTTGTTCTTTTCAGAATCTTTATCATCTGGTGTGATGTTGAAAATACGTTCCAGAATGTATGAAGAAGCATGATAACTTTGAAGTTTATTCACAACCTTTTCTTTTTCAGTCAATTCTTGTTTACGTTTAGCAACTTCATCAATATATTGATTTAAAACCAGTTGTTTTTCTTCATAGTTGTCTTCAACATGCTTTGTTATTTTTAAACATTTTGACAATCTCCCATCCAAACTTTTAATTTGACTCTTCAAAGTTTCATAAGTTTCTTTTATTAGTATGATATGATAATTTCATTCCATCATATTCTTTTTGCAACTCTTGAATAATATTATGTTTTTGTAAACACTCGTTGCAATCTGCTGAACACTTTTGTTTTAAAAATTTATTTTCTTTTTCAAGAATATCACATTTCTGTGTCAGCTCTTCTTTTTTTTCTTTCAAAAATTTTTCATTTTCAAGCATTTCAATACATTTTTCTTTAAAAATACGTTCTATTTTAGTAAATTCAATATTTCTGGATCTTAAGTTTTCATCCTTCTCAGTACAGACACTGCATATTTCCACGCATTTCCTGCACTGCACTTCAGTTTTAATTTCAGATTTATCATCAATTTCATTAATTTTATCAGTTGACTTAGCATTATCAGACGACTTAGTAAATTCAGTTTGAGTTGTTACCTCAACTTGATCTGCCACAGGTGTGTTTTCGATCGTTTTCTTCATAATCTCATCCTTCATCTTTTTTCTCTCGTCAACGATTTCTTCTACGCTCTTCTTCTTCTCCACACTAGCATAGATCACCCTTCTTATGCCCTCCTCCACTTCGTTCTTATAATTCGGATACTTTAAGATCTTTGATCCCCATACTCCTACAGTTGGAATAGCAGAAACAAGCGCTTCAAAATCTACCATTTTAGGATCAACTGTCGGATTCCCTTGAGGATCTACAAAGCATTCTCTCTCATCATCCCATCTATTTGCACGCTTTGCTTCCATGAAAATCTCATACACATCACTCAATCTCATTCGTGCATGACGTTCCTCTCGGCCTGGTCTTATCTTAGCAACCAAAGCAAGTTTCTCTTTTGGAATATATTTATTCCAATTGAAACCTTCATCCTCTTAACTTGTTATCAAGGCTTGTTTCCTCTCATTCGAAGAGCCTTCACCAATTTTTTTTTGGTTCGTCCTCGACGGCTACTTATTGGTGCGATGATAGATAGCTTTCTTATAATAGTCTTCATGAAATGGATTCACACTATCATCAGCTTGCCGATTGGTACATTCTCTTTTGAAGTGCCCTTTTTGTTTGCACTTGAAACAAGTGACCTTAGCTTTATCAAACCCTAGCTTCATGTCAGGACCTTCAAGATATTTTCTCCCAGTGATCTCCATAAAACGTTGAGCCCTCCTGATTACGATAGCCATACACCATCGAATATACATGAGCTCCATCTCCTCTGGGTCTACCTGGTCGTAATCCTCCTTTGTCATATTTGGATTGTCGACTTTTCCTGCGACCAAAATTTCATAAGACTCTAGAATGGAAGCCAAGAAACTCATATGTTGTCTAGCAAAATCAGTATTCAAGTTTGGAAAATATTTCCAATTCTGATTTGGATTCGATTTAACCGATGCAGACGATAAATGATATCCAGAATCATAGCTCGGAGATTTTCTCTTTGAAGAATCACCAGTTTTTTCAGCACTAAATGCCGTACTGATCTTTGGTGCTTGATTGTTCATCATCATACTTTTACGATAGTACAAATCAAC
The DNA here is from genome assembly GCA_030545235.1 of Helianthus tuberosus. NCBI lineage: Eukaryota > Viridiplantae > Streptophyta > Magnoliopsida > Asterales > Asteraceae > Helianthus > Helianthus tuberosus. Next base: position 13,856,819 of record CM060402.1, on the reverse strand, counting down.
ATTCTGCTGATAACTTGAACTGGTCCTTTTGTTTTGTTTCTGTAACTCCAGATCACGACCTTCAAGTATTTCAATCAAACTATCCAAAGTGATTTCGTCAAACTTGGCATCATTTTTCAAAATCATTACAACCGTTTGCCAATCATCAACGTGTGGTAATGCCTCGATCAGTTAGTCGATAATCTCTTCTCTGTCCTTCTTGATTCCAAACCTCTCTAGCTCGATTTTCAAATGACATTATCTTTCTATCATTTGTCGGACAGTTTCTCCTTTCATGCATCCGAGTAGATCAAAATCCTTTTTCAACAAAGATATTTTGTTTTGCTTAATATCCTTTCCACCTTCGGCTTTCACTTTCAACGCTTCCCACATTGACTTTGACGTTTCACCAAGCTGAAGCAAGAAAAGAAAATCTTCTCTGACAGATTGTTGTAACAATGTTATCATTCTTAGTTCATTGGAGTATTCCTTTTATCATTATCTGAAAATTCTTTAATTTGAAGTAATTCATTTTTATCCTTTATCGACTTTTCATATCCGAGTGTTAACATAACCCTACTATCGTAAGCATAAGCTTTCACCCAGTTTTCAAATCTAGTGCTCCATCAATGATAATCTTCTATATTCATTAGTTTTGGTGGCTTTTGATGATTTTCGTAAATATTATCAAAGTTCAAACTCTCGGAAATAACACTTGAAACAGTCTTTGTCACGGGTGTTGCTTCAGTTGTGAATGCGTTGTAAAACTCATTATAAAATTCCTCTTGCATGATTAGTGCAAATAGTTAAACAAACACTTGAATCAACTTTGAAAATCAAACAAACACAAATTTCCCGATTCGTGCGGATGTGGAATCCTTGGTTCGTACGGGTCAACCTTGAGTTGATTCGTACGAATCAACTAATATAATCTGATTTTAAAACTAATCCTTGATTCGGACGAATGAAATCGATTCGGACAAATGGACATTATGTCGATTCGGACGAATGTAGATCCGGACGAATGAAGATAATGTGTATCCGTACGAATGGACCTATGTGGATCCGTTCGTACACATCTGAATTTGAACAACCATGTTTTTCAATGATTTGATGATGAATTTGTTCGAATTTTGATCTGAAACTTTGTAGGATTGATTAAAACTGGTTTTCATGCAACATATCCAAAATTTAGCCAATTTTAACCGTCAAATCTTTGTAAATTTGAGTTTAAAGTTCAAAAAGAATGAGTAGAAGATGAGTAGAAGAAGATATGAAGAAGATGATGAAATTTGTCTCTGAATCTGATGAATTAGCTTGAATCCTTGTGTCTTCAATCCGTGCAAACAATCACCCACTCTGATACCACTTGTGGATTCGTTCTAGGATCGAATCTATAATCGTTGAATGCGTAGAACACGTATCTTGTGCGGAATCTAAGTACATGTGTAGATCAGACACAAAGAAGCAATTAACACTGATTTCTATTAATGATGAACATTTACAACCACGAAATCAAACTACAAGAGTTTCCCCTCTTGATCAGTCAAATTCTTACAAATGAACAAGACACATAGCTATATATAGGAACAGTACATCTGTAACTACGTATCTACGGATGGACCTCCATCCAGATGAATGCACACTCACGAATGGACATGTTCTATGAATGGACATCAATGTACGAATGGACTAAGAATGTTACGGATGAACTTGCTGATTCGTACGGATGGACTTCACATCCATTCGTACAGATGGAACTTAACATCTGATTAAGCTACGAATGAACTTTATGGTTTACTCAATTCAGCAACAGTCTTGTCTCATCTAATTAAGCTATGATACGTGATTGACGGAAGCGATAGACATATGCACTCACAAAATAGATGTTAAGTTAAAAAAAATCAACAAAAGTTGGCGAGTTCATGCGTTTTAGTTTTATAAGATGAATCCGTAAAATGTGAGATGTATTTGTATGAAAACCGGTATGTAAAGTGTCAATGAAATCGTTGATCATTAATGTTTTGCAAGGACATTAATATGTGTGACGACGTAGGAAGCAATCCAAACCTAGACGATTTTTGCGTCGATTACCCTCGACTGTGTCACAAATGCACTCTTCCGTGTGGGTCCTTGACCAAGAGTGGGACTCGCCAAAACCCGATAGATCTAACCCTTTATTGCTCTGTCTAAACTAGATTAATGGTGCTTAAGTACAACCCTATTCGCACATGATCTAAGTTGTTTCATTCCCTAGCTTATCATACCATGCACATGTATTTCCCCCAATAGTTGTAAAACTAAAAAGCGTTTAAAATGAAAAGGGGACATGAACTCACTGAATTATGTTCCATAAATGCGTGTAAACTCACGTGCGGTTTCCTTGATTTGTATCATGACCTACAAACGTCCTAGATTCGTTAGACACTTCAGTCTTTGTAATGACTTATGTACAAGTCTTCCATTTTGAATATTTATTAAGTCTTGTATGGAATTTTTATTCATTGAATTGTGTTTTAGGTGAATTAATTGATATATTGTTAATATATATTCCACCAAATGTATATATATTCTAGTATCTTGTGAGTTGCAGTAACGGGCCTAGCCTTCTTAACTTCATGTCTCGCATGAGTAACTTGTATGTGTCCACGACACTTGTAGGGCCGTGCCCTTCTTGTAGTCGGGTCTCCCCCGTTTGGCCCGATGGATGTTAGAAATAATATATATTTTATATGCTTAAAATATATTCTCTTGTATAACTGTGATTCACAACCATCATCTAAGTGTGTGTGCACATAAAGTTCCCAAAATTTATATATAGTTCCAAGTTCGATATGTTAGTCAAAATATTATATTTTAACTTGTATTGGGTTTGTATGCACTATTTTATATAGTATTTGTAGTTACCATGGCTTTGTTAAAAATAATCTACTTTTAACAAGTCTAGATACATAACTATTTATGTGCATATTCTTGTAGTATACAAGGCCAATGTAGTATTTGTTAAGTATTATACATGTGTATATTCCCAAGTATGGGCAAACTTGTATTATGAGCATTTGTGTACGTAACTATGTATCCTCGTGATTATGTACAATACTTGTATAGTTGTATTTTCACCAAGTGTTGGTGATATAAGTTGGCATATATTTGTACGCATAGGAATACGTAAATTCTTGTATTTATTATACACGATTTCATATTCTTAAAATATATATTTTTAAGATGTGTCCATATAAATATATATCTTATGCTTGGTAAATGTATATATTTTTATTCATCTTAAAAATATTCCATTTTTAAGATTAGTTCTACAAAATATATATATTTTTAGTTTTCCACCAAAATAATATATTTTAAGATATTATATATATATATCTTTAAATACTTCAAAAATAATACATTTTTAAGATCGACCAAAATGTGATATATTTTGTACACTTGTAAAATATATTTTGTCATTTGTTCAGTTTTGGAAGTGTAATTTACCAAGCTTCGATATAATATATATTTTAGTGCGAAATACTTATATAGTCCGTGCAATTGTCCAAGTGTCCGAATCATCCATAAATTGTATCCAATGCTTGGATATATATATAGACTAATTATAATCAGAAAACTCATCCCAGTTAAGAAAACTTAATAAACCCATATATGTGGACAAGGAGCATCCACGTAATTTCTGTGACATATGAGTAAAAGGGCAATTCAGTTATTTCACATCTTTTTGAGCGGACACATGTTGTAGGCTGAATTCAGAGGCTATAGTGGGAGGTTGACGTGATTTGATACACACTTTATATACTTTATTGTTTGTTTTCACCTACACAATCCATATATTTTTGCATTTCATTAATAGTGATATGCATGATTTTAAATAATGGAAATAAACGTATAATAGTGTACGATGTGATCTTTTGATGCAGCTAAAGAGATTTTCTAAGGTGTAAAATATTAATTAAAAGATACATGGCTTTAATTTTTGGTATTTTTGAGACTTTTTTCTTATATTATGCTAGTTGATTTTTTCAAATCAATCTTTATAACTTTTTTCTCATGTTACATATATCATGCCCCCCACCACAAATGTTACGGTACATTATAACAGAGCCTAACAAAGCATATTGTCATACTTGTTCCCTAAAAAGCAAAATTCATTTGTGAATGTAATCAGCAACACCTTTACTATTTTTTGGTACATTTCCTCGAGTGACATAATATGAACCAATGAAAAAAAACGCATATTAAGGGTGCTATATATTGAGCATTGTGGTTAGGTGTTTTATTATGTATATTTTAATTTTTTTACATGGGAACTTAGATGTACCCTATTCTTCCAACCTGTTTTTTACATGACCAACAACATCTTTTCAATTTTTTTTTCTTAAATGAGATTTTTCATTCAATGTAGATGTAACTAGCAACAACTTTACTATTCTGTTTCTTGTTACATTTTTTATCCAACAAAATAACAAGGTGTCTCATAACAAAGGTGTCCCATTATAATAACAATAAACAAATGTTACATTTTTATTTTTGTTGCAACAAAGAGGGGAAGTAAAGAAGATTCATCTGTTACAATTTTTTTCCAAAGTAGCTGAAAAAATAAACACATGGGGCATACTACAGTTTAACATACACCCCATACCTACACACTTTTTTGTACGCTACACTATTTGAAAAGGGGTCACCATAAAAAAACTTGACTGTTTGTACTGTCACACCCCCAAAATACCACATGCGAAATTACCGCGGGGCGTGTGATGTACCAGAACCCAAGCCACCAATCACATTGAACTTCGTATAATATAATTAATTAAAACTTTCATTTATTGACATTAAGTGTTACAACGTTACAAACAATTCACAGTATACAGCGGAAGCATAATTCATTCGTTAAGTGTTTATAAACCATTTGTCTTGTGTTGCGATTCCATGTATCTCGACCCATGACCACTCCAGCCTCCCAGACAGCAAGTTTCAACAATATGCACCTAAAGGCCTGCAAGGCATGTAACAACGAATCAACAACAAAGTTGAGCGAATTCACAGTTGGTTGTCCAGTTTACAGTTGTTTCAAAAACCACAAGTTCATTCGAAAACCAGTAGTTAATCAGTTCCTTGTTTCCCAAACCATAACCAGTGGGGGCTACCCCATGTTGTAAACCACTAGACTAGTTATACATATATTGGCGTCCTTCCCAACCGAGGACGGAGGTACGTATTCTACCTAACCGAGAATACGCCGGTTAAATGTAGGCGTCCTTCCCAATGCGAGGACGGAGGTACGTATTCTTCCCAATCCGAGGACGGAGGTACGTATTCTTCCCAATCCGAGAATACACAGGATTAAATGTAGTATAATAGTGGTGAATATACAAGTTTCATCTTAGCTTCTTAACCCCATTCCCAACCCACCGGGAATCCCATGCCTTAAGAGTGTGATCTCACCTTGGTTTGCTCGGTAAGGTTAATTTCTTTGTTTAACAGTTGATCAAGCCCATCCTAACATAGTTACCAATAATAATCAGTTTCAGGTGCAGGTGCACATATACTACATATTCCGCGTATGACTAATTCACGTATTCCTTAATCACATACCACACAGTTTAGTGTATAGGTGACTCACATACAGTCCAAGTCATAACAGTTAACATGTCAACAATAATAAATAGTCTCTTAGCATGTGTTCTGTTTACATCAATTTCACACCATGATTTCATCATGTACAAGCCACACAAAACACTTTGTTCGTTAATACCAGTATACGTACAACAATTAAGTTGATGGCCCACCCAAGACTTGTGCGGCCTAGTTAATACTACAAGCCCAAATCAAATATGAAATCACCAATTTGAACTTTACATGTTTATTGGACCGATAGAAATCACAATTCTGAATTAAATATGAAAATGAATACTTCACGTGATGTCGACTGACACAATCCACAGTTCAAACCAAACAATCAGCTTTTAATTAATTGTATTTGAATTTCATTGGATCTCCAATACCATCTCACATGGGCCGATATCAACAATTAACATCTTTAATCCTATTGGGCCGCAATATTAAATCCCATGCAAATCTGATTATGATAATGTCTTGGGCCGATAAGATCACATGAAAGCCTGACATCTAATGTCATAAATTAACATGATAAGGAACAAACCTCTTGACAATAAATGCAATCAGGGTCGACAACTATACTCAAAACATTATCTTGTTGGACCTCTTAATGTACATCGGTATTGGGCCGAGAGAAAGGTTATTAAAGCTGTGCGGCCCATTAATAATTCAAGAAGTGTGCACGTGGTGTAAGTGGCCCATCGAACCAGTATGCTATAACTCAAATACTACATGACGAATCTCCAATGTTTCGTCTTTACCGGCTCTGACGAAACCCCCTCTGGTTCACGTAACCGACAGTTAACCATTCCACAATTTCAGCAAACATCGATCATTCTACATTTATGCCTATTAATCACATACTTTTGTTAATCATTCAAGATCCTTGTTCAACACATACCGAAACGTATTGCGACTTAGCGATCACTCAACATTATACCAGCTTGAATCATCACATATCAATTTATCAGATTTATATCAATTTATCAGGTTTAAAATAACAAGCAACCCTACCTTCTAATTTAGTTTCCTGGATAACACAATAACATCGACAAGCATAACACAGTCCACAGTCGTAAAGACGATCAACGTAAGATTTAGGATTAACACACATACCACGAAATAGAGGGTGCACAAAAAGGAGATCTTCTGATCCGCAAAAAGCTTTGACAAGGAGAGGGGGTGTCTGCCGTCGTAATCCAGGGAAGGGGTAGGGTTTGCTATATTGTGATTTGTGTGAGATGTAGGGGGTACGTATCATCAAAATATAATGCCAATTTCTAAACAAGTGGGCAGATCCCACTATAAGGCTTAATATAGTATTTGGGCTCCAAGGGTGCACATTTTACTACACAATGAATCATGAAAATACAGTTCAACAGTTCATCAAACATGCATAAACAGTTAATCAAATATGCATCAGTTACAATACAAACAATTATGAGGAGGTAGTGTGGAACAAGTATCGTGTCAAGGAAAGACCTTGAAAGTTCGGTGTTGTCACATCATCCCCAACTTTAAAGAAATTTCGTCCCGAAATTTAGCACGTAGTTACTGAGGAAGCTAGTTAGTTTGCTTGGTTTCCTGGTTTTCCTGGGTTGTCACATCATCCCCCCGTTGGTTTGGAATTTCGTCCCGAAATTCCGCAGTAGCTTCAGCCTCAGTAGTGGTTGTACTTTTCTCGAGCAACTGGGGATACTTGTGTTTCATTTGGTCTTCTTGTTCCCAGGTGAACTCTGGGCCACGACGGGGGTTCCAAGGAACTCGAACAATTGGTATTCTGGTGCGTTAGAAAATCTTGACCTCCCGATCCAAGATTTTCACAAGTTCATCGACAAATCACAACTGATCGTCGATGGTGAGCTCCTTGAAAGGAACTATGAGGGTTTCACCTAACAGGCACTCCTTCAGATTCGACACATGGAATACGTTGTGAACTCCACTGAGTTCTTCGGGTAGATTCAATCTGTAGGCCACCTTGCCAATTCTCTCCATGATTTCGAAAGGTCCATCATATTGCGGGTTGAGTTTGCCTCGTTTACTAAAACGAACTACACCTTTCCAAGGTGAGACTTTAAATAGTACTCGATCCCCAACCTGGAACTCGTGTGGTTTCCTGTGCTTAACAGCGTAGCTTTTCTGATGGTCACGAGCAGCCGCCATTTGTTGTCGTATCTGAGCAATCTTCTCTGTTGTGTCTACGACGAGTTCTGGGCCACTGATTTGGCCGTTTCCAACTTCTGTCCGACAAAGAGGTGATCGGCACTTCCGTCCGCACAATGCCTCGAACGGAGCAGCCTGGATGCTGGTGGGGTAACTGTTGATATACGAAAACTCCACTAAAGGTAGATGCCGCTCCCAGCCGTTACTAAAGTCGATTACACATGCTCGAAGCATATCTTCAAGAGTTTGGGTGATGCGTTCAGTCTGCCCATCCGTCTGTGGATGATATGCTGTGCTCATGCCTAGACGTGAGCCAAAGGATTTGTGCACCGCTTTCCACGAATCAAATGCAAATCGTGGGTCTCGATTAGTGGTAATGGAGGTTGGCACCCCATGCCTAGCAACCACTTCTTTCAGGTAGATGACTGCAAGTGTAGAAAACTTATCCGTTTCTTTGATGGCTAGAAAGTGTGCTGGTTACGTGAGACAATCAACGGTTATTCAGGCGATAATGTTTCCGTTTCGAGTTATAAGTAGACTGGCGACCAAATCCATGGCAGTCTGTTCTTATTTCCATGTGGGTATTGCTGGTTGCCGATACTTCACCTTGACTTTCCCACAAGTCAATTCGTCATTCCCATACCTAGCTAGGTGGGCCTTCATGCCCGATCACCGGTACAAGGTTTATAAATCCTAATGTCTCTCATCAAACCCAGACGATTAGGATATCGAGGCCAGTTGCTTACTCAGCATAAATTTTCTACAATTACTGTATAATGAGATCCACACTTGTCCCATGGGGTAACGAGTATCGTCCGACCTGTCCAAGGTTGTTTCTCCATGCCCCGCATGGGTTTAACTTGATCATCCTCTTCCATTAGCTCTCTAGTTTGAACAGAGCGAGTCTGATCAGGTAAGTTAGAGTCGATAGCGAGCTGTAGATCTCGTGTACGTTCAGGTTTCACGGTCGTACTCATTCAGAAGTTCCATCCAGCGATGTCATTGCATGCTTTAGCTCTTTCAAACATCGATACACGGGAGGCCCTTGTGATCGGTCTAGGTAATGCATTTGGTACCGTCCAAGTAATGTCTCCAATTTCCATCCGAGAACCACGGTTCCCACCGCAGGTTATATGTCATGATGTTCCTCTTCATGATTTCATTACATAAGTCATCACCTTCTCATGTTGCATCAGCGTGTGACTGGGACTCTGATTCAAACTATCAAGGTATACTACTAAGTCATCAGTACTTTCGGATAAAGACGATGCCCAGTGTATTGCTGAGTTACGATTCAAAAGCTGAAAAGACGTCCCCCTGTCTGTCTTCCACGTACATAGTACCCTGCTGTGCTAGAGATTTAAGCTGAGCGACCTTCGAAAGTCCTGCGATTTATCTGCGATAGTATCAAGCGAGACCAAGAAATTGTTGTATCCTTGAATGACTCTTTGGTGTCGATCAGTTTCCAACCAAGACGGATCTTAGCGAGATCCACGGGCATTCCCACTTCGCTGATTATATGTCCAAAAGGTACCTCTCGAACCCCGAAATTACATTTAACAAGACTTCGCACGTAATGGCTCCTCCCACAGAAGCGCTGAGATAGGATACATATGCCACCCGTGGTGTTCCTTTCTCCTGGTCATGATTCAGAACCTTGTCAACAAATACGGTCGATTCATGCGATTCCCTGAAGCTGCTGGTGTGTTGATCAAGTCAATGATCATGATGTACAAAGTTGAAATGGCTGCATTGCGTTCGACATGCTGTTCTAAGAGCATTTTCCTCTTGGAGTTCCATCTGATGATAGTTCGTTCACTAGCCAATCCTCGAATGGAAGCTTGTTCCTCGCAACTGGTTAACAGGGTGTTACTACATGGTCGAAGCGAACGGTTCTTGACTGTCACCTTGTTGAATTCTCGATAATCAGTACATATATTCAACGATACAACCTATCTTCCTAGATATAACTGGGGCTCCCCAAAGCGAAAACTAGGTCCGACCAAGCTCCTGTCCAACAGTCCCTGTTGTTAATTTGACAACTCTCGCAACCCTCCTGGTGCAAGACGGTAAGAGATACGAAGAATCAGGGCTTCCTCTGGCGTGAGATCAAACTGAGAGTCTGTCTAATAGTTGTGGAAGTAAACCTGATAGTTCCTCTCGTAGCATGCTGAGTGGAATCACGAACAATTGGTGGATCCTCGATCCTCTTTTCCTTAGCCTTGACATCAGCAACGAGTGCTATCATAGTGGGATAATCCTTCCGTGGACACTTCTGGCCTTTACTGCTGAATTGATGCTAACCTCTGCACCACTCTAACGCGTTAGAACAGATAACAATCCTCCACTAGGAGAGGGATACGTAGAATCTTCTCTTCACAGGGTACATCTATCAAGAACAACAGAAGAAAGGTCGATGTCGAACACTCGTCCCACAAGGTCGAGTTTGCATCCCAACGATCATATGAGGTTTCCATTGTCTTGCCATCAGCCGTCTCCACAACAGGTTCGGTTCCAAGAAGCATCAGGGTTAAGCAGAACAGTGGCGAAGTGATTAGTCACCAAGAACATGTAGGCCACCATGTTGATATAATCCCGGCGTCGCCCACGCCAATCCCTAATGTCCCTCCATGAGCATCATTTCCCGTGTTGTTGTTCTTGTTGCGAGAATTTCCAGTACGGCTGTTGTTTCCTTGGTTGTTGTCGTTTTGATTTAGCAACAGCCACTCCATGTCGTAGGCACCTTCATTTCTATACTGTTGGTTGCCATTTCAGGTACCTTGATGTTGCTGTGATTGTTGCCTCCGATGCTGTCGTTTGAAACGGAGCTCTACGATGTTTCATTGACAGGGTCCATCTTTTCATATTCCGTGCCACGTCCTAAGGCGCTACCCATTGTGCTGGCAGTTTCACGTTCCATACCATGGTCGATTGTCATCGTTTATGTCTCGATTAATTCGTAAAAGTTGACTCCCATGAGTCGCTGGCTGGGGTTAAGGATTCGATTGGAGTCATATCGCTGATGTTCGTTGCTGGTAACTAGGGTCGTTCAAATGCTGAGGTCCATCGTTCTTGCAAGTTGACTGAGTAATACACGGTATGTTACGAGAGTGTTATAGAAGTGATCGCACTTCGAAATCTAAGGCGTCAATACGTTAAGCTCCAGCAAACGAAGAAAGGTGAGAAAGATATAGACCAATCATTGTCGTTGCAACATCCAACTCGGGGATGTTCATACAAGCACCTAACATTACACACAGTTCGCTAGGCGTTCAGATGGGTGTTCAGGTAATACTTGATAGCATCGAGATTCGAAATGATCAAGAGAGGAATGAAAAGTTCACGTTCGAGTAGGGGACAATCACTGCTATGACCCCTATAGGTATGTTATGTTTCACATCGATCAAATAACGGAACGGAACCCCTTTTTCACTTGTTAAGCCTCACTGGGACTCGCATGCACCGCACATTATTATTATGTGTGCACCCACAATAATATTGTGATTTGCATGCTCATCTCAGCTCCTCTTAACTCATGTCAAATGGTTCCTCAAACTCGAGTAGCAAACAAAGGGCATCACGAAGCGTAAGTCATGAAGGTTTAGGGAAATACCACCCTATCAGTCACACAACACATGCAAGTAATACATGAATTCATATTGTTGCGCTAAACGTGCAATCACATGCAATATCATATGTAAGTGTTCACTAGTTATGCAGTATAATGAGTATACGAGAGACGAACCTTGCAATCTGGAGCTGAGTGTCATGGTCGTATTCACGTTTTCAGAACTGTTCCGTTATAGTCTGGTTTTACAAAAACGTTTTCCCCTTTTTAAAACCAAGTTCACTATAACCAATGGCTCTGATACCAATCTGTCACACCCCCAAAATACCACACGCGGAATTACCGCGGGGCGTGTGACGTACCAGGACCCAAGCCACCAATCACATTGAACTTCGTATAATATAATTAATTAAAACTTTCATTTATTGACATTAAGTGTTACAACGTTACAAACAATTCACAGTATACAGCGGAAGCATAATTCATTCGTAAAGTGTTTATAAACCATTAGTCTTGTGTTGCGATTCCATGTATCTCGACCAAGACCGCTCCAGCCTCCCAGACAACAAGTTCCAACAATATGCACCTAAAGGCCTATAAGGCATGTAACAACGAATCAACAACAAAGTTGAGCGAGTTCACAGTTGGTTGTCCAGTTTACAGTTGTTTCAAAAACCATAAGTTCATTCGAAAACCAGTAGTTAATCAGTTCCTTGTTTCCCAAACCATAACCAGTGGGGGCTACCCCATGTTGTAAACCACTAGACTAGTTATATATATATATATATATATATTGGCGTCCTTCCCAACCGAGGACGGAGGTACGTATTCTACCTAACCGAGAATACGCAGGTTAAATGTAGGCGTCCTTCCCAATCCGAGGACGGAGGTACGTATTCTTCCCAATCCGAGAATACGCAGGTTTAGTGTAGGCGTCTTTCCCAAATCCGAGGACGGAGGTACGTATTCTTCCCAATCTGAGAATACGCAGGATTAAATGTAGTCTAATAGTGGTGAATATACAGGTTTCATCTTAGCTTCTTAATCCCATTCCCAACCCACCGGGAATCCCATGCCTTAAGAGTGTGAACTCACATTGGTTTGCTCGGTAAGGTTAATTTCTTTGTTTAACAGTTGATCAAGCCCATCCTAACATAGTTACCAATAATAATCAGTTTCAGGTGCAGGTGCACATATACTACATATTCCGTGTATGACTAATTCACGTATTCCTTAATCACATACCACACAGTTTAGTGTATAGGTGACTCACATACAGTCCAAGTCATAACAGTTAACATGTCAACAATAATAAATAGTCTCTTAGCATGTGTTCTGTTTACATCAATTTCACACCATGATTTCATCATGTACAAGCCACACATAACACTTTGTTCGTTAATACCAGTATACGTACAACAATTAAGTTGATGGCCCACCCAAGACTTGTGCGGCCTAGTTAATACTACAAGCCCAAATCAAATATGAAATCACCAATTTGAACTTTACATGTTTATTGGACCGATAGAAATCACAATTCTGAATTAAATATGAAAATGAATACTTCACGTGATGTCTACTGACACAATCCACAGTTCGAACCAAACAATCAGCTTTTAATTAATTGTATTTGAATTTCATTGGACCTCCAATACCATCTCACATGGGCCGATATCAACAATTAACATCTTTAATCCTATTGGGCCGCAATATTAAATCCCATGCAAATCTGATTATGATAATGTCTTGGGCCGATAAGATCACATGAAAGCCTGACATCTAATGTCATAAATTGACATGATAAGGAACAAACCTCTTGACAATAAATGCAATCAGGGCCGACAACTATACTCAAAACATTATCTTGTTGGACCTCTTAATGTACATCGGTATTGGGCCGAGAGAAAGGTTATTAAAGCTGTGCGGCCCAGTAATAATTCAGGAAGTGTGCACGTGTGGGTAAGTGGCCCATCGAACCAGTATGCTATAACTCAAATACTACACGACGAATCTCCCATGTTTCGTCTTTACCGGCTCCGATGAAACCCCTTCTGGTTCACGTAACCGACAGTTAACCATTCCACAATTTCAGCAAACATCGATCATTCTACATTTATGCCTATTAATCACATACTTTTGTTAATCATTCAAGATCCTTGTTCAACACATACCGAAACGTATTGCGACTTAGCGATCACTCAACATTATACCAGCTTGAATAATCACATATCAATTTATCAGATTTATATCAATTTATCAGGTTTATACTAACAAGCAACCCTACCTTCTAATTTAGTTTCCTGGATAACACAATAACATCGACAGGCATAACACAGTCCACAGTCGTAAAGACGATCAACGTAAGATTTAGGATTAACACACATACCACGAAATAGAGGGTGCACAAAAAGGAGATCTTCTGATCCGCAAAAAGCTTCGACAAGGAGAGGGGGTGTCTGCCGTCGTAATCTAGGGAAGGGGGAGGGTTTGCTATATTGTGATTTGTGTGACATGTAGGGAGGGTACGTATCATCAAAATATAATGCCAATTTCTAAACAAGTGGGCCGATCCCACTATAAGGCTCAATATAGTATTTGGGCTCCAAGAAAAAACTGGGCCAAGGAGGAGAACTGGGCCGAAGCCCTTATGACGAAACTACCCCTCGGTGAAAGACCAAACCTTTTGTCGCACTAGTCTTGGCGAAAGATTTTAGCTTTCGTCGAGTATTGTGACATGGAAAATAATCAAATATAACACACATAAGTTTAATCATGGAAATACTTGATAAGTAACTTTAATTAAATTATTCCAAACACCACACAATTCCTAATCTTTCATTCACTCACCAAACCTCAAAACAATTCATTTATCATAACACAAGGGTGCACATTTTACAACACAATGAATCATGAAAATACAGTTCAACAGTTCAACAGTTCATCAAACATGCATAAACAGTTAATCAAATATGCATCAGTTACAATACAAACAATTATGAGGAGGTAGTGTGGAACAAGTATCGTACGTGTCAAGGAAAGACCTTGAAAGTTCGGGTTGTCACATGTACTTTCTTTTCCGGACACACTTTTTCCCGCTCCGTTGCTTATCTTCACTATCTGTAGCCTCCAAAAGGTTTATTAACATGTTACAATATATAAGATTCCAAGAATGTAAAGTTTTATATACACAGTTTTTGTGTACATATAAAGAAACAATACTAACAAATGTAACTTTTTTTTCAAAACAACTTCTAACTTTATTTTGTTTACATTTTTTTTCTCTTAAAATGTGAAGTTTCTTTATATATTTTTTGAAATTGTGTGGCATACCAAGTAACATTTTTTTCGTAACAAACTAGTAAAACCACACAAATAATGTTACTATTATTCAACACCAAAAAATAGGAATATATTCTTTATATAACAACACGCACCCATCTGTTTTTGGTCAAACTAACTTCTATCCCTTTTTTTGTTACATTTTCTTCTAAATGTGAAACTTTTTTATACATTTTTTTTTAAATTATACAGCCTAACAAGTATCCTTTGTATCAAAAACAAAACATTTTTTTAACAATTTTAAATTCACACACACAAAAAAGCGGTTTTTGTTATTCAACACCAACAAACAAAGTTAAAAAAGAAACCTTTTTATTTATATATATCATAATTGTTACATTTTTAATAAAAAAACTAACTTTTTTTTGTAGAATGTTTCATATTTTTAATGATCCAAGTAGTAAATTATATAACATTTACACTTTTAATGACATTTTTCGTAGACTGGTTTACATTTTCATAAATATTTCAGTGTTATATACATGGTATACATTATCACACACACCAGCCCTTTTAACGAATATAAGTGACATGTTATTAAAAAAAATATCACATCCTTTTGCAATAATAAGTAACATTCCATAACATTTAAGTTGACACGTTTTTTCTAGTGTAATATACATTGTATGGACCTTAGTGTATATACGGATTTAGTTTTTTAATCAGAACTAGTGTATAAACCTTAGTGTGTATACATATTTAGTTTGTTTTTTAATTAGAAATACACAATTTTGTTTTCTAAAAAAATAATGTTAGATACAATAGTTAGTAATCGACGTGGTCACAACCGTGTACAAAGAAGAGAGCAACATGGTAAGGGAGAGCAATAGGTGGACGGATGTACCAATCCGGAAGAAGAGGGACCAGCAGCCCGTGACGACCTTTTTTGTTTCCAACTTACCGAGCGGGGTAACGAAGTCATTACTATGGAAGGCTTTCCAGCCATATGGAATCATGAAGGATGCGTATGTAGCAAGGAAGAGGGATGCCAGGGGAAATTTCTTTGGTTTTGTGAGATATGTGGGGGTTACTAATCTGAGAGAGGTTGTGCAGAGCATGAATACGGTAAAGATTTATGAGGCGAAGTTGAGTGTGGCCGTTGCAAAGTACGATAAGGAAGACAACAAGGTGGCACAGCAGGGGGTTCCGGAGAGAGCCGTACCACAGTATACAAGGATTCCTACAAAACAGTCATACAAATATATGCCGAAGAACGTGTCCAAGGAGGTTTCATACAAGGAAATACTTACCGGAGACGGAGGCCAACCATCATCCTCGACTAAAACACTTGTCTTAGAAGAGAGGGCAGCTTTATATCCTGATCATTGTGTCATGAGATCGGTCATTGGGGAAGCTAAGGACGGGAAAGCCCTTGAGGGAGTGAAGTTGATGCTAAGGATTGGTGGTTATGAGGAGTGTCCTGTTAGTTATATTGGGGGGTTGAAGGTGATGGTAGTCCTGAGGGATAAGCGATCCGCCCTTGAGTTTATCAATAGGAAGGACGAACTATGGGGTGGGGTATTGTCGTCTGCAATGCTTTGGGAAGGCCAGGCAATGGTGGTTGAAAGAGTGGCCTGGTTGAAGGTGATCGGGGTGCCGTTGCAGCTAAGGGATAGCAAGAATTATGACAAAGTGGGTGAATTGTTCGGGAGAGTGATATGGGGGTCCGACTTCTCATGGGTCGAAGCAGACAACTCATGTGGTCGGTGCGGTGTGATGATGTCATCGATGAAACGTATTGAACAAGAAGTCCAGATTCAGTGGGAAGGAAACAAACACTCCGTGTGGGTAATTGAAGAGGAGGATCGTAGGTTTCAGGGATTTATTGACGAGCTTTCAACGGCAGAACCTTGCTCGCCAATAAAAACTGTGGAGTCTATGGCAGGGGGAGGAGAATTAGAAGACGGGGAGATTAAGATGGGAGATGGCCGGAGTGGGGAAAGGTGCCGGACGCCGGCGTCTGTTGAGTGTTCGGTGGATAATGGAACGTCGCTGTCGCTGCATGGGGAAGGAGAGACGCATGGGGTAAACAGAGACGCAGCTAGGGTGCCAGAGACAGGTGATAATGATGCTCAGTTTCCAAAAAGTGGGGTGCACGTGACAATCAGTAGAGAAACTTCTTTGGATTTGAATAGGGCTTATGAAGGTTTTGTTGTGGGCCATGGAAGTGAAATGGGTACGGGCCCAATACAGAAGTCTAGGAAAAGACCTAGACATGCGAGGAGCCCAAGTATGGTAGAGGATAGTGAATTAAGGCCCAGCTCTAAACAGGGCCCTGGTGCAAACTCTTTCCTAAGTATGATTAATGAAGTGAATAAAGTGGACCGACCAAATCCTTTGACTGGTCAGGTCAATACGCAGGACCAAATCTTGGAGGATGTTCAATTGGGGGATACAAGAGAGGTTCTGGGGTCTGATAATCCAGGAGAGAAAGATCCTAATCGCGAGGTTATAGCGGCGGAAGGGATTTCGATCGGTGGGAACCAGGATGGCGGTCTAGAAGAGAGGCAGGTCGGCGATGATCCAATCATCAACGATAATGCAACGAGTCTGGGTGGGGCGCCGTCCAGAGTAGGGCTGGAAGTTGAAGACACGATTAGGGTTGGGGCAGTGGTTGGAATTGTACTAAATGGGTTTGAAGACCAGGTGAAAGAGTTGGTCAATGGTGAGGGTGGCCAAAATGTTTTCCAATGAATTGCTTAAGTATTAATCTACGGGGGGTTCGGGGCGAAAGAAAGGCGTCCTGGATAAGGGGCCTGAAGACGAGTCATGGCATACATTTTCTCGGTATTCAGGAGTCTAAGTTGGGGGAGAATTCGAACTTTCAATGGAGTAGGTTATGGGGGAGGTCGGTGTTCGCTTCGGGCAGGTTTGCTCTGAAGGTCGGTCGGGTGGACTCGTGAGTATGTGGAACCCGACGGTCTTCCGGCATTCCCAGGTAGTTAAGAATCGGTACTACCTAATAGTAACTGGTACTTTGATAGCAACGAGTGAAGTAATTAATGTCACGAATGTATACGCGCCGAACGATGCGGTTGTAAGGAGGTCGTTATGGGCAGAACTTGCACACCTAAAGGAGTCTATGCAGGGTATGTGGGTTATGTTTGGCGACTTCAATGACGTTAGATGTCCTGAGGAAAGAATGAATTCGGAGTTTATTTCAGTGAATGCCGGATTTTTCAACGACTTCATTAGGATGGCGGATTTGCATGAGTATAACTTGGGTGGACATCAATTTACATACATATCCGACAATGGTGAGAAGTTGAGCAAATTGGATAGAGTATTGGTATGCAGGGAGTTCATAGATAAATGGCTGAATGCCTCGGTTACGGCCCTGTCTAGGTACGTGTCAGATCATTGTCCGATTGTGTTATCTATTGTAGCAACAGATTTCGGTCATGTTCCCTTCAGATTTTTCAATACATGGCTTGAAATTCCCGGTTTTTTGGATTATGTGGCGGGGTTGTGCTCAACCTTTTCATTTAATGGACCGGCTGACCTGGCTATGGCAACTAAACTAAAATACCTAAAGAAAAGAATAAAAGTATGGGTGACTGACGAGAGGAGGAAATTGGAAGGGGTATATGGCGAGAAAAGAGCGGAGATAGATCGGTTGGAGATGGTGGCCGAATCAAGGAATCTGCTGCCGTTCGAATTAAATATTCGAAATGAATGCAAGGCGTTTGTATTGGATTATGATAGGAATAAACATATGGACGCTCAACAAAAGGCTCGGGTACGGTGGGCAATAGAAGGTGACGAAAATTCCGGGTTTTTTCATGGCATAATTAATGCAAACACAGTAAACAACAGAATAAATGGGATCATGGTGGATGGAGTTTGGGTCACAAATCCTACGCTGATAAAGGACAAAGCCTATGCCTTTTTCACTGATAAGTTTCGGGAGCCGATGGCGGTTCGGCCAACTTTCTGCTGCCCTAACATGGCAAAAATTAGCGAGTTGGAGGCTGATTTTTTGATTCGGCCATTCACATTGACGGAAATCAAAGAGGCGGTCTGGTCGTGCGATGGTGATCGGGCACCCGGGCCCGATGGGTTTAACTTTAAGTTCCTGAAACGATGCTGGAATGGGGTACAAAACGATTTTCTTGCTTTATTTGAGGACTTCTACCATAGAGCGGTGTTGGGGCCCGGGTGTACCTCGTCGTTTATAGCTCTTATTCCAAAGTCTAATGATCCCATGGGTTTTCGAGACTTTCGTCCGATCAGTCTAGTTGGATGTGTGAACAAAGTAATTTCCAAGGTGTTGGTTTCTAGGCTGAAAAATGTAGTTGGGAAGTTGGTGTCACCTGAGCAAACGGCATTCTTAGCTGGGAGATGCATCACGGATGGGCCACTAGTGCTTAACGAGTTATTGGGGTGGATGAAGAAGGCGAAAAAGAAAGGGATGTTCTTCAAAGTAGACATTGATAAGGCGTATGATTCCTTGAATTGGGGGTTCTTGGACCGGGTTCTAGAACAAATGAATTTCCCAAGTCAATGGAGGAAATGGGTAATGGCCGTGGTGACTTCGGCTCGGGCTTCGGTGCTTATAAATGGGTCTCCAACGCACGAGTTTTGTCATCGGGGTCTTAAACAAGGGGACCCCCTTTCCCCATTTTTATTTGTTCTAGCAATGGAGGCCTTGACTGGTTGTATGAAGAGGGCGTGCTCGGTTGGACTCTTTCGTGGGTTGGGGTGTGGGAATCGGGGGCCGGTTCTCTCACACTTGATGTACGCCGACGATGTTGTTTTTCTCGGGGATTGGTCCATATCTAATGCAAAGAACCTAAAAAGGCTGCTCAGATGTTTCTATTTGGTGTCGGGCTTACGCATAAATTTAACAAAATGTAGTGTGTTTGGCATTGGTGTGGGAGGCCAGGAAGTCCAGGTTATGGCAGATGTTATGAATTGCAAAGCGGGGGTGTTTCCTTTTAACCATTTGGGTCTTAAAGTGGGGGCCAACATGAATCTTTGCAAGTATTGGAAGCCGGTGTTGGATGTCTTTCAAAGTCGGTTGTCGATATGGAAGGCGAGACAACTATCTTTTGGAGGTCGTGTAACACTCATCAAGTCGGTACTAAATTCTCTCCCTACACATTATTTTTCCTTGTATAGGGCTCCGGTGAGGGTCATTGAGGCATTAGACCGTATGCGAAGAGTGTTTTTCTGGGGGGGCTCGGACGAGAAGGCGAGGCTTAATTGGGTTGCGTGGCAAAAGGTGTGTGTGCCTCAACCGAATATGGAGGTCTTGGGTTCGGATCCTTAAGGGATGCGAACCTATCAATGTTGTCTAAGTGGTGGTGGCGGTTTAAACTTGATAATGGTGGTTTGTGGCGAAGGGTAGTATGGTCAATTCATCATAATGCTAGGGGGTGGAACCCTATCCCCATAAAATTATCCATTTCGGGGCCGTGGAAGCAGATTGCCAGCTCAGTTCAGGAGGTGAAGCGAGCCGGAGTTGATGTGTCCAATGCAATTAGAGGTGTAGTGGGTCACGGGTCTGATATATTTTTTTGGCTTGACTGTTGGGTTGCAGAGGAGCCTTTGGCAACTCGCTTTCCTGCTTTATTTGCCTTGGAAAGGAATAAATTTGCAGCGGTTTCTGAGCGGGTCAATCCAGGTGGGGCGGGTTGGAAATGGGACTGGAAAAGGTGTGTAGGGGCTGGTGTGGAAAGGGCGGAGCTGCAACAGTTAGATAACATGATTATGCCGCCTATGTTGTCGGATGCTAAGGACTGTTGGATCTGGGCATTGGATGGGCTAGGTAAATTCACTGTTGCCAGCCTAAAGAAGTTGCTACAGGATAACCGGTTCGAGCCGGCGGCTTATGTCATAAAACGAAACAACTGGGTCCCTAGAAAAGTGGATATACTAGCTTGGCGAGCCGAGTTGGACAGGATCTCAACAAGGTGTGCATTGATCCGAAGGAATATAAACGTCATGTCTAATCTTTGTCCGTTATGTAGCGAATATCCGGAAACGGTAGAACATCTATTTATATCCTGCGAATTTGCACAGATGGTTTGGAATGTGGTGTCACAATGGTGTAAGCTCGGTCCCGTTTTCGCCTTTGGTATGAGAGATATTTTGGATGGTCACTCCTATGTCAGTGGGTCGCAAAAATTGAAGAAGGCCTTTCATGCCGTATGCCTTACGACACTGTGGTGCATTTGGAAGAGTCGGAATGAACTGGTATTTCAACAAAAACACAGTTCCCTGCAGAAAGTGGTTGGGGATATAAAGGCCTTAAGCCTACTGTGGGTAAGAGCAAGATCAAAACAGTATAGTTTGACTTGGGATGTTTGGAGTGGCTTCAACTTATCTAGTGTGGGATGGTAGTTTGCATTTGAATACTATGGTGCTGTGTATCTGTGGGTGTGTAATATGTACATTTGGTGTATGCTAGTTTCCCGCTAGCTAGGTTGGAATAAAAATTTCGTTGGCCGTTCTAAAAAAAAAGATACAATAGTTAGTACACATAGCCCCTACATACCCTATACACTTGTACACCACATATAAAAAGATAAAATATAGGGGGCTTTTGGTGGGGTTGTTATGATGATACAATGGGAAGAGAATTCACAATTTCACATATTTCTTTTTTTTTTCACCGAGTGCTATTGATATTGTCACATCAAATGACATTTTTTTAGTGTGCCCTTTTTGTAAAGTGTTTTCCTCCACATCCATTTTATGGAAACGATTAATATAAAATGACATCTTTTTTAGTGTAACATAGTTGAATGTTGTAACATTTTTTTTTTCAATTGGCGTATGTCACTTTTTTTCAAAAATCATTTATTCTATATAGGTAAAACACACGTTAATGTTACAACATAGTTGCCCTACAATTTTTTTGTTACATGTACATTTGTACATATAAATATTTAAGCAGAACACCGTACATAAAACAAAGCCCATATGTTTTTTTTATATAAGCAAGTCATAAGATATTTTAAGCATAGCACCATACATAAAACAAAACATTATGGTAAACTAATACTTCATATATAACGATAGATTATTTAGGTTTCTTTGTTATTCAACACCAACAAATAAAGGAAAGGGTAAATTACTTTTTGAGTCCCTGTGTTTTAGGGGTTTTAACTAGTTGAGTCCAAAAGCAAAAAGTTTAACGATCTGAGTCCCTATAAGCATTTTCTTTAACCATTTGAGTCCAATTTTCTAACACCGTTAGATTAATCTGTTAGTTTTTAATGAAAAGACTAAAATGCCCCTTTCTTTAGAAAAAAAAATAATAATAAAATAAATAATATACTCATCTTATCTTTCTCTCACACACACTCAACATCCCCTTTCTCTCTCTAAAGATTGCCATAATAGAACACCATAAATTCAATCTCAAACACAAATCAAATCACTTCAATCAGAACCATAATTCACACAAAGATATGAGATTGCATCATAAAGCAAAACATTTAAGATACCCTTTTGAAGATTAATTAATCCAGTGGATCCCTAAGTGCATTATACATGAAAGATAAAAAAATTAATAAACTTTTTTACCTTAAAAGATAAGATATTGAAGAAATTCCGACGAGGTTCTACCGACGGCGAAGATGGTGGTGACTGTGTGGATTAGTGATTGGTGGTGGGGTTTGGCCTCTAACCACTTGTATATGCTGGAGTTTTATTAGTCTTTTTTCTGATAATTTCACCAGCCCAGATGACCATTCGGAATGCAGGGAGGGATACAAGTGGTCATCTGACCACTAAAATGGTCCATTCCCTTGTTTTGCTCCATGTCAGATTACCATTTCTTGCAGGGAGGGATAGTTACTAATAAATTGGGTTCATGGTACAATAATTAACTGCACAAACTCTGCCATTAGGAACCTCATTTCTCGCCACCTGCATCTCTTGCCACCAAGATCCATCTTAGTGTTTTAAATCCCTAATCCCCAATATTAGATCCACATAACTGTTTCGACGTTAGGAATCTTACAGATCTTTTTATAACGATTTAGAGAGGGAGTTTGAGGAAGAGAGAGAGATGGCGGCTAATGGTGGTGGTGGTGCTCACTGGGTGGAGGTGGAGAAAGAAACAGAGAGAGACGGGGAAAGAGATAGAATGGAAGGTGGGGGGGGGGGGTGGGGGGGGGGTGGGGGGTGTGTTGTGGTGGTGACGGTGTAGTGGTGGTGGTGACGGTGGAAGTGCAGTGACGACGGTGGTGTTGATGGTGGAGGTGTGGTGGTGCAATGGAGGTGGTTTAGGTTTTTAGAGACAGAGAGATGCATCTGGTGAATGGTGAAGATGAATGAGAGAGAAGGACAAAATTAAAAATAAATTAGTTTTTTTTATTTATTTTTTAATTATAGGGGTAATTTGGTAATTTAACAAATTTTAACAAAATAATTCTAACAGTGTTAGAAAATTGGACTCAAATGGTTAAAGAAAATGCTTATAGGGACTCAGGTCGTTAAACTTTTTGCTTTTGGACTCAACTAGTTAAAACCCCTAAAACACAGGGACTCAAAAAGTAATTTACCCTAAAGGAAAATTGGTTTTTAAAAAACCAACCTTTGCCCCATTGGTAAATAATAATCCTACCTACGTAATTGTTATACAATAATCCTACCTATCAACATATTGGTACTCAATGAACTTTCGTTAATTTTTTAACTGAATTTAGTTTTTAAGTTTTATTTATTACACAAACAGTCCATGTAATTGTAATTTACTAGTTTTAACTATTTTATAAAATTTAATTACATGGCCCTTGACGTTTTTTTGTTTTACAAAATAGTTAAAACTAGTAAATTATAACTACAGGGACTGTTTGTGTTATAAATAAAACTTAAAAACTAACTTCAGTTAAAAAAAATTAACGGAAGTTCATTGAGTACCAACATGTTGATAGGTAGGATTATTGTATACCAATTACGTAGGTAGGATTATCATTTACCAATGGGACAAATGTTAGTTTATTAAAAACCAATTTTCCACAAATAAAAGCAAGAAACACATACTACAAAAAAAAATGTAATGTTCAGTACTTACAAACATAAACCTGAAAAAAGTCCATTCCTTTTACATCATTCGGTGTTATGATATATATCCACACCATCCACACCCTAATTAAATGTTTTTTTCCTTTTGTTTCCAACCGAAATCCATTATGAACAAAAAGCAAAATCTTTTTTTTTCAATAGAAAATTTTCTTGTAACACCTTTAAAACCACACACAAACACTTTTTGTTATTCAACGTTAACAACAAATCATAACCCTTACAAAAAATACACAAACAACAAATCTAAAGTTTTATCTACCACCATATGTAATATTTTTTTTTAAACCCAAATGTGTATGAAACAACACCCAAACTTGTATATAAAATCCCAGATTCTACATAAACAAAGCCCCAAAAACTATAAAAAAAAACCTTCTTTTTACCCCAAAAAACAAACCAGTTTAGTCAACGCACCAGACTATGCAAATGGTAGAAATCTTTGGGAAGATTGATTTCTAAAGTGTAACACCACGAAAACGGGTTTGGTAATCAAACCCCGTTAATATTAAAAGACGGGTAAAATACCGTTAGTGGTAAAATTAACCGGGTGAATATAACGATTTAAATAAATAATTTAATATTAATTAAATAGGAGGATAAATACTTTGAGAAAACAAAGTATATAAAAGGCCCGAGTTAACGGGACCTAAAATAAAACGGATAAGTAACACCCCAAAAATATATGGGTTTTATATACATATTAAATAGCGGTTATGAACAAGATAAAAATTAACTAGGAAATCAATAACCTAGTTAATTACAAGTCTTGTAGTTATGAGAAACCTTGGTTAAAACATGTTATATGCAACAAGGGTAAACTAGAGGGGCCAAAAAGGGGAAAGTTAGAAACTAAATGTTATTAAAATTAAAACACTACACACACACTATGTGTGTGTGCGTGTAATCGACCAGAGGAAAGGAAGAAGGGAGCCAAACCCTAAATTGTCAAGAATCATCAAATTGAAGCTTGATTCAAGGCCAAAATCGATGCATGAACATGAATTAATGATCACCCAACCTAGGGGACCATAAGGTATGTAAAAACTTGATGATTCATGAAGTTGCAAAATTTGAGTTAGCATCATAATTCGCGAATTATGTAAGTATTAGAGGAGCTATGGCTAAATTAGTGATGTATACATGCTTAGGAACTAAACCCTAAGTGAAAATCATACATATGATGCTATGACTTGAATGATTTGGTGATTACCTATGTGTGTGCTAAGTGGGTTTTATGACAATATGATGAACACACGAATTAGAGTGTTAAATTGTTGAATAACTTATGATTTGTAAAAGTTTTAATAAACCTGAAATTTTATAGTATGTGTAGTCTTAACTACACATTAAATCGTTGGTATTTACATGTAAAACCGTTAAATAATAACTAGGGTGTTACAAGTTGGTATCAAAGCCTTGGTTTAAGAGATTCAAGTACGGTGGGGAAAAACCATGCTTGGACTTAAACCTTCTGCTCTTGACAAAGATTGGTGTTCGGTTCGAGGCTTAATCGCAAATCCGGTAAGTGCATGTATGTTAATGGTTTAGCATATTAAAATGTTGTAAACAACGCATAGGGTTATCGTGTAATACACGTTACCCCAATCAAATGATAGATATAGCTAAAAAAATTATGTGCGTTGACACATATAGTAGAAAAGCCTTGTACTATGATGCGGGCGTTTAGTAAAGTTGACATTACTAACTTTTGTGAATGTCTTAATTGAAGGACACTTGCATTTAAAGATGACAAGGGTTAAACAAATTACGGATATGATAGAAGAACGGTCCAAAGTATGACAAGAGGAGCATGCTCACCAAGGACTAAATCTCGTAACAACCGCGAACAAGGTTAATGGCAAGAAACGCCCATCGGGGCAAGCATTACCAGGTGCGTGCTTTTAAATATAATCGCACAAATAACAATATGCAACAAACATGTAGAGAATGATTGTTGCATATGTAAATTAGAAACTTGGGAAACCTTAATAGAATACCTATCCAGGATACTATTTCCAAGAAAACTAAATAGAGGTGTTACTTACATAGGGCGTGATGTGAAAACTATAAAAAGGTCATGTGTGTCATGTGTTAATCGCTTACTCTGGTCAAGTAAGTAGTGGCATATGATACCATGAACTTCTTATGACGGACACATCTACGTCCGATGTGGTAAGGACGTGATGAATGGAATGAATCGAAAAGGTACCCAAAACGGATCAAATAAGTAAAATATTTGATAATAAACGTAAACGCAAGCCTGAAGACGGAAGCGTATTACGTTAGTATAATGAGCCCAAGGGAAGGGACAATAATCAAGTAAATGAAAATACAAACCGACCACTAAGAATGCTAAGGCATAGAGGATAAAGTTGACTATCAAAAGTGGTGAAACTCACACGAATAAGTTAAACGGGTTAGGTAAAACGTAATATTGGAAAAGATAATGAGCCCGATAATGGGACAAGATTGAATACAAATATAGGCACAAACCGAATAAAGGAAAGCGCAAGATATTAATGAACCCATGTAATGGGTCGGAATTAAATATGAAATGATTGCAGTCACGAATCACAGTCGGAGTGAACAAAATTTTGATGCGAAAGCAAATGATTTTCGAACATAAAAAGGACGACCTACGGGATCAATTATAACCTTCGGGTATAAACAGTGTAAAGGTCTACGGGACTAAAATGACCCACGGGTCATGAATAAAAAGGAAAAGGATCATAAAGGCAACGCCCTAAAGAGGTGAAAGCCTAAAGAAATAGCCTACGAGGCTAAGTGAAAGAATCTACGGGTTACTTAGACAAGCGAGGGAACCAGTAGAGAATCCCCGCGTAAACAAGGACTGCAAAACGGATAAATGTCAAGTTGTCAATTTTGTTTGACATAAATAATATATATATATATATACAACGTTAAACTAAGATTCAGTTTTAGTAAAAAACAACGTTTTATTAAACATATATAGTATGAGATGATTGGGAATTAAACCTAAAACACGACGTGACGCGATCACGGTCAGGAAAGTTATGTGGAATAAAATCACATAGTAGCCTGAGAGATGGGTATAAAGTAACTGGGCTAATAAGTCTAGTCAGTGAGACCGGTTAAGGTCAATACTTAAATTAAGAAAATGTTCAACACGCTATTTATATTAAGGTTAGCGTGAAATAAACATAGTTGATAAGCGTGTATGACCAAGTGGCCAATTGGCTACTAGGTCAAGCCAAACAATAAAGGTAAGTGAGTACAAAGCGGCAGTGATGGTCCATGAGGTCATAATAACGAAAAGTATTGATTGCCTATACTGAACAATCACAAGACAACACAAGCAAAGTGTTGGGAAGTCGGTTCGAGTAAAAGCACGATAAAAGAATAAAGCCGAGAGGTATGTGGTAATATGCCTTGTAGAATTTTGTTAATAGCACATCTAGATAGTGCTAAATAAATAAGATAAAATCAGGAAATTCATTTGCGGTGAATTCTGTATGAATGAACCAAATGAATAAGTTCGTAAAGGAAAGGGTTTGTTTGTAAAAAAAAAAAAAAATTAAAAAAAAATGAAAGATCTCACTAGAAACATCCAAATGGGTGAAAATAACGGATTCACAAAGAATCCGAAGGTATAAAGGCGATGGATTTCACTAAGTTAATCAAACAAGTCGAAATAACAAGATGGCGTTATTCTGAGTTGCGTAAATTCGCATAAAAGATACATATGTTGTGTAATTAAAAGATGTTACCGTATATGTCTGATGACACTAACAAATGGTCAAAGTATGAGTAATGCTTAGAAGGTTACTCAGTTTATGTACATTGGGTTTGAAACTCAATAAATTATGTAAGAAAAGGTTTCGAGGACGAAACCTCTTTAAGGGGGTAGACTTGTAACACCCCGAAAACGGGTTTGGTAATCAAACCCCGTTAATATTAAAAGACGGGTAAAATACCGTTAGTGGTAAAATTAACCGGGTGAATATAACGATTTAAATAAATAATTTAATATTAATTAAATAGGAGGATAAATACTTTGAGAAAACAAAGTATATAAAAGGCCCGAGTTAACGGGACCTAAAATAAAACGGATAAGTAACACCCCAAAAATATATGGGTTTTATATACATATTAAATAGCGGTTATGAACAAGATAAAAATTAACTAGGAAATCAATAACCTAGTTAATTACAAGTCTTGTAGTTATGAGAAACCTTGGTTAAAACATGTTATATGCAACAAGGGTAAACTAGAGGGGCCAAAAAGGGGAAAGTTAGAAACTAAATGTTATTAAAATTAAAACACTACACACACACTATGTGTGTGTGCGTGTAATCGACCAGAGGAAAGGAAGAAGGGAGCCAAACCCTAAATTGTCAAGAATCATCAAATTGAAGCTTGATTCAAGGCCAAAATCGATGCATGAACATGAATTAATGATCACCCAACCTAGGGGACCATAAGGTATGTAAAAACTTGATGATTCATGAAGTTGCAAAATTTGAGTTAGCATCATAATTCGCGAATTATGCAAGTATTAGAGGAGCTATGGCTAAATTAGTGATGTATACATGCTTAGGAACTAAACCCTAAGTGAAAATCATACATATGATGCTATGACTTGAATGATTTGGTGATTACCTATGTGTGTGCTAAGTGGGTTTTATGACAATATGATGAACACACGAATTAGAGTGTTAAATTGGTAAATATCGATGATTATGATATAAGTTCTAGATGAAGTTCATGAACACTAGACATAGAGGTTTGATTTTTTTTTTATGAAAATCTTGGTAAAAATAACTAGTTATGAACTAGTTGGTAAACATGTAAAATTATGCACATTAGGTGTTTGTTAAAATGCCTAAATAAGAACCAAAGTGTTGAAATTTAAAGTGAAACGCGCATTTGAATGATATAACAAATTATGCGTAATATGAAGCAATAGGGGTTCTAAACATCATGTTGATTTAGACTAACTATGTAAAATCATGTGGTTAAAAGTAGTTAACTTTTGATAAGTTGAACAAATAAATGATGAAGTCGAATAGTAGATTCAACATAGAATTCGTAAGATGGAATAGTCGTATATGATAATGACTAATCTAACCGTCTTACGAATTATGATTATAGTTTGACGCTTGACAAGCTAGGTGGAGGCTTGGAAAGGAAGCGGGTCAAACGAATCAAGTGTGGAGGAAGAGCGTGTTTCGGATGCAAGGTAAGTATAGCTTACACTAGTCTTAAATTGTGGAATATTCTCTTATCATATAAATTACGAATGAGATAACTAAACAATTGAAATATGATGTTCCGTCGTGTAGTCGAACGGAATAAGATAATCAAAGATGAAAGAAACCATAATAATGGTTAAAAAGAAGTAAATCGATAATTCGGTCATATTATGACGAAAGGAAAAATGAACTTTAAATGGTTACCTTTTATGGTAAGCCAAAATAAATAATAAGGGCAAAACAGTAATTTAGTCACACGATGACAATAACCGTTAGTTTCAAAAAGACGCTTTTCCGCGTAAGACATAAAGAGTCGAAAGTGGTAATAAACGGTTTATAAGTAAAGTGACCGTACGGTGTTAAACAGAACGAGTCATGTAGATGAGATGATAATAAATATCATCTCGCATAGATAAAAGGTCAATTCGGCCAAACGGGTCAAAAGGTGTAGACATCACCCTTTAACAATATCGACTAATGATTCTTTTGTCGAGTTATATGCTTACAGGAATAGATATCCAATGGATACTCGCATCGTTCTTAATTAGCGATTATAAAGCAAGGTATTAAAACCGGGTAATAAGTTGATCCGAGCCAGGTATGTATTATAGATCAACTCATCATTTAGAACTTGAAGTTCTATGAGAGTTAGGCAAAGTAAAAAGGACATTCGGTTATCTTAAAAGGTAAACCGAAGGATTTAAAATATAGACAGAGTGTTTTGAAAACAAGATTTGGTTAAAAATGAGATTTTGGGCGTGCATGGCTTAAGCAAGCCATTCGTCGTAAAAGAAGGGTTAAAAATGACCAAAACGCCCTTGTAAGCATAATTAGGCAAACGAACCTTAGAAGTCGCTTGAAAACGAGTTTTATAATCGAGTCAATACTTAGAATAAGTGTAAAAGCGTAAGATGTAAATCCTTGGTCAAAAGACTCTAAATGAGTCTTTGTCGTAAAATGATAATCCGAGGGGTAAAACTCGGATTATATAGATCGCCACATTAAACCTATCACAAATATAGTTGTGATGGAAGACCATTTGATAAATAATGTGGAAATAAGAGACTAAAAATAAATGAGTGTGAATTATGCGTAAAAGTGCTTAAATGCCCTTAACGGGTCAAAATTTGGTAAAAAGGGTAATAAGCCGAAGACTTAAAAGTCTTAAACTTTGTTAATCCGGATGTTGGATTTTAACTCCATATGATGGAGGATCAAATTACAATCACGTAGGAAGAAACGGTAGGTCAAACGGACAAGCGGATTAAAAGTTATGAAGGTTTCCGTTTAGAGAACGACAAACTTGGAAAGACTTGCAGAGGCCACCGTAAGTTACGGTAGCTACCGTAACTTACGGTAGCCTAAAAGTCTTTACGCCACAAACCCCCTACTTTACGGTGGGAGAATCAACATTCAGGGGCTACCGTAAATTACGGTAGCCACCGTAATTTACGGTAGACCCTGCAATTTAATGTATTTTAATCAGTTTCGTTTCCCGGACTCGTTTAGACACGTTTTAATCCCCGTATGACTAAAGCATTTCATGTTTATGAAATGTAGGTACATTTTGGATGCCGAAAGACGATCAAGCTCAATGAAGAACCAAACACGATAAAGATACATGCTTCCGCACTTTGCCTCGTCGTAAATTTTAAACGACGAATTTGATCACGTTGTGTTGAATAACTTATGATTTGTAAAAGTTTTAATAAACCTGAAATTTTATAGTATGTGTAGTCTTAACTACACATTAAATCGTTGGTATTTACATGTAAAACCGTTAAATAATAACTAGGGTGTTACATAAAGTTATACAAAAGATGAAATTACAAAATAAAACCTTTTGACAATCGATGAAACAGGTTTTCATCTATTATCGTTGAGAGAAACCATTTACCATTTTTTCATATTTTTTTACAATCTGATTTAATCTATTTGTAGATCTTAAAACGACAACAAATTTTGAACGATATATTAAAAGTAAACGATACCTTTTGTTTTACTTCAGTTGTTCCATGTAACTCTCTACATATTGTTGTTCTTTTTCTTCAAGAATTAGTTTTTTTGCAATGCTTAAAATGTTGTAGGAGGAAGGATGAACATTGAAAGATTTTTATGAAGAACTTTCATCAACAATTTGGTTAGGCTCAAACTATCTACACACCAAGTGTGTAGATAGCCAACCCAAAAATGTGTTTTTTGTCCTATGTGCATACCCTGCAGTGTCGAGCTGTGGCCAAAGCGCGGCGTTTTGGTCCGGTCAACCTGACAAAGACTGACGGGTGTCTGACGGGTCTGTTGACCGGACCAAAACGCCGAGCTTTGGCCGCGTTTTGGTCCTGTCAACCAGACCGGGTGTTCATTGGGGAACACTAAAAAAGTGGGGAACAGTGGGGAACCGACTCAAACGAACTCCGATTGGACTCATTCCAGCGGGGTTGGAACCGGCTCGTCGAACCCTAACTAGGATCTCTTAACCCTAAACCCTAAATCATAACCCCTAAACTCTAAATATATTAGGGTTTGGCTTTTAGGGCTTAGCTTTAGGGTTTAGCGTTAGGTTTTAGCTTTAGAGTTTAGCTTTAGGGTTTAGCGTTTAGCTTTAGGTTTAGCCTTTAAGGTTTAGCTTTTAGGGTTTATAGTTTAGATTTTACGGTTTAGCTTAGGTTTTAGCCTTATTTTTTTAGCTTTAGGGTTTAGAGTTTAGGAGTTAGGATTTAGGGTTTAGGGTTAAGAGATCATAGTTAGGGTTCGACGAGCCGGTTCCAACGCCGCTGGAATGAGTCCAATCGGAGTTCGTTTGAGTCGGTTCCCCGCTGTTCCCCACTTTTTTTGTGTTCCCCAATGAACCTTCCCTTATATATATATATATATATATATATATATATATATATATATATAGAAACGAGGTCAGTAGAAAATGCTCAAAAGTGTGAGAACGGTGAGAACGCATCCTGGCCTAACACGTGTCACGCGGCATAGAGAAGGGCGGAGGGGCTTTTTTGTCCTTTCATCTTCTGCTTTTCCAGTTCCGCTTTTTCGAATATTGTTTTAATTTTTGGGGTTTAAGATTTTTGGCGTTAACTAAATTCAATAATTAATGGCGTTTAATTGAAAAGCGTATTAACATTTTGGCGTTTATGGCGTTTATTCAAATCGTATGCCATTGGAACCAAGGGTGGTCAGGAAATTTATCTGAATGGCGTTTTTCAAGGCGTTTTAAAAAAATGGCCCATTGTTTTATTATTTTTTATAAACATTTTGGCGTTTATGGAATCTTGGCGTTTTTCAATTGTTAGATTATATTTCAGCCACAGTAAAAAAAATACAAGCGAAGAAAATAAATTAAAAATCTTAATCGGATCTCTTCATAATCTTCACTGTCATCAGTCTCTCTGTTCTTTAATAGTACAAGAACTGTCACAAAAAATATGACGTTTTATGTAAAACTTAACAAACCTATCGGTTTGATTATTTTGCCTGCGCGTCTGTTGAAGTGGCTTTTTTGTGGATGTTTGGGGACATAGATCTATGACGTTTGGGTGGGTTTTTCGCTTTTTCTTCATGTTGATCTTCATCTTTCTAATCATCCCACTCTTCAGTGTCATTGATCTCTTCTCCTCATCCAAGCCTTCTTCAAGAACAAAAAATACAAAATGCCACATGACTGACATCGGTATCTTTTTCTTGAATTTTTGTCCATCTCATGCAGCAAAATCTTACTGAGTTAGTCGCCTCCACTAACAATTCATTCAGTGAAACTTCACAAATAACAATACTGAATATCCAAGAAAGCATATTAGACATCTTTGATTTTTTGGCGTTTTACAGTGAGTGATATTTAGTAGTATTGGCGTTTGTTTTTTTTTTGTTTGATCAAATGGAAGTTGCTGAGACGTATCATTTTATAGGATCTCTTTTTAGCGCCTAAGTTAGGTGGTGCGTTATTATAATAAAGTATTAGTTTTTTAGTTACTGTTTGTAATTATTGTTTTTGACAAGCTTTATCTCTGAAGTCTGTAACACGTCCCTTCTTTCAAGTTTGGCGTTTTAGATTCTAATATAATAAATTTTCCCTATCTTCAGTATTACTGATTTGTAGTTACTGTTTCTAGTTACATTTTCAAGTTTGTTTTTTATTTATTTTATTATTTTATTATTTTATTGGTTTTTTATAATAGTTGTCCAAAGTAAATTTATGATGGTTTGATAAACGCCAAAGGTGTAAGACATTTTGCTTTTTGGCGTTTTTATTATATATGGCGTTGTTATTATATAACAATCAACTGAAAAAGAAAATTAAACAAAATAAATATTGATCTTCCAAATCTTCACTGTCACCGGTCTCTTTCTTCTTTTGAAGCATCTTCACTGGCTGTTTCGACTTTCGTATGATTTTTTTTATTTTTGTTTTTTGAAATAGTTTTTTTGTCGCCGTTTGGAAACACAACGTCTGAAATCAGCCTCTTTTTCTATAATTTTTTTCCATCTCATGCAGCAAAATGTTATTGAGTTTACACCCTTTCAGCTAAAATGTTATCTTTTTTGGCGTTTTACCGAGAAAAAGAACGCCACAAAATAAACCATCTTAAAACTGCAAATTTGATCATGCTAAAATCAATAAGGTGTTGCTGTATGGTGATGGATAACATTGTTAATCCTCAGTTAAGAAAGATAACTGACAATGTTGTCCACCTCATACAGCTACACTTTATTTACAACAATATATTTGATGTTTGGGTTTTCTGGCGTTTATCAGACAAATGATATATATTAATTATGGCGTTTGGGGTTTTTGTGTGTGTTTTTAATTGAAGGTCTGAGTTGTTGTATATATAGAATTTTTTTGGCAGTTTGTTTAGGCGGGATTTTACTATAATTAAGTTTGGCGTTTTATATGTAATGGCGTTTTTAGTTAGAATGGTGTGTTATTTTTGTTTGGCGTTTTATTTTCACGAGATGGCGTTTTGTTTGGAGTAGTCAAAAGACTCTTTTACCCTTAATGAAGCGCGTCCACGTAATAAATTTGATGTTATTTACAAAAAACGCCACCGCGCCAATCTAGTCTATAGATTGTTTTGATCGGACGATCCATAAGCGTTCTCACACTTTCCACCGTTTTCTCTAAATCCCGACCATATATATATATATATATATATATATATATATATTCTTGTAAGTCTATATTTGTAAATTCGTATTGTATTTATTTGTATCATTATTTCAAGTTCCTAATTTTATTATATAACTAATACAAACAATATACACATAGCACATAATTGTTATGATCACTAAATATATATTTTCCTAAAATATATATTTATATCCATTTTGATTTTTAGAAAAGAAACCACACCTTCTTAGCTTGCATTTTTATACAAAAGTGTGGGAATTTTTATATTTTTTATTTTTAAACAAGTTTACTTGTAAGAACCTTGTTAAAAATAGATTTTTTTTTCTAAGTGTTTAAATTTTATAAAATTTTCGCCATAGTTTCCCCTTAAAATATGGACTTTTCCATGTTATAAAAACATATCATTTTCTTTTAAATTCATCAACAATTTCCCACATCATTTTCCACACAAATATCACATGAGATCTATAATAAAATTTAGCAAGATGAACTCATGAACATGTAGGATTTTGGTATGATTTTAAATATGTTTATTTGTTTAAAAATCATACATGTCTTCAAGTTTTGCCAAACTTTTATAAAAACCATCTTGTGTGTTCACTTTTATAAATCTTTCAAATAGTCCATAATTTTAGTGTAGCATTTTATATACTGTTTTTTTTACATAAAACTCATGTTCATCCATTTAAACTCAAGTTCATCATGATTCTTTTAAGACTTCCTTGTACACTTGTTAGACTATGTTTTTAAACATCATCTAACAAGTCTACATATGATGTTTGACTAGCTCAAATAACCAAGTAACAACTTTCATATCACAACATAAACAACTTATTTCTTATAATTTTTAGTTTGATATCAAGGGTTTTCATCTTCATTTTGTAAGAGTCTTTTAGGTGTTAATTTGTACACAAGCTATATACACTTAAACAAGAAGAAAAATGAAGGTTAGGAGACTCACCACTAGCTCTAGTGGCTAGGGAAGATCAAGATGAAAAAGAGAAGAAAAGATGATGATGGTTGAGAGCTCCAAAGTGATGAAATGAACTTGGAGGTGCTTTAGATCATCTTGAACTCCATGGAAGTACAACTTGAATTACTTGAAGATGGCTTGATGATGAAGATGGTGGGTGATGTTCTTGGCTGAAAATGGAGGTGGATGTGGAGGGAGTTTATGTGTGTTTGAAAGTGTGAGAGAGGTGAGAGTGAGATGGTGATGGTTAGTTATCACCTCTTACAAATCCTCTTCTTATCAAATCTCACCAACTCATAGTTCAATAGGGTAGGATCTAGCTTGGAAAACATAAAAACATGTACTCAAATACAACCATTGGCATCTTTGACTTTTCAACTTGGAAAGGGGTGTGGGTTCCCTTGGGGACGGTCATGAGTGTGGGGGGGGGGGGGGGTCTTGTTTGTTTAAAAATGTGTTAAGTGTTGAAATGTTATAAGATGTATCACTTAGTTAGGTATTTATATGTTTAGGGGTTTCAATTATTTTAAGGTGTTGAGTGGTCCTAACTAGCTTTGTATTGTTAAACAACATTAACTAGTTTGTAAATTATGTCTAGTTCGTGCTCGGTCGCTTAACGGGTGCTAGATTCGTTAAAATGTCAAGTTATGGAATTTATATGGTATAATATGCTTTTGGGTCATCATTGCATTCCCGACACCTCTCAGGTTATTCTGGATGTTTACACACCATTTCTGAATATTACATCAGCTAATAAAAGCTGAAATATGCTGAATTGTGCTGAAATGGTCATTTATAGTCCGTTTCGGACAGTTTTTAGTGTCCGTACAACTTTCGGAAAGTGTTATCCTAAATCCTTGTTTTCCCACTTAGGATTTAATATATAGTTGATGTTGGGCTCTCGTCTAAGTCCTAAATCTGTCGTTAAGCTGAGTACCGGAACCATGTTAGCACTATTAATCTAACCGGTAAGTGTACTAGTTGTTTCGGTGCATTGCTTAAGCTATTTCAAGATGCGACCAATAAAATAAATAATATGACCATAAAAATGTATTTTGTGAGTTTTCTAGATGTATATCATGCAGTTCGAACATTCAAAACACATAATTATATAATATAAATGACTGTTTTAATTGTACGAAAATTACAAGAAAGTGCCGGTTGTCACACTTGACACTGTAGTTCTTGACAACTTCGAGGCAAAAGAGATTCGGATATTTAAACTTCACCGGGATGCCGTCTAGCCAAGGATCAAGAAGAAGAAATACTTTCACCATTTTCCACTAAACCTCTGAAGAAATTCCTGATAGGAGCATTACGAACTAACGACTTCTTTATCTGATGCAGGCCCAAGTGTGGAGGAGCGGGCTATTTTGTATTTGGAGGCCCAGGATCGTGTAACAAAAGGGGCTTCACTAAAATGGCTCTAACTTGGGCTACGGGGGTCCGTTTTGGGCATACGACCGGGCGAAACTAGGGCTGTAAACGAGTCGAGCCGAGTCGAGCCAGGGTGGGGTCGAGCTTAAGCTCGAAATTAATTCAGGTGGTTAAACTTGGCTTGAGCTTTACGTCGGGGTAAAACGAGCCTAAGAACGAGCCACCGAGCCGAGCCATGGGCCGAGCCGAGCTTAGCTCGAGCTGGGCTTGGTTACAAAATGAGACAGCTTGGTTCACGTAATCTCAAATTGAGTTTTTTTAGCAAGATTTTCTCGAGCTTCGTTCGAGCGAGCTACGAGCCGAGCTACTAGTCGCGAGCTTTATGAACAGCCCTAGGCGAAACGAACGTGAGTGGGCCAAAAAAAACGCTTATTTCTATTACTTATTGGCATTTTTATGTTTTTTAGCTATTTTGGGCATTTTGTTTTAGGCCGTGTGTTTGGCCCGTTATCTTTTTAGGCCCATTTCGAATTTCGGTTTCTATTTATATGTCCCTCTAGTAATACGAATGATCAGACTTGAATTTTGACATAAGTGATTTTTCACTTCAAATTCTGTGCCTTTTGGGTGGAATCTTGGGGGTTGGGGAAGAACACACGGGTATTCTTTGAATCAACGTGTTTGATCTTCGTTTCCGTATTACGCGCTACATCATTATCACTATTATCACTGAGACGATGCTATTCCACACCCCTCCTAAGGACCGTTAGGATGGGAGGAAGTTCCAATCCTAATCACCTGAGTGAAGGGTTGCGACTTGCAAACAAAGGTTTTAGATTTGGAGGAGATACCACCACTTGGTCTCTCCCGATTTTCATGATGTAAGCTCTTTCGGTATGATATGATAGGATATCTTTTTTATTTGTCATTTTGTAACTTTATGTTGTCCGAATTAATACAAGAAAGTTGTTTATCTATCTCTGACTTCCGTCTATGCACTTAATCTTGCACTAATAACATATGGTCAAACAACATATGGTTGTTGTTTGACTAATGTAAACAAGTGACACAAGCATGGTTAAAGCACATAGGGTTGTTGTTTGACCATTTCAAACAACAAGGGGATGTTGTTTGGAATTTTGAAGTCCTATATTTTTTTGAAATGTTAGTTGTAAATAGCTGTTAGTTCAAGGACCTGTATGTAATTAGTTATTGCTTTTTAGTCCCTAACTCTCCCTATAAGTAGAGAGGTTATTTACTCTTGTAATATACATTCAATAAATACAAGTTCGGTTTTCATACCATTACCATTTACATGGTATCAGAGCTAAAGGTAGTTTAGCTCAAGAATATCCTCATTCGGGTGACCATTTCCGTCTCTCAGTTTAGAAAATTCGTAGTATGCTCTGTGGTTGCAGCTCAATCTGACCTTCCACATCAGAAACGGATTCTCTTTCATACCATTTCCGGTCACCACCAGTTCAGTCCTAAAAACCCGTTCCAGATCTGTTCAAACACCCAAAACCACCACAACCCGTCACCTACTTTTTCAGATCCGTTCCTTTTTCCGGCGAGTTAACATACACCACCACCACCATCGTGTTCGCAATTTCCCGATCTACAAAACCCCTCAAAAACCGCCGCCGTCCGCCGCCGCACGCGCCCACACGCGCCGCCGCACACTCTCGCCACCGCCGCACACGCGCCGCGCGTGACGGCGCGTGACGCCACCTCCGGCCGTCGTTCTTCTTTCAGTCTTGTCGAAATTTATTTCCGGTCATTTCCGTGAAATTAGTTTTCTGATCTGAGCAACTTTCGTTTTCTGCCTCGGTTCGCGTGTTCGGGTTTCATCTCAGCTTTCCGCTTTTCTGCTTGAACATCTTTTCAAATGGGTGACGAACGAAATCACACCATTACATGCACCAAAGAGGAGTATGATTTGCTTCAACGGTTACTTGCCTTCGGGTCACAAAGTCCGCAGACCA
Source organism: Helianthus tuberosus (assembly GCA_030545235.1). Classification (NCBI taxonomy): domain Eukaryota; kingdom Viridiplantae; phylum Streptophyta; class Magnoliopsida; order Asterales; family Asteraceae; genus Helianthus; species Helianthus tuberosus. Next base: position 13,818,403 of record CM060402.1, on the reverse strand, counting down.
ACTCGGTATTCCCAGGTACATTTTCTGGCTTTGACCTATCCTGGATTATTGATTCTGGAGCCACTCATCACATGACTGCGAATCAAGAAGTTCTCACTAACCTTCATAAAACCTCTCACCCACCGGTTAAAATTGCAGACGGTTCCTCGTGCCCTGTACGCGGCATCGGATCCATTCAGAACCCAGATAGCCTAAACCTGTCTTCTGTTCTTCTTGTTCCTAACTTCCCTGCCAGCCTGTTGTCTGTCAGTCAGATTACTAAACGAAATAATTGTTCCGTTACCTTTTACCCTACTCATTGTACCTTTAATGAACTAGGTTCAAACCGAGTAATTGGTACCGGCCTCGAATCAGGAGGTCTCTATCGAATGTCCTCATTGTCGCATCCCAAAGCAAACATCTGTGAGTCTAGTATCTTTGAAACTCACTGTCGGTTAGGCCATCCCTCAGCAGCTGTCCTACGGCAAATGAGACCGGACATCTCTATTCCCGAAAATTTTCATTGTGAGTCATGCCAGCTCGGTAAACATACTCGACGTCCTTATCCTCCAAAAGCGTCAAGCCGAACCGTCTCCATATTTGAACTTGTCCACTCAGATGTATGGGGTCCATGTCCAGTTAAAACTACATTGGGTTTTCAATATTTTGTTACCTTCATTGATGATTACTCTCGTGCTACATGGGTTTACCTATTGAAATCCCATAGTGAAATCAACTCGATCTTTTGTGAATTCCATGCATATGTCAAGACCCAGTTCAAAACATCCATCCAAACCTTACGCACTGATAATGCTAAAGAATATCTGTCCACCGATATCTCTACATATCTCAAGTCACAAGGTATTATTCACGAGACTTCTTGCGCATATACATCCCAACAGAATGGTGTTGCTGAACGCAAGAACCGCCATCTGTTGGATGTTACTCGCACACTCATGATTCATTCTCATGTTCCTCGTCACTTTTGGGGTGATGCCGTTCTTACTGCGGCTTATCTGATTAATCGTATACCATCATCCGTTCTTCGTGGTCAAACCCCGTTCTCGGTTTTATTTCCTAGAGGAACTCCGTTTCCTCTTGCGCCACAAATTTTTGGATGTGTAGCTTATGTCCATGATCATCGCCCCGGAGTCCCTAAAATCGACCCTCGAGCCATTCGTTGTATCTTTGTTGGTTACTCGCGTGTCCAGAAAGGTTATCGGTGTTATAGTCCTTCCCTTCGCCGATACTTTACCAGTGCTGACGTCACTTTTGATCCATTGCGTCCTTTCTATCCAGCAGCTACCATTCCAGTTTCTGATCTGTTTCCTGACCCTGATATACCTGAGTCTCACATCATCCCCATCTTCCCTGTAACTCCTGTTCCATCTGTCCCTCAGGTCTCAGACACCACAAACCAGGGTCCTACTACTGAGGGCCTACCAACCGATCCCCCGCCATTACTCTTTACATATGCTCGACGAGGAAAGGATCACACATCAACAACCACTGATCTCCAACCTACCCATACCTCTGGTACATCCTCCGTTCAACCTGTCATGACTGAACCAGATACATCCTTGCCAGTTCCTACCCATACTACCTCGGATATCCCTTCGGATACGCCTGCTTATGACCCTCCAGGTGCCCCATATCCCGATATACCTATTGCCTTTCGCAGGGAACCTAGACACTCCACTCGTTATCCCATCCAGGATTATGTTGCCTACACTCATCTCTCTATAGAGTCTCATGCCTTTACCACTTTCCTGGATTCCTACCCGATTCCCAAAAATGTGATGACCGCTCTGGCTCACCCAGGATGGCGACAGGCCATGGAAGACGAGATTGGTGCTTTAAAAGTCAATCAGACTTGGGATCTAGAACCACTACCTCCTGGTAAGCGTGTAGTGGGTTGTCGTTGGGTCTTCACAGTTAAACTTAACCCTGACGGAACTCTACATCGTCTGAAAGCTCGTCTGGTAGCTAAAGGTTACTCTCAGGCTTATGGTATTGATTATGACGAGACCTTTTCCCCAGTTGCCAAAATGCCATCTGTGCGTATTTGTATTGCTCTTGCTGCCATTCATCATTGGCCACTCTACCAGCTTGATGTCAAGAACGCCTTTCTCAATGGTGTTCTTGAGGAGGAGGTTTATATGGAGCAGCCACCAGGTTTCATTGTTCAGGAGGAGGCCTCAAAAGTATGCAGACTACGTCGGTCCCTATATGGTCTTAAACAGTCTCCAAGGGCATGGTTTGGTCGTTTCTCTAATGTTTTGGGAGAATTTGGAATGGTTTGTAGTACATATGATCACTCTGTATTCTTCAGACAACATCAGGGACGAAGGATCATCTTAGTTGTTTATATGGATGATATCATAATCACAGGGGACGATGAAGAAGGAATTACCAAGCTCAAACAGTTTCTTCATTCTCAGTTTCAGATTAGTGACTTAGGTCGGCTACGGTACTTCCTTGGCATAGAAGTATCACGTTCTCCACAGGGAATACTTCTCTGTCAACGAAAGTACGTCCTTGATATGTTAACTGAGTGTGGCTTGCTGGGTTGCAAACCTGTTGACAGTCCTATGCTTCCTACGAGGAAGCTCCTTCCAGAGGACGGGAATCCAATGAAAGATCCTGAGCAATACAGACGATTGGTCGGAAAACTCAACTACTTAACTGTCACCCGGCCAGATATATCCTTTGTCGTCAGTGTCCTAAGTCAGTTCATGGCCACTCCGTACACGGGACACTGGGATGCCGCTCTTCGTGTCTTAAGATATCTCAAGACCACACCAGGTCTAGGGATCATATATTCTGATCAGGGTCATTGTCGTGTGGGTGCTTTCATAGAAGATGGAGATGGGCGTATATCTGGATTTTCAGACGCAGACTGGGCAGGATATCCTATTTCTCGTCGATCCACCACTGGGTATTGTGTTTTTGTTGGTGGAAATCTTGTGTCTTGGAAGAGTAAGAAGCAACATACCGTATCCAGATCAAGTGCCGAATCAGAGTACAGAGCTATGGCAGATGTTACATCAGAGATGATATGGGTTCGTCGTCTCCTCAGAGAACTCGGAGTTATCTCTGATGACTTGATGAGATTATACTGTGATAATCAATCAGCTATACATATAGCCAAAAATCAAGTATTCCATGAGAGAACTAAACACATTGAGGTTGATTGTCACCTAATCAGAGATCGGATAGTCGGCACTCAAAAGGATCCTCCATCTATTCAGCCAATTCATGTTAAAACGGATTTTCAATTAGCGGATATCTTCACAAAACCACTGCGGAAGACACAAATAGACTTCATATGTAACAAGTTAGGCATGATTAACATCTATGCTCCAACTTGAGGAGGAGTGTTAGTTGTAAATAGCTGTTAGTTCAAGGACCTGTATGTAATTAGTTATTGCTTTTTAGTCCCTAACTCTCCCTATAAGTAGAGAGGTTATTTACTCTTGTAATATACATTCAATAAATACAAGTTCGGTTTTCATACCATTACCATTTACATGAAACATAGAATTTATAAAACAAAAACCGAACCCGAAAACCAGGCCGGTCTATAACCACAACAAAACTACAAAATTACAAATTTACACCAATCCGACCAGGTTATGAATTGAACTTAGATTTGGTTTTAAACCAAATGAAGCACAAAGATCTGACTTCACTAAAAACATCATCCACCTTAACTTGTTTACCCGAAAATCTCATATCGTTCCTCGCTTTTCGCAGACACCAACATGACACAATAACCACCCATGCAGAGCAGTCTTTTCCGCATTACGTTTGCCATGCTGGTTGTGAATCTCGAGCAAATATCAGAACGAAAAAACGAAAAACTGAGGCACCCTACACCACAAAGCAATTTTCTTCCAAAGATCCAAAACCCAATAACACTTCGTAAACAAGTGCTCAACTGACTCCACGTCCGACGCGCAAAACGAACACAGACTATCATCAATAAAAATCCCACGTCTCGACAATGCCTCAACCGTAGGAATCCGGTTCATCTCAGCTCTCCAGGCGAAAACGCTACACTTAATCGGAACCCAATTAACCCAATCCATTACGTACCTGTTGCTGTAATCCCCCATGTCCACTACCAGCCTTTTCACCGCCACCACACTAAACGTATCGGACCCGATCCCATTCCATCGTCACATGTCCCTCCTTCTAGATAGTGAAACCGTGCCCAAAAGATGATAAAGAGACTCCAACTCACTGACCTCGTCCACAGAGGCCAGATCATGTTTCCAGAGCCATAAGCCGCACATTTAGAGGCGAAAGAGATTCGGAGATTTAAACTTCAGCGGGATGTCGTTTAGCCAAGGATCAAGCCAGAAAAAATAATTTCAGCATTTCCCACTAAACCTCTGAAGAAATTCCTCATAGGAGCATTACGAACTAACAGCTTCTTTATCACCGAGACGATGCTATTCCACACCCCTCCTAAATACCGTTTGGACGGGAGGAAGTCCCAATCCGAACCACCCGAGTGAAGTCCCACGACTTGCAAATAAAGGTTTTAGATTTGGAGGAGAGACCACCACTTGGTCTCTCCCGATTTCCATTCGGTATGATAGGATATCTTTACTATTTGTCAGTTTGTAACATTATGTTGTCCGAATTAATACAAGAATGTTGTTTTTCTATCTCTGACTTCAGTCTATGCACTTAATCTTGCACTAATAATGGTTAATGCTCCTAAACCGGAATTTCATGATGGTTTGTTGTTGGGTTAGTAGCCGGTCGACTATGTAGACTAAGGCCGTGACACTGTCTTCGAAACGTGAAATATTGGGATGCATTGTAGTATCGATTGAAAGCACCAGTAATAGAAATTTGATTCGAGATGACTATCTCCCGAGAGACCAATGGAGTGGGTTAGGCTTTGCAGAACAACAGATAAGAAACAAGACGAATATGCATTAATTTTCTCTAAGTTTCACTGGTAAGCGAACTACATATATAAATACTAAAGGAGAAAGGCCACGGACCAGATCATGAATACTAGTTGTTAACTAAACAGAGAAACATGATTGGTAGTTTGCAACTTTGCATGCATGCATGCATGAGAACATGGAAACATGGGATGAAAAACAAATGAAAACATACATGAAATCATAAAAACACGCAGTTTCTTAAACGTGGGGTTAGCGTGAGTCTTCACGGGTTGGGTCGCATCATAATCATGTGATAAAAGGTACGTCTTACGTTAGTATGTGCATTGTGGAAAATACTTATAGCTGGTGTAATAAATTTAAAGATGAAAATATCCATTTAGAAGCTTTTGCGGAGTACAGAAATTCAGTGCACGTATGTGCTTATTTTAATAAGAGTTAATTACACAAATGGGTCCTCTGGTTTATAGCTTTTTTCGCCTTTGGGTACTAATTTTTTTTTAACATGTTTAGGTCTTATGGTTTCAATTTTGTAACATCTTTGGGTACTAACACCAAAATTAGTTAATTAATGACCAAAATGCCCTTGCTTTTTTTTTTTTAAGATTATCAATGTAACACATTTGGGTACTAACACCTAATTTTATTTAAGATTACAAAATCTATTTTTTTTTTATTTTCATCTTTTTATTATATCTCTTAATTAACATAAAGTCTATTTATTTTTTTATTTTCATATTTTTATTAAATTTCTTATTTAACATAAAATCTACTAGCAATATAGTTTTATGTAAATTAAATATTTTACTCGTTTTAAATAATGTAAACCTTACTCGTTTTCAATTTTGGATAGATAGGATAGATAATAATAAATATATAAACTGTATAAGTTCTAAAATAGTAAAATGTAAATGAATAAAAAAACAAGTTAAAAAAAGGCTTAATTTTGTTTCATGAAAGATATTTATTTTTATCAATCATATCTATCCAAAATTGAAAACGAGTAAGGATTACATTATTTAATAAAAATATGAAAATCTACTAACTATATAGTTTTATGTAAATTAAATTTCTTAGTCGTTTTAAATAATGTAAACCTTACTCGTTTTCAATTTTGGATAGATATGATTGATAATAATAAATATCTTTCATGAAAAAAAAATTAAGCCTTTTTTAACTCGTTTTTTTGTTCATTTACATTTTACTATTTTAGAACTTATACAGTTTCTATATTTATTATTATCTATCCTATCTATCCAAAATTGAAAACGAGTAAGGTTTACATTATTTAAAACGAGTAAAATATTTAATTTACATAAAACTATATTGCTAGTAGATTTTACTGGTGTAACTAGTAGATTTTATGTTAAATAAGAAATTTAATAAAAATATGAAAATAAAAAAATAAATAGACTTTATGTTAATTAAGAGATATAATAAAAAGATGAAAATAAAAAAAAAATAGATTTTGTAATCTTAAATAAAATTAGGTGTTAGTACCCAAATGTGTTACATTGATAATCTTAAAAAAAAAAGCAAGGGCATTTTGGTCATTAATTAACTAATTTTGGTGTTAGTACCCAAAGGTGTTACAAAATTGAAACCATGAGACCTAAACATGTTAAAAAAAAGTTAGTACCCAAAGGCGAAAAAAGCTATAAATCACAGGACCCATTTGTGTAATTAACTCTTTTAATAATAACACAGGAAAAACAAAAGATACATACATACGAGCTGCAAAAGCGCAACTCTTTTAGAAACATAAAGTCTCTCCTTGCGGGTTACTAAACAAGCACAACACCAATTGAGTCAAGGAAGTCTCCACTGTTTCCGAAGAATCCTGCAAACTTACCCTTAGCACTGGCAGTGAGAAATGGGAACCAGTGACCGTGCCGAATGGCCCATAAGGCTTTTTGGTTGTGTAAAAAGTGAGCGAGGTAACACACGTATGGCCACCCCATTCTCCGACGGTCCCGCTAATTGCGTGGACTTCCTCATCGTCCGCAAAGGTAATCTAGTTATCCACCGGAAACATAAAAAATACAATAAGTAAGATCACACTGATATATACACGTATATATGAATTAAGATTTATCTATTGATGGCTCACTATTTCAGCCTTGTCACCAAGATCACCAAATCGTCCCGAACGGTATTCGATATTATGTATATCCTTAAATACAAACTGGATGGAAAAATACAAGCTCCACCTCTGATAATGATCGAAGTAAACTTACCACCGCCAGCTGATTGTATCCAGCGTACGCCACCCTTACCTCCCCATGGTTCGGCCTCTACCACAGTGTGACTGGCAGCCTGCATACATCCAAAATACAAAAGTAATGAGAACCCTGGAATTTTATATACACTTATATATATATATTGCATTACAAAAGGGTATACCATTTTCTTTATCTATGTAAATTCAAAGCCTCTTAAGGAAGTTATATTATGGGTCTACATATTTACACACCTTATTGACTATTTCCACACCTTTCAAGACGCCTCGTATAGAGCTATACGAGGCGTATAGGGTTGCTTTTCCGACCAGCTTCTGCACACAACACAATGTCACATCAGTCACACCAGACGGGGAGTCTAGGTCTGTACGAGGAAAGGATACGAGACACCAAGACGCTTCGTATAGGCCTATACGAGGCGTCTTTAGTGACTGATTTGACTATACGTTTGACAAGTGACTTAAAGCTATACGGGTAGTCTAGAGCTATACGAGGCGTCTATGTATCACATAAAGTGCAAAATACAGTGCATTCTTTGTCATTCATTCTGCTTCTTCTTGTTCCGTTTTATCCTCCGCCAACATTTCATTTCATTCATTCTGCTTCTTCGAAAGAATTGGCATTTGTGTTCTTATCATCCCGAAGTGTTGAAATGTCATCATACTGGGACGGCAACTATGTCTTCAGGCAGTATTCTAGCGACAACTGGGTGGCCAAAAGCGTTCCGGTAACAGTTATTAGCTTAAATATTTTAATTAGTTGTTGTTTTAGTATATTATTTACTAATGATGATACGGTTGTTTATTTTGGAGGAGTCTGGCGTTCCCGATTCTAATGAGCAAGAGGAGGTTGTGTCTAGTATACAAGGAGAACAAAACAGACCGTTTCTAGATTTGAACAAGCATCCCCCTGTTGATGAAACAACCCCTGTAGATGACTCATACCATACTTGTCAACCAAGTTATCCGACGCAACAAGGGTATCCGGATTATAGATACGGGTGTCAATACGGAAGAGACGGTGGATACGGAGGAGACGGTGGATACGGAGGAGACGGTGGATATAGTGGATACGGAGGATATGGTGGATATGGTGGTTATGGTAGATATGGTAGATATGGTGGTGAGACACCTCCCATCCAGGACAGTCCGTACTTAAAAAAGCAGGTATTAATTACTATTTTTTTATTATTATTTAATTATTTTTATTATTTATTATTTATTATTTATTTATTATTATTATTATTATTATTATTTTTATTATTATTATTATTAATATTATTAATATTATTATTATTATTAATATTATTATTATTATTAATATTATTATTATTTATTATTTATTTATTTATTTATTATTATTATTTATTATTTATTTATTTATTATTATTAAAATTATTTATTATTATTGTCGATGTTACAGGTTTTCAACTCTTTAGATGAACTAAAGAATCGGATACAAGAAATAGCAAACGCGGATGGTTTCGTTATTGTCACCCGTCGATCAAAGAAAACCGGGGGAAGAACCGGGAGGGTATGGCTTGAATGTGATCGTGGTGGTGAGCACCAGACTACAGCAACACTTAGAAAAGCCGGAAGCAAAAAAACCGGTTGCCCGTTTTACCTACTGGCTGTGCGAAACCACCCGTATGAAACTTGGGAGATTAAAGACGGAAAAATTGAACATAACCACGAACTTTGTGAGGACCTGTCGGCCCACGCGTTTGTGCGAAGGTTTACTCCAAGCGAAATGAAACTGATCGAGCAGCTGACAGCTCAAAACATGGAGTCGCGCAAAATATTTCAAACGATACGGAAGCAGGACCCCGACTGGTTTCATGTTCAGAAAGACGTTCAAAACGTTGTGGCGAAGATTAGAGCCGAACAAAGACAAGGATTGACTCCCATGCAGTCACTAGAAAACCTACTGATAAACAACGACTTTATTTACGAGACGCGGGAGGAACCCGGAACAGAGATCGTAACAGAGATCTTCTTTCTTCATCGGGACTCGAGATGCATGTGGCGTGCATTCCCCCACATCATGCTGATCGATGCGACATACAAGACAAACATATACAATATGCCCTTTATCCAGATTGTTGGTATGACGCCTACCAACAAATCGTTTATTATCGTGCATGCCGGTGTTAGTAAAGAACGACGTGATAACTTTGTGTGGGTGCTTGAGAGGGTCAAGTCAATGTTGGATGAATGTATGGAGCCACATGTGATTTTAACGGATAGAGACCTAGCCCTTATGGGCGTGTGTGCTAAAGTATTTCTAGACGCTTCCAGGCTTATTATTGTTATTGTTATTATTATTTTTTTTATTAGTATTATTATTGTTATTATTATTTATTAATTATTATTATTATTAGTATTATTATTGTTATTATTATTATTATTATTAGTTATTATTATTATTGTTAATATTATTATTATTATTATTGTTATTGTTATTGTTATTATTATTTTTTTATTAGTATTATTATTGTTAATATTATTATTATTATTATTATTATTATTATTTATTAATTATTATTATTATTATTTATTTATTTATTATTGTTTTTATATGTATACGTTATTTATTTGCAGATTGATTATGGAGGGCGATGACATTCAGATAGAGCTTGATGGGGCACCGCCGGGGGGTCAGCCGGTCCAGCCGGTTCAGCAGGGTCAGCAGGGTCCACGACGGAGACGGCGGCCGCCTCTGGATACGCTGCAGGGTTGTCCGTATCTAGAGTTTCCCGACGGCACCGATGCCGCCCGTCATTGCCAGAAGCTTAGGAGGATGCACATTGGATCGCATGCATCGATCGACTGGGATGCGATGGATGGGATTGCTGAGACGGCTAGAGTGCGTCGGTTTATACCTGTCGATTCGCCGTGGCATCGTCTTTTTGATTTGGCGCACATGCCGACCTACAGGGAGCTGCTGGTCGAGTTCCTTTCGTCATTCACATTTCACGCTCCTGGGGTCCCAGTGCCGCTTCCGTACCCAGATGCTCCCCCTCCGCCTGAGGTTTCTTTCAGGCTCGCTGGCGTTTTGCGTGAGATGACGATAGCAGAGTTTGTGGTGCATTGTGGTTTATACATGTAGGGGGAGATCGAGACTGAGGTTTACACAACGGGGCTAGTGGTGGTTGACAAACCCACTCTTGTAGGGTTTTGGCAGGTGATTGCGGGGGAAAATCATTGGGAGCACGACAAGTCGAAAGGGAGGGTGTCGTTTGTTAGGGACCCACTGTACAGGTACGTACGTTTATTACGCCAATTATTTTTGTTATGTGCATTGTTTATTAATCTCTGTTTCTGTATTTCGCTAACACTATCTGCAGGTATCTGCACCATTTGCTCGCTACTTCTATTTCAGCGCGCGGCTACAGACGTGAGTGGTGTACGACCACAGATCTTTTTTTCCTTTATTGTTTGTTGTATAGGAGGCCGTGCGCGCTAGCACACGGTCTAGCCCAGTACTACGCCTCCGCCCATCACCGGCAGGAGCGCGGATTTTTGTATGGCGGGGCGTACGTGACCGTCATTGCCCGTTCATTGGGCCTCGTACTTTACCAGGACCCACATCTACGGACGCCGCCACTTATGCCGACGCGGATGGGCATGCAGTCGCTGTGGGGGATGAAGGTAATCAAGAGGTTCCCCGTTGGCCCGCGGTTTGAAAACCGCTACGGGGGCATATGGACAGAGGAGCCCCTACCAGAGCATTTCGATCCCGTTTATCCTCCTGCAGATCCTGCTGATGTAGTGCCCGTGGAGGAGCCTCCGGAGGATGTAGACGGTGCAGCGGTGCCACAGCCACCGCCACCTGCCTGGGCGCCTCAGTTTCCACGTCACGTTATTCCAGGTCATGCCCCAGGAGCTGCGCTACATCCGGATGTACGAGCCGAGCTTGACAGGTTCAACGATTTGGTAGGTTGGCTGGTACGGGCCGAGCAGGATAGACGAGAGAGAGAGGGATTATCCCCGATACCGCTTCCACCGGCTCGAGCACCACATCAGCAGCAGCAGCCGCAACAGCCAGATCCAGATTCGGATTTGGATTTGGATGCATAGACCTGTTGTTGTTTTTATTTTTATTATTGATGTACAAACTTATTTTATATATTTTTGTTATGGATGTACAAAGTTATCTTATATATGTCATATTTATGTTTGTTTTTAGTTATTGGGTTACCTAATGATTGTTGTCTTAAATTGAGATAATACGGAAACAAAATATGTTTTGAATATAATACGGAAACAATATATCCCCTGAAATTTTAATCGGAAGAATAAAAAAGTAGAATGTTAAAAACATTATAATATTTAATCGATATAATATATTTAAAGAGCCGATTTTTAAAATAGTTGATTTTTAAAAAACAAAAACTTTTTTATAGTGTAAAAAACAAAAAAAACAAAACTTTTTTTAAAACCAAAAATTTTTTCAACCAAAAAACACATCTTCAAAAACTATCCAAAAAACCATACCAAAACCCACTAAAACACCCCTCATTTCAGCTAAAAAAAAACCCCAAGATTAGACGCCTCGTTTAGGTCTGTAACCTTCGTATAGGGTTCCTTAAACTTTGTGCCTGACACTCTCTGAGACCCCCTTGAATTCAGTGCTTAGACGCCTCGTATAGGCCTATACGAGGCGTCTAGAACACAAAAAGTGTGAAAATAGGCGCAGAGGGTGTCCAAATATCTCCACCCTATATTATACATCTAGTTTAAATTTACCCGATGATATATATAGGCATGAGGGAGTGCAGTAAAGTTAATGCATTAAATTCAAATAACCAAAATTTTCAAAAAACGGGTTTGGAACCTTTTCAAAATGGTGTTGCGCTTTGAATTTGTGTATATCCGTGTGTTTTATATACAACATTAAGTATCTTATACAGGCCAGGATAATACTATAAATTATATCATTTTGAGTGATTTTAGTTTTTTGTTGGTCTTAACAGAAAACAAGCTTAAAATTGATATTTAACGTGGTTAATTTACTTAATATAACGAACATTCAGGTCTAAATACAAAAAAATGTGTTTTAAATATCATACTAAAGAAATTAAAGTAAAGATAATTCTGGTGCTCGACAAGAACAAAAGATGTGTTTGTTTATATAAATTTTCTTGATGAGATAAAAGAAAGCAATAAGAAACACATGATCTTCTCAGGTAATCAAAGTAAGCCTACATTAAAGGAAATGATGTCAATTTGGTGGCACATTTAATTAACCACCAATCTATTTGAAGAAATTTACGAGCGAAAATCTGGGTCAACAGAGCTGGATTTAATTTTTTTTTTTTTTTGAAAGGTGTAGATCGATTGGAAACCTACTACCGACTGTGCTTCAACCCTAATTATCGGAAGCACAACCACCTGGGTTCGAATGAGGGGGATTGTAGTGTAGAGCCCTTCCTCGCACCTCGTGGAAACTTAATCCTGACTGTCAGGCTCGAACCCGTGACCCCGGTCAGGAACCCCACCAAGGTGGGTAAATGTAGGTCCACTAGCGGAGGATCTAGTAACCTTATCCTTGTTATACAAACAAAGCCGGTTGTGCGGAATCCAACCGGTAAGTTAAACCGAGCAGAGAACACAATATACAAGACAAGGATTCACAGTTTCAAGCTCAAATGTATATTAATTAGTAGAGTATCAGTACAAAGATTACACAATAAACTCTCAACTCTCTGGTGTGTGATCTCTGTATCTCTTCTGTTCAGCAAGCTGCTTATATAGGCAACCATCCTACGAAGAATGGACTGGGCCACAAACCATCACCAGACCCACGAAGAATGAAGTCTTCGTCCAAATCATGGAGTCTTCGATACATGGAGTGTTCGTCCATAGAGTCTTCGTCAGATATAGAACTGGACGAACACTCAGTCTTCGCCATGGAGTCTTCGTTGGAATGCATTGAGTCTTCGTCCACAGTAGTCTTCGTCCAAGGAGTCTTCGCCAAAAGGAAATCCCACGAAGACTGACCATTGTTCGTGAATATGGACTCTCACGTAGACTCCTTAATCTTCGTCCAATCCATTCTTCGTGGGTATATATGGTGAACATTGAGTATTCTTCGTTGGAGGCTGCATCAAACAGATTAACTTGCAGAACAACAATGATCTCCGAGACTTGATGGAGGATATCAAGTCTTGGTCTTGAACTGGTAGCGTAGTCGAACCGAGCAAGCTTTATCCACAAAGTGCATCAACAAACTCCCCCTTGGATGCTGCTCGAGAGGTTCAATCTTCACATAGTTGTCAGATCTTTTGGAGTCTTCACTTGTCACGGATAGGTAGTGTATCAGTAGGCTTCCCCTTGAACGTTGCTCGTGAGACATTGATCTTCGAATTTTAGATCCTTACGGTGTTGAGAAGTAGTCAGCGGCAACTCGATCATTTTGATCCTTTGATTGCATCCATATCGTGTCTTCATTCCACAGCTTGTCATCTAACACGTTCTCTTCGCTTTCAGCTGATTTGGATGACGCATCTGCACATACAAGAAAGCTAAACGCATAATGAGAACAACCGCTTGGAATATAGTCAAACGACACACATGTGACCAACTCTCTATCAACTACCGTCCGACACAGTTTGAAAGTTTAAAAATTTGATCAGTTTTAGAATTTTAACTTTCAAAACTTGTTAATTTTGACCGTTTATGAAGATGCATTTGTTTTAGGTTTAAATCAGGTTTCAGGTGGAAAAGACTCGAGATCCAACATCGGGCAATCGAAAATAAAACACAAATAAAATCTTTTTGGCTTTTATAAAGTTTATATTAAAACACACCTAAAATCTTTTTGGTATATTTGAATATTTCAAATTTAGAGACGGAAAGCGGTAAATAAATATATACAGAGATGCAAAAACTGAAAGCATTAAATAAATATTTACAGACATTCTTTTTGCGAGTTTCGAGGGTTAGAGAATCATATCACTGTACGGTCACGCCAAAACGCTCTTGTTGTTCAATTAGTTAATATTAAGATAAGCATCCTATAACGATTATCGGTATTGTTGTCCACTTAAGCTTAACTCATCAGATGTACTCGCGGTAAGGGGATACGAGTAAAGTATGATTTATACTTACCGACCGGTGTTCATCCACACACGACACATTCCCGTATCAAGGTATGCACGAGAGTTCATCTTACTGGTGAGTATGCCATTTATCATCTGTTTTCAACCTATATGATGTGAGATACTCACTTGTTTTGGATGAATACAAGCCCTATGTGATTAAATCACTTATTGATGAGGAACTTGATATTGGATGCATGCACGGCACAAGAGCAAGTCCGTGAACAGGTTAGTACCATCGTACCGACAAAGAGACGAACTTGACTCCCGAATAAACTGTGGTATTTCATCACTTATTGATTGGGACATGTGATTGTTTATCACTTATTGAGGTCGTATGCATCATGTATTATATACATGTTTGTATGATATTTACACGTATGTATGGTATCATGGAAGTTCTAGACTTGCGTCCCCGTTATTTTCGGTAAAAGAAACAACCATGATACCCAGATGATAAACAGCATAAAGACCACATATCTCAGAACCTCGGCAATCTATCAAACGAAATTTCGGTACCAAGACCATACGCCAATGAGCGGTTCCTACACAGTCTTCAGTCGATTTAGGTTTATATCACCCTGCACACTTTAAAATGATTGTGAGCCTACCGATACATCTTATATAGAGCTGCTTATCGTTTTTTCCTTTTAGGTTTAAAGTGATTTCGACAGACCACTGATGTACTATCATTTTCTCTTTTTCTCGCCAGGAAACTCTTTTTTGTTTTTCTATTGTTTTTGTGTTTTAGAAATTTTTCGATGTTTTTTTATTTTTGAAATTTGTCAATGTTTTTACATTTTTTCGAATTTACTCCCCCTAAAATGCAAAAAGTACGAGAAATTAAGAAAACACAAATAAATATTTACAAAAAAGATTTTCTGATGTTGGATTAACTCATGTTTTACCTTAATGTCGTTTACCAAAATTAATTTTAATCAGAAATGATTTATCGAATTTTGGAAAAATCAGTTGACATGTCGGTAATCGGTGTGGACCAAAACAACATTGACGAGTTTCATATTGAAACAATCACGTGTGAGGTGATATTCGAGATCAACGTGTCTGCAACTACTTCGTGCATTGGCAGGAATCTGAGTGGTCTCCCAAACTGGATATTCACCTGGCGTGGATTTCAAGGTCGATTTTTAACTACTTCAATGAACCGAGAATTCCCTTCACAACAACAAGATGATAAACCATCGTGTCTGGCTGGTAAGTGGCAAATGGAACATGTGGGAAAGCTTGTACACATCATCTTTAGTCGATCCATGCATGATGTATTCCACATGCTTTTGCACCAACAAAGGTCTTCGTCGTTCTCCTTTAGAAGTAGTGTGCGATTGTTCAATCCATGCCAAGGTATCCGCACACACGGTTGGTTTGATCAACAAACGCATTTTCTTCAATCACACCGAAGTGAAAAGTACCCTACACGTTCATCTTGTGGACTTTGAACTTCTTGTGGAAGAAAAATCCATGAATCTTCGAAAAGCTTCAGACAAGCTGCAGGCGTGAACTTTTCATTGGAATCTTTCATGAGGACCCGATCAAAGCCTTCAACAATCAAATTTTGGCACATTTTTCATCTTGTCGAATTTTTCAACTTCATTCAACCACATTCTTTTTCCATCATTCCTTCATCGGAATTTTTTTCTTCTTTTCTTTTTCCCTCTCCATCAAAGGCAACCGTATTCTCCTAGATGTAACAATGTTTCGGAGCCTTATGTCACCGATCTTGTGCATGGAAGCTCCACTATCAACAATCCTAAGACTATCAATAGTTCCTCCTGGAACATCCTGCACACTCACTCAGAGATTAGTTGGAGGGGGGGACCCAAGCCTTCATAGACTTGGGTCGTTCGTCGCCATCGAGGATTGTGATATCCATTTCCCGATGATTCGGAATTGATGTAGCTCCCCCTGAAACAGTTACCGGTTTTGGTCTCCAAATCTGTTTTTGTTTTTCATTTTTAACTTCTAACTTAACAGACTGTGTTTGGATAACCTATGGTTTTAAAACCTTTTCAATTTCTTTTCTTTGTTTCTTTTTCTGTTTCATTTCCCGTTGTTTAACAAGACGAGGGTCCTGTTTTGGTGAAACAGATCTTTTATGGTAACAATTACCACGGGGGGCATCAACTTTTGTCTTTCCTTTCATGAGATATGGACAATTTCTGACAATGTGCCCATACTCACCGCATTCAAAACATGATCTCCGCTCAACAAACCTCGGAGTGTCATAATTGTAGGAGCTTGATGATGAACTTCGTGATCTTGAGGTACTTGGTCCTACATCACAACAGTTTGTGTGTTGTGTGTAGTTGTTTTGACTGTTTCTTTTCAAAGTTTTCTTTTGCATAACAAAATCTGTGTTGGATTTGTGATGTGTGCAAAATGCAACATATAAATTACATCAATTGTGGCATAAAACTAAGCCCTTTTTAGTACTAATGTTGGAAAAAGTGTGCTTTTGTCTTCCTTTTGTATTTTCAGGATTAAATGAGCTCAAATTAACAAAAGAAGCAAAAAGGCAGCTAAATCTAACATAAATACAAGAAAAGGAACTAACGTGGCATGCCCGACCTCCCCGAAAGCATCTTCCCAAGCAAAACAAGAGAACAGAAGACTGAACACGCCCCGTGCTCAGTGAACACGGGGGCATGCCCAAGTGCCAGCATAAAAGACAAAGCTATAGAAGCTTCCATTGCCCACCACGGGGCCGTGCTCAGTGGACACGGGGCCGTGCTCAATGGACACGGGGCCGTGGTCAACTATAAGATTCGCAAAATCCAGGCAAATCTTGATAGTACAGATATGCTTCTGCACACGGGGGCGTGCCCAACAGACACGGGGGCGTGGTCAACTAATGCAGACAAAATGCAATTAATGAAGACAGAGAAGAGGATGGACATGGGGCCGTGCCCACTGGACACGAGGCTGTGCCCGAGCTACTGTTCAGGCTATAAATAGGGGTGCTTGGCTCATTTGCAAACCATCCCTTGGCACACCACCTCTCTCACACTTTACCCACCACCCACCACCACCATAACACCATCATCCACCACCATCATCCATTGTCCATCATAGAGTGTGTGAGTCGTCTCGGGATCCAAGATTGATCGTAAGAGTTCTTGACAATCAAAGGCCATGTTTGCCTAAGTCTCTTACATCACTTGGTGAAGACAAGTGTCTAGTGTAATACTTTTTATTTTTAATCTTTTCGCACTTTTTACTTGGTTATGTATTAATGACTTTAATAACTAGTTTCTTATGTTGAAGGTGATTCTTCCTTATCGTTTGTCCGTGGTGTCTTGGCATTATTTTACTGTCTATATAAAATAAAAGATTTTCACCATTCATATCTCCACGGTCTATATGGAGGTATGTTGGCTACCTGGTCGGGGGTTAAGGGAACGGTTTGGTAAGAGTCTTGCCTTGTTCAGTGTATAGATCCTGCAAGGACCTGGGTCAAATTTAGTAGGACCTCCTTCAATACCCACCGGTATTGGATAGCGGGGGTCCAAACTCTTTGATCCCCTCATATGTAAGCTACTATTAATACTTTAACCCGGCTACTTAGGACTGTATCCCTGCTGACTCAGACTACCTAGCCAAGGGTAACGTCACCTTCAAAAGAGGGGCCTACCATAATACGCATTAATAACTTAATTAATTATCTTTCAATAATCCGACCCTTTAGGATTGTATCCTTGCTGACTCAAACTACTGGGTTGAGGGTAACGTCACCTTCAAAAGAGGGGCCTACTACAATAACTAAGATAATCTCTTAAAAAATGCAAAAGTGCGGAAATAATCAAAGGTTACACTAAACACGAGTCGCAGCCAAGTGATTCATCTTGTTTATCTGTTTTTATTTTTATTTTTTAGCATTTTAGTTAGTTTTATTTTTCTTAGTTTAAAACCTTTTTCTAAACTTTTGATTTGATTAGACGTTGAGGATAAACCGGTACTAAAAACTCTTGTGTCCTTGGACGACCTCGGTATCTTACCAACACTATACTACGCTCACGATGGGTGCACTTGCCCATATGTGTGTTTAGTGTTAGTAAATATCGTGTTTTATAAATTTAAAACTTGGCTAAAAAAGTGTAAAAGGGCTTAAAATATACTTAAACTTATATTACACCTAACGCACATCAAGTTTTTGGCGCCGTTGCCGGGGACACAAGGATTTTAAGAAAGTTAGGAATCAACGGCCTAATCTTTTTTTTTTTCTAATTTTTCTGTTTTTTTTAGGATTTTCGTAATTTTTTAGTTTCTGCAGAGCTCAGCACGGGCCGTGCCTGGTCGGACACGGGCCGTGCCTGGTCGGACACGGGCCGTGCCTGGCATTGTTACTGGCAGTTTTTATTTTCCGAGTTACAGAGAGCTGAGCACGGGGCCGTGTCGGTGCAACACGGGGTTGTGCCCAACTCCCCAGTAACAGGGATCCGGAAAACAATCACTGTATCTCCGACCACGGGCCGTGTTCACTGAGCACGGGGCCGTGGTGAACCTTTTTGTCCAACGTTCTTTTTTGTTTTTATTTGCAGGACTTGGAACCCAGGCGCCACAATTGAACTTCCTACGTAGTGTATGAGCTCCAGTTCTAGTAGAGACATAAAAGAACCTCTGGAAGAACCCGAACGCTTTCTCAGAAAAAGACTTAAAGCTAAAAACCAAGAGAAAGTTTCGGGGGACCCACTTCCAATGGCGGACCAACGTACCCACATGGATTACCTATGGCCCACTGTAGGTAATCTCGGCGCCGCTATCAATGCACCGAATGTCGAAGCCAATAACTTCGAACTTCGGCCACATTTGATACAAATGCTTCAAAACTCTGCAACCTTCCATGGGCTTGCGGACGAGGATCCCCATCTACACATTACTAGTTTCTTAGAAATATGTGATACCTTTCGGATCAATGGACCATCAAACGACGCCATCAGCCTTTGGATGTTTCCATTTTCACTAAAAGACCGAGCTAAGGCTTGGCTTAATACCCTCCCAGTTGGCTCGGTAAACACCTGGGATGAACTAGCCCAAAAGTTTCTATATAAGTATTTCCCTCCTGCTAAAAAGGCTAAATTAATGACTGAAATTAATACATATTCACAAGAAGATGGGGAATCCTTATATGAAACTTGGGAAAGGTTCAAGGAGCTACTAAGAAAGTGTCCTCATCACGGTCTTGCGGTATGGCAACAAGTATCCACTTTCTACAATGGGTTGTTGCCACACACAAGACAAACACTTGATTCTAGCTCCGGGGGACTTTTAGGTAATCGTCGCCCAAATGAAATATATAATCAAATTGAGGAAATTGCTCAAACCAATTTTCAATGGCACACTCCCGAGGCAATAAATCTATTGCCCCGGGCGCCCATAAGGTTGATGAAAGCACTTCTTTACAAGCCCAAATCGAGGCCCTTTCTTCAAAAATCAAAAAATTAGAAATGGCAAAAACGGTCTCGGTTATGGCTTGTGAAGGGTGTGGTGGGCCTCATGAAAATTGGAGTTGTATGAAAGAATTAGATGATCAAACGGAAACGGTAAACTACATTGATAATAGACCTAGGCCGTCGGGTCCTCCAACGGGTACCTACAACCAAGGATGGCGTAACCACCCTAACCTTGGTTGGAGAGATCCCGGCAATAGTAGTAACCAACAAAACCAACGAACTAACTTTCAACAACCACAAAATTTTTCTCAACAACAAGGTGGACGAGAAAGGCTTGAGGATACGGTATCTCGCCTCATCTCCGACACCGAAAAGAAAAACTCGGATCGATTTCAGCAATTGGAATCGAATTTTAGAAATCCACAAGCTAGCATTCAAAACGTTGAAAAACAATTAAATCAAATAGCTCAAAATTTCTCTGAGAGACCACAAGGCGCGTTACCAAGTAATACCGAGACCAACCCAAAAGCGCAAGTACATCTCATAACGTTGAGAAACCGTACCGTGGGTCCCGAAGAGGCTCCACTCCCACCAACTGAAAGAAGCCAATCTAGCCAAACCACACTTCCACCCGCGCCCCAACAAGAAAAGGATTCTCCACCAGTGCAAGAGCCTACTAAGACTCCTCCGGTTCCATACCCCGGTCGGTTAATTCGTCAAAAGACCGATGAGCAATTCGCAAAGTTCGAAAATTTACTAAAACAATTGCATGTTAATATTCCATTTATCGAAGTCCTAACTCAAATGCCTAAATATTCAAAATTTACGAGGGACTTCCTCACTCATAAAAGGAAAATTGAATCATTGCAATTAGTTAACTTAGGCGAAGAATGCTCCGCCTTACTACTCAACAAACTCCCGCAAAAGAAGCTTGACCCCGGAAGCTTCACAATTCCTTGCTCGATTGGGGAATCCCCCATTCGTAATGCACTAGCCGATCTCGGGGCGAGCATAAACCTCATGCCCTCATCAATGTTCAATCGACTCGGCTTGGGAAAAACAAGTCCTACAAAAATAAGCATACAACTCGCCGATAGATCCGTCAAATATCCACAAGGTGTCGCTGAAAATCTATTGGTCAAAGTCGGCGAATTTGTCTTTCCGGCCGACTTTGTCATACTAGATATGGAGGAGGATACCGAAGTACCACTCATCCTAGGGAGGCCATTCCTAGCTACGGCCCAAGCAGTGGTAGATATGAATGATGGAACACTAACATTGAGGGTTGGGGATGAGGAAGTAAAGTTTGGAGTCGGAAAAAGAGTAGAAGACAAAGATCCGGTCAACTACATGAAGGTCATAGACTCAAGCTTGGATGACGCTCTCCGACGGTGTAGCATGGGATGCAAAACATCCCACTTGGGAAACATATGACCAGGCTTTGGGTCTAGCCAAGGACCCTTATAAACGTGGCGCACCACGGAGGCATTCCGCGGAACTATCCATAGTTTAGTTTAGATTAATTTTTATGCTTTCTAGTTTAGTTTTAATTTTCAGGAATAAAACACACTCGGGATGGTGAAGGATAAACAAGGGAAGCTTGAACCAGCACCCCATGCACGAAAACAGGGCCATCCGACAAATCTTCTTCATTACTGCAGGTTCAGCACGGGCCGTGCCCGCCCAACACGGCCCCGTGCTGCACGGTCTGCAGAAAATGCCCAATTCAGGTAAACTGGACACGGGCCGTGTTCACCCAACACGCCTCCGTGTCCAGGCTTCTGTTTCTTTTTACAACTTTCTGTTACTGGCACCTGAACACGGGGCCGTGCCCGGACACCACGAGGCCGTGTCCAGACGCCTAGTAACGTAAAATTTTGCTTTTGAACACCTTTTCACACATTCAATCAACCTAAAAACTTAATTTTGGGACACATTGAGGACAATGTGTAATTTAAGTGTGGGGGGAGATGCTAAAACTTTGAATCTTGCAAGTCCTAATTACAATCCTTACACAAAACTCTATTGGAACCGCTAATCACCCCAAATTTAAAAAAAAAAAAAATTTTTTTACTTGTTTAGGTTTAACTTGGGAATTTCAAATTCTAAAAAGGTTATATTTTTACAAATTTACAACCGATAGCGTCGTGATAAAAAGAACCAACATAAGAAAATTATGAAAAGGCATGACAAGTTTAGTTAAAATTTGATTATATATACTTGATCACATAAAAACCCATTCCCACAAAAGTGAGTTTTGAGCCTTTATTGAGCATACAAATACATATCTTTAAACTAAATGCTCAGTTTTCGTTTCTTGTGTGAATAGCCGCTTGGATCTTACAACTCTAGAACTTGCCACGATGATACATTCCCGGTCCTTACCAACTTAAACCCGAGTAAGTAAATGATAGAGGCATTAGGACTAACCCTTTTTCATTTCTACACCATTATTTTTTTTACCACCTACCCAAAATCCCCCTAGTTAACCCCTTTGAGCCTAAACCTTTTCATTTCTTAACCCAAACCAAACACTCTTTCACCCACCAAAACCTTTTTTATTTTTAACCCTTTCTTTTAGTAACAAGCTCGGTTCTTCATATGACTTTTCAAAAAAAAAAAAAAAAATTGTGTTAATGATGAAGCAAAACAAATAAACAAGCAAGTTCATAAAAAATATCTTTGTTTGAATAATGGTTTCATAAAAAAAAAAGAGAAAGTCTTACGAAAACCGATGCTTTTTACGCTTTTCGCCCTTTTCTACTAACCATTAACCCAACCACCTACCTTTAACCCAAGCCTAACCCTTCACCCAAAAAGTCCTCTTGATATTTACAAAGGTTTATAGTTAAAAAGGAGGAGGATTGATTGCTTGGCAAGCCTATGGTAGGAGTAAGTTCCATGCCGCTCTCGAGTGATTCACTAAAATACATCTTCGGCCGAGTGATGAGTGATCCTCCGTGAGGTATGTGAACTTGTATATAAATGGAATTTTAAAAAGGCATGTTATGCCCAAATAAGTAATTTATCTTATGTAACGTTTTAAATAAATCATGACGAATAGGATTGTAAATAAATAAAAATAATAACTTAATAAAGAATCTTGGAAATCCCGACACTCTATGACAAGCCCAAAAACCTTCTCTTCTACCCATTCCATTTGAGAGTGTAAAGCCACATTATAAAGAGTTTTGCTTGAGGACAAGCAAAGATTCAAGTGTGGGAGTATTTGATGTGTGCAAAATGCAACATATAAATTACATCAATTGTGGCATAAAACTAACCCTTTTTTAGTACTAATGTTGGAAAAAGTGTGCTTTTGTCTTCCTTTTGTATTTTCAGGATTAAATGAGCTCAAATTAACAAAAGAAGCAAAAAGACAGCTAAATCTAACATAAATACAAGAAAATGAACTAACATGGCATGCCCGACCTCCCCGAAAGCATCTTCCCAAGCAAAACAAGAGAACATAAGACTGAACACGCCCCGTGCTTAGTGAACACGGGGGCGTGCCCAAGTGCCAGCATAAAAGACAAAGCTATAGAAGCTTCCATTGCCCACCACGGGGCCGTGCTCAGTGGACACGGGGCCGTGATCAACTATAAGATTCCCAGAATCCAGGCAAATCTTGATAGTACATATATGCTTCTGCACACGGGGGCGTGCCCAGCAGACACGGGGGCGTGGTCAACTAATGCAGACAAAATGCAATTAATGAAGACAGGGAAGAGGATGGACACGGGGCCGTGCCCGAGCTACTGTTCAGGCTATAAATAGGGGTGCTTGGCTCATTTGCAAACCATCCCTTGGCACACCACCTCTCTCACACTTCACCCACCACCCACCACCACCATAACACCATCATCCACCACCATCATCCATTGTCCATCATAGAGTGTGTGAGTCGTCTCAGGATCCAAGATTGATCGTAAGAGTTCTTGACAATCAAAGGCAATGTTTGCCTAAGTCTTTTACATCACTTGGTGAAGACAAGTGTCTAGTGTAATACTTTTTATTTTTAATCTTTTCGCACTTTTTACTTGGTTATATATTAATGACTTTAATAACTAGTTTCTTATGTTGAAGGTGATTCTTCCTTATCGTTTGTCCGTGGTGTCTTGGCATTATTTTACTGTCTATATAAAATAAAAGATTTTCACCATTCATATCTCCACGGTCTATATGGAGGTATGTTGGCTACCTGGTCGGGGGTTAAGGGAACGGTTTGGTAAGAGTCTTGCCTTGTTCAGTGTATAGATCCTGCAAGGACCTGGGTCAAATTTAGTAGGACCTCCTTCAATACCCACCGGTATTGGATGGCGGGGGTCCAAACTCTTTGATCCCCTCATATGTAAGCTACTATTAATACTTTAACCCGGCTACTTAGGACTGTATCCCTGCTGACTCAGACTACTTAGCCGAGGGTAACGTCACCTTCAAAAGAGGGGCCTACCATAATACGCATTAATAATTTAATTAATTATCTTTTAATAATCCGACCCTTTAGGATTGTATCCTTGCTGACTCAAACTACTGGGTTGAGGGTAACGTCACCTTCAAAAGAGGGGCCTACTACAATAACTAAGATAATCTCTTAAAAAATGCAAAAGTGCGGAAATAATCAAAGGTTACACTAAACACGAGTCGGAGCCAAGTGATTCATCTTGTCTATCTGTTTTTGTTTTTATTTTTATTTTTCATCATTTTAGTTAGTTTTATTTTTCTTAGTATAAAACCTTTTTCTAAACTTTTGATTTGATTAGACGTTGAGGGTAAACCGGTACTAAAAGCTCTTGTGTCCTTGGACTACCTCGGTATCTTACCAACACTATACTACGCTCACGATGGGTGCACTTGCCCATATGTGTGTTTAGTGTTAGTAAATATCATGTTTTATAAATTTAAAACTTGGCTAAAAAAGTGTAAAAGGGCTTAAAATATACTTAAACTTATATTACACCTAACGCACATCAATTTGTTTTCAAAAGATTCAATTTTATCCGTCCCTCGGGATTTCACGAAGTTCACCTTCTGAACTGTCTTCTTGTTTTGGCTTTGTTTGCCTTTTCCCTTTCCTTGGTGAGCGTGACTTTGCTTTCGTTGATTGTTTTGAGATTAAAATTTTTGATTCTCATATTTCTTTCTAACTTCAGATTTTGGGATAGGAGCACACTGAGTTACTACAACTCTTGGGCTCGACTTTCCCAAAAACTTACTAGTAGAATCTTCGAAAACTTTATCAATCAAGGATTGATTGACATTCTTGATTGGGAAATCCTTGTCTGAATTTATCTTATCAGATCCAATCAACGTGTAAAGCAAATTCACGCTTTCACAATCTTGTGAAGACGTGGACTCAACCAGAACAGTCTTAGCAGGTTTTGCGGGAGGATCACATAGAATATGATTCTCAAGAGGTATGTACTCTGCATCAGACTGTGCTGAGTCAGTATCCTCATATTCATCATCAGCATCCTCAACAATGACAGGAGGATCCTGATTTTGTTCAACAGTTGATACTTTCTTATCTGCTGACTCATCCGAATCTGAGGGTACTTCATTTTTATAACCAAGCCCAGCTGCAAATTCCTCAACGTCTAAAGGAACAGATGGCTCAAATTTAGGTTTATCCTGATTTCAATAGCTGTGAGGTGCAAAATTATTGTTAGGTCTTCGTCATTAAATTACTAGGTAGGATATCTGTGAGGAGTCTGAACTAGTTTCCTTAGTGATAGTTGTCTAACAAGTTAAACTAAAATTCCAAACTTGTCATAGGTTTATAACCCGTGAGGGAGTGAATCGTATTAGGGTACTTTTGTAAACCTAGATAACCTGTGAAGGAGTCTAGTAACCGGTAATCATAACAGCATATTTAGAGTTCCATAAGTGTCTCCTTGTTCGGTATCTCAGTAGGTTTAGAACATAAACATCCCTGTTCCACAATAATTAATAAACATAATAAAGCCATTACTAAAGTAAATCAGGAATCCAGTCTAGGCAGTCGTTTCCATCAATTGAGTAAACCCTAATTAATTTGTGCTTAGTTAATTTAATTAATTAATTTACTTTTAATTTGCAATTTTAGGATATTTAGACCCCCCCCCCCCCCCCCAATATAAAAATGGTTAGCAACAATGATCTTAACTTCCACCAGTCAGGAGAAAATTATGTTTCGAACAAACGTAAAAGGGTCCAAAGATAGATTGAAGGAACAACTCGTATGCTCTTGGATCAGCAATCTGATGATGCGCCTCGAGTGATGAAGGAGTAGCATGAGAAATTCTAGCTTTACTAAAAAAAATATTTATCAAACGGTCTTACATTAACCATAACTTTGTTAATCGAACTCATGTTTATTTCGTTTTATATACTTGACTGTATTTACACTTCACCAAGTGAGTCTTCACGGGTTGGGTCGCATCATAATCATGTGATAAAAGGTACGTCTTACGTTAGCATGTGCATTGTGGAAAATACTTATAGCTGGTGTAATAAATTTAAAGATGAAAATATCCATTTAGAAGCTTTTGCGGAGTACAGAAATTCAGTGCACGTATGTGCTTATTTTAATAATAACACAGGAAAAACAAAAGATACATACATACGAGCTGCAAAAGCGCAACTCTTTTAGAAACATAAAGTCTCTCCTTAGCTTCTTATTATCATCATATCAGGCCTTGCGGGTTACTAAACAAGCACAACACCAATTGAGTCAAGGAAGTCTCCACTGTTTCCGAAGAATCCTGCAAACTTACCCTTAGCCACTGGCAGTGAGAAATGGGAACCAGTGACCGTGCCGAATGGCCCATAAGGCTTTTTGGTTGTGTAAAAAGTGAGCGAGGTAACACACGTATGGCCACCCCATTCTCCGACGGTCCCGCTAATTGCGTGGACTTCCTCATCGTCCGCAAAGGTAATCTAGTTATCCACCGGAAACATAAAAAATACAATAAGTAAGATCACACTGATATATACACGTATATATGTATTAAGATTTATCTATTGATGGCTCACTATTTCAGCCTTGTCACCAAGATCACCAAATCGTCCCGAACGGTATTCGATATTATGTATATCCTTAAATACAAACTGGATGGAAAAAATACAAGCTCCACCTCTGATAATGATCGAAGTAAACTTACCACCGCCAGCTGATTGTATCCAGCGTACGCCACCCTTACCTCCCCATGGTCCGGCCTCTACCACAGTGTGACTGGCAGCCTGCATACATCCAAAATACAAAAGTAATGAGAACACAAAAGGGTATACCATTTTCTTTATCTATGTAAATTCAAAGCCTCTTAAGGAAGTTATATTATACATCTAGTTTAAATTTACCCGATGATATATATAGGCATGAGGGAGTGCAGTAAAGTTAATGCATTAAATTCAAATAACCAAAATTTTCAAAAAACGGGTTTGGAACTTTTTCAAAATGGTGTTGCGCTTTGAATTTGTGTATATCCGTGTGTTTTATATACAACATTAAGTATCTTATACATGCCAGGATAATATTATAAATTATAGAGTTAATTGCCCGGATAGTCCCTGTGGTTTCACGTTTAGTCTCCACCTTTTAAAAATAGCAGGTATGCTCCCTATGGTTTGTTATTTTGTTACTCGGATAGTCCCCTGAGTAGATGTCAGTTAGTTTGGAAATAGCAGGTATGCTCCCTATGGTTTGCATTTTGTTACTCGGATAGTCCCCTGAGTAAATGTCAGGGGACTATCCGAGTAACAAAATGACAAACCATAGAGAGCATACCTGCTATTTTCGAAATGTGAGGACTAAACGTGAAACTCCAGGGACCATCCGGACAATTAACTCTAAATTATATCATTTTGAGTGATTTTAGTTTTTTTTTGTTGGTCTTAACAGAAAACAAGCTTAAAATTGATATTTAACGTGGTCAATTTACTTAATATAACGAACATTCAGGTTTAAATACAAAAAAAAAAAAAATGTGTTTTAAATATCATACTAAAGAAATTAAAGTAAAGATAATTCTGGTGCTCGACAAGAACAAAAGATGTGTTCGTTTAAAGAAATTTTCTTGATGAGATAAAAGAAAGCAATAAGAAACACATGATCTTCTCAGGTAATCAAAGTAAGCCTACATTAAAGGAAATGATGTCAATTTGGTGTCACGTTTATTGTCAGGGGATTAGGGCTGTAAACGAACAGAACGAACACGAACAAGACCTTGTTCGTGTTCGTTTGTTAAAAAATATATGTGTTCGCGAACCGTTCACGAACACTTATCGAACGGGATTTTATGTTTGTGTTCGTTTGTTAAGGAAATGAACTTGTTCATGTTTGTTTGTGTTTGTTTGTTAATTTTAGGCAACGAACATTGACGAACACAAAAGAGCACAAACTAATGTTCATGAACTCAAATGGAAACAAACGAACACAAACAATCGTTCATGAATAAAATATAATACACAGACACTTATTAGATATTTAATTTGTCAGAATTTTGATATATTTAAATAAATATAAAAACTAAAAATACTAATGAACTATCGAACACAAGCGAACACGTTACCGAATGTTCACGAACATAAACGAATGAACGCGACCTCTGTTCAAGTTTGTTCATTTAACTAAACAAACGAAATTTATTGTTCGTGTTCGTTTGTTTAATAAACAAACGAACACAAACGAACTTCCCGCCGAACGGTTTGCAAACTGTTCGCCGAACGTTTGGTTCGTTTACAGCCCTACAGGGGATAATTAAGATTGTTGGACCACCAATCTATTTGAAGAAATTTATGAGCGAAAATCTGGGTCAGCAAAACTGGATTTACTTTTTTTTGAGTTAATTGCTAAAATCGTCCTTGAGGTTTGGGCACGTTTGCCATTTTCGTCCAAAATAACACTTTTGTACCTAATTACCCCCAACGTTTCTAACTTTTTTCTATTTTCATCCAAACCAGTAACTTAGTTTATTTTTTCTGTTAAGTTGAGTATATTTGGATGGAACTGACAAATAAAAAATCACAGGGACGATTTTGGCAATTTACTCAAACTCTTTTTAATTTCTTTTATTTAATTAATTGTTACATATATAATAAAAAAGAATATACATGCAATTTTTATATGAAAAAAAATAATAGCTTTGTCACATAATTTTTATAAATTTTCATCCAACCACTAAGTAAGTTAATTTTTCTATTAAAGCAAAGGATGATTATAAACTAAGACAGAAATTAATTTCTAATTTTCTATATATATATATCAGTTTTATAAAAATAAAATCTACTTAAAACTCTAAATTTTATAAAACTAAAATGCAACCTTATAGAAAAAAGTCAAATAAATTTTTTTTATCATATGTATCAAGTTTGTAATTCATCTTCTACTATTTTAAATTCGCTCCTAAGGAAAAACAGAAGCTAGTGCCCCCCGCCCTCTATCAAACAACGTATCGTTACCAAACCTTAAAATTACCCACCAAATTGTAATTATAATGCTATGAACCAAAATTTTATTTACTCAAACCACTCGGAATAAGTATTAGTTAGTTACCCTCATAATCTTAATTAAATAAATATTTTATTTATACCAACATATTTCCTAGGTGCTCAACACATAAAATATATGTAACGTTTTACAATTTTTTTCTATCTCTACAACTGATAAATACTAAAAGTTGTAGTCGATTGTTATGTGTTGCACACCAATAATATCTATTTTATATATCGTTTTCTCTTTATAAAACTGATTTATATAAAGATGCTGTAAATTAATTTCTTTCTTAATTTATAAAATTTAAAACATCCTTCACCTTAACAGAAAAAATAAACTGAGTTAGTGATTTGGATGAAAATTTTTAAAAATTACCTGAAAAAACTATTTTTTTTTTCTAAAAACTCCATGTATATTCTTTTTTATTATATATGTAACAAAAATAATTAAATAAAAGAAACTAAAAAGAGTTTGAGTAAATTGCCAAAATCGTCCCTGTGGTTTTATATTTGTCAGTTTCATCCAAATATCCTCAACTTAACATAAAAAATAAACTAAGTTACTAGTTTGGATGAAAATGGTAAAAAGTTAGAAACGTTGGGGGCAATTTGGTACAAAAGTGTTGTTTTGGACGAAAATGACAAACATGCCCAAACCTCAGGGACGATTTTAGCAATTAACTCTTTTTTTTGAAAGGTGTAGATCGATTGGAAACCTACTACCGACATCGCTTCCACCCTATTTATCGGAAGCACAGCCACCCGGGTTCGAATGAGGGGGATTGCAGTGCAGAGCCCTTCCTCACACCTCATGGAAACTTAATCCCGACTGCCAGGCTTGAACCCGTGACCCCGGTCAGGAACCCCACCAAGGTGGGTAAACCTTATCACCTCACTTGCAGTGAATGGGGATCGAACCTTTGCCTCATTTGAGAACTCAAGCACTTTCCACCACTGGATTTACTTGGACCACCAATTTAATGTTCCTAATACCGTAGAGAGTCGCCACAACTAAAGGAGAAAAAACATGGGAAGTCATTGAAACCAAGAAGTATAAACAAGTGCCTATAGGGTTTATGGGACCCGAGAGATGGGTCCTAAACACCAAGTACCCGTAAAAAAAAGTAACTGTTGATGTATTTTGTGTCTTGGCTTGTAATTTTGTTAAACATATATGAACGGTCGTCATTTTGTTTATATTTTGTTGGTTGGTTGTTAGTTGACCAAGTCAAACATCCTCCTGTTTGACTTGGCAACATTATGTTTTGTTATAATTTGTTCACACGCGAAGGAAGTAATGTATGGTGTATCTGACACGAAACAGTGTAACACGAAACATATGTGGTTCCCGTGTGACTCGAAGGATGTACTTGGTGTTGCTATTATTTGTTTCGTGTCGTTTCAGGTAGATCCATAAGTACTTCGTGTGTCCACCTGCTGTATTGCCTATAAATACAGTAGGTTAGATTTCATTATGAAGTGTGCATATTGGGAGAGTATTGGAGCTTATTTTGGAGATTATGTACTGTTACTCTGTCAAAATCAGTTGAGAAACTTTTGAGTGATTTGTTATTCTTGATTGATTGTGCTCTTGCTTGGTTGTGTATAAATCAGGGATTCCACACCTGTGTTTATGCATTTTACAACTTGAAATCACCTTGTTCTTAGATCCTTTCAACGTAGGACTGATTTCTTCTTAAAAACCAAGTATTTTGGTGAGTTTTTGAGTGCTTATTGAAGATTTTTGACAAAAACATAAAACTCACCTTTGAATGATATAAAAATGGACTAAAATCAACATAAATGATGTTATTCGACCAACTTTTAGTTGAAATCTTGATAAAATCAATGGAAATAATGAAAACTCCATTTTTCCGACGAAATTTCTTCCTGGAGAAGACACCGGATTTTGTTGCCGGAAAAGTACATTCACCTGAATATTCCCTTTGTGAACTGGCAGATTCGTTTTAACGGAATGTACGAATTGTCGGATAAGAATTTCTCTTATCTGCATCATTACACAAAACCACACAAGCTCCCAGCCTGCACATAAATCCTCCTTCGTGTCTTGGTGCTTGTTTGTTTCGCGTTTCATAAGTATTTCGTGTAAAGATCTTGTTTCATGTAAGCCATATTTCGTGTGACTGGTGTTTCACCCCCAAGATCGTTATTTCGCGTGCACAGTGTTTCGTGTGACACTTACCTTCGTGTGACCAGTGCTTCGTGTGGCAGTTTATTGTTCGCGTATTTTTGTGTGGTAGTTTATTGTTCGCATACCTTCGTGTTGTCACCCAGTGGTTCGTGTCAATTCATAGGTTATCATTTTTTGCAACATTAATATGTCTTCTAATCCATGGGATTGGAGTGTCAACGGTACTTCGAACGGTACCGCACCTCAACAAAATACCGGAACATCATGGGTTAAATCTCTCATGCCATCTCCATCCGCGATGATATCGGCTAATCAGTGGGCATTCGTTGCAAACCAGAATCAGAGCATTTAAAACCTTTTGATTAGTGAAAGTGAATCTAGATGTAACAATCATCCACCTAAACTCTCCCATATTAACGACTATCCTTGGTGGATAGGTAGGTTCCACACGTATGACAATGGTCAGAATATCGAACTTTGGACTTGTTTTACAACTCCTTACAATGAAGCACTTGAAGAATCTGGATCGAATCCCACAACATTAGCTAATTTGATCAAACATGAGAAAAAGGCATATGTTTTAGAGAAGAAAGCTTTTGCCATCCTCACTTAGGCGCTTGATAAATATATTTATCATCAGTTCATTTAGTGCACAACTACTAAGAATTTATGGGATACTTTACAAGCTAGGGGAGAAGGAAATGCGGCTTCAAGAAAGATTCAACATGATTTATTGAAGAAAGAGTTCGAAGGGTTCATGTTTATGGAAAACGAATCATTGGGAGAGGTGACTCTGCAAGAGATTGTTTCCCGATTTGTCGATGCACTACCACCCAAATGGAGTCAATTTCTAGAAATCCTAAAGCAAAATGGCATTTTGAACACGACTAGTATCTATGAATTTATCCAAACGTTAGAGAATAAGGATGAAGAAGAAATTAGAAAGGCAAAAAGAATTCCAGTTCCGCAGAATCCGGAAATGTATTTCGGTAACGGTGGTGGTATTAGTGGAACTTCATAACTGGCTCAACACGCCAAGTTGCAAACCGCCTTTGTTTCCAATGCAAATGCTTTCCTACCACAACAACCCACAACTTCCGAACCTGTTGGCCCAACTTTTGTTCCTCCTCCATTCCTAGATCCTAATCAAGTAACCTAACAAGCATGCTATGGTAATTATCCCTCAAACGTTAATGCTGGTTTTTCATCAAACCTAAACACCGTTCGTCTAGATACTTCAAGCTTTTCTAAGGAAAGTGTAGAAGTTACCAAAAAGCATATGGAACTTTTGAATACTTTGGTAGGCTCTTATTATGGGTTGGTAGCCAGTCAAATTGGAAACATCAATTTGACACATGAAGACTATATGCAAATAGATAAAGAAGAGATGGAATTAATGGATATAAAATGGGCTTTTGCTAGCGTTGTGAGAAGAGCAAAGGATTTTATGGAGAAAACGGGGAGAACTAGTTTGGAAAGCAAAATGGATACCAAATACGGGTTTGACAAAAGTGCGTTTACTTACTTTAACTGTGGAGAAAAGGGTCACTTTAAACGTGAGTGCACTAAACCATCCCAGAACGGAAATCAAAACCCAGTTTAACGAGGCTTTTGATATCTTAATAAGAACACTTATATATAGGAAGTACTAGCAGCGTAACCACCATGTCCTTATAAGTCTTCATCGGCTTCATTATTCGGATCATGATTGATGACACAAACACAACTTACATAGAACTTCTCTCAACTAGTCTAACGAGGCTTTTGATATTTTGATAAGAACACTTATATATAGGAAGTACCAGCGACGTATCCACCATGTTCTTATCAAATTTCATCGGCTTCGCTAACGTTTTTGATTGGTTCTATGTGACGACTCAACTTAAACTTAATAATTAAAAAATCATAACCAAACCACAACAACTAATGCGTGAGTCTCAAACCCAAAAAGAGCGTGACTAATGATGATAATACCTACATCCATAGTTATTAGGGAAAGGTCGGTCTACGAAAAAGTGAGACGATACCCACATCACATAAATTTTGGGGGAAAGGTAAGTCGTGATGAGTGATGATGTGAAACTGCAACAACATGAACTAGCAACAAAACAAATCATAAATGCATCACATGGTGATAACATAAAACGTTAGAGTAACAGATGGAAACGAAGATTAATTTTAGAATAGTACATTGTTGGTCCCAGTTTGGACTTAAAAATTTCTTTTCACGTAATATGGCAAGTGATTTCAATAGATGTGAAAATAGTGTGTGGAAATAGAAATTAGAATTTCAAGAAACAAGACCTACATAATTTTCAAGTTTATATCACTTTGAAACAAATGGTTTACAAGGTGATTGTAAGATTATTATCTATTACAAATGAATACTTGAATTCTGAGGTGAAAGGACAACGGAGTTTGTAGTATGTATTGAATGCTAAGCTTAACTCATTGTCCTTTGCTTGATGTGCCTTCTATTTATAGACGGCTTGAATACATGAATAAACATTTGATTATTCATGTATATTCCTGCATAAAGTAGCTTCTTGACATATTCATTGAATCCAATAATCAAGTTGCCTTTGTCATCATGATATCCAATAATGCCAACTTGCTTCGGTTAGTGTGGCAGGATAGAACTGATTTTTAGACAAGTGGGGTTTCATCAGAATTTTTGATAACCACTTCATCAGAAATTCTGGTGAACAAATCATCAGAAAATCTGATGATCAGAATCTTCAGAAACAGAAATATCATCAGATCCATCAGAAAGATCTTCTCTGATAATCTTCTTTCAGTTCTTCATCAGCTTATGATACTTTGAGGTAGATTTTGTTGCTTTCAGTTGTCCTATCCGATCTTCTTCTTCTTGTTGTGATCTTTAAGACTTCATCTTCTTCATAGATCTAGCTGAATCTGATTTTCTTCAATACTTACAAATAAAGTTTCCTAACAGTTTTCCCCTAAGTATTGTAAGAAAATGAACCATCTATATCAAACATAAACATACTTCAACTAATCCTTAAAAGAAAGTTCAAACAACCAAATTCAGAAACATAAAACAGAATCAAACCAACCATTGTTCAAAACAAACAGAAATAAAATATTGTTCTCAAAATACAGAAATTTTAACTCATGAATTCATCAATTGATCTTCACACCACTTCTGTACTTGTCTCCTGGTTTCAGCCTTTTCTTGTGGTCAATTGCCTTTTGAGTTGTCTTGTAAAGTTCTTTGTACCATCCTTTGGCTTCCATCCATTTATCTATGTCATTTTCAATTGCCTTCCTCAGCTGTTCATTGTTCTTCCCCTTCTTCTTGAGCGGCTATTGTTTCTCATTCATGCAATTCTTTGTATATTTCAGAGTTTGATTAGAATACCTGTATATTTCACTGACTCTGAACAGAGCTTTCTCATCATAGGTATCTTTGAAAACCACACATTTTTCTTGTTTTTCAAAGATAGCTCCAGTTCTTACTTTGTTGAGAGGAATTTCCCCTGGAATGGTGTTGTTAGGAGGAGGTGTTAGTACCTTTTTGCTATATTCAAAGTTTATACACAGATCAAAATCGGTCAGTGCAGCCCTTTGATATAACTTTTCTCCTGCTTTCTTGATACTGTCAAGAGCTCTTCTGATCACAACTGCAGAACTTCTGTCATTATCACTAAGCTGCTTTAACTTTACTAAACTCATTGGGTGAAGTTCATCAGCCAGGTCTCCATCAGTAACAATGTATCACTATTATCTTTTCTAATTAGGGTGTATTTGTTCTGTCCACCGGTACCTAATATACCTCCTGCAGCATTGATAGTGATAATCTTTTCAATAGAAACTATTGGATTTGTTACTGGTTTGTGAAGCATTTCCAAATCTCCTGCATCTCTGAGTTCAACAATATTTATGCTAAATGGAGAGAGTGGTCTTTCTAGTTTGTCTTCTTTTTTGTTCCACTAGTAATGCTTCAGGTGTTCTTCAAGGTACATAATTGTATGTAGATCACCTTTCAGCACTTCAAATTCTTTGAGGTTTCCATCTGAATCTTCTCCAATTACTTTTCTTGGCCTTTTTGAGGATGTTACTTCATGTTCCATTCTTCTCTTCTCTTTTGTATCCAACTCTTTGCTGAATTATGTTTCTCCTGTGAGAGCTGTGGAAGATGATTGAACTGGAACAACTCCTTGCATTCGCACTTTTGATGTATCTGGTTTTGGAATATTTGTTAGAGGACCCATGAGTAACTTTGGCTTACTAGGAGGAGGACCCATGGGTTGCTTCTATTTTTGTGTTGTTGAAGTTTCTGATTGTCTGGTTGGATCTTGTTGAGCTATTTCTAGTTGATTAAATTGTTGTTGAGGAGTTTCTAACTCTCCTGCTGGTTTTTCTTGTGGAATTGGGGCTTTCAGTTCATGAAAATCAATTTTTGCCAGTCTGGTAACATTGTACTGCAACCTCTTTACTAACAGATGAATGTCAGTAAGAGTTTGAGCATTTGTTTCTCCTTGTTTCTTCATTCTCTGAAACTCTAGTTTGTCTTGATTTTTCTGTGCAGACAATTTCACCACCAGTTTCTCAAAAGCCTCAGCCAAGCTGCTGTTGTTGGCTCTGAGGAACTGAATTTCTTCAAGGATTCTTCCAGAACTTGAGATTTCCCCTACTCTTGCAACCTCAGCCATCTGTTTCTTGATTTATTGTAGTTCTTTGAGAGTTTTCTTGAATTCTGACGAGCTCTCTCTATTTTCTGATGACTCCTGTAGTTTGTTGAGGGCTGCAGTGTTGTCTTCTGTTTGCTTCTGCACAGCTTTGACTGTTTCTGATAATACTTTGATATCTGACTTTTGATTTCTGATCTCTTCCAGTATCAGATCAAGTTTTTCTTCTGTGGCTGTTTTCCCAGTACAAACAACAGTTATGTCTTCAAGTTCCTTGTGTAGTTGCTCAGTTGACATAGATTGGTGTTCTTGGGTAATAGGAGTAACAACAAATGTTCTACCTTTAACACCAGCAGAAAACACATTCTCTGCTGTTCTGAGGTTAAGAGGATTGAAATATTCCATATTCTCTATACCCTCACCAGAAAATTGAAACTCATTCAAATTCTGGTTTTCCTCATATCCTTGAACCTTTTCAGGTTCTCCATGAGTTGTTGAGAAACTCTTATTTTTCTCAACCAGGTTTCCTTCATCAGTAGACTGATCTCCACCTGTTGCCACCACATTCTCCTCCTCGGAATCTGATTCAGAGAATGGGTCTTTCGTTTTACTCACATCTTGTCTTTCAGAAACAGTGCCTCTATGTGAAATTTCATAATTTCCTTGAATTGAATCATCAGAATCACTCTCAGAGTTATGAACAACATTAAGTTTAGAGTGTTGTGCACCTGTTTCTCCCATATGTGAGATTTCTGCATGATGTTCTTCTGCCATAGGACTCATGTTCAGATCTTCATCAGCTTGATGAGGTTCTGATTCACCCTGCTGTTCTATACTTGGTGTGCTTGACTCTTGTGCATCATGCTCCATAGGGGACACACTATCAAAAACTTCTTTGTTCTCCGGCTTTTTGCTTAACATCCTTAGGTATTTTGCTCTGTAAGGTAAGTCTTCTGGTATCAGATTCATCATTCTTTCTGACAAAATAGGCACATCATAATCTGACTTCCAAGACCCTACAACAGTCCAAGATCTCATGATTTCTGTTCTCCACATATTTTTTGATGCAGGAATTTCTAGGTTCCTTTCAGAAAATGCATCAGAAATTATGACTGACAGAAATCTGGGAAAATGTAGATGTGAATCTATCCTTCCAGTGTTAGTCAGAATTGATCTTCTGATCAGATTAAATATTTCTGTCCCAAAATCAATATTCAACCCACTAATGAGGCTGAACATGATTGTCAGAACATTCATATTTATCTGATCTGTACCTCTAATTTTTGATGATAAACACTTGTTCAGAATTTCCATTAACACTTGCAAGAAGGCAGGTAGCTGATTTCTCTCGAATTCACTGATTTTTGAGATTTTTGTCTTGTAGCCCATTACTGCATCGAGTAGTGAAAATATATCTTCCTTTTCTGGTTCTTCTTCATAGCTTTGGCTGAAGGGTAGTTCCAAACATTCCCTTATTTTCTCTGGTGAAATTGTAACGAAGATATCTCCCCAAACATTTGCTGTAAGCTCGATTTGATTTGAGAGTTTGAGAGTCTTTACAACTTGTTGTATGAATTTTTCTGGTACCTCTCTAGTCTTTGTGAGAGCTTGAGCTATAGGGCATCTGGTCATAAATTCAACTAGGATTTGACACTTTGTATCATATTCTTCAATATTGTCGTTCATTGCTTCATTGTTGCTCTTTAATGGAAGAAATTCAGCTTTGGTGATGTGTGGAACAGAGTGTTCAACTGGTGGCATATTGATGTTGATAGCAGCCATTGAGAATTGAGGGTTTTTTTTCGGAAAAAGGGTTTTTAGGGTTTTGCTTTTGAAGGTTGAATTTGGAAGTCTCTGTTTTGAATGAGGTATTTATAGTGTTTTGAGACAAAGAACTTTTGAGTGTTTTTTGTGGGTTGTTTGTATTTAATGTGGTTTATGACACCTTAATGATGTTTTTAATCTATTTGGGAAACAACCGTTTTTGAAACCCTTTGGTTTATCTCTGATTTAATGTAAATCTTTTATTTGAAAATCAGAGATTCCAAGGTTTTAGCAGATAAACACTATCTTCCAACTTGCACCTTTTCTTCATGTGAGACCCTTTTTGTTCTAAAAAGGTCCAATAAAAACCTTTTTTTGAGATTGTGTATCCTCCCAAGATTTCCTTTTGATGATGTATATCAGAAAATCCTTGAATAGACCTTTGTGAGTTGGATTTTCCTCATATTTCATCAGAATACATTTGATTCATGTTTAGAGATTGAATCATCATTTTTTTTTTTGATATGAGAGGGAATAAGTAGAGTTTTTGAAGTTTTAACTTACATTGCATTTCTGAGCTTCACATCATTGTTCTGATCTTCGGGAAGTGTTGTAGAGCAGAAAAAAATTTAATATAGCTTGTTCCAATCCTCAGAAATTTTTTTGATAGAAATCTCTTTTTTTTTAAAAAATGTTTTGTTACAATCTTTTTTTTTTTTTTGAATCTGTTTTAAAAGCAATGTTTCCTGATATTTCTTCTTATTTTCTGCTGATTTAACAGAATTCCTGGTTGTCAAGAGACTTTTCTAATGATTCATGGCTTGGACATATCATCAGATTTTCTGGTGAGTCAACAGATTTTTTTGATGTTTTAACAGAATTTCTTTTTGTGCTACACCAGATTTCCCATGTTTTAATCAGATATGCAGTTTTAGTTCCCCTAGATCTATTGTCATGTTTTTGTGTTTGTTTTTTTTAAGGTAAAGAAAAAAAATAAAGCAAATGATGCGTGTGAAGTGTCGTATAGTTTTTAATGTATATTTTAAGCCCTTTAACACTTTTTAGCCAAGTTTAAATTTATAAAACACGATATTTACTAACACTAAACACACATATGGGTAAGTGCACCCATCGTGAGCGTAGTATAGTGTTGGTAAGATACCGAGGTCGTCCAAGGACACAAGAGCTTTTAATACCGGTTTATCCTCAACATCTAATCAAATCAAAAGTTTAGAAAAATGTTTTAAACTAGAAAATAAAAACTAAAGATGCTGAAAAATAAAAATCAAAATAAAACAGATAGACAAGATGAATCACTTGGATCCGACTCGCCTTTAGTGTAACCTTTGATTATTTCTGCACTTTTGCACTTTTTAAGAGATTATCTTAGTTATTGTAGTAGGCCCCTCTTTTGAAGGTGACGTTACCCTCAACCCAGTAGTTTGAGTCAGCAAGGATACAATCCTAAAGGGTTGGATTATTGAAAGATAATTAATTAAGTTATTAATGCATAATGTGGTAGGCCCCTCTTTTGAAGGTGACGTTACCCTCGGCTAAGTAGTCTGAGTAAGCAGATACAGTCCTAAGTAGCCGGGTTAATATATTAATAGTAGTTTACATATGAGGGGATCAATGAGTTCGGACCCCCACCATCCAATACCAGTGGCTATTGAAGGAGGTCCTACTAAAATTGACCCAGGTCCTTGCAGGATCTATACACTGAACAAGGCAAGATGCTTACCAAACCATTCCCTTAACCCCCGACCAGGTAGCCAACATATCTCCATATAGACCGTGGAGATATGAATGGTGAAAATCTTTTATTTTATATAGACAGTAAAATAACGCCAAGATACCACGGACAAATGATAAGGAAGTTTCACCTTCAACATAAGAAACTAGTTATTAAAGTCATTAATACATAACCAAATAAAAAGTGCGAAAAGATTAAAAATAAAAAGTATTACACTAAATGCTTGTCTTCACCATGTGATGTAAGAGACTTAGGCAAACATGGCATTTGATTGTCAAGAACTCTTACTATCAATCTTGGATCCCGAGACTACTACACACACTCTATGATGGATGATGGTGGTGGATGTGGGTTGTGATGGTGGTGGTGGGTGGGTGAAGTATGAGAGAGGCGGGTTGTCAAGGGATGATTTGCAAATGAGCCAAGCACCCCTATTTATAGCCTGCACAGAAGCCCGGACACGGCCTCGTATCCATTGGGCACGGCCCCGTGTCCACCGTCTTCTCTTTCTTCATTAAATGCAGTTTGTCTGCATTAGTTGACCACGCCCCCGTGTCCGCTGGGCACGACCCCGTGTGCAGAAGCGTATCTGTACTATCAAGATTTCCTCAGATTCTGCGAATCTTAGAGTTGACCACGGCCCTATGTCCGTTGGGCATGCCCCCGTGGTGGGTGATAGAAGCTTCTACAACTTTGTCTTTTCTGCAGACACTTGGGCACGCCCCCGTGCTCATTGAGCACGGGACGTGTTCAGCCTTCTGTTCTCTTGTTTTTGCTTGGGAGGATGCTGTCGAGGGGTCGGGCATGCCACGTTTATTCCTTTTCTTGTATTTTTGTTAGATTTAGCTGCTTTTTGCTTCTTTTGTTCATTTGAGCTCATTTAATCCTGAAAATACAAAAGGAAGACAAAAACACACTTTTTCCAACGTTAGTACTAAAAAAGGGTTAGTTTTATGCCATATTTGATGTAATTTATATGTTGCATTTTGCACACATCAAATACCCCCACACTTGAATCTTTGCTTGTCCTCAAGCAAAACTCTTTATAATGTGGCTTACACTCCCAAATGGAATGGGTAGAAGAGAAGGTTTTTGGGCTTGTAATAGAGTGTCGGGATTTCCAAGATTCTTTATTAAGTTTTATTTTTATTTATTTACAATCTTATTCGTCATGATTTTTTTAAAACATTACATAAGATAAATTACTTATTAGGGCATAACATGCCTCTTTAAAATTCCATTTATATACAAGTTCACATACCTCACGGGGGATCACTCAACACTCGGCCGAAGGTGTATTTTTGTGAAAATTCTCGAGAGCGGCATGGAACTTACTTCTACCATAGGCTTGCCAAGCAATCAATCCTCCTCCTTTTTAACTATACACCTTTGTAAATATCAAGAGGACTTTTGGGGGAAGGGTTAGGCTTGGGTTAAAGGTGGTGGTTGGGTTAGTGGTTAGTAGAAAAGAGCGAAAGGCGTAAAAAGCGTCGGTTTTCGTAAAACATGTTGTTTTTGTGACTTTTTATTCTAATGAAGCATTCTTCAAACAAGCCTTCTTTTGATGAGCTTTGTTTGTTTATTGCTAACTTTATTTTCTTTTCTTCTTTATGAAATTTTTTTTTCTCTTTTTTTTTTGATAAGGAAGTTACAAGAAAACCGAGCTTTGTTACTAAAATAAAGGGTTTAAAAAAAAGGGGTTTTGGTGGGTAAAAGGGTGTTTGTTTTGGGTTAAGAAATGAAAAGGTTTAGGCTCAAAGTGGTTAACTAGGGGGATTTTGGGTAGGTGGTAAAAAAAGAAAAATAATGGTGTAGAAATAAAAAGGGTTAGTCCTAATGCCTCCATCATTTACTTACTCGGGTTTAAGTTGGTAAGGACCGGGAATGCATCGTCGTGGCAAGTTCTAGAGTCGTAAGAAACCAAGCGGCTATTCACACAAGAAACGAAAGATGAGCATTTAGTTTAAAGATGTGTATTTGTATGCTCAATAAAGGCTCAAAACTCACTTTTTGTGGGAATAGGTTTTTATGTGATCAAGTATATATAATCAAATTTTAACTAGATTTGTCATGCCGTTTCATAATTTCCTTATGTTAGTTCTTTTTATCACGACGCTATCGGTTGTAAATTTTTAAAAATATAACCATTTTAGAACTTGAAATTCCCAAATTAAACCAAGACAGGGTTAGTCCTAATGCCTCCATCATTTACTTACTCGGGTTTAAGTTGGTAAGGACCAGGAATGCATCGTCGTGGCAAGTTCTAGAGTCGTAAGAAACCAAGCGGCTATTCATATAAGAAACGAAAGATGAGCATTTAGTTTAAAGATCTGTATTTGTATGCTCAATAAAGGCTCAAAACTCACTTTTTGTGGGAATAGGTTTTTATGTGATCAAGTATATATAATCAAATTTTAACTAGATTTGTCATGTCGTTTCATAATTTCCTTATGTTAGTTCTTTTTATCACGACGCTATCGGTTGTAAATTTTTAAAAATATAACCATTTTAGAACTTGAAATTCCCAAATTAAACCAAGACAAGTAAAAAAGAAATGAAAGATTTTTTTTGAAAAAAATTTGGGGTGTTTAGCGGTTCCAATAGAGTTTTGTGTAAGGCTTGTAATTAGGACATGCAAAATTCAAGGTTTTAGCATCCCCCCCCCACACTTAAATTACACATTGTCCTCAATGTGTCCCAAAAATAAGTTTTTAGGTTGATTGAATGTGTAAAAATGTGTGAAAAAGCCAAAATTTATGTTACTGGGCGTCTGGACACGGCCACGTGTTGGGTGAACACGGCCCCGTGGTCAGAATGCAAGTAACGAGAACTTACAGAAGGTGGACACGAGGGCGTGTTGGGTGAACACGGCCCCGTGTCTGGTGAAGGTCCGCATAAATTAAACAAACAGCAGGTCTGGGGCAATGGGCACGGGGGCGTGTTGGGTGAACACGACCCCATGTAGACAATCTGCAAAAGTGCAAAACAGGTTTCTGGCTTCGGTTTTGCTGTCCCGACTTTAGGAGCACTAATGTTTAGTACTCTAAGCCTCGTATGTACATGTTTTATCAATAAACACTACACCAAACCATAGCAAGCATCCTAAATTACCATCGTTCAAACATCCATACCACAAAGTTAAAAAAGAAAAATAAATGCAGAAAGTAAAAAGTGTTAGAGGAAATTAAATTGTTCAACACACGGCACGCAGGCCAGAAATTGTTCGTGAGATAAGGGGGTTAACCTGTGAGACCTCCAACCGTGGGATGCTACCTTCTGCTCCTCCCGCTCAGTCCATGTCCTCGTCGTCATCATCATCATCATCATCTCCTCCTCCGTGTCCCGCCACGTACTCCCAGATGTTTCCAATGTCATCCTGTATGTCGGATATGTTTCTCTCTATTGCTCCTACCCGGGTGTACGTGTTGTTGGCTAGGTTGTAGGTGTTCCTGGTGCACATGAGGTTTTCCTGCATTAAATCATGTAAGCTTTGAAAATTAGGAAAACCGCCTCCTTGTGAGGAGGATTGGCCCGGATCACCCTAGGGCTGGTAGTGGTACTGAGGAGGAGGACAGATATGAGGAGCGTGGAGGACGAGTGCTTCTTGCGGGTTCCATGCATGTCCCTGGACTCTTTGGAAGCTAACCGTCCCGTCTTCTGCTTCATAAATCAGGTTCATGGAGCGGCAGATGGCTATGTCCACTCTTCCCGACCATGGGCTCTTTTGGAAAGACCTGGGCATGTTCACGAAATGCTTGAAGAGATGGTATATCCATCCCCCAAAGAAGATAGGGGTAGGGGAAGTAGCAAGCTGGTTCCAATGCATGTTTTGGAGCAGGAGGTACGGAACATCAAGGTTGGTGTGGGTATGAATGCAATGAAGGACTACCAGATCTCGTAACCCTACAACGCCGCTGCTATCATGCCTCTGGCTAAGAGAGTAAGTGAGAACCCTATGGATGTAACGGTAAAGAGGGTCCCTCAAGTTAGTGCTCTTAGTGCTGCTTGGATTGTAGTGGCCTTCTCCTATTTGCGCCCAAGCAGCCTGGCATTGGTTTTCAGGTATCTCACGTAAACCTTCGGTGTTTTCTTCATCCCCCGCATCTTCCTCCACATATAACCCAACTATCGACCCAAACTGTGCTATCAAGATTGAGTACATAGTCCCTCCACACCGGAATTATACCCCATCATTATCAAATGGATCGACTCTTGTTTTGAAAGCGAAGGTGCTGTAGAATTCCAGGTTATATTCATGGACAGAACGAAGTCGAGTGCACAGGGCGGCTCTTAGTGGGCCGGCGACTAGGTTGTTAAATCGGTCAAGCTGGTTTACTGCTCCTAGAAGATCCATGCATACTGTTCGTGGGTATTCCTCCGGCCTGGTTCGAAGCACGTCGTATCTTGCCTTAGCATCCAACTCATTTGCATTGAACCGCGTGAATTTCTTGGCCATCTGAAAGGAAACACCAAACAATTAGCAAGAAACAGTGAAATTTTTCAAAGAAAATTGAAAATAGTCGGCTGAACACGGCCCCGTGTTCAGCGGACACGCCCCATGTTGGACTGAAATTGGCTGGACACGCCCCCGTGCTCAGTGAGCACGACCCCGTGTCCAGACGTCTGTTTCCCAAATATCCCATTTTTCGACCCGGTCCCGAAAACTTGAAAATTTTTGATCCAGTAGGG
Organism: Helianthus tuberosus; assembly: GCA_030545235.1. Taxonomy (NCBI): domain Eukaryota; kingdom Viridiplantae; phylum Streptophyta; class Magnoliopsida; order Asterales; family Asteraceae; genus Helianthus; species Helianthus tuberosus. The sequence goes on along the minus strand of CM060402.1, from coordinate 13,774,268 downwards.
GCGGTTTTCCCCGAAAATGAAACCCCAAGTGCCGTTTTTCCCAAAACAAACCGTTTACCCCTTCTATTTTATCTTTTTTGGTTCAAAAACAAGGGTTTGGGGTTTTTGTGAGAAATCGGGCAAATCTACGAACAATACAAGTTGATTTACTTCCTATAACATGTATCTATACTAATGCTAACAGATCTAAGCAAAAATTTGAGGTTCGATCAGGATGAAGTTCAAGAACCCTAGATTTTCCCCCAAATTTTTGATGTTAAACTACATGCAAGTGCTTAATCTAACTACTAATGATGATAGAATCATACCTTGATGTTGTTAGAAGTAGAGGAGACGTTGAAATCTTGCAGAAAAATCGCCTGAACCAGAGACTTTTTGGGGAAACGGGGCGTGTGGAATGAAGAAACTGTGTTGAAAAAGGGGGTTTTATCCCGACAGTTGCGCGGACACGGCCCCGTGGGCGGGAAAATATATATATATATATATATATATATGTGTGTGTGTGTGTGTGTGTGCTCGTGTGAGTGCCCTGTTTCCTGAAAACTTGGTTAGAAGACTTACCGATTTAGATTTCACCCTTCTTGTTTGTAACTTACCAGGTATGATGTTGATGCTTTCATTCTTCGATCGTTTGAAGCGAGATTTCTTCCTCCTCATCCTCAATGAATCCTTGATAGAGCTTTAGCCATTGGCCATTGACTTTGAATGGAATTCCATTTCGAGATTTAATTTCTATTGCACCGTGAGGGAAAATATGGGTGATGGAAAAAGGTCCTGACCATCTAGACTTTAGTTTACCAGGAAATAACTGAAGTCGTGAATTAAATAACAGAACTTGATCTCCTACTCGAAATTCATTAGGTTTAATGTGTTTATCGTGCAAATTTTTCATTCTTTCCTTATAAATTTCGGAGTTAGAGTATGCATAATTCCTTAGTTCATCTAATTCATTTTGATTAACAAAATCGATTTTTGCCAGCAAATTCCAAATCTAAGTTTACATTTTTAATTGCCCAGTAGGCCTTGTGTGCAATTTCTACCGGCAAATGACAGCTTTTTCCATAGACGAGCTTATATGGGGTTGTGCCTATTGCGGTTTTATAAGCAGTTCGAAAAGCCCGTAAAGCATCGTCTAATTTGTCGGCCCATTCCTTTTTATTTAGCCCTACGGTTTTTTCGAGTATTGGTTTTAAACCTCTATTAGTCACTTCGGCTTGTCCGTTTGTTTGAGGGTGATATGCCGTTGAGACCCGGTGATAGACCCCATATCTTGTTAAAAAAATTTCGAGTTGATGGTTACAAAAATGAGTACCTCTATCACTTATTAATGCTTTTGGAGTGCCGAAACGAGAAAATAAACGTTTCAGAAATCTTACCACGACTCTTCCATCGTTTGTTGGAAGAGCCTCGGCCTCGGCCCATTTAGACAAGTAATCGACTGCCACAAGTATATATTTGTTTCCTTTTGACGGTGGGAAAGGTCCCATAAAGTCGAGTCCCCACACATCAAAAATTTCACAAACAAGAATGCCATTTTGTGGCATTTCGTTTTTGGAAGAAATATTACCTGTTCTTTGGCAAGCATCACATGTTTTGACAAGACTTTGGGCGTCTTTGTAAATGGTTGGCCAATAAAATCCTGAATCAAATACCTTTCTTGCGGTACTAGCGGCACCATGATGTCCTCCGTATGGACCTTCATGACAATGGCGGAGAATTCTTCTTGCTTCATTACCATGTACGCATCGGCGGATGAGTTGATCGGCACACATTTTGAAAAGATAAGGATCTTCCCAAAATAATGCTTTACATCGGCAAAGAATTTTTTCTTTGATGATGTGGCCATCCTTTTGTGACTATACCGCTAGCTAGGTAGTTAGCATAGTCGGCATACCATGGTTCTTCTTTGTATTCCACCATTTCTAGGGACTCCGTTGGAAATTTTTCGTTAATTTGCTCGTCCCTGGTTGCCTCCAAAGCTGGGTCTTCTAAGCGCGAAAGATGATCTGCTGCGGTGTGTTCTACTCCTCTTTTGTCTTTGATTTCAATATCAAATTCTTGGAGGAGTAGAATCCATCGAATCAAACGCGGTTTAGCATCCTGTTTCATGAAGAGATATTGAATGGCTGCATGATCTGTATAGACTATTGTTTTAGAAAGAACAAGGTAAGAACGAAATTTATCAAAAGCAAATACCACGGCCAATAATTCTTTTTCTGTTGTTGTATAATTTTCTTGTGCATTGTTAAGCGTTTTACTAGCGTAATAAATTTGGTGAAAATTCTTTTCTTTTCTTGGTCCCAAGACTGCTCCAACTGCAAAGTTACTTGCATCACACATGATTTCGAAAGGTAATTTCCAATCAGGCGCTATCATGATAGGTGCATTGACTAGCATTTCCTTTAGTGCTAGAAATGCTTGATTGCAATCCTTGTCAAAGATGAAAGGGGCATCTTTTTCAAGTAATTTTGTTAGAGGCCTTGAGATTTTTGAAAAGTCTTTGATAAATCGTCTATAGAATCCGGCATGCCCTAGGAAACTTCTGATAGCTCTAACCATGGTTGTAAAAGTCCCGCCTAGGCTCCGAGTACTCCCCGAGTACTCGCTATAAGGTAGGCTGCTGAGGCACGAGTACTCTTCTCCCAGGCCAATTACTCCCTGAGTAATCTCCGCCTAAGCCGAGTACTTCCCGAGTACTCCCGAATCCGACTAGGGAGCGCCTAGCGACTTTTGCAACCATGGCTCTAACGGAGGATGGGGGTGGTAATCGAGAAATGGTGTCTACTTTTGCTCGATCAACCTCCATTCCTTCGCTTGAGATTTTATGACCGAGTACTATTCCCTCCGTTAACATGAAATGGCATTTTTCCCAGTTAAGGGCGAGGTTAGTTTCCTCACATCGGGATAGCATTCGTTCAAGGTTATCGAAGCATGGGTCGTATGAATCTCCAAAGATAGAAAAGTCGTCCATGAAGACTTACATTTTCTTTTCTATCATGTCACGGAAGATGGCCACCATGCAACGTTGGAAGGTTGCGGGGGCATTGCATAGACCGAATGGCATGCATCGATAAGCAAAAGTTCCATAGGGACATGTAAATGTTGTCTGTTCTTGGTCTTCGGGTGCTATCGGGATTTGAAAGTAACCTGAAAAACCATCCAAGAAACAATAAAACTTATGACCGGATGATCTTTCTAACATTTGATCAATGAAGGGCAAAGGAAAGTGATCTTTCCTTGTTGCTTCATTTAATCGACGATAATCTATACACACTCACCATCCTGTGACGGTTCTTGTTGGTATCAATTCGTTTTTCTCATTAGTTATTACCGTCATACCCACCGTCATACCTCCTTTCTTTGGAACTACTTGGACGGGACTTACCCAAAGACTATCGGAGATTGGGTAAATGAGTTCGGCGTCAAGTAATTTGATGACTTCGTTTTTAACCACTTCTTGGACATTTGGATTTACTCTACGTTGTGTTTGTATTACCGATTTGTAGTCATCGTTCATTAAAATTTTGTGCGTGCACATGGAAGGACTTATTCCTTTAATATCCACAAGTTTCCATGCGATTGCATTTTTGTGTTTTTTCAAAAGTGTAACTAATTTTTCTATTTCTAAGCTAGATAATTTAGATGAAATAATTACAGGTAATTTACCATCTTTGTCTAGAAAAGCATATTCCAAACCTTTTGGTTGTTCTTTGAGCTCAAGAGGTGGGTCTTTCGGAGGCTCCTTATTTGGTTGCTTAGTTTGATCAAGAACTTTAAAGGTTTGTTCTATGGCGACCTCTTCTTCAACAAAGTGGTCAATCTCTTCACTTGTATCGGGTGGTTCATCTTCATCTTCAATTAGGGGGTCATTATTGCCGAATAGATATTTCATTGAACGCTCAAGATCGACACTTTTTTTAAATGCCCCTAATTGAATAGATAGATTGTTGTGCTTCTGATTTTTCAAAGCTTCGTGGGTTTTTACAAAAGGTCGTCCCAACACTAGAGGAGCGTCATCGAGGATGACAAAGTCGGTTGGGATTACCATTTGATTTGTTTGAACCAAGATATCCTCAACTATGCCGATTGATTTTATTACTTTCCGATTGGATAGAAAAATGGGTATTTGAAGTGGAGAAAAATCACTAATACTTAATATTTCGAAAATGTAGTTTGGCATTATGTAAACACAAAGATCTTTATCAATTGTTATATTACTAATAAAGGAGTTTTGAAAAAAAACATTGAACCGGTGTAACGTTGATTTCAAATGGGTCTTCTTTTATTAGCGAAGTTTGATCATTAGTTAACTTAATGCTTACCGTTTCGTCAATTTTAGTGTTAGTGTTTAACTCTTTTAAAAACTTAGCATGAGTGGGTACTAAACAATGATTTTCAAAAGAAGGTGACAAGAGATTAATTTCTTCAAAATTAGACTCTTCTTGAATTTTAACATTATCGGACTCACCTTTTTCGTTGTTTAACTCATGTGTCGGTTTTTCACTTACTTGTTCTTCCATTTTTATATTTTCAACTATCTATTCTTTATTTAATTCTTCTCTTGCGCGGGACTCCTCTTCCCTTGAGCGAGATTCTAATATGCAACGTTCGATAGTTTTAATTTTTTCTATTATCCTATCGGCTATATCGGTGATAGAGTAAGGATCAGGATCTTCAAAGCTTGAATCCGGATGTTCGATCCTTTGTTCCTCATAATACTCATAGGAAGTAGATGCTTCACACCATTGTTCTTCATTGTAAGTATATGATGGATAATGGTCGTAATTTTGTTCTTCATAATACTCATATGAGGTGGGTTGTTCACGCCATGGTTCCTCATAATAAGCATATGAAGGTGGAGGCTCATATTGTGGTTCCTCAAAGTATAAGTATGAAGGCTCATACCTTGGTTCATCAAAATATGAGTATGAGGGAGAAGGTTCATACCTTTGGTCTTCATAGGATGTGTATGAAGTCGATGGCTCGTACCTGGGCTCCTCATAGTATGTATATGAAGTGGATGGTCGAAATAAGTCACAATATTGAACCGAGTGCGGGTCACCACAAACGGTGCAATAGTCTTCCCTATAATCATCCCCCTCATAGGTGTAATTGTAATCTCCTGAGTATTGATCCATAAGAATCACTCAACAGACCACAACAGAGTCTCGGGACCAGAAAACAAGAATAAAAACGGAAACAGAGGTTGGACACGGCCCCGTGTTCTGTGAGCACGACCCTTGTTCAGAATCTATATTTGGGTGTTTTAATTAAGGTTACTGGTTTTGTGCAGCACGGGGGCATGTTCAGTGAGCACGACCCCGTGTTCAGACTCTGTATCTGGGTGTTTTGAAAAAAATTATGCAGCACAGCCCCGTGTTCAATGAGCACGGCCTGTGTTCAACCTACTGTAAATGCAAAACTAACTAAAATACAGAAAAATGCACGCGCATTTTGAAAAAAGGTTTTGAAAAACTGATTAGGCCGTCGATTTTAAGCTTTCTTAAAATCCTTGTGTCCCCGGCAATGGCGCCAAAAATTTGATGCGTGTGAAGTGTCGTATAGTTTTTAATGTATATTTTAAGCCCTTTAACACTTTTTTGCCAAGTTTTAAATTTATAAAACACGATATTTACTAACACTAAACACACATATGGAAAAGTGCACCCATCATGAGTGTAGTATAGTGTTGGTAAGATACCGAGGTCGTCCAAGGACACAAGAGCTTTTAATACCGGTTTATCCTCAACGTCTAATCAAATCAAAAGTTTAGTAAAAGGTTTTAAACTAGAAAATAAAAACTAAAGATGCTGAAAAATAAATATGAAAATAAAAATAAAACAGATAGACAAGATGAATCACTTGGATCCGACTCGCCTTTAGTGTAACCTTTGATTATTTCCGCACTTTTGCACTTTTTAAGAAATTATCTTAGTTATTGTAGTAGGTCCTCCCTCTTTTGAAGGTGACGTTACCCTCAACCCAGTAGTTTGAGTCAGCAAGGATACAATCCTAAAGGGTTGGATTATTGAAAGATAATTAATTAAGTTATTAATGCATAATGTGGTAAGCCCCTCTTTTGAAGGTGACGTTACCCTCGGCTAAGTAGTTTGAGTCAGCAGGGATACAGTCCTAAGTAGCCGGGTTAATATATTAATAGTAGTTTACATATGAGGGGACCATTGAGTTCGGACCCCCGCCATCCAATACCAGTGGGTATTGAAGGAGGTCCTACTAAAATTGACCCAGGTCCTTGCAGGATCTATACACTGAACAAGGCAAGACGCTTACCAAACCATTCCCTTAACCCCCGACCAGGTAGCCAACATATCTCCATATAGACCGTGGAGATATGAATGGTGAAAATCTTTTATTTTATATAGACAGTAAAATAACGCCAAGACACCACGGACAAATGATAAGGAAGTTTCACCTTCAACATAAGAAACTAGTTATTAAAGTCATTAATACTCAACCAAATAAAAAGTGTGAAAAGATTAAAAATAAAAAGTATTACACTAAATGCTTTTCTTCACCAAGTGATGTAAGAGACTTAGGCAAACATGGCCTTTGATTGTCAAGAACTCTTACTATCAATCTTGGATCCCGATTCTACTACACACACTTTATGATGGATGATGGTGGTGGATGTGGGTTGTGATGGTGGTGGTGGGTGGGTGAAGTGTGAGAGAGGTGGTTTGTCAAGGGATAGTTTGCAAATGAGCCAAGCACCCCTATTTATAGCCTGCACAGAAGCCCGGACATGGCCCCGTGTCCACCGTCTTCTCTTTCTTCATTAAATGCAGTTTGTCTGCATTAGTTGACCACGCCCCCGTGTCCGCTGGACACGACCCCGTGTGCAGAAGCGTATCTGTACTATCAAGATTTCCTCAGATTCTGCGAATCTTAGAGTTGACCACGGCCCCGTGTCCGCTGGGCACGCCCCCGTGGTGGGTGATAGAAGCTTCTACAACTTTGTCTTTTCTTCAGACACTTGGGCACGCCCCCGTGCTCATTGAGCACAGGGCGTGTTCAGCCTTTTGTTCTCTTGTTTTTGCTTGGGAGGATGCTGTCGAGGGGTCGGGTATGCCACGTTTATTCCTTTTCTTGTATTTTTGTTAGATTTAGCAGCCTTTTTGCTTCTTTGTTCATTTGAGCTCATTTAATCCTGAAAATACAAAAGGAAGACAAAAACACACTTTTTCCAACATTAGTACTAAAAAAGGGGAGTTTTTGGCATAAATAGGTGGTTTGAAATCAAAATGAGTGTTTTTAGGTGGGCATGAAAATTGTTTTCATATCTAGGTGGGTAGCTCCTTCAAACAGCAAACTTCAGCTCACCTTCTGACACACTTCTGCAAAAGCTGTCCAAAAGTTAAGATCGCTGTTTTGATGTACAAAGTTCCTTCTAGTTTGCTGTTTGGTTTAAAAAAGAAAGAGAAGTTTGCTGTTTGGTCCAGAAAAGTGATTTAAGTTTGCTCTTTGGTCCAGAAAAGTGATATAAGGTCGCTGTTTCATCACTATATGTAATATTAGTTCGCTTTTTGGTCCAGAAAATTGATTTAAGTTTGCTGTTTGGTCCAGAATATTAGTAAGTTTGCTGTTTCATCAAGAAATGTATTATAACTTTGCTGTTTGATACATAAAAAGTGAAGTAAGTTTGCTGTTTCATCTAGCATATTATTAAATTTGTTGTTTCAATGCAGAAAATTCTATCCAGAATCATGTGATACATAAAAAAGCGAAGTAGTTGCTGTTGTTGAAATTATATAATATCATGGTGACTTTGGCTTTTATCTTAAGTAGGATCACTGCTTGTTCATTTTACCCAATAAAACTGATGATGCACTATGTTCATAATATCATGTTATTCGTTACAAAAGCTACAAAAGCTGCTTGTGGTAGGAGATTTGAGGCGATATCAGAATCTGTTAAAGTTATGCCGGAAGATCATTCGGGACCTCATTCATCATGATGTTTTTCTCAGTTTTAATTTTCGTATACCAAGTGGGAAGATCTTGTGTGGAGGAGAACGATCATACCACTGCTGCTGTGGATGCTTCTACTGCTGCTATTGAGTCTTCTGAAAGATTTAGCAGACCCTGAGGTTGTTCTCATCTACCACCTCCTCCCGTAAATTATTCTGCAACTTCTGGTGGGGGCATCACCCCCGTTTTAAGTAGGAGATTTAGATCCTATTGTAATGTTGTTCGCCGAACATCACCGAGGTTGCAGAATTCTCAGCATCATTAACCTTAGACCTCTCATTTCCTTTCGCAAAAAAAGTTGCATCAGGAAGCTCGATATACGAAGAAATGGGACGGGTTTAAATTCACTGTATTTCTGTTCTAATTGGAAGCCCGACAAACAGTCTTGCAATTAGAAATGATTTGTTAAAATAGTACTGCATTTATGTAATTTGTGAGTTTGATAGATCCTATTGTAATGTTGTAATGTTGTTGAATTACTTAATAAATAACCTTGTTAAATTTTGTGTTGTAACATGCCTTGTATATTAACCGAATAACTGACTAGTTGAAACGAACGGTGCCGTATATGTATTTAAAGTTGTTTTAAGACAACTTACATTTTTACTTTTTAGAAATATTAAAAAATAATTGTTATATGTATATTAACCCACAAGATGGTGGGCTCCACCAACTATCTGGTTCCTCCAACACTATAAATACCAATTGGATTATGTTCACAACCCACACTAACTTTCTTTACACCAGATAGATACTAAACGAAATCCAGCTTACACAACCCACTCATCCTTAACATTTCTTAAGATTTCAGTTTCTTAGATCATGGATTCTTTTCGGCCATACCTCGTAAGACTATATTGGGGCGGTGTGTATTCCTTTGTTAACGGGGCTGTTCAGTTTGACCAATCCATGCTAACAACCTCTTTCCTTATGCGACATAAATCGTCGTATGACCAATTGGTGGATTCAATCTGTAATCATATTCAACTACAGAAAGAATCGGTGTGCCTTTCATTGTTACTAGGGTACACGTTTCAGGGCATATCTCAGACAACAAAAATTTTCAACGATGATGGTGTTGAAATGATGAACTATTTAGCAGAAGTATCGGATGGCAACTTCATTGCCGAGATCTATGTTCAGTGGGAGGCAGTCAATCCTGTCCAACACATGAGTTTCACAAACCTTCTGCATGACATTACACAACGTAATGTTGTTGACACCCAAGATTCTGATGAAGATGACGTGGGATACGGGCAAACAACTCAAGAACACCACTTCATGCCTCCTGTTGCTAACATAGTAGGTCCGTCCTCCCAGTTTGTGGTAGGTGACAACAATAATGATGGTTTTGATGATTCGGAAAGTTGCAGCACCGAAGAAAGTTCTGAAAGTGAAGAGGCACCACCATCCGACGATGGCACTTCTGACGACGAGGCTGCAGTCAACCAACACACTGAGTTGACCCTGGCTCAGCCGAGGCCTATCATTCCAGGGACACATGACGACCTAGACGAGGACGAGGAAGTTAGGGATTACATGTGTCCGGATTATGAAGATAATCCAATGGACGTATGGAATCCAGTAGTAAAACAGATACGTCTCGGCATGTATTTCAAATCTAAACAGGAGGTGGACCTTGCTGTCCGAGAATGGAACATTAGCCGTGGAAGGGAAATTTTTGTGATGGATAGCAAACCAACTTTATACAAAGTTAAATGCTACACCAGAAACAAAAATTTTAAAAACCCTTTCCCTCATGCTCGTTTGTGTGAATGGCGTGCAACGACATCAAAACAGAAACACCAACACCTGTGGCAAATTACCAACTGGGTGCCTGCCCACAGTTGTTATTCCACGGTGGTACGCAACAACAACAGGTGCCTTAGGTCTAAGGATATCGCTGCACACATCCTGCCACAAATTCGTACAGACATTGCGTTGAAGGTGAAACACATCAGGACGCATATAAAGCAAGCGATGTCTGTCGATGTTACGTATACGAAGGCGTGGCGTGGACGAAGAAAGACAATTGAGAGGATATATGGAACCTGGGAAAGCAACTTTCAGGAGCTGCCAAAGTACGTGTTACGGCTTCAATCTCGAAACCCTGGTACGGTGGTTTCATGGTTTCATCACCCGCACTCGGCTCCAGGACATCCAACATTCAAATATGTTTTTTTGGGCATTTGGTCCTTCTATTCGCGCGTTTCATCTTTGCCAGCCTGTCATCTCTGTGGACGGCACACACTTGAAAGGAGGGTACCGTGGTAAGTTGTTGGTTGCGGTAACCAAAAACGCCAACAACTACATAATGCCAGTGGCGTACGCTCTAGTTGACGAAGAGACGGTTCATAGTTGGTGTTGGTTTTTCCAAAATTTGAGGGAATACGTCACTAGAGACTGTAACAGTAGAATTTGTGTTATATCAGACCGTCATGCCGGGATAATTAATGCGATGGAGAACCTTGTGGATTGGAGGGAACCAAACGCCTACTACCGTTATTGTCTTCGGCATGTAAGAAGCAATTTTAGTGGTAGGTTCAAGACCAAATCTCTTAGGAAGCTGTGTTGGATGATCGGGAGCACAAGTCAACGCAGAAAGTATGTTTGGGCTGTGAGGGAAATGCGGATGTTAAATCAGGATGCTTGGAACTACCTGAACGACATCGACAAAAGCAAGTGGACTATTGTGCATGACCGCGGAAACCGTCGTTGGGGTAACCTTACGACGAACTTATCCGAGTCTATGAATAATGTCTTACGTGAAGCAAGACTCCTGGCAGTGAAAGCCTTGATTCATTATATGTTCACCAAGGACGTATTAGAGTATGCTCGGCACGCGCAGATGGCCCAAAGCTGCAATACCCCTCTACCCCCTCGAATTTGGTCTAGGTTTAACAAGTTGCATTCCGTAGCCATGCAACATGAAGTGTCCGTCTACGATGTCAGAGAAGGTCGCTACGCGGTAGTTTCAAGGGAAGAAACCAATGACGACGGTGGAAACGAGTACACCGTTGAATACAGATGCAGGCGGTGCTCATGCGGGAAATGGCAAATGCTTAGATTCCCTTGTTCCCATGCTATCGCCGTTTGTGCTTGGAGGGGTGAGCAACCACATGACGTTACCAATTCCATATTCCACACCACCACCTATAAGGAACAGTACAACGGTCATTTTTTCATAACGGATCCGAGTTTTGGGGTGCCCTACTTGGATACGAGAACTACGGTTACTTGTCGGCACTGGTAAGGAGTCTAAATATAAGTTTTCCAAAAAATATGTTTTATTCTTATGTTATATAACTTTCCACCTTGTAGCATGTGTGTGGTTGGGTGACCAGAATAATGAGGTTCAGATGGATTTTAATAAAGAAATCCAGAAAACCAGAATAGTTGTTTCCATGGACGATTCTCCCACCGCAATTCCTGGACCTTCTGGGTGAGAATCCGAACCACCGTGCGTTACCTTTTGCCATCGGATTAAAGGAACATTACCCTCCATTTTGGGACATCGATATGGTATCACATACATCCCCCACTGTTTATTTTTAAACCAAATATGTTTAACTTTTAAGTTTTTGTCTCAGGTTTATATTCCAATCTGTGTTGACCTTCAAGACTGGTTCATGGTTCGTGTTGATATGCGGACACTTCACCTTAACTTGTATTTTACTGGAACGTGTGCTTCAAGTGGTTCTGATGGGTCAAGCTTGATTCAAGTTAGGGTGTACCCAACCCTGATAAAATTTGAATCGTTGTTCAAAACATTTTTGGAGCAAATCTCGTACTGGGAACATTCTGGACGCCCATACGTGGAAAAGACAATGGTGACACATACTGAGGTTTGCCAACATCAGAAGGAAAATTCAGGACCTAATTCAGGGGTGTTAGTTTGTATGTTGTTAACTAAACTGGTTAATGACGAGGAGCTCGGGATTGGGGGAGATCTTGACGAGGCTTGCGCGAAATACATACGAGAGATGGCGGATGAGTTTTATGCAGCTCGTTTTTCACCTCCAAAAGTGTAATAAATCATGAAATGCTTTATCGTATTTGTATTAGGTTTAAATTATTAAATAACGCTATCCGGCACCTTCTTATATAGAAAAGCCAAAAATGGCTTTTTGGGCCGTTTTGGCCCCTCCAAACGAGGGGAAACGACCTCCGGGGAAAAGACGCCACTATTCGATGTCCTTATTCACCCTAGCATAAGACATGGAGAAACCCAATGACGGTGACCTGCGATGCACCGGTGAGAAAACGGACTCAGAAAAGGGCAGGATGGCCCTTTTTTGCCAAAAAACCAAAAATGACTTTTTGGCCCGTTCTGGCCACTCAAAACGAGGGGAAACGACCTCCGGCGAGACGACGCCACTCTTCGACGTCCTTATTCACCCTAGCATAAAACAAGAACATACCCTGTGACGGTGACCTGTGTCGCACTGGTGAGAAAACGGACTCAGAAAAGGGCAGGATGGCCCTTTTTGCCCGAAAACCAAAAATGACTTTTTGGCCCGTTTTGCCCCATCCAAACAAGGTGAAACGACCTTCGGCGACACTACGCCAATGTTCGACATCCTTATTCACCCTAGCATAAAACACGGAGAATCCCGGTTACGGTGACATGCGACGCACCGGTGAGAAAACGGACTAAGAAAAGGGCAAGATGGCCCTTTTTCAAAAGTGTCAAATGCAACAATAGGAAGAAACCTTTTATTTTTATTTTATAGATAGTACAAAAGTACAATTGATAAACCTAAAAAACATTCATCCTACATACAACGCCATCTATAAAGCTCGTTAGCTATGTGGCGACGGTAGCTGATACAAGCCTCTTCTACGTCACTTTCTACAATGAGCGACTTGCCTCTTACAAGGTTCTCCATCATCATACAGACAAGAACCCCTGAATTAGCAATGTTACCATTGTCCTGAGGCACATCATCTTGAACCAAACCAAATGAAACTTTTTTGTTTGTGCAGTATCTTGAGTTTCGCCAATAGTGGATTTGGTCAAGGAAATGCTTGAAGAAAATCGGAAAAATGTCCATGACATTTTCAAGCAGCCGTCGTTTTCCATTTCCCCATCTTTGATCAGTCCAATATTGTGTTATTTCCATGTTAAACATATCAACACGGAATAGTAACCAGTCCTCCTGCTTAATCCATATCGGAATATACAAATAATCAACCTCCCAAAATGGAGGATACGGTTCCTTCCTTCCCGCCATGTCTAACGCGCGTAAACAATCCTTCGTATAACACACGTCTTCAAAAAATTGCGGAGGTAAAACCGTCCAACGCAATTTCGTTGACGCGTCTTTTAAAAGTTTAGACTGTCGTAGCCGCATTAGCCTTAACGTCCAGGCTTGAACATGCTGCAAAAAAATATTATATTTAATCAGTGATTTGTATACAAAAATTTTACAATGGTAGGATTGGAATTACAATGTCATTTAGGAATCCATTAGATTCGTAGCCTAGAAGGCTACCCCAAAAGCTTATAGGTAGTTGTATTTCCCCTAAAAAGCGAGAATAACAAAAGGGGGAATCCCCGTTTAGGTAAAATTCAACAACATCCTTTGACCATTTTTCGGACTCGTCGGTTGGAAATGCAAAAAACTTTCTTTCTGGAGGGTTGCCAACAGGTTTACTCGACTGAGCGGACGACCCGGAGTTATGTAGGATTCGGTTTAGAAAAAGACGAAGTGTTAGAACGACCGGTAGGACGTCTTAATTTGTTTAGAATCGAGCTTGAGTTTTTCTCGACAACATGCGAATTGTCTTGTTCATCTGCTATTTGCTTGTCACCTCGGTTTGCCATAATTGAGAGATGTGGGTGTGGTTTTTGTGGAGTTGTCATAGTGGATGGTGGGGGTATTTATAATGGATGGATGTTGAATTAAATAATAATTTACTATTTCTTTTAAATAACCCATTTATCAATTAAATAATAGTACAACATATTGCATCATTAACTACCACAAAAATAACATAGTATATTAACATATAAATATATTACATTGTTTGACAAATAATTACTGGTCATTTGGTGGAAACAGGTTAAGGTTCAAGTCGTCGCCCCAGTTTAAGGGGTTTGGTTCAGGATTCTCATACCGGCTCCGGTGATCTTCGTGACTTTGGTGTTGAGCAAAGTACTGATAATCCGTTTGGCTGTCCGGCATAAAGGACATGACCTGTGACGCGGGGGTAGTAAAGCCCGGCTCACTTCTGTGGGGGTCCACAACTTCATTATTGTTTACATCCACAGGGTTATCGGATAAAGGAAATAAGTCGTTTATGTCATACTGTCCCTCGTTGCATGCCGTAGCCAAAAGTGACTGCCAACTATCAGTATCATTGTTTGCGTCTATATTGACACCGTCAAACGTGTTACCAACATTTTCGCCACCACCAAAGTTTCCAGCATAATTTTGAGTTTCATTAAAAGCAGATCCGGATCCCCCCCCCCTGTTTCGAAATTCCTGCCCCAATATGACGTCCCCGTCTGTTGCATGTTTCCACCACCACGTCCACGACGGCGTGGCCTGCCTAACCTCTGAGTGCGAGGGTATGAAGCAAGGTCCACCGGCTCTTGTGTCAGATGAGTCGGATACTGTGTGTATTCTGGAACATTCGACATATCAAGGGCCCGATACGCCGCACCCTGAACGAAGTCCAGATCTTGAGATCGGTGTATCACACCCATCGTCTCCGACTGAAAAAAAAATAGTTAATCTTTATTTAACAATAACTTAATTTTTATTTAACATTACGATGAATAATAATAAAGGTAAATATACCATCATTTGGACTCTTGCTCCTTCATCTTGGTACCCACTCATAGGGCCACATGGTAACCGTGGGTTAGTCAAATACAGCACCGTATGCTGCATATACCAAGGCATATAATCGTTGGCAAAGGAATAAGAAGTGATTAATTCTCCGTTTACCACGGTATCATGACGTTGCTCCCAACCACGAACATACGGATCGTGGCGAGCTCTCCAGTTCCACCCGGTTTTCCCGATACGGTTTAATGAATGAAGTCTGGCATGCTCAGAAATACTTATGCTAATTGGAGCTGGTATATACTGAACCATGCCAAACTGCCTCATAACGCGTCGCGGATAATGACGCTCGACAACCTCGAAGTATAACAGAGGGCAAACGCTCCTCCAAATTGCCATACCACTCCTACATACTTCGGGGAGTCTATCCACAACCTCGTCGTACGGTCTCCAGATAAACTGAAACCAAAAATTTTCAAACTTTAGCAACGTGGTCAAAATAACTTTTACATAAACACAACTAAGTAGCATACCATTGCCTCGTTCAGAAACTGCAATTGGGATCTATATATTTTCAGGCAATGGGATGGAACGTCTGTACAGGTTAGACTCCCCTTCCACCTACAAAGGTAAATAATAAGTTAGCATAATATAATCTACCTACTGAAGTTGAATATTTTTAAAATTTTAAACTTTAGTATACCGGGCAGCTAACGGTGCGTTGTAGTGGAACGGAGCAATCTCAGGCGCAAAACAACGAAACCTCTCCCACGCCCACACTTGTAGAATCGACATTGGGCCAGTAACGCTTATAGCATTAGGTGCTGCAGCGTTACAAAGGTTTCTATAAAGGCTGCATAATGCAGCACTGCCCCAACTAACACTCGAACATGTCGTCAAATCTTCTAGAAAGTCTAAAAAATTTAGACAAATCCAGTTGTTCGCGTTATTGGGTAATACCGTGCAGCCTATCAAATAAAAGATTATTAGGCGTGCACGAATAATGCACTCAAAATCCGATGCCTCGTTTTCATAAAAGTCCGACGTTATTTCTTCTAGAATGCGCACCGAATTAACCCTTTTGCCCCTCACGTGCTTTTGTTCCGGGGTAAACCCGAGCAGAGTTTGACACATATCCGTTGCCCCAGAGAATGTTATCACATAGTCAGACCCGGTTACAGGCATCCCCTCTATTGGTAGCCCCCATAAAACATTTACATCCTGTAAGGTCACAGTCGTTTCACCAAAAGGGAGGTGAAACGTGTGGGTTTCTGGCCTCCACCGCTCAACCAACGCGTTTATTAACGCGTGGTCTATATAGCGGTACCCACTGTCGAGTATCCCACCGAATCCCGCTGCACGTATTAACACTTCTACTCGTGGTCCAACGGGATGCTGTTTCAGATGCTTCCAAAAGGTACGATCTGATCTTTTTGTATTTATAGGGCGACGAAAATTTTCGGGATTCTTGAACACCTCCAGTGCACGGTGATCCTTCTTCAAAAACAACAAGTCATCACTAAGAGGGCCAGGATTACATTCGAAATTCATTGTAAATGGATTGAAGGTATCACAGAAGGTTGTATTTGCTAAGTAATTGTTTCTGGTGGCTTTCTTTGATTTTTGAATTGAAGGTAGTATGGCTTTATATTCAACCTCATACGTATTCAGTTCACTGCTACTTGATTTAATCATTCTTACACCTATTCTACTCACCTTTGTTTTCAAATGTAGACTGAATTCAAGTTCTGCTGCTGGTATAGTCATTTCAACTGTTTGCTTTCTTTGCATGGTAAGAAGGCAGCAGCTTTAACAAAGGGTAGACTGAATTTAGGTTCACGTGAAACATTGCAGAATCACTTTAATAATGCTGCCAAAATTTTTGAAAGACCCATCACATGATACAGCAACTTTAATTCTGCATTAATACAGACTTTTCTGGTTGGAACAGCAAACTTATCAAGATTTAAGGCTGAAACAGCAAACTAGGTGACTTTGGAAGATGAAACAGCGAACTATAAGAGTATTCTGCACCAAACAGCGAACTTAAAACATTTTTCTGGACCAAACAGCAAACTTAAATTAGTATTCTGCACCAAACAGCGAACTTAAAACATTTTTCTGGACCAAACAACAAACTTAAATTAGTATTCTGCACCAAACAGCGAACTTAAATCGTTTTCTGGACCAAACAGCAAACTTAAATTAGTATTCTGCACCAAACAGCGACTTTCTCTTACTTTGTACATCAAAACAGCGATCTTAACTTTTGGACAGCTTTTGCAGAAGTGTGTCAGAAGGTGAGCTGAAGTTTGCTGTTTGAAGGAGCGACCCACCTAGATATGAAAACAATTTTCATGCCCACCTAAAAACACTCATTTTGATTTCAAACCACCTATTTCTGCCAAAAACTCAAAAAAGGGTTAGTTTTATGCCATATTTGATGTAATTTATATGTTGCATTTTGCACACATCACAAACTATATATATAAAGATAGGAAAATATCACTAAACACACACAAAAATAAACAGACAAACAAATAAACAACAACTACTACTCATTGAGCACGTTGTACATGCACTTCACATACAACCAGAGGTAGGTTATATGACCACTGTGATTTGTTGATGGAAACAGGGTTGGATCACTTATGTTTTCTTGTAGTACCAGCTGGGCCCTTGGATACCAGCTTCTTACTCCTCTGAAGTCTAGTTGACTGGTTATCACCTTGGTCACAAAGCGAGGGTAGATCAGAAAAGGTTGACGGTTGTGTATGTTTGCTTCCAAGTCTCTCATAAGAAACTTAGAAAAGTTGTACGGTTTCTCTTGTACAACTGCATGAATCACCTCCATCAACCTAAAAGACAGCTCGTTGTAGTGTCCAATCTTCTTAGAGAAGCAGACACTGAGCTGTGTCACCAAGTACTGGAAAGGTGGTATGAAACCAGACTTGTTGATCTGCCTTGACACGTTGTATGTATGATAGCCCATGTTCCTCAAGGTTTGTTCCACCGTTTCCTTATCCAGGAAGGTGTTTTCTTGATCATCACCCAGCTAGAGGACATCTCTGAGAGTTTCCTCCTTTAAGGTGATAATGACCCCCATAACCTTACTTTCTATCCACATGGAAGTGCCACTGAAGACGATTTCAGCATTCCACCAGAATTCTTGAAGAAGTTCTGGATAGATAGTGACATGTGTAGATACAGCAAAGCCCAAGGGACTTCGCATAATCAGGTTGTACAGATACCTGCAATCTTCCCATGCAGGACTTTCCAGGTTAGACCTAAGTCTAAGGTTATGATGTCTGTGAAGAGGGAGAGGGAAGTGTGTTTGTTTCATGACTTTTGGGTGAGCCATTCTAAAATAAGAAATTTCTGATAAAGAGCTTTTGAAGAGAAGATTGTTTGATGTGAAGAAAGTCTTTTTCAGGTTGTTAATATTTATAGATGAAAGTGATAGTTATGCCATAAATGTTATTAACTGCCAAAGATTTTCATTTTCATTTCAATCTCTTCATTTAAGACTATATCTGTTGCAGTGAGAATATGACAGTCTTCTAAGCCCCATGTTATGAGTAATCATTGAATAGCTAGGCGGCTACTTTCTTAGCCCCTAATCATTTTTATCCCACCGTGTCTCTCAAATTCCTTATGAAAGATGACGTTGCATGCATTGGAAGTGTAAGAAAAATTCAATTTTCTGCAAAATTTTTCCCTGTGACGGTTGATTTTCTCTGCTGTGACCTTGAATTTATCTTAATGCATGTTACTTTCCCCCTTTTTGATTTTTTTTAAATTAAAACAGAAGAAAAAAAATTCAAAAACAGGCTATTCACAGTTATGAATATATGCACATGTGGGATATGCATGAAGATGGAAACTTCATAAAATTTTCTAATGATCAGTGATTATCTTGATGTTTCAATAAAGTTTCTGAATTTCTGATGATTTCATCAGATTTTCTGATACTACTTTAGATTTTCTGATAAATCATCAGTTTCATTGATGATTTATTAGATCTTCTGATATTCCATCAGATTGATGGATTTCTTTATCAGAAACCTGTTGAATTATTCTTTGATTATCAGAACTTTCACCTTGATGTTCATCAGTTTGGTTTTTAGTTTGTGGCCTTTTATTTTCTAAAACATCTTCATCTTTTATGTTAACTATGCCAAGTTTGCTGATTAAAAAATTGTGTATCTTTTCATCAAGAGGTTTTGTAAAAATGTCAGCAATTTGGTTTTCTGTTGGAACAAAGTACATTTCTATGTTACCTTTTTCAACATGATCCTTATGAAGTGATATCTGACATCTATGTGCTTAGTTCTAGAGTGATGAACTGGATTTTCTGTTATTGCTGTTGCACTCTTTGAATCACATAGGATGGGTATCTTTGTCAGATTTACGCCATAATCCTTTAGCTGAGTTTGCATCCACAGCACTTGTGAATAGAAACTTGCTGTTGCTACATATTCTGATTCAGCTGTTGATGTTGCAACACAGTTTTGTTTCTTACTTGCCCAACATAGCAATTTCTCTCCCAAGATTTGACATGCACCAGATGTGATTTTTCTGTCAATCTTGCAACCTGCATAATCTGCATCTGTATATGCAATTAGTTCAAGGTTTGTATCATTTGGATACCAGAGACCAAGTTCTGATGTGCCTCTTAGATATTTAAAAACTCTTTTTACAACCTTTAGGTGGGATTCTTTAGGATTGCATTGATATCTGGCCAGAAAGCATGTTGCAAACATAATATCCGGTCTGCTTGCAGTTAAGTATAGCAATGATCCTATCATCCCCCTATAAGTTTTAATATCTACACAAATTCCATATTTATCAGAATCCAATTTGTTCCCTGCTGCCATGGGAGTTTTTGAAATTGAGCAATTTTCAAGTGAGTATTTTTGCAGAATTGTTTTCACGTACTTTGATTGACTCAAAAATATTCCATCAATTCTTTGTCTTACTTGTAAACCTAAGAAAAAGGTTAACTCACCCATCATGCTCATTTCAAAGTGGTTGGTCATTGACTTTTGAAACTTTTTACAGAAATTTTCGTTTGTTGATCCAAATATAATGTCATCAACATATATTTGGACTAACAAAGTGTGACCCTTGTGTGTTTTAAGAAAAAGTGTTGTGTCAATAGTACCTTTTGTGAAGCTAGAATTGATTAAGAAGTTTGAAAGTGTTTCATACCAGGCTCTTGGAGCTTACTTCAAACCATACAAGGCTTTGTTTAACTTGTAAACATGATTTTGAAATTTTGGATCAACAATGCCTTCAGCTTGATGCACATAAACTTCTTCCTCAATCTTACCATTCAGGAATGCAGATTTCACATCCATTTGATATACTTTGAAGTCTTTGGATGCAGCATAAGCAAGAAAGATTCTTACTGGTTCTAATCTGGCTACTAGTGCAAAGGTTTCATCATAGTCAGTGCCTTCTTGTTGACAATAACCTTTGACCACTAACCTTGCCTTATTCCTGGTTATTATGCCATTTTCATCTGATTTGTTCTTGAATACCCATTTTGAGCCTATGACTGATTTGTCATTTAGCTTAGGCACCAGATCCCATACTTTACACGTTTCAAACTAGTCAAGCTCTTCTTGCATAGCTTGAATCCAGTCTGAGTCATTAAGAGCTTCTTTGACTGCCTTGGGTTCTATCTTGCTTAGAAACCCAGCATATGCACATTCATGTGCTGTTGCAGATCTTGTTCTTACACCATCTTCTGGATTTCCAATGATGTCAGAATGAACATGTCCTTTTATCCATCTTAACTTGTTGTGAAAAGTTGTTGGTTCGGATGGATTTGAAGTTTCCCCTTGAACATTTGCCTCAGTTCTATTGTTTGTATCAGAATTTTGATTGTCAGAAATATTTTCATTGTTCTAATTCATTTGTTCTGCAGGGATAGCACATGAATCATCTAAAGATTTGTTTATTAGAGATTTATCATGTTCTAAGAAGTCTTCATTTAACATTTCAAAAAGATGTTCATATTTTTCTTGTTTATCAGAAAAGTTTATTTCCTTCATATATTCATCAGAAACTTCTGTTTCTGATGAGTCATCAAAAGATACATATAAACTTTCTCTGATTGTCCTCGTGTTTAGAATAAAAACTCTATAAGCTTTTGAGGACAAAGAATAACTAAGAAAAATACCCTTTTCTGCTTTTCTGTCAAATTTCTCAAGGCTTTGAAAATCATTGAAAACAAAACATCTACAACCAAACGTGTGCAAAAATTTTACACTTGGAATTCTTCCATTTATAATGTTGTAGGGTGTTTTATTGTGCCTTTTATTGATTATGGACTTGTTTTGGGTAAAATAAGCATTTTCTATTGCCTCTGCCCAAAAGTGAGTGGGCAGTTTTGCATAAGCAAGCATTGTTCTGGCTGATTCCACTAATGTTCTATTTCTCCTTTTTACCACTCCATTCTGTTGGGGTGTTCTGGGAGCAGAAAAGTCATGAGAGGTTCCTTTGCTTACAAGGAAGCTCTCAATTTTTGAATTTTTAAATTTTGTTCCATTGTCTTATCTGATCCTTCGAACTGGTAATTTTAAAAGATTTTCAATTTTTTTGATAAAATTAATGATCAGATCAGGAGTTTCACTTTTCTTTCTTAAAAATTTCACCCATGTATATCTGGAAAAATCATCTACAATTACAAGTATGTAATTCTTCCCAGAAAACCTTTTTGTACTTATGGGTCCACAAAGATCCATATGTATAAGTTCCAAATTTTGTGTTATAGAAGATTCAAAAATTGCTTTGTGTGAACTTCTTTTGGATTTACCCATAAAAACACACGCCTCACAAATTTTATCCTTCTTTAATGGTATAAAAGGTAATACTTTTACCAGACCTTTTCTTGCTAATTTTCTTAAGTTTTTAAAGTTTAAGTGGGCTAATCTCTTGTGCCACAACCAACTACTTCCTTTGTTAATTTTTTAAAACAAACAAAATTTTGGATGTTCATTTTCTTCTTTGAAATCAAAATAGTAGATTGATTGCCTTATCCTTTTTCCACATAAATAAATTTTGTTATCATCCATACCAATTAACAAGCATTTTTTCTGGTAAAAAGGTTACTTGAAAACCTTTATCACAGAATTGACCACAGCTCAGCAGATTGTACTTTAAGCCTTCTACATATGCTACTTTTTCTATGGTCAAATATCCATACCTTATGCATCCATATCCCATAATCCTCCCTTTTACTCCATTCCCAAAATTTACCATTTTACCCAGTTTTGAAACAAAGTTACTGAGTAAGCTCCTGTCCCCAATCATGTGCTTGGAGCTTCCAGAATCGCATTACCAGATCTGCTGCACATGATGGTCCTGAAATGGAAAAATTAGAGGGTTTTTGGTACCCAGACTGGCTTGGGTACTCTTTCTGATGAGATTTTAATTAGATTGTTTTCTCTTAATGGCATTTCATCAGAATTTCTGTTGCATGCTGAGCCATGAACAGATTTTTCATTTTTCTTTTGGAGATGGTGTTGAACAAGCTTCAGTATGTCAACACACATACAAGATTCTTTATCAGAATTTTCTGATATCTTTTCTTGTGATGGAATGAGTGGATAGTTTTGAAACAATGAGTGAGTTTCTTCTGAAATTTTTAAGATTTTTGTTTTGATTCACTCCTTTTTGCTTTAAAGTTGGGTTTTTCAAAAGAGTATTCAGAACAGATTGATTTGCATGATTCAGAATCAGATTCTGATGAAAATTTATCAGAAATCTGATGTGTTGCTTTTACAAAGATGGTGGGTTTATTTTCACTTGTTTTTACATATCCTAATCCCTCCTTTGGTCTTTGGTGTGGACTCAATAAAGTTTATGAATTCCTTATATTGTTGAAAACCTCTTACATTAATTTCTTTATCATGAATTTTCTTGTAAAGATCTTTTCTTTCCTTTTCATAAAATTCAATTTTAGCTTTGAGATCTAAACTTTCTTCTAATAGTAATTGGTTTTCAAGTATAATTTTATTCATGGTCCTTTGCAACTCATCAGATTTTTTACTATCTGATTTCGGTTTATCTTGCAGATTTAGAAAATCTGACATGAGCTTGTTTAGCTTCTGTTCAAGATCAAGATTATCTAAATTTACCTTCTGTTCTGAAGTTTCTGGTAGTTCATCAGAAAGTGCCACAAGGCAGAAATTAGACATCTCTTCTTCTTCATCATCAGAAGAATCATCAGATAGCCATGTATCTATCCCTGCAATTAAACAGACTTGTTGTTGCTTCTTTGCTTCTTCCAGCTTCTTCTCATAATATGCAACATCTTTCAGTTTCTTGGTTTTGCATTCTGATGCATAGTGACCTCTCTGTTTACACTTATAACACACAACTTCAGCCTTTCCCTTATCCTTAGATCTACCTTCTTCCCTAGATCTTCCATCCATCCTCCCTCTGTCACTTTTCTGGTATCTTTGGCCTCCTCCCCTCAATCTCTGCTCAAAGGTTTTAGTAAGCAGTGCTATTGCTTTTGCAAAAGCTGAAAATCTGATGATGTATCAGAAATTTCAAGATTTTGACTGTTTGAAGGTTGTGGATCATTGGTATGTGTTCTTTGTGAATTTGAGATTAAAGCTAAAGATCCCCCTCTTTGAATGGATTCTTCAGAAATTTCTTCTTCTCTGGGGACCAGAATGCTGTATAAGTCATGAAGACTCACATTACCTAGTTCTAAGGTTGAGGACAAAGTCATGGTTAGACTTCTCCATTCTTTAGGTAAGGCATCCAGAAATTTTATGTTTCTTTCATCATTTGATTTTGTTATCCCAAATTTCTTTAGCTCATTCAAAAGTTTTGTAAATCTTTGATATGTTTCATTTAATCATTCATTAGGTAAGCTTTTGAATCTCTCATATGAGGAAACATTGTTTGTTCTGTTGTTTCTTTTCATCCTTTCTCCTCCTTCACAAAGATTTTCCAACTTATCCCATATTTCCTTAGCTGATGCACATGCATCAACTTGTGAAAATATGTCATTAGGGATAGCCATTATTAAAAGTGACTTTGCCCTTTCATCTGCAGCCACCAAATCCTTGTCTTATGGGCTCCAAAGTGTTTCACTTTTGGGAGCCCAGGATGCAGGGATTCCTGGTGATTGATCAGTTGCTGGAATAGCTGGTATTTCAGTCATTGGTACATGTGGACCCCTTTCAATGGATTGAAATAGAGCTCGGTCATGACCATTAAGGAAATTGACCATCCTAATTTTCTATTGGGGGTATTCTTCTCTGAGTCGGAGGTTTGGACATTGAACCAATGTTAAAAGAATTATTCCATGTTTGAAAGTTGGCCATATTTAGAGAAAAGAAGATGAGCAATTGATCGTTTGAAAATGATTTATTCAATCAGCTCTGATACCAATTGTTGGTCCCAGTTTGGACTTAAAAACTTCTTTTCACGTAATATGGCAGGTGATTTCAATAGATGTGAAAATAGTGTGCGGAAATAGAAATAAGACTTTCAAGAAACAAGACCTACAGAATTTTTAAGTTTATATCACTTTGAAACAAATGGTTTACAAGGTGATTGTAAGATCTATTACAAATGAATACTTGAATTCTGAGGTGAAAGGACAATGGAGTTTGTAATATGTATTGAATGCTAAGCTTAACTCATTGTCCTTTGCTTGATGAGCCTTCTATTTATAGACGGCTTGAATACATGAATAAACATTTGTTTATTCATGTATATTCCTGCATAAAGTAGCTTCTTGACATATTCATTGAATCCAATAATCAAGTTGCCTTTGTCATCATGATATCCAATAATGTCAACTTGCTTCGGTTAGTGTGGCAGGATAGAACTAATTTTTAGACAAGTGGGGTTTCATCAGAATTTCTGATAACCACTTCATCAGAAAAGTGGTTATCAGAAATTCTGGGGAACAAATCATCAGAAAATCTGATGATCAGAATCGTCAGAGACTGATGATATTTCATCATCATATCCATCAGAAAGACCTTCTCTGATAATCTTCTTTCAGTTCTTCATCAGCTTATTATGATACTTTGAGGTAGATTTTGTTGCTTTCAGTTGTCCTATCCGATCTTCTTCTTCTTCTTGTTTTCTTTAAGACTTCATCTTCTTCATAGATCAAGCTGAATCTGATTTTCTTCAATACTTACAAATAAAGTTTCCTAACATACGTCGAAAGGGTGATAACGGAACATGCTATCAACGGTCAGAATAAGATTTAATGATTGTATCGTTTGACATTAGTGCGAACATCAATGATACTGATGTGTGGTAAAATACACATATTTGTCCCGTATAAAATGTATAATTATTGTATAGGTGTAATTTGCTTTTATTTAGTTTTTAGTGTCTTATTATATTATTTTGTGTTTTGCTAGGTTCCTAGTGCAAATGGAACGAGAATGAGTAATTAGGAAATAACCAGCCAGTTGAGTAGAGTAGAACGTCAGTGATCGAATTAAAATTGCCGCTATTTTCCTTGACTGGGGCGTGACCACTGTCTCTATTTTATAAGTTAGAGAGCTGCCATATTATTATTATTATTGTTAAAGGCAGTTATTATTATTATTATTTAACTTTTAAGGAATTGTGTATATTAATAAAGTTGGAGGCGGCTAATAAATGGAGGCATTTGTCAACGAATGAAAGGGAAAAAAAACAATACGTGGTTGCCAATTATTAATAAATGGAGGCGGCAACATTTACTTGTATGCTTGGTGTGACGCGGAGAATATAAGAAGACCCCTTCGCGTGCCGCAAAGGGGTATAAAACGTGGACAAAGTTGATTAGGGCTAAGATTCTTATTTTAACCATATATAAGTACATCATAAACCCCAATAAACCCTATTCACAAATTAGTAACTTTTGGGGACGAATTCAGCCGCAAATTAGGAGCTTTTGGAGCGGTTTTAAGAGCTTGAAGCTACGTGTTGAAGATTGGAAGTTGAGGAGGTCGTCCATATCATCTTTGCATCATTTGGGTTCCTTATTCTTTGTTTCCTATTCGTTTAACCATGTTTCTCGCAATTAAAATTACTCTTGTTTTCATGTTTTTCATGACTTTTCTAGGCTAGATCTTTAAAACTGCCTAGACTGTGATGATGGATTTATAAGTTTTGATTTTTATTATGTTTAATTAGTTATTAATGGATTGTTGATAAAAGTAGTCGGTTTGTTATTATGGTTTAATGTATATGCATCCTTTAAATTGTTTTATTGTCTTTTGTTGCTTCGTATAAATTTTGGCGACTTTCTATATCACAGAATAGATTCATACTAGGTTATGAGTTTTGGTGAGTGTCTATATAACGGAATAAATTTATAATCTTTAGGGTTAATCGCACGATACACCTTAGAAGTGATAATTGATAAGTTAATAAATTAAAGTGTTCTGCTAATTTCAATAGATGTGAGGTGCGAAATTATTGTTAGGTCTTCATCATTAAATTGCTAGGTAGGATATCTGTGAGGAGTCTGAACAAGTTTCCTTAGTGATAGTTTTCTATCAAGTTGAACTAAAATTCCAAACTTATCCTAGGTTTATAACCCTTGAGGGAGTGAATTGTATTAGGGTACTTTTGGAAACCTAGATAACCTGTGAACGAGTCTTGTAGCCGGTAATCATAACAACCTATTTAGAGTTCTATAAGTGTCTCCTTGAGAAGGGTCGAGGGTCTTGATCGATATCTTGGTAGGTTTAGAATATAAAGATCCCGGTTTTATAATAACTAATAAACATAATAAAGTCACTACTAAAATAAATTAGGAATCCAGTCTAGGTAGTCGTTTCCATCAATTGAGTAAAACGCTAATTAATTCATGTTTCGTTAATTTAATTAATTTTCTTTTAGTTTGCAATTTTAGGATAATTACAACCCCATAGATATAAAAATGGTTAGTTTCGTGTCTATCTTAGTCTTGGTCTAGATTGAGTTTAGTTAACGTAATTAAAGAGTCTCATGGGTTCGATACTTGGACTTACTTTAGCTTTACTACATTGATCGGTACACTTGTCGGTTGTATGGTTTAGGTTTACATCGAGTCTAAGTTTATAAATTTAAAGCTTAGAGTGTCTAATTTTGGTTAATTTAGTTTATTTTTATTTGACCACATTTAGTACATCAAGTTGCCGTTGTCGGGGACTCTTTGGCAATTGCGTTGAAGTCTTTGTAAAGATTTAATTGACATTATACGTGCTAGTTGTTTTTTATTTGTGTCGTAGTAGTCTAATTAATTTTAGTGTCCATTTATTATTTTTTCAAGTCCTTTGTTTTGTCTAATTAATTTTAGCATTCGCGAGGACCATCGCCGAAGACGCAAACGGACAAGTCTTCCTTCTCTTCATCAACCCCTAAAGTAAGTACTTTTTCTTCATCTTCCACTTGTTCCAACTCCACTCTTCCTTCTAAACCACTAGCATTTGACTTCACATCGAAGTCATCACCTTATAATTCCCCACCACCCTTCCGTCCTACTAGTCCACAAACCACTGCGCCAAATATGGCAGGTCGTCAAACCGTCCACCAACAATCCACCACCAGTTTCACTGGTGTAAACTAGCCCATCAACCTTCCCGTAGTCAACAATGACAAATCCTGGCACATCCCGTCATACATCATGATTACTATTAATAATTCCTGCCAATTTCATGGTCGTGATGACGAGGATGCTCCTGCCACATCAACCGCCTTACCCAAATCTGCAGCATCTTTTCTATCGAAGGTGCTAATCTTAACACCCATTACCTTCATGTTTTCCCATTTTCACTTTCTAGCCGCGCAGCCACATGGCTTGATTTGTAGCCAGCAGGTTCCTTCACCACTTGGACTACCATTAGAGATGCTTTTTTTGCTAAGTACTTCCCACCCGCGAAAGCATCTCGCCTTCGAGATCAGATCCATTCGTTCTGGATGGAGCCTGATGAGCCCTCCTACCTAGCTTGGGAAAGATTCCAATGCTTACTTACTAGATGCTCTCGGCATGGTCTGTCAGACTGGGCACTTGAAGAGAAATTCTACAACGGTCTCACTCCAGAAATCCGAGCTCGGTTTGACACCTCTGCAGGAGGACACTTAATGGGTAAGAAAATAGTGGCCGAATGCAATGACGTGTTTGAAAGTTTTGCTCATTCTGATCATGAACAACAATCTACCACCAGGAATTCAACTCATGTGTCTCGTACTTACTCGATCGTTCAAGGAGTACACCAAGTTAGCTTGGAAACAACGGTAGCCGCTGCTTTAGAATCCCTTAAGCGAGGGGTAAGTAACTATATTCAAGAGATTAGGAAGAAGGCAGATAGATGTGAGGTCTGCAGGGGAGGTCATAATACAGTATAGTGCCCAATGCTTACCCAAGAGCAAGTCGAGTTTGTCACTGGTCAAAACCCTAACTCCAGTAACACCTTTAATAACTCCAATTATAATTCTAACTAGCAGAGTAATAATAATAATAATAATAATAATAATAATAATAATAATAATAATAATAATAATTGACATTCTTCCGGTAATACCCCTGGTTTCCAATCGAGTCAAAATCAAAACCAGGGGCAGGGTCAATTCTATTGTTGGGGTTTAAACCAAGAGGGTCAACCTATGAGTGGGGCTTCAAGTGGTAGTTTAGATAGGATTGAGGAACTTCTTTCTAAAATAGTGGTTAAGGACCAGGTCACTCAGAAAACCCTAAAAGACTTGGGTAGTGGTCTAGAAGAACATGCCATCATGCTTAAGAACCAACAATCAAACTTTCTTGATCTCCAAAGACAAGTAGGTGAAATCTCTTGTCAGTTGCAAGAACGGCCACCGGGTCAGTTCTCTGGTTACACTCAAATTAAACCCGGCTAACCATCATGTTAAAGCCATAACCATGAGGTCGGGTAGAGAGTTTGGGGAAGTTGAGAGGCCACCGGTTCAAGTAGAGGAAGAGGAACCAGTGGATGAAGAGATAGAGTTAGAAGCCCCTCCATTAGAAAAGACTGTTAGGAAACTGGTTGAGCCAGTTAGACCAAATCCTAAGATTGATCATGCTCGTCTTCCTTATCTTGAATGGTTAAAGAATAAAAAATATACTAAGGAATACAAGTATTTCCTAGACATGTTTAAATAACTCAAGATCAATCTTCCGTTAATTGAAGCCCTCAAGCATATACCGAAGTATTCTAAGTTCTTAAAGGATCTCCTGAAAGGGAATGATAAACTAGAGGAGCTTTCGAATGTCTCTTTGAATGCCAAATGTTCTGTTGTTGTGACGATGAAGCTACCGTAAAAACTCACTGATCCGGGTATCTTCACGATCCCATGTTTGTTTGGTGGTGACGTTCAAAACAATGCGTTAGCCGACTTAGGTGCTAGTATTAATCTGATGCCATATTCTTTTTATGAATATCTAGGCCTCGGTGATCTCAAACTAACTCGCATGACCCTAGGTTTAGCTAACAAAACCGTTAAGTATCCTCGGTAAATAGTAGAAAATTTGCTCATAAAAGTTGATAAGCTTGTTTTCCCGGTGAATTTTGTAGTGCTAGACATGGAAGCAGACGAGAATGTGCCTCTAATTCTAGGATGTCCATTTTTGTGCACCGCTAAGGCCCTCGTAGATGTTTTCTTAGGCACTATTAAACTTAGAGTTGGGGAGGAAAGGGTAGTCTTTAAGGTTAATAAGGCGAGAGGTTCAGGTGCTCGGCTAGAAGCGGTAGCATCAGTTAAGGAGAGTGAGAGGGATGAGAGAGAAGAGAAATGAGGAGTGAGTGATCCTAGTTTAGAGCAGATGATAAGACCCAAGTGTGGGGATCCATCAGATAAGAAGGTAGAAGATTTAGAGAAGAGGATAGAGTGGTTGGAATCTAAGATAGAAACACTGAGCAAAGCTCAGTGTGGGGATGGATTTATCTTAAATACATCTAGGTTCAAACCACCCGATGATGAGTTGAGAGGTTGTGGGATATGGAGAGATTTGTTTATTTATAGGTATGATAGTGCTACAGCCCGAGAGTTGGTACGGAGGTGAGCTGGGTTTACATGATCATCCGTGAGTAGAAGGGAAGTGAAGAAATTGGGGTCAAATTCCCTTTTGTAGAGTTTGTAGAATTTGAATCTTTATCATATTCTAGATAGTTTTGTGTTTTTTAGTTTCTTGTTTTGAGTTGTTTAGCAGGTAATCATGTCCGTAGGAGAGTCAAGAATGCGAAGAAACGGAGTTCCAAAGTGTTTTCTAGTAAAAAAATTGGCTTTAAAAGTATTTTGGACGAGTTGGGAAAGAATACGGAAAATTTTCTAAGGCATGTAGGCAATAAACACAAGAAACGTTCTGTGAAAACAGGCCCTTCGCGTCACGCGAAGGGCATCTGATACTCCGGTTCCGTAGCGCGACGGGTGTGTTTTCCTGCTGAGTTATTTTCGTGCTAGGTTTGATCAGTTTCTTGCATCCGATTCATTTATGGTATGTGTTTACTTGTTTTGTACTATGAGTCTAATTTAGTAGTTTTGAGTCGGTTTTTGTCTAGAGTTGGGACTTCTTTGGTTTTTTATTGTTTTTGTTTATGCAGGTTTAAATCGTACCACCGGTACGCAATCTCCATTCGGGTGATTTTGAAGCTATGTTTATCAAAATTTCAAGACATTTACTAAGCATACCAGTCATAGTCAAAGCCGATCTTGAATGAAATGCTATACGATCGGAGCTGGATTGGACAATACTTTTGGAGCTTATGCAATTGTTTAACCAGGTAAGTCCTTTCCAATTAGCCATTCGTTTTTTCATTTTTTTTTTTTTGTCTTTTGAGTCGGTTTCCATCCTACATTGAGGGCAATGTAGAATATAAGTGTGGGGATGGGAAACTATGGTTTAGGTTTTAGTCATGGAGTCGTTTGAGTCATAAATTTTCGAAAAATACAAAAAATAATAAAAATTCAAAAATCCAAAAAATTGGAAAATAGAAAAATGTTCCCATTTAAGAAATTTTACAAGTAAAAACGGAAAATGATAGTAAAGTCGAGCATATTCGAGTTTCAAATAATAATAATATGAGAATAAAGTAAAACTCGTGTCTAGCTTGGAATATGTGAATAGGCTCGACCCGGTTTATAGGTTCCTTTGATATTAAAATACCTTAATTGTTAGTTTACTAGTGGGTTCTCATCTAGGAAAAGTAGGAAGCCGAAACCACCAAAAATAGTGTAAGAAATGTCGTTATAAGCTAAAATTGTTAGAATTTTTTATCAAAAAGAAAAAATAGAATAAATGAGCTAGATTGAGAAAAAATGAGGCCTGTGTAATCTTCGTTGAGGATGGTGACTCTGACTTAGATTGGCTCTAGGTTAAGTTAAGAAAAAAAGCAAAAAATTACTGACGCTCACGTTGTCGCTCTCAGGGATGGTGACTCTGGTTGAGACAGCCTCTGGGTTTGGTAATGTAAAGTCTAGTGCTCAAAAAGAATAAGAAAAAAATAATAAGAAAAAGTTTGATATTAAATTCTCTTAATTTTGGTATAAAACGGTTAGGAAAGAATCCAGTGATTCATTACTTTTGTTTCATGAGCTTGAGGCGGGATTAGGTGAAACTGCGGCTTCTAATGTAAGACCCTAAGTAGATTGATCTAACTTAAATATAAATTACATAATAAGGGCTTGGAATCGGGTTTGGGTTTAAGTGGATATGTATATTTGCAATCACGGTTACTATGAGTTTTAATATTTTTAAAGTAAAATAATTTTTGAACCTGGACTTTGCTTTGACTATGATTCCGTTTGCATAAGTCTTTTTCAGTAGGAGTGTAAACAAGCCTAGAGGCTCGAGAGCTACTCGTAATCGGCTCGGTTAAAAGCTCGAATGAGCCAAGCCTTAACGAGCCCGAGCCCGAGCTCGAGCCTGAAATAAAGCTCGTTTTGTTATCGAACCCGAGCTCGAGCCTGGAATACAAAGCTTGTTTAGGCTCGCGAGCCTAAACGAGCCCATACAAAATTTTAATTTTTTAATATATAATATATTAATAATGATGATAACATTGATGAGTCAAGCTAGAGCCGAGCTTGGCTAATTTAAGCGATGTTGAAGTGAGCACGAGCGGAGCTTTTAGCTCGTTTAAGGTTGTTCTCAAAATAGTTCGAGCCAAGTCTAGCCGAGCTCGAGCTTTGGGTTTTACTAGCGAGCCAAGCTCGAGTTCAAAGAAGTACGCTCGAACCGAGCCGAGCTCGAGCTCGATCTTCATAAAAATCTAATGAGCCGAGCTCGAGCCTGGTCAGGCTCGGGCTCGGCCCGGCTCGTTTACACCCCTATTTTTAGGGACGAAAAAAGTTTAAGTGTGGGGATATTGATGTGTGGTAAAATACACATATTTGTCCCTTATAAAATGTATAATTATTTTATAGGTTTTATTTAGTTTTTAGTGTTTTATTATATTATTTTGTGTTTTGCCAGGTCCTGGTGCAAATTGAGCAAAAACGAGTAGTAAGGAAATAAGCAGCCAGTTTAGCAGAGTAGAACGCCAGTGATCGAATTAAAATTGCTGTTATTTTCCATGAGTGTGGCGTGGCCACTGTCTCTATTTTATAAGTTAGAGAGCTGCCATGTTATTATTGCTGTTGCTGCTGCTGCTGTTGTTGTTGTTGTTGCTGTAAATTTAAGACCAAAATGATTGAGGTAAGCCCTTTAAAAGTTAATTTGTATAATTCTTGTCTATACATCATTAGGTGCACATACGTATTTATAGACAAACAAATTGTACAATTGAGGAAAAATAATAACTAATCATTCATAAGGCCTTTAGTAAAACCTTTCTTTATTATGAGCTCTTAAAAAGACTTTGGGTGTAGACCTTAGTTATCAGATCCGCAAGCATATTATGAATCTAAATGTATTCCATACAAATATTTAGTTTGCTCTTCTTGTTCATAAACGAACAATGATTCCGTATCGAAGTTTAATGCAGCACCACTCGAACTGTTACTGTTCGAGGAAAAAAGGTAGCTGGCTTTTCACAATACGTCTTCAATATAGTATTTATATGGAGTTAACAAGTTTATGAGTTCATTGATAAATTTTCAACAACATTTATTGACAAATGCGTTGTTAATTAACAACATATTATGTCAATATAACTTATGTTGTTTTATCAGTTTCTTATGACTCCTCCATGAGATCATTATATCTGCTGACATAAGGATATTCCCTGAAATTGACATTTCGTTTTCTTTGAATCAAAGGAAGAGTAATTAACCTGTTTGTAAGGCCATATAATCGTGTAAGTTTACGCTTATCTTTATCAAACACAATTATAAGCTATTGGGCTTAGCCTTGTAGTGGGTTAGATAATATTAGAATAAGTCATGTCGGCTAATTAATGATTTGGGTTTGTTTAGTTAAAAGTGTGCATGTGGGCTTGGCCCAGCTTGTGATTAGGTCACCTTATGTGTTATAAATAGGGTGTGCCTAGGTCAGTATTAGGTTGCTGTTCATATTTTGTTCTTCTAGCATTTTCAAATTCTTGGTTTGTGTACCAGACGGTTCTTTAGAAACTGTGTGCACTTTGATCTTAATTCAATCATTCTCGTTCTTGTTCATCTCACTTTCATTAGTATTCCGCCCTTTTAATTGTGATTTTGATATCCGATTGGTAGTTTTGGGACTTACAATTGGTATCAGAGCCTAAGTAGTCTTGCAAAGGCTCGTTTTGAATCGGATATTATTTGAAGATCGAAGAACATAGAAACTGTTTGCAGATTCGAAGAACACACTTGAAGATTCGAAGAACAGTTCAAAATTCGTGTTTTGAGCTTGTTTTGGGAATAATTAAGGGTGTTTGCATGTTTTTAGGAGACTATTGGTGGAAGGGGTGTGATAAATACACCCAATATAAGGATAAATCTACCCATTAGTCAAACTTGGTAATAATTAACCACTTTATTACATTATTTTATTGTAAAAGTTAAAAGTAATAATTATGTTTTTTATGTTATTTTATTTTATAATACTTTTGTTACTTTTTTATATTTTATTTTTACTACTTGTCTTGTATAACAAAAAAGAAATACATATTATACAGTTAACCATTACAATTTTATATATTACTAATGGACGAACTATATTTGTAATTTAACAACGGAATTTTTTTGTACTATATTAATTATTTATTTAGAAAATGGTCGTTTCCTGTCGGATTCTAATCACCATTTGTTATATATCCCCATTTTATATATGATTAATGAGTTTATATTATAGGAAGGGGGCCCAAAGTTTTTGTCTCGCACAGGGCCTAATTAATCAGAAAATATAAAGGTATGTTAATCTTGCGAATGGTCTTTTTACACCTTACTATACGGGGACCAAAAGTTGGTTTATTGTGAGATTTTGTACAACCAAATTAATCACAAAATATAAAGGTGTGTTAATCTTGCGTTAGGCCGAATATTTTTCAACTTATTAAAAACACACTACCGTATTTTTCTACTAATGGTATTTTAAAATTAAATTGTTAAGTGTGGTCATTTTCCCCGTGCAATGTGACAGAAGTTTGGGCATCATTGGTTTGGCTGGTCGAAAATCATAAAATGAAATACCTATAGCGTTTTTTATGATGAAAAAATATCTACAATAACAATTTTATTTATTATGTTTTTCATTATTTACGCTAAAATAAAATATTGATTGCAAACCCAAATTAGTAAATGGCCATCATTTAGTGAACCTGTGGACGGTGAAGGTATTTTTCAAACGGTGGCTGTTTTGAAATTTTTGAATCAATGGAAAATACGGAATCATTATTTTCACCAATTTCACTAATGCTATTGATAAGGTTTAGTAATTAAGAAAAAGTGGGTAGGTGGTCAACAGCAAGCGATCCAATATTGTTTTGTTGAAATTTCATCATTATCAGTAGGAATTAAAATGGTGTATAATCAAATGAAGCATATATTATGAACTACAACGCATTGCCCCCAAGGAAACCCAAGATGAAAAAAGTAAAAGAAATAGAGGAGAAAAGTAAAAAATAAAAAAACAAGAAAATTCTTGTGAAATTTTCTCTCCTGCCAACCCTCTCTCTCCTAACCTTATCCTTCTTTCTCTCTCCTCCCTCTATTTTTTCTTCCTCTAACAGTTGACTTATGGGTGTATTTAACACAACTCTAAAAAAAAAAAAAAAAATTTATTCGAAATCGGTCATATTTCATTCCAATAAACACGGCAATTTACATAAGAATAGCAGGTAGACTGGCAACAAACTGCGCCGCCATCCCTTTCTGAATGGAAAACCCTGATCTACTAAAAACAAAGCCTCGCCCCTGCCCCTGAGGGGTCGAAAAGTTGCTGTGGACCACACGCTGAACTCTAGCCAAGAACCGAACCGCCTCCGGCGCCAAGGAGCCAAACGTGTCAAACGCTAGGGGGACAAAGGCATGCTGATTATCCTCACAAGTTTTCGCGTGCTTTTCCACTTTCTTACACTCTGCTTTCAATACCGCTTGCCCCGCCACAAACCCATTTTCCCGAAACCCGACTAGGGGGGATACACCTGTGAGATCGACACAAGCATGTTTCCCGCCCTCCCAACCAATAACTAGCACGTCAGCCGGGCGTAGGGTGGACCTCCCTTCCGTCGGGTCTGTAAGAAAATTAACCGGTGCCTCTTTCTTTGCTGAGATCCCTACTCGTCTGAGAATATCCATTAACGCGTCTCGAACAAAATTAAATTTCGAAATTTGTTCCTTGTTTTTCGGATTTGAATTTTGATAGGTTTAAAATTCAGTGGTGTGGCTATCCTAGAAGTGTGCGAACAAAATTAAATTGTTTGGGAGAGTGTACGACAACATCAAGACATTTACATCTTGGGAGAGTGTACGACCTGCTTTTGCTTTTAAAGTGTGTGACCTGTTTTGCTTTTACAGTGTGCGGCCACTAAGTCATCGTCGTACATCATTCTAAACGACAACATCATCATCATTTTGAAATATTATTTTTTCTTCTTCCTTGTGATCGTCTTCAACATCATTATATACTGTGCGTCAAGACCAGATATATTAGTATGCATCTTTGGGTTACTGTGCGACAATATTAATAGTGTACGGCATTAAGTTGTAGTGTGAGACATTCATCATCATTCAAAGTTCATAGTGTGCGACAATAATCCTCTCCATCTCATTGCCACTGTTAGACCTCGGAGTGCTGGATTGTTTACAAACATTAGAGTGTGCGACATATCATCTTCCCGTTATCAGTTCATCATCCGTACATCTTGTTCATCGATCATTGTCAACTTTCATCTCAGTTATCACCAAATCGTACAAGCCGCACACCGATCCTGCACACCGGAACCGTACACCGACCTCGCACACCATCACCATCGCACACTATCTCATCCACTGCACACTCCCGCGACCACCATTGTTCATCACCATTCACTCCGACACCGTCCGAAAGCCGACGATTATCATCTTCGAAACCAGTTCCCATAACGTTGATATCGGGTTACGTTCATCATCATTATCGGACATCATTCACAGTTATACATAACGTCGAACCGTCCATCATCATCTTCATTGTTCCTCTCCGTCTGCATCATCACCGTTACCATCGACTGAATGGTTCCATATTCACTGCATCATCATCATCATCTCAGTCATCCGCTTCTAAAACATCATCAACATCTCCATCGACTGCAAATCACGTAAACCATCTTCATCATCCTTCAAACCACCATTCATCACCACAAACTGCAACTCTCCATCTACCATCACAGTCGACTACATTCATTCAACTTCTGCAACTCTGATCACTTTTCACCGACCATCCGTCACTCTTCAACCATCTCCGACACCCTCCGGTCACCTTCTCCGTGCATCATCTCCGACGGCTTCGTTCACCGAACATCATATCTCAGCTTCATCGTCATCTTCAGAGGACTGTGCGGCTGATTGATTAGGGTTTTGGACATCTGTTTAAACGAAGAAGACGTATACTGGCTGAGATTAGACATTCTTGTTTAGGGTTTTTCTTTTAATTATAATATTCATAATTAATATTTCTAATATAATTAATCATTTAATAATTTGGTAATCTTTGCTTCTTTATTAATAATAATAAGTATAATATTAATTAGTTTTTTAATATAAATCATATATTTTTAATTTAAAAAAAAGGGTTTTATATAAAATATTCAAAGTTAAATATATTATTCTATATAAATAAATATAATAAAAAAGATTTGTCATTGTTTTGGTGATAAGTTTTGGCAGGTTTGGAGGCGCGGTACAGAAAAGCTGGTTCGTACGTGTGGAAAAGGGTTTGAGTTAGCGAGTAAACGGGTTCTCGCTTTGAGCCTGTGTTGAGGAAATAATGTACGTGATCCTACGTGTGCAGCCACGGTTTTAATACTTTGGTTCGGCAAAACGCACATTTTTCGGGGATCACATCTTCGGGGGATCACATTTCCGGGGGATCACAGTTTTGCTACATAGAAATGTCGTTTCAAATTCACGACTACACTCCTTCTGAAGCTGAGGTATGTGTAGATAATATTTGCTGTACTCCTGCATGTGGGGAAAAAGTTACAGGGTACAAAGAGCAGGCAGACTCACTTGTTATGCAACTTCAATTTTCAAAATCTAAAGATTATGAAACTAAAAAGAAATTAGATGGATACAAGGATATGGTGGAGGCGTAGAAGCGTGATATCTGTAAGTTGCATAACGATCTGAGTGAGGCACAATATAGATATCTCCACTTCAAGGAACTGTCTAAAAAATTAACTGTTGAACTCGATAATTTAAAATCAACTTTTGAGAACATAGAGTTCAATTTTAAAAAAATTGACGTGTCTAGTGAGAAAGTTGAAAAAATGATTAATCAACAGTTGAAATATAGTAAAAAGGAAGTGAGAATAAAGGATTGGGATTTGTATGCATACCTCCACCATACAATCACAATTACACATCACTTCCCATGACTGATGAGGAGATAGCCGATTTGCCTGAAATGGAATATGGGAAGCCCAAGGATAGGAAGGTTGAGCCTGTTAAGCCGAATAAAGTAAAGATCACAAGGCCCGATAAAACTGAAATTATTCAAGAAAAACAGGTGTTTGATTAAACATTCATGAAACGTGCTGACGTTTCAAAGCAAACTGAGACACTAAATTTTGAGAATAACGTAAATATTGATAAACACTTTCAAGTATTGGATAATACTGAACCATGTTTTTCTCAAAATTCATCTAATGTACAACAACAAGAGAACGAGTCTGAAACAAAATTTCTCAACTTCGAGTTTGCTATGATGAATGAATTTGCTGAATACCTCAAAGGGAATGGATCTAGCAAACACACTGAGTCAACTACTTCATCTGATTCGTCATGTGACACCTCAGAGACAGCTAACTGTGAAAAGTCAGAGTTAGTTGATTCTGCCGAGTCTAATAACAAATCACCTGAAGAAGTCGAATCAGAACAGATAAAAGTAGAATCAGAATCGACATCAGGAGCTTCTGTTGAGACTAGTGGTGAATTGACAACAGAAGCCTTTGCTCCATCTTTGAATATTGATGATTCTAAAACTACCGAACAAACGGTGTCAGGTGAAGCCGTAGTAACATGTTCATTCTCGAGTGACAAAGTTTGTGAATCACCTGCTCCATCTGACTCCAAATGTGAATCACCTAAAGCAACTGATTCTGAGAAATTGAAATTAGTTGAATCTCGTGAATCCAGATGTGAGTCTTCTGGAGTAGTTAACTCGGCGATAGAGGATTCAAGAGAGCCACTACAAAAGGAATGTAACACAAGTGGTTCAACTAAATCAAGCAGTGAAGCAGTGACTAAGCCCACAACGTCTGAAATTGAAATAACAAGGCCAGTCCCTGATTTTAAATGTGTGAAAGTTACTGATGCTTCTACTTCATGTGCAGATGAGGTAAAAGTAGAGGATTGGGTTGAGGGGGATGATGTTGTTTGTCAAAAAGCTGACGATGTTTGTTCAAAAACATCAAATTTGTCTGCTGATGCTCTTCTATATATGAGAAAGGTTGTTTCCGAGCCAGCTTTGAGAGGCCCTACAAATAAATATGTGCCTCCAAAGCCAACAGTTAGAAATGAAAATGCTAAATCCAATAAATGTGCTAACAGTTGCAAACACAAACAGATGAAACATGATAGAACGGTTGAAAAATCCGCAAACAAATCATCCAACAAATTTTATAACTCATACTCATCATCAGTTGGATTGAATGGATCAGGATATGCTCCTTACGTGAAAAAGCAAACATGCTACAACTGCGGCATACCTGGTCACATTGCAAGGAATTGCAGACATTGTCCCTATGTGCCATACTATACACAGCATTAGAAGGTTACATCTAGGGATAGATCTTATTCTACGCTGATGAAGGTTGAATAGCCTAAGGCAATGATGAATAAGGGTCCCAAGGTTAAACCATCTGATGGGGACGATGGGGACTGGAATGCTGCAAAAGCTAAACGAAAACAAGCTTTGAAACCTAAAAAAGTTTTGAAAAATAAAAGGGTTGAAAAGCAAACTGCTTTGCCAAAGGCACCTAAGAAATTGGAGAAGCCAAAACAAGTTTAGAAGGCAAAACATAATGCAGCAACATCACTAGTCCTTGAATTAAAAGGGAACATGTGCTTTCGAGAAGTGTCGTATGTTGATGCTTCAGGAATACCTAGGACCACGATGGCTTGGGTACCAATGTCTTACTAATCTCCTTACTTTTTAGGAACAACCAAAGAGGAGTTGTTGATGATCCTTGGATGTTGATAGCGGTTGTTCCAGAGACATAACGGGTAATATCTCACTGTTGCAAAAGGTATATTCTTTTACAGTTGATATGTTTCTTTTTGAGGAGATAAGAAAAGTAAATAATACAGGATTAGCGAAAAGGTACAAAATTTGAATTTCATGTTCTAATTTTGATATTGGTTAGTCTTATGATGGAACGGTTAGGCAAAAACAACAAAATATTTTCATTTTCTTTTGTGTTTCTCGTTGTACATACGTTTTTTGTTGTTAGGTAAATTTGCGCATAAGTTTTATGCACAAATTTAGGGGGATATCCAGATATATCTGTAAATAGAGAAAATGAGAAAATACAAAAACACTCGAAAAACAGAAAAATAAAAAAAAAATATTTTGTTGCATATACGGGAAATGAAATAATTTCACTATGTGGAATAAGGCTGACTCATGTAAGACCAATATTGAAATGGTCTGACACTAGAGTGATATGTTGGTAGGCTTTATCCTGATGGCTATATTCTATGACTGGTTCTGTGCAGAACACTAATATTATTCTATGACCTCAGGAAAGAGCATCACTTGGAATTAGGACATGGTTATTTGAATGCGTGTGTGACGTCCCGATACACACAATTTCGTTCTAGTTTTGAAATCTTTTCTGACCAACTCGTGTATCTCCTCTGTTTTACGTGAGCAAAGGCCTGGAGGTGCTAGGCAACATTAGCTTCTGTTTTGTGAGAGCAAAGACCTAGCTGTACGTTGTCGCGTTATAGGTCAAATACACCCAAAAGAGGCCCTCTAATGCCCAAAAGAAACCCGAAAAACCTATATCAAACTGAGATAACTCATTTGATCGGTATATTATATCTATCTCTCTGCAAATGATCTGTTATGTTCTCTTCTCAATCCAGTCCCAGTCAAGGTTTCAGAATCCTAGAACGGGCTTGTGAAATATGTGGTAGGGAAATTGCATGTACAATAGTGTGTTCAGATTAAAATTTTAGGATTTGATTGTGATTTAAATTGAGTGTTCATATCAATTAAATTGAAAAACATGATAAATTAGTTACAGACCTCTACATGAAAAAGGCCTAAGGAGATAAGTTTAAGTGGACAAACATACTGACAATCGCTCAGATCAACCAGAGTAAATCAGTTTTGATAAGTGTAGTCTGGCCTGAAACACTGTGATTTGATCCCATTGCAATTGTAATTGTGTATTAGTTTCTTTGTTTATTTGTGTTTAAGTTTATATCGTTAGATTTAAAAATCCAAAAACAGTTTGTTATGTTTATAAAATCAAAAATCCAAAAATAGAGTGCTTATTTGTTTTATTAAAAATTTTAACCGTTCTTGAAGATTTGATTGATCATCATAATTTGAAAGAAATTTGAATTGTGAAATCCGAGTACAAATACTTGGATGTACCGAGTGTTCATGTTGTATTTCCCTCTGTTGCACAGAAATGTTTGCTTATGAATTTCAAAGTATGTGTAGAATTTAAAATTCAAATTAAGAAACATGGGATGTTGAAGGTTGAGATGCTGTTGGTTGCTAACAAAGCTTGAAGCATCACAATAGCAAGATGTACCCGAGTTAGAAGAACTAGATATGTGTCTTCTTCTGACAGTGATAGTACATTTGAAGAAGTACCTGTGAACCTGCTTGAAAGAGAAGACATTGACAAAGAAGAAAGTTGTTGAGAATCCTCCGCTTGCATTCTTTTCAACAGGATTTTCAAGCAAAGCTGATCGTGATTAAGAAGAACAAAGAGCCCAAGTTTGAAGTTTAAGAGATAAAGTATCTTCCCACAGAGACATAATAAAGACAAAGTAGTTTGATAATGATAACATAAACCTAGGGGGATATTGTAAGGCCATATAATTGTCTAGATTTATGCTTATCTTTATCAAACACAATTATAGGCTATTGGGCTTAGCCTTGTAGTGGGTTAGATAATATTAGAATAAGCCATGTTGGCTAATTAATGATTTGGGCTTGTTTAGTTAAAAGCGTGCATGTGGGCTTGGCCCAGCTTGTGATTAGGTCACCCTATGTGTTATAAATAGGGTGAGCCTAAGTCAGTATTAGGTTGTTGTTCATATTTTGTTCTTCTAGCATCTTCGAGTTCTTGGTTTGTGTACCAGACGGTTCTTTAGAAACCGTGTGCACTTTGATCTTAATTCAATCATTCTCGTTCTTGTTCATCTCACATTCATTAGTATTCCGCACTTTTGATTGTGATTTTGATATCCAATTGGTAGTTTTGGGACTTACACTCTTTAAGTTCTCACTTCGTCTTCCAGTCTTTCTCGTTTCTAAAAGATATTGTCAGATGCTTCACAATAATCTAGAATGGTCTAGTGTTTAGCAATGTCTAAACGAGTATAGACTTGAACCTACATAAGGCTTCTAATTAATGAAGCATAAGGAAATAATCTCATTTATCCTTTTATCCTCTAAAGGAGAGTTGTACAGTTTGTTACATATGTAAGGACCCGCTTTAGAGTAAAGCTCATGGAACAAAAACTAATGTCCTGTTCGGTCTATCTCAGTATATATTTTGATATCTCTCACGTAAGTGGTATCTTCGAGATTCATTTTACCAAAATACGTGTGAGAAATTATTTGACTTATGTAACATATACTTATCAAAAGAGTGCCATCTATATAAGGACAAGTTTACATTAGTTGCTCCCACTTAACTTGAGGTAGGTACATAAACCACTTAACTCTTGATGAAAAGAATTGCATTAATATTTCATCATATTTTGATGTTTGCTTCAATCTATACATGTATGTTATGGACATACAAAGTAAGTGTTCTTGACCTTCAGTTTAGAACTTTCAGGTTATTTTATGAACATGTAACTCTTTGTTTAGGGAAAGTTGTTTTAATGTTCATAGTAGCTCTAAATGATTATAAGCTACTAGAACAACAATGATCCTCAAAGAAACATTTTGTAAGAAAGGTAAGATGATTCTTTGATAAATAATTCTCTTCTGAGCATAACCATTAACAATCAATCTTGCTTTTAGTGTCTTAACATTTGCATTTTGATTTAGGCAATTCAACCAAATCCCAAACGTTATTTTGACACATAAAATCAAATTTGCTAATAAGAATTTTTATTTCATTTAGAAAATTGATTGATGTTAATGGATTAATTAGAAGAGGTAGGATCAGTAATCTTTCTAATATCCATTTCAACTTGAGTCAGGGAGGATACATAATCATCAAAGTTAGTAGGATTCTAAACCTAGATGACCTCCTTAGTTGATTATTAGGTTTTATTAAGAGTTTCAGTTTTATGGATTAACTCTTGCTCAAGTTACTATCACTTTCAGAATTCTAAGTGTGTAAGAGTTAGTGCGGTATGGTGTAAAAGAGGTGTAATGAGAGTAAAATTTAATAAGTCTCTTCCCCCCGCCTCTTGTACTTCTGTCGAGTCATGATAAGGACTTTTACTGCTCCTACTGATATTAGAAATCTTTAAGAATTTAGCATGCTTATGGTCAACATTAAAAGAACAATGGATTCTAATAGAGAAACAAGTTAATGATTTTACTCGTTGTAGTTTCTCTTGTTTAAAGATCACGGTTTTGGCAAAAAAAAAAATCTGAGTGTGCCCACGTTTAAGCAACAATGAAACTTTTGTAAGAGTAGCATTAGATTCTTGAAGAGAAAGGTTGTGAAGGAGCAGTGTCTTGTAAAAGATATGCCAGTTGAGATAATAAATGAAAATTGAGGTAATAACAAGTTTTCACTCGCCCTACCTCTTGCAACTCTCGCAAGTTAAGATTTAGACACTTCATGCTCCCATCAACCTTTTAGATCTCTAGGAATGTTACAAGAAAAGTTTCAATGATGTACATGTTGTGGGAAGTTATCACATATGCTAGACTTGATTCCCTCAATGTCCAGACATTATAAGAAACTTGGGGACATATTTAGAAGGAATCATAGTATATATGGATTAGTTTCTTTAACACCTTGATCCACATAAGAAATATCAGATACAAGTAAATATTATGATAAATGAATTATGTCTGAATATCTCGCAACCCCGACCCCACCCCGGGAGCGGGAGCCGCGAGCAACAGCTGGTGGTATCGGTGTTTGTTAATTTGGCAGCTAAAATGAGACATCAGGATCGTAGTTAGGAAATAAATTTCAGAGTTTCAAAACACCAAACTTTAATAATAAATAAATGGGATAAAACCCATGTTTCATTCATAATATCTCTATAGGGATAAACCCTATTTGTTTAAAACATAAACTTCTTTATTTAGGTAACTTTTATAGCCACTTTCTTTAAGCCTTCAGTGCTCCATAGCTGGCTTCTTATAGCTTCACATAAAGTTACCTGAAACACGTTTTAAAAACATTTTGTCAGCAAAAAATACTGGCGAGTGCATCCCAGTTTAATGAAATAAGCTTTTATAACTTTACAGTATCAAGAGCAATTACAATGTTTATATCTACCCAATTACTCGTTGAGTACTTGTCACTCGACGGATCTGTGACTATGGTCATATCACACATTGGATATCCGTGCCTAATTGTGAAGGTTATCAAGTACTGTATACAAACCCCATAATACTGGTAGCAATTGTATAATACAAAGACTTAATCACTGTAATTATAAGTGATAAACATTTTAGGATTTTGAAAAATATTTGAAATAATGGCTCACAAAGTGTGAGAAAAGGAGAATGACTCACATTTTAGACTTAGGTATTTCTACGGGCTTCCTAGTAATATTTCTTGATTATTTTCCTGAGTTTCTATGAAAAACATACAATGCACACGTGTTAGTAAAATAACCCAAGTCACTTTAGCCATACAACATGAGACAGAACCCCAACGAACTTAGTCAGGCAGAGCCTTGACATGCGTTGGTGGGTCCTAAATCAATCGAGTAGGGTAACGAATTAGTCAT
Organism: Helianthus tuberosus; assembly: GCA_030545235.1. Lineage (NCBI taxonomy): Eukaryota > Viridiplantae > Streptophyta > Magnoliopsida > Asterales > Asteraceae > Helianthus > Helianthus tuberosus. The sequence goes on along the minus strand of CM060402.1, from coordinate 13,729,771 downwards.
CGGGGGTTAAAATACTTACAATGGGGTAGAGCTTCATGTTTTAAGGGTATAATATCGAGCTATTGTTGTATAATATAGACTGAGAGAAAGAAAGAGATGAACGATTTGAAATTTTTATCTGAGACTCCTTATGTACACTTTTTCGGGGGTCTCTCGCGCCCAGCGACCCGCCTAAGGGACCCTCTCGCAGCGCGCGAGGGCACCCTAGCTATGGCTAGGGTTGCCTGGTCATGAACCTAGCCTTGCCACGTGCCTGCACGTGGGAAAAAAAGGTGTCCAGCAAGTCAATGGCCAGTCATGCCCCACGACCGGCACTCTTGATCCTTTCGCGGCCCACTGCCACATAAAATCAATATTTTATTTGATTTTTATTAAAATTAGGGTTACACTGTCACACCCGGCTTTTCAGGTCGTACCGTACAATTGTAACACGTGTTGTGAATAGGTAAAAGGTTGTAATTGACTGGTTATGATGTTTATGTGTGGAATTTAATGAGTTGGTAAGTTTAAACTTTGGTAAAAATTATGTTGGCAACGATAAGATAAACGCTTATCGCGTAACGATTAAAATGCGAAACGAACATCAGTGACCACCCGATCAGTGTTAAAATCCTAAAAATAGTCTGTTATGATTAGAATAATAATTTTAATCATATTCGTGAGGAAAAATAAATTAAAACGCTAAGAAACTCTATTTTTCGAGTTTAAACGCGTACCACGCGATATAGTGCGTATACCGACAAAATATTGCCAACACAGCCTGTCAATGCAACTGATAATCATTTTAGTAATAATTAGATGAGTTTATTACTATAGAATGATAAAAATAAATAAAAACGCTTAAATTCCTATTTTTGCGATTTTAAACGCGTACCGCGCAGCACAGCACGCATACTGCCAAATACCGGCAATGTAGCCAGTCCAGGCAAACAAAATATTGTTCAGTAATATTTTAGCAGGTTTATTTTTATAGAGCATTAAAAATAATTTAAAACGCGCTAAGACGGGATTAAAATGCTAGATAAAATACCCGGTATCCAGTAAAATACCTATTTTAACATTAGATTATATATATATATATATATAAGTGTATGTATATAATATGTGTGTGTGAGAGAGGTTAGGTGGCGGCAATAGGCAGCCCACCATTGTGCCACTTTTCTTTCTTTGTGCCAAGTGTTGGCATGGGGAACATAAGTAATGATTTAAACCTTCTACACACTCCACTTAATCAAACTCAAGATCAAAATTCATTCTCTCACTCTCTCTCTCATTCTCAGGGCCGAAACACCCCTCTAACACATACATTTAAAAATTTCAAACATTTCCATGAAGATTCAAGGGCTTTTCAAGATGATTTCAAGCTTGTAAGGTTGTTTGGAAGTGACTTCAAGCAAGATTCAAGCAAGAACAAGTCTCATATCACCATTTTTTCTCAAAAACCCACTTAGAAACCTTGAAGGTATAAAATTATTTTTAAAAATCACATTCTTGATTTTTAGTGATAATGGAGATGTTAGATGGTTTCTCTCTTAAACTTGGAATAAATCATAAACTTGTTACAAGCAAAGAACAAGATTTCAAACAAAATAGAAATGAGTGTATATATGTGTGTATGTATGGCCGAAAGTTATGGCTATGTGTGTGTTTAGTTGTGTTTTGATCTTTGTTAAATGATTTATGGATTATTAGATTCTTGAAAGATGGATTCATGCATATGTTGAAAAGATGTCATAAAAGAAGGTTCTAAAAGGATTCTTGTGATTTGAGATGAATGTGATGTAAAGTGAACTTTTGGAAGTTCATATGTGTGTGTGTATAGGTCGTATATGTATATGTATATATGTATGCATATACAAAGTTTTGTCACACATAAATAAATGAAAGAATGTTTGCATTTATGTGAAAATGATTTGGTGATAACGAAATGGATATGTCTTGATTTATATGAACATGACTTAAATATGGTCTTTTGATGCATTTAAGATCATGTTGGATGATGATGTTATGATATGGGTATACTAGATGTATATACTTAGACATGCATGATGATATGTGATCTTAAAAATGTGATTTGAGTATGATTTAGTAGAAATCAGTTTTGAGCATATTATAAACACTAAAAAAAAGTTGTTTTAAAGTGTTTAGTGACATATAACTTTGTCATAATGTTTGCTAGCTTTGCATGTTGTACTTGGTGCATTAAAAGTTGTAAAATACGTGAAATCGCATGATTTATGTGACATACACAAAAACTACACTAATCTGATTATAATAAACTATTTTAATCAGTAAATAACATGTATTGTTTTAAAATATCAAGTCGTTTCGAGTTGGGATGATTATAGTAACGTTTAACGCAAAACTATGCGTTAAAACGGTCAAAAATTGGTTTTTCGAGTGATTTTTATAAAACTAATTTAGATCAGTAAGTAAACTGATATTTTTAGTTTAAAAATAATTATTTTAACTAATTGTAAGTTTTCTTGGTGTTTAATTAGTCACAGGTGACTTCCGACGCCCGAAACCATTACCGAATCGCCAAAATACGCATTTTTCAATGTACACTAGTATGGGTAAAAACCTTGGGTGAACCTTATGTGTTAAAATGTGTTATGTGATTTAAACATGAGAATGGGAAAATATGTTAAGTTTTAACATGATATTAGAAATTTAGCATATGCATGTACGCTTGTGCGTTTTGTGCGGTAGAAACGGTAAAAAACGTGTTAAATGTGTAACTTGTTTGTCGAGCATCAAATTTGATACACATGAGATATTTTATGTATATTTGCTTTGAAAATGAAAAAATAGATAGGTTAACAAGATTTTGTGTGTTTCGATGACAATTTATGTGAATGTTTATGTATATATATTACGACGGTCAAATCGTAGATATATTGCGTATAAACGGGAGTGTTAACGGATTTACACAATAATGGTCACCAATAAAATCGTTCAAGTCGCAAAATCATAAAAAATATATATATATGGACTCATATATATATATATATATATCAACGTGCCAACATAATAAAAAATGATAACTTTTCGAGAAAATCTCAAAGTTATGTGATAATTCTAAGAAACAGAGAAACATAGGATTTTGTGTTACGAATATTGATTTAAAATCATTCCTATATATATATTAGGACATGTAGAAATCGATCTCTGGGATTGCGCTATTTAAAATACGCACCCAAAGGTGAGTTTCACTAAACCCATTTTTCTACTGCTTTGTATATATTTTGGGGGTAGAACATGCCAATAAAAGGGTTGAATAATATTTTTGGATTAAAACATACCTTTTTATAAAAATATATATATATTCGTTGAAAATATATGGAGTTTGATAAATCATACGTTTCGAGTTAAAACGTTTTGATGAATGAATGTTTGGAGGACATTGGGATGATACGGTGTTTCCAAGGAGAAACAGACCGTAAAGTTGGGACGGATGCCGACCTGGTCCCAAGGGAGGGGATCAGGGGATTCGTACAACTTCGTGTATTAAATTTGTCATATTAGTGGGATATATATATTGTACGTGAGGCAGACATCATATTGGTCTCAAGTGGACCCCGCGCCCATGATGTCGTTTAATCATTTAAGTATTGCATGCGAGGAATTGTTGGTAGATCTATCGGGTTGACATCCCCGTCGTGACCGGTCGCCCCCTGTCAAGTCAAGCGACGAATTTTGATTCTGTTTATTGTCTAGCATTGATTATCCTTGCATGGTAAATATATAGTTCGTATTGTCTAGCTAACATATGTGTCTGAAAATTGACGCTATGAATTTAATATACAAAACCTGGGTAAGCGCTTTATTGTCGGGTTTTTGAACTGCGACGGATGACCCATGGATTTTATTAAGGAAGTAAAATGGACTTTCTAAAAATTATATGGATGTTTTAAAATAAACACATAATCAGAAAGTTTTCCTTTGGAATGAATTGTTTGTATGTGAATATGTAAACTCACCTTCCTTTGTGTTGACACTTGATTTTAACGTGTTCTACAGGTACTTGAGTTCGGCTTCGGAAATTATGGCGTATCTTGTGTTTGATGATGCATGTTGTGTTACTTAAAATGTTGGACTACTTTTTAAAACTTTCTGGGACGTATGTAATAAGATCCGCGAGGATCACCGACAACTTAACTATGTGGTTGTGTCGTGTCTTAAAACGTAACATTTAAATAACTTATGTTTAAAATAAATTAATATGTCCAACAATTAAATGCATCAATCGACAAGATATAAATGGGAACCAACTTCCGTCACCACTACGTTTAATATTCCGCTGCGACGTTTTTGGGGTGTGACAGAAGTTGGTATCAGAGCCAATGGTTGTTAGCGAACTAGATGTTTTCGGGAGAAAACACTAGACTTCAACCGAAGAATTTTAAGATGTAAAATCCAAAATTTTAGAAGCCAAGAATTTTAAATAAACGTGAAAATTTTATCCTGTATGAAAACCCGTATGTGTTTATGTGCATACGTGATTTTCTATTTATTTGGGCCTTATGTGTTACTATTCATGTTGATCATGCACTTACTTGTACAGTTACATATGTGTCACAGATGTCGCACGAGCACGAGGTCATCGAGATCAACGACTCAGGTAGCGAGCCAGATTTCGAGACTTCACCCAGATCCATTCTACTAGAGATACCTATCACGACCCCACAGATGGTTGGTATGGCTGAGTTTGCTTCATCATTCCGCATCAACCACGCTGCTTTTGCCAGTCAGGTAGACCCCCGATATGCTGTCACTAGCAACGGGTGGATTGATGACAACGATGACGCTCCTCTCTTAATTCATGAGACGGGACAATCATCTGGCACAGTACCAGTTGTCGATGACGTGATCAGAGGTGTCCCTGTTATTGGAGGATCTCTTACTATTGCACTAGTGGTGGATGCTACTATTGTCATGGCTCGACCATTAGAGCCATCTGTTGCTCCACCTGCTACCGTGATCGAGTCTATCGCTGAGGTCCCTCCACCTGTTCTGTCAGAGTCATCTTTACCCGTCTTAGAGTCACGCACATCTACTACGGCTCTATTAGTGTATTATCGTCGTTGGGAAGAGGGTTAGGCCTGCTGGGGAGATTACTTCTACGTCACGTGCTGAGACTGCATCTGCTTCTAAGAAGCAGAAAGTGGTTTGGGTAGATCGATGTTGCCACTGTGACCGACAGTTTGCTGCCATGCGTGAAGAACTGGAAACGACCAAGGGTAAGATGAAGGACCTCGAGGGGCAAATGGACTGGTACAATGAGTTGAAAGATTTGGACGACAGTGCGATGGACCAGATGTATTGGAGGATAGGGGACTTGGAGGAGTTGGTCAGGAAGATGCTAGATTTTCTAGGGATGAAGTGTTAGATGTTGGTTGTTGTTTGTTTGTGGTTGATTGTTTATGGTTGTTATGTTAAACACTTTTTAGTACTTTTGTTTTGGGGGCCTACGTGCCAGTTATATATTTTGGTGATATTAGGTCGAAATTTTGTGAAAACTTGTTATGGGTGTCGATGTAGACATGCTAAGAATAGTGGGATGTACTGAAAAACAAGTTGTTAATTTCTATGATAATATCAAAAGATCTACTTTTGGTTTAAAAAATTTTCTCTTTAATATGTGGATATTATACATGCGCAATGTTTGGTCCACTAACATTTAATGATTGAATTATTTTTGGTTATCGTCTCATGTGATTATTATTGTTGTAAATAATAGAAACGACGAAAATGCCGCCAAAAGCAAGACAGGGTACTGGATTACCTGCCACACCAGAAGAGTTGGCACGACTCATAACCCAACACGTTAATACTGCCTTGGAACAGCGTAATGCTAACCAAAATGATGGCCAGGAACGTGAATGTAGTGCTAACGGGCACAGTCTTGGTGGACGCAGATTGGAAACCCTCCAGGTAAAATAATGATCGGAAAGTTTTGGTAGTTCATCTGTTATGATCTCATTGGAACGCATTCCTGATTTTCATTAACCGTATGAACAGTGCACAGGAGCATACACAAAACAATCCAGGGTTGTAACCCAAGATCATTTACTGGTGCCCTACGCAATGATGTGGCAGCAATATGCGTGATATCGGGCTGTCAAAACGAGTTGGTCATCCGAGTGATTCAGCGTTCCGAACCTAGAACTGGAGATTTGAAGAAGTGCGAACCTGAGAGCTCCAAGAAGACTCCCGAGGAACGTGGGAAGAAACTTAGCTTGGAGAAAGCGAGTGTAGCTACCCCTAGGGAGTCGGGGAAGAGTAAAGTTGGTGACGAACAAGAGAAGTGCACCAGATGTGGCAGAACTGGACATGTGACTCCCAAGTGTTATGCTAAGAATACGATGGATGGAGTTGCGCTCGAAGGATGCTTTGCATGTGGTGAACAAGGACACAACAAAAGAAAGTTCTCGAAACTAAAAGGACAGGATGCTAGGGGCAAATCCATTGAGGCGGGTGCTGGGAAGGCAGGTGAGAGTCCTGCTACTGTTACTGGTATGTTTCGAATCAAAAGCCAATCTATGTTCATACTTTAATACCTAAGCTGACTTGAGTTTTGCTCGAAAAAACTTTGAACCATTTTTGTGTTCACCAACAAGTAAGCTAAGTATAAAGTGCCCGATAGAACTAGCAATTGGTAAGTTGTTAGAAACTAGCGAGGTCATTCGCGGTTGTAGTATTTAGTTAGGAGACCATAGTTCTAGTGTTGGTTTACTTCCAGTGGAGCTACGGAGCTTTGACGTAGATGTGAGGATGGACTGATTATCCAAGGATAAAGTGGGGACTATCTCTTGAAGAAGCGGGCTAGGATATCTCATCCTGATAACGGTAGGGTGGTGGTAGTTGTTCGCAGAGATCGACCGTGTCAAAAGTTGAGTATTGATAGCTGAGAGTTGTCAGTGTTGTGAGGATGCTCAAGTTCTTGCGAAAAGGGCTATCTTGCATTTTCAGTGAATGTAGTGGATACGGAAACCAAAGGTAGGAATATCGGAGAGATTTCTATCAATCGCAACTATCCGGAAGTCTTCCTAAAAAGACTTACCTGGATTGCCCCCTGTAAGATAGATCGAATCTCGAATCGATCTGGCACCCGGTGTTGTGCCCAGTTGCATAATCTCCTTATAGATTAAGCACCGTCTGAAATGATAGAAATGTCGAGTCAGTTTCAAAAGCTACTGGACAAGGGTTTCATTCGATCAAGCTTTTCGCTTTGAGGCGCATCTGTTTTGTGGAAGAGAAAGAAGGATGGATCCTTCAGGATATGTGATGATATTAGAAAGCTGAACAAGATGATTTTCAAGAATCGGTACCCTTTTACCAAGGATTGACGATTTGTTCAATCGAGCTACCGGGATCTAGCTGTAACACGGAGATCGATCTACGATTAGGATATCATCAGTTGAAGGTTGCTGACGAAGATATTCTGGGGACTGCTTTTCAAACGTGATATGGCCATTACGAGTTATTAGTCATGCCTTTTGACTAAATTAATGAGCCATTTATATTCATGAATCTCATGAATAGGGTATGGAAACCCTAATCGGATAAATTCGTGATAATATTCATCGTCGACATGCTTGTCTATACACGAACCAAAGAGAATCATGAGTAACGTTTGAAGTTAACTATGGAGTTGATGAAGGATAAGGAAGGTATGCATGTAGATCAATCTAAGATTGGAGCAATCAAATGATGAGGAGCGCCAAAGACCCCGTCGGGAGTACAATGATCCATATGACTAGCTGGGTGCTACCAGAGATTTATTAAGAATTTCTCTATTTAGTGCAGTCTTCGACACTAATAACCCCAAAAGGAAAAAGGGGAATTGAATGGCCAGAAAGGTAAGAGGAAGCTTTTCAAACCTTTGAAAGAAGAATTGGGAGTGTGTGTGATGGACTCCGAGGGAAGTTAGGATACTCACATGCCCTTGGCAGAGTTGTCTTACAATAATAGTTAACACGCTAGTATTTAGGTTGCCCGGTTTGAAGCCTTGTATGGATGGAAGTATCGATTATCACTATGTCGAGCTAACGTGATAAAGGATAATTAACCAGACCTTAGTTTATCTAGGAAACCAGCGACAGGATTTGCCTGGATCGAGGGAAGGTTAAAAGTCGCCAATTGATCAACAGAAGGATTACATGGACAATTGAAGGAACTATTGTGATTTCCAGATTGAAGATTTGGTTCTGTTAAAGGAGTTATCTTGCAGAGATGCTATTGGGTTTAGCAGAGAAAATAAGAGCTGAGCCAGAATGATTAGGTCCTTTCAAGAGCCCATCTTGAGTTGGTTCAGTCGCTTATAGGCTCAAGCTACCACAAGGATTGAGTAGTGTACATGATGTATTGTTTGGATCCAGTTTGAGGAAGTGTATAAAGGATAATACACTAATTTTTGTTCTTTGTAGAGATTTATTTAGAAGATAAATGAAAGTTTATCGAAGTACCGTAGAAGCAGTACGAAGAGTCAGAGGAGTTATGTTAATAACTGGATAGACGATTACAGCATTCTAGTAGTATATGTGATTTATTGATTGTGCGATTTGTGGATATCTGAAACGAATGCAAGAAGGAAAGAAAACGAGTTTATGAAATTTGATTCTTTCGAGAGCCCATCTCGAGTTGAATCAATCGTGTGTAAACTCAGACTACCTCCAGTGCGGGGTAATGTATATGTAAATATATGTATGTACAACCCGAAATGGTGAAACTTTGACTTAATCTTTTTGATTAAGTGCTTGTGAAGGTTGAACCCTAGAAAGGGTGGAGAGTGTTGAGACGTGAGATTAGGAATTGAGGGTATATGTAATATAGGTCTACGAAGATTCTTGGTAAGAATCAAAGTTTCTCACAGAAACTACAACACCATATTCATTAAACCTGTAAAGTAAAAATTTCGGGTACAAAATTTCCTAAACAGGGGGAGACTGTGACACCCGGCTTTTCAAGCCATACCGTACAATTGTAACACGTGTTGTGAATAGGTAAAAGGCTGTAATTGACTGGTTATGATGTTTATGTGTGGAATTTAATGAGTTGGTAAGTTTAAACTTTGGTAAAAATTATGTTGGCAACGATAAGATAAACGTTTATCGCGTAACGATTAAAATGCGAAACGAACATCGGTGACCACCCGATCAGTGTTAAAATCCTAAAAATAGTCTGTTATGATTAGAATAATAATTTTAGTCATATTTGTGAGGAAAAATAAATTAAAACGCTATGAAACTCTATTTTTCGAGTTTGAGCGCGTACCGCGCGACGTAGCGCGTATACCGACAAAATACTGTCAACACAGTCTGCCAAAGCAACTGATAATCATTTTACTAATAATTAGATGAATTTATTACTATAGAATGATAAAAATAAATAAAAACGCTTAAATTCCTATTTTTGCGATTTTAAACGCGTGCCGCGCAACACAGCACGCATACTGCCAAATACCGGCAATGTAGCCAGTCCAGGCAAACAAAATATTGTTCAGTAATATTTTTGCAGGTTTATTTTTATAGAGCGTTAAAAATAATTTAAAACGCGCTAACACGGGATTAAAATGCTAGATAAAATACCCGGTATCCAGTAAAATACCTGTTTTAACATTAGATTATATATATATATATATATATATAAGTGTATGTATATAATATGTGAGTGTGTGAGAGGTTAGGTGGTGGCAATAGGCAGCCCACCATTGTGCCACTTTTCTTTCTTTGTGCCAAGTGTTGGCATGGGGAACATAAGTAATGATTTAAACCTTCTACACACTCTACTTAATCAAACTCAAGATCAAAATTCATTCTCTCACTCTCTCTAATACTCACGGCCGAAACACCCCTCTAACACATACGTTCAAAAATTTCAAACCTTTCCATGAAGATTCAAGGGCTTTTCAAGATGATTTCAAGCTTGTAAGGAGGTTTGGAAGTTATTTCAAGCAAGATACAAGCAAGAACAAGTCTCATATCACCAACCTTTCTCAAAAACCCACTTAGAAACCTTGAAGGTATAAACTTATTTTTAAAAATCACATTCTTGATTTTTAGTGATAATGGAGATGTTAGATGGTTTCTCTTAAACTTGGAATAAATCACAAACTTGTAACAAGCAAAGAACAAGATTTCAAACAAAATAGAAATGAGTGTATATATGTGTGTATGTATAGTCAAAAGTTATGGCTATGTGTGTGTTTAGTTGTGTTTTGATCTTTGTTAAATGATTTATGGATGATTAGATTCTTGAAAGATGGATACATGCATGTGTTGAAAAGATGTCATAAAAGAAGGTTCTAAAATGATTCTTGTAATTTGAGATGAATGTGATGTAAAGTGAACTTTTGGAAGTTCATATGTGTGTGTGTGTATGTCGTATATGTATATGTACATATGTATGCATATACAAAGTTTTGTCACACATAAATAAATGAAGGAATGTTTGCATTTATGTGAAAATGATTTGGTGATAATAAAATGGATATATTTTGATTTATATGAACATGACTTAAATATGGTCTTTTGATGCATTTAAGATCATGTTGGATGATGATGTTATGATATGGGTATACTAGATGCATATACTTAGACATGCATGATGATATGTGATCTTAAAAAGGTGATTTGAGTATGATTTAATAGAAATCAGTTTTGAGCAGATTATAAACACTAAAATAAAGTTTTTTTAAAGTGTTTAGTGACATATAACTTTGTCATAATGTTTGCTAGCTTTGCATGTTGCACTTGGTGCATTAAAAGTTGTAAAATACGTGAAATCGCATGATTTATGTGACTTACACAATAACTACACTAATCTGATTATAACCACTATTTTAATCAGTAAATAACATGTATTGTGTTAAAATATCAAGTCGTTTCGATTTGGGATGATTATAGTAACGTTTAACGCAAAACTATGCGTTAAAACGGTCAAAAATCGGCTTTTCGAGTGATTTTTACAAAACTGATTTAGATCAGTAAGTAAACTGATATTTTTAGTATAAAAATAAGTATGTTAACTAATTTGAAGTTTACTTGGTGTTTAATTAGTCACACGTGACTTCCGACGCCCGAAACCGTTACCGAATCGCCAAAATACGCGTTTTTCAATGTACACTAGTATGGGTAAAAACCTTGGGTGAACCTAATGTGTTAAAATGTGTTATGTGATTTAAACATGATAATGTGAAAATATGTTAACTTTTAAAATGATATTAGAAATTTAGCATATGCATGTACGCTTGTGCGTTTTGTGCGGTAGAAACGGTAAAAATCGTGTTAAATGTGTAACTTGTTTGTCGAGCATGAAATTTGATACACATGAGATATTTTATGTATATTTGCTTTGAAAATGACAAAATAGATAAGTTAACAAGATTTCATGCGTTCGATGATAATTAATGTGAACGTTTATGTATATATATTAAGACGCGAAAATCGTAGATTTATTGCATATAAACGGGAGTGTTAACGGATTTACACAATAATGGTCACCAATAAAATCGTTCAAGTTGCAAAATAATAAAAATATATATATATGGACTCATGTGTATATATTAACGTGCCAACATAATAAAAAAATTATAACTTTTCGAGAAAATCTCAAAGTTATATGATAATTCTAAGAAACGGAGAAACATAGGATTTTGTGTTATGAATATTGATTTAAAATCGTTCCTATATATATATTAGGACGTGTAGAAATCAATCTCTGGGATTGCGCTATTTAAAATACGCACCCAAAGGTGAGTGTCACTAAACCCCTCTTTCTACTGCTTTGTATATATTTTGGGGGTAGAACACGCCAATAAAAGGGTTTAATTATGTTTTTGGATTAAAACATACCTTTTTATAAAAATATATATATATTTTCGTTGAAAATATATGGAGTTTGATAAATCATACGTTTCGAGTTAAAATGTTTTGATGAATGAATGTTTGGAGGACATTGGGATGATACGGTGTTTCCGAGGAGAAACAGACCGTAAAGTTGGGACAGATGCCGACCTGGTCCCAAGGGAGGGGATCAGGGGATTCGTACAACTTTGTGTATTAAATTTTTCATATTAGTAGGATATATATATTGTACGTGAGGCAGACATCATATTGGTGTCAAGTGGACCCCGTGCCCATGATGTCGTTTAATCATTTAAGTATTGCACGCGAGGAATTGTTGGTAGATCTATCGGGTTGACAACCCCGTCGTGACCGGTCGCCCCGTGTCAAGTCAAGCGATGAATTTTGATTCTTTTTATTGTCTAGCATTGATTATCCATGCATGGTAAATATGTAGTTCGTATTGTCTAGCTAACATACGAGTCTGAAAATTGAGCTATGAATTTAATATACAAAACCTAGGTAAAAGCTTTATTGTCGGGTTTTTGAACTGCGACCGATGACCCATGGATTTTATTAAGAAAGTAAAATGGACTTTCTAAAAATTATATGGATGTTTTAAAATAAACACATACTCAGAAAGTTTTCCTTTGGAATGAATTGTTTGTGTGTGAATATGTGAACTCACATTCCTTTGTGTTGACACTTGATTTTAACATGTTCTACAGGTACTTGAGTTCGGCTTCGGAAATTATGGCGTATCTTGTGTTTGATGATGCATGTTGTGTTACTTAAAATGTTGGACTACTTTTTAAAACTTTCTGGGACGTATGTAATAAGATCCCCGAGGATCACCGACAACTTAACTATGTGGGTGTGTCGTGTCTTAAAACGTAACATTTAAATAACTTATGTTTAAAATAAATTAATATGTCCAACAATTAAATGCATCAATCGACAAAATATAAATGGGAACCAACTTCCGTCACCACTACGTTTAATATTTCCCTGCGACGTTTTTGGGGTGTGACATACACGGGTCTGGTTTCTCGTATACGGAACGTTATAGGGTGTTTTGAGGGTTATTATATCAGCCCCACCTTGTTTTAAATCTTGTCCTCGAGATTCACTAGAATAGGTGTGGATACTTCCTTTGCATTTCTGACTCGAGTTCCCATGTGTACTCTGGTCCTCTCTTTGAATCCTATTTTACTTTCACCAGAACTAATCTCTTGTGCTTGAGATTCTTGATCTTTCTATCTCCAATCTGAATTGGTTTTTCTACAAACTTAAGTTTCTCATTTACCTCTATATCTTGAAGAGGTATTACCAATGATTCGTCTGCTAAGCATTTCTTGAGGTTACATACATGAAATACATCATGTGTTCCAGCCATCTCCTCTGGTAACTGTAACTGATAGGCTACTTGTCCTATTCTTTTGATAATCTCAAAAGGTCAAACATACCTTGAGCTTAGCTTTCCCCTTTTAATGAATCTGATAACTCCTTTCCATGGAAAAACTTTCAACAATACCTTATCTCCAACTTGTAATTCTTGTGGTTTTCGTCTGTTGTCTGCATAACTCTTTTGACGATCTTGTGCTGCTTTCAGTCTTTCATTGACTTGAATAATTTTGTCACTTGTTTCTTGTGCAATCTCAGGACCTGACAGTTGTTTCTCTCCGATTTCTGCCCAACAGACTGGTGTTCAGCATTTTCGTCCATAGAATGCTTCAAATGGTGCAGCATTGATGCTGGTATGATAACTGTTGTTGTAAGAAAATTCTATTAGAGGTTAGTAATCGTCCCAATTTTCTCCAGAATCAATTACACAGGCTCTAAGCATGTCTCCCATTGTCTGAATTGTCCTTTCGCATTGTCCGTCCGTTTGAGGATGATAAGATGTACTTAGATTTAATCTAGTTCCCATTTCTTTTTGGAAACTTGTCCAAAAATGAGAAGTAAAACGACTGTCTCTGTCAGACAAAATAGATAAAGGAATTCCATGTAATGAAACTATTTCATTTACATACAGCTTAGCTAACTGTTCCATACTGACAGTTTTCTTCAATGGTAAGAAATGAGCAGATTTAGTCAATATGTCTACAATCACCCAGATTGTATCATTACCTTTTCATGTCTTAGGTAATTTGGTAACAAAGTCCATTGTTATCAATACCCATTTTCAATTTGGCATTTCTATTTGCTGCAATAATCCTGAAGGTTTCTGGTGTTCAGCTTTCACTTGTAAACATGTTAAACACTTAGCAACATAATTTGCTATATATTTTTCATTCCTTTCCACCAGAAATTCTTTCTTAAGTCTTGATACATCTTGTCAGTACCAGGATGCATCGTATATTTAGACTTATGGGCTTCTTCGAGAATTTGGTTCCTTAGGTTCCCTTGGATAGGTATCCAGATTTTTTTCTTATGGAATCTCCAAATTCAATCTGCTCCCTTTTCTGATTCCTTAATCATTCCTTTTAAGCCTTCAGCATCGTCCTTGATTGTTGTTTTCTATATCTCTCTAATTTTCTCATTTAAATCTATCTACAGATTTAGTCTAAGGGAGCGTACCCTTTTTGGCTTTTTATGATACTTTCGACTTAAAGCATCGGCTACTACATTAGCCTTCCATGCATGATACTGGGTATCACAATCATAATCACTAAGAATTTCCATCTAACGTCTTTGTCTCATGTTTAATTCCTTTTGTTCAAAGACATATCATAAACTCTTATGATCCGTGAAAATAACAAACTTACTACCGTAAAGATAGTGTCTTCAAATTTTAAGGGCAAAAATTGTTGCTTCTAACTCTAGATCATGTGTTGTATAATTCTCTTCATGCTTCTTAAGCTGCCTAGAGGCATAACCAATTACTTTTTGACGTTGCATTAACACACATCGAAATCCTAATTTGGAGGCATCACAATAGACTATGAAGTCTTCAGTTCCTTTGGGTAACGCGAGTAAGGATGCGTTGGTTAACTATTGCTTTAAAAATCCTGAATGCTTCCTCTTGTTTTGGTCCCCATTCAAACTTAATTGTCTTGCAAGTCAGTTTAGTTAATGGAATGGCGATTCTAGAGAAATCTTGAATAAAACGTCTATAATATCCTGCCAATCCAAGAAAACTTATCACTTCTGTAGGTGACTCAGGGACTTTTCATTTGGTAATCGCCTTGATTTTTATGGGATCCACATGAATTCCTTTATGATTAACCAGATATCCAAGAAATTGCACTTCTTGTAACCAGAATTCACATTTTGAGAATTTTGCATAAAGCTTTTCCTTTCTCAATAGTGTCAGAAGTAAATAAAAATGCTTCGCATGTTCCTCCTTACTCTTAGAGTAAATTAGAATATCATCTATAAAGACAATTATGAATTTATCCAGGTATGGTTTACAAACTTTTTACAGAAATTTTCATTTGTTGATCCAAATATAATGTCATCAACATATATCTGGACTAACAAAGTGTGACCTTTGTGTGTTTTGAGGAAAAGTGTTGTGTCAAGAGTACCTTTAGTAAACCCATAATTGAGTAAGAAGTTTTAGAGTGTTTCATACCAGGCTCTTGGAGCTTGCTTCAAACCATACAAGGCTTTGTTTAATATATAGACATGATTTTGAAATTTTGGATCAACAAAGCCTTCTGGTTGATGCACATAAACTTCTTCCTCAATTTTACCATTCAGGAATGCAGATTTTACATCCATTTGATAAACTTTGAAATCTTTGGATGCAACATATGCAAGAAAAATTCTTACAGCTTCTAATCTAGCTACTGGTGCAAAGGTTTCATCATAATCAATACCTTCTTATTGACAATAACCTTTGACCACTAACCTTACCTTATTCCTGGTGATAATGCCATTTTCGTCTGATTTATTCCTGAATACCCATTTTGAGCCTATAACAGATTTGTCATTTGGCTTGGGCACCATATCCCATACCTTGCTCTTTTCAAACTGATCAAGCACTTCTTGCATAGCTTGAATACAGTCTGAGTCATTTAGAGCTTCTTTGACAGACTTGGGTTCTATCTTGCTTAAGAACCCAGCAAATGCACTCTCATGTGTTGTAGCAGATCTTGTTCTTATACCATCTGCTGGATTACCAATGATGTCAGAATGAACATGTCCTTTAATCCATCTTAACTTGTTGTGAAAAGTTGTGGGTTCGGATGGATTTGAAGTTTCCCCCTGAACAGTTGCCTCAGTTGTGTGTAGTGTATCAGAATTTTGGTGATCAGACATATTTTCATTGTTTTGATTCAAGATTTCTGATGCACTATTCATTTGTTCTGCAGGGTTAGTACATGAAATATCTATTGATTTGTTTGTGAGAGATTTATCATGTTCTAAGAAAACTTCTGTTATCATTTCAAAGAGATGTTCATAATTTTCTTGTTTGTCAGAAAAAATTTATTTCTTTCATGTATTCATCAGAAACCTCTGTTTCTAATGAGTCATCAAAAGAAACATACAGACTTTCTCTGATTGTCCTTGTGTTTAGAATAAAAATTCTATAAGCTTTTGAGGACAATGAATAACCAAGAAAAATACCCTTTTCTGCTTTTCTGTCAAATTTCTCAAGGCTTTCAAAATCATTGAAAACAAAACATCTACAACCAAATGTATGTAAAAATTTACACTTGGAATTCTTCCATTGATAATGTTGTAAGGTGTTTTGTTGAGCCTTTTTTTATTATGGTTCTGTTTTGGGTAAAACATGCATTTGCTATTACTTCTGCCCAAAAATGAGTGGGCATTTTAGCATAAGCAAACATTGTTCTGGCAGCTTCTACTAAGGTTCTATTTTTTCTTTCAAACACCCCATTCTGTTGAGGTGTTCTAGGAGCAGAAAAATCATGAGAAATTCCTTTACTTACAAGAAAGCTCTCAATTTTTGAATTCTTAAATTATGTCCCATTGTCTGATCTGATCCTTCTAACTGTTAGTTTTAACAGATTTTCAATATTTCTGATAAAATTAATGATCAGATCAGGAGTTTCACTTTTCTTCCTTAAAAATTCTACCCATATGTACCTTGAAAAATCATCTACTATTACTAGTATGTATTTCTTTCCAGAAAAGCTTTCTGTACTTATGGGTCC
Source organism: Helianthus tuberosus (assembly GCA_030545235.1). Lineage (NCBI taxonomy): Eukaryota > Viridiplantae > Streptophyta > Magnoliopsida > Asterales > Asteraceae > Helianthus > Helianthus tuberosus. The sequence goes on along the minus strand of CM060402.1, from coordinate 13,712,796 downwards.
ACACAAATCCATATGTAAAAGTTCCAAATTTTGTGTAATAGAAGACTCAGAAATTGATTTATGTGAGCTTCTTTTGGATTTTCCCATCTCACAAGCTTCACAAATTTTATCCTTCTTTGAGGATATCAAAGGTAATCCTTTTACCAGACCTTTGCTCGCTAATTTGCTTAGGTTTTTGAAATTTAAGTGGGCTAACCTCTTGTGCCACAACCAACTACTACCCTTGTTGATCTTTGAAAATAAACATAATTTTGGATGTTCATTTTCTTCTTTGAAATCAAAATAGTAAATTGATTGTCTTATCCTTTTTCCACTTAAATAAATTTTGTTATCATCCATACCTATTAACAAGCATTTTTCTAGTAAAGGTTACCTGGAAACCTTTATCACAGAATTGACCACAACTTAGCAGATTGTACTTCAAGCCTTCAACATAGGCTACTTTTTCTATGGTCAAACATCCATACCTTATGCATCCATATCCCATGATCCTCCCTTTTACTCCATTTCCAAAATTTACCATTTTACCCAGCTTTGGAACAAAGTTGCTGAGTAAGCTCTTGTCCCCAGTCATGTGCTTCGAGCTTCCTGAATCACAGTACCAGATCTGCTGCACATGATGGTCCTGAAATGGAAAAATTAGAGGGTTTTTGGTATCCAGACTTGCTTGGGTACTCTTTCTGATGAGATTTTAATCAGATTATTTTCTCTTGATGGCCTTTCATCAGAATATCTGTTATATGCTCAGCCATAAATAGAATTTTCATTTTTCTTTTGGAGATGGTGTTGAACAAGCTTCAGTATGTCAACACACATACAAGTTTCTTTATCAGAATTTTCTGATATTCTTTCTTGTGATGGAATGAGTGGATAATTTTAAAAAGATGAGTGAACTGCTTCTGGAATTTTTGAAAAATTTTGTTTGCATTCACTTATTCTTGGTTTGAAGTTTAGTTTTTCAAAAGAGTATTCAGAACAAGTTGATTTGCATGATTCAGAATGAGATTCTGATGAAAATTTATCAGAAATCTGATGTGTTGCTTTTACAAAGACAGTGGGCTTATTTTCTCTTGTTTTTACATATCCTATACCCTCTCCTTTGTTCTTTGGTGTGGACTCAATGAAGTTTATGAATTCTTTAGCTTGTTGAAAACCTATTACATTAATTTCCTTATCATTAATTTTCTTGTAAAGATCTTTTCTTTCATTTTCGTAGAACTCAATTTTAGCTCTGTGATCTAAACTTTCTTGTATGAGTAATTGGTTTTCAAGTATGATTTTATTCATGGTCCTTTGCAACTCATCAGTTTTTTACTATCTGATTGTTGTTTATCTTGCAGATTTAGAAAATCTGACATGAGCTTGTTTAGCTTGTGTTCAAGATCAAGATTGTCTAAATTTACCTTCTGTCCTGAAGTTTCTGGTAGGTCATCAGAAAGTGCCATGAGGCCGAAATTTACCATTTCTTCCTCTTCTTCATCAGAAGAATCATCAGATAGCCATGTATCTGTCCCTACAATTAAACTGACTTGTTGTACTTCTTTGCTTCTTCCAGTTTCTTCTCATAATAAGCAACATCTTTCAGTTTCTTGGTCTTGCATTCTGATGCATAGTGACCTTTCTGCTTGCACTTGTAACACACAACTTCAGCCTTTCCTTTATCCTTAGATCTACCTTCTTCCTTATATCTACCATCTATCCTCCCTTTGTCACTTCTCTGGTATCTTTGGCCTCCTCCTCTCAACCTCTGCTCAAATGTTTTGGTGAGCAGTGCTATTGCTTTAGCAAAAGCTGAAAAAACTTATGATGTATCAGAAATTTCAAGATTTTGACTGTTTGAAGGTTGTGGATCATTGGTAGGTGGTGTTCTTTGTGAGCTTGAGATAAGAGCTAAAGATCCCCCTCTTTGAATGGTTTCTTCAAATATTTCTTCCTCTCTGGGGACCAAGATGCTGTATAAGTCATGAAGACTCATGTTTCCTAGTTCTAAGGTTGAGGACAAAGTCATGGTTAGACTTCTCGATTCTCTAGGTAAAGCATCTAGAAATTTTATGTTTCTTTCATCATTTGATTTTGTTATTCCAAATTTCTTTAGCTCGTTCAAAAGTTTTGTAAATCTTTTATATGTTTCATTTAGTTTTTCATTAGGTAAACTTTTAAACCTCTCATATGAGGAAATGTTGTTTATTCTCTTCATCATTTCTCCTCCTTCACAAAGATTTTCCAACTGATCCCATATTTCCTTAGCTGATGCACATGCATTAACTTGTGAAAATATGTCATTGGGGATAGCCATTATTAAAAGTGACTTTGCCCTTTCATCCCCAACCACCTTTTCCTTGTCTTCCTCACTCCAAAGTAAACTTTTGGGAGCTCGGGAGGCAGGGATAGCAGGTGATTGGTCAGTTGCTGGAATAGCTAGTATTTCAGTCATTGGTATATGTGGACCCCTTTCAATGGATTGAAACAGAGCTTGGTCATGACCATTAAGAAAATTGACCATCCTGATTTTCCATTGGGGGTATTCCTCTCTAACCAGAGTCGGAGGTTTGGACATAGAACCAATGTTAAAAGCATTATTCCATGATTGAAAGCTGGCCATATTTAGAGAAAAGAAGATGAGCGATTGATCGTTTGAAAATGATTTATTCAATCTGCTCTGATACCAATTATTGGTCCCAGTTTGGACTTAAAAACTTCTTTTCACATAATATGGCAAGTGATTTCAGTAGATGTGAAAAAGTGTGCGGAAATGGAAATCAGACTTTTAAGAAACAAGACCTACAGAATTATCAAGTTTATATCATTTTGAAACAAAATGGTTTACAAGGTGATTGTAAGATTATTATCTATTACAAATGAATACTTGAATTCTGAGGGTGAGAGGACAATGGAATTTTGTAGTATGTATTGAATGCTAAGCTTAACTCAACTCATGTTCTCTGCTTGGTGAGCCTTCTATTTATAGAAGGCTGAATATATGAATAAACATTTTTTTATTCATATATATTCCTGCAAAAAGTAGCGCCTTGACATATTTATTGAATCCAACAATCAATTTGTCTTTGTCATCATGAGATCCAATAATGTCAACTTGCTTCAGTTAGTGTGGTAGGATAGGGCTGATTTTTAGACAAGTGGGTATCTTATCAGAATTTATGATAAACCACTTCATCAGAAATTCTGGTGAATAAATCATCAGAAAATCTGATGATCAGAATCGTCAGAAACTGATGATATTTCAGATCCATCAGAAATGACCTTCTCTGATAATCTTCTTCAGCTCTTGATCAACTTGTGGTTCTTTGAAGTAGATGTTGTTCATTTCAGTTGTCCTATCTGATCTTCATCTTATTGTAATCTTCAGGACTGTTGTCTTCTTCGTAGATCAAACTGAATCTGATTTTTTTCAATACATACAAATAAAGTTTCCTAACATATATATTTACACAGAATAACATATAAGTTATTTCCTAACACAGTTGGTTAAAGTTAGGTATTAAAAGAAAACCTAAATGGCTTAAACTAGTGTCTCTGATACCACCTTCTGTCGCAACCCCCGACCGCACCCCGGGAGCGGGAGCCGCGAGCAACAACCTGTGGTATCGGTGTTTGTTAATTTGGCAGCGGAAATGAGACATCAGGATCGTAGTTACGAAATAAATTTCAGAGTTTCAAAACACCAAACTTTTATAATAAATAAATGGGATAAAACCCATGTTTCATTCATAACATCTCTGTAGGGATAAACCCTATTTGTTTAAAACATAAAATTCTTTTATTTAGGTAACTTTTATAGGCACTTTTTTTAAGCCTTCAGTGCTCCATAGCTGGCTTCTTATAGCTTCACATTAAGTTACCTGAAACACGTTTTAAAAACATTTTATCAGCAAGAAATACTGGCAAGTGCATCCCAGTTTAATGAAATAAGCTTTTATAACTTTACAGTATTAAGAGCGATTACAATGTTTATATCTACCCAATTACTCGTTCAGTACTTGTCACTCGACTGTAACATCCCGAAAATACAAATTCTTAAATTACAATTAGGTTGCAAATAAATTAGTAGAATAAACTAACTAGGAACGACACTAACCTAGTTAGTTGATCACTTATGAGCAGTTAAGAGTTAAAACAAATAAAGAATGAAAGATGAGGGGCCAAAAGTGTCTAAAAGAAAACTATTTTTAATAAAATAACAAAACTAAACTCAAAACACATTTTTGCTTGTGTTGTTGAGATCGACCAGAACCAGGGGCGACCCCAGGCTCCCCCAAAGCCCTAGTTCATCACAAAAACTCATGAATTGAAGGTTCAAATCTGATCCAAAACGAAATCCGAGCTAAGATTAATGATCCCCATCGAAAGGAGATCATAAGGTATGCAAAATTTTATAAAAATTCTCTACTTGAAATTCTCATGAATTTAGAGAACTCGAAATTTGTTGATGCATGTGTGTTATGTAGATGAAATAAAGACATTTAAGTGTCTAGGAGTAAACCCTAGGCAATTACATGTTGAAATCATGCCAAATTTTAGTGAAATCCATGGCCACCAATATGGGTGATTAGTGGGTTATATAGAACTAGATGAACACTAGGGTTTTGAAGGTTATTCTAGTGTAAATTGATTCATAGAAACTGATTACTGAAAAATTTGATGTTGGATTCTATATGTGATAACTCGATTGATGTTAATTTTGGCTAAGCGACAAGCCATGAACTCGAAAATAAAAGATATAAAATTATGCCCTATAAGTGTTTGTAGAAATGCCTCAAAGAAGGCTCGAAACTGAAATTTAAGTTAAAAACGCGTATTGTGATGTTTGGGCGGATTACGTAGTATATAATGGAAAAAGGAGTTCTAAACAAGCTATGGTTGAACTCTATAGGAAAAGATACCGGAGCGTCGAGCGGACAAGCCGGTGGTGACACGCGTTTGAAATGGGCGCTTTACAGGTACGTAACTTCGGTTTCGTTACATTATGCATAAACAATAGTCTTAGAAATGTTAATGAGAATGTAGTGTCAGGTTCGAGTTGGTATGTCATAGAAGTGACGAAGTTCACTCGACAAACAAACGGGTCAAAATAGTTAATTAGAATTGTTGGTTGATAATGTTGTTTAGTTATGCAAGTATGTAACTTGACCCGTTACATTAAACGAATTGTTGTTAAATTATGCGAATTCTCATTGTAGGATAGTTATGGTGTCGATTGTAGCAACCAGGATCGTTACTTGAAGTAATAGGCTAAGAGTAACAAGAAATCGTTTGGTAGTCATCATATTGGGGAATTCCACAAGATGAGCCAAACGGGTCGATTAGTTGTGTAAATTATCGTACTAGTGTTTAGAGAGTTAAATTGGTGATGAAAATCACAAGAGCATTAAGCCATGAGTTTGGTAAAGAAATGCGGGTGATAATAAGCCCCGGATGTTGGGTATAAAGTGCCATAAACTTACTAGTTAAATGGTAGTAAAATGGGTAAAGTTAGAGTGGGTCAAATAAATGCATAATGACATATAGTCTTTTGGTCCGTAAATAAATTTTTCGGTATCATAATTGTAATGAGCACGTCGGTAATGAATTTATAGACGTACAGGAAAAAGAATCACCTAAAACGGACTTACGAGTCAAAAGTTATGGCCAAACGAAGTTAAAAATCTGTATATCCGGAGCTAGCAGCAAGTGCAGCTCACATAAAATAATCTGCTGGAAATTGTACTCCCTCGCGCCACGCGAGGGGAGACCTGAATTCTGTCACGACACGCGAGGCATGCTCGCGGCCCGCGTAAGCTTAAATGAGATATGTCGCGGGGCGCGACAGACCAGAAAGCTGAAATTTTTATTTTCTTTGTTTGTTTGATATTGGAACTTGATTTCATACATTTTAATGTTGTCAAAACTAACAATTGATGTGGTTTTGACCCTAGGTAAAAGTGTGGGCTTTCCGGATGGTGATCAAGCATGCTTTCAAGAACCGAACACTAATTTTTTAAGCTTCCGCGCTAAACTTAACTTTGTCTAGACAATGTTCATGCTGAAAATGATTTGCCGTCCGTGTTTTGAATGTTTAAAACTAGTCGGTAGATGACTAGTAGATGTTTCTTTTAAACTTTTTTAGTAAGTGTCATGAATATATTGGTTTATTAACATGGAATATCTATTGTAAACTCAAAGTTAGTATAAACATTATGTAAACTATTATTAAATTATGTCCTTTTAACAAGGGTGTTACAAGTTGGTAATCAGAGCTCAAGGTTGTTAACAAAGTGTTCGGTTCAAGCTTGATCGATCGTCCGGTAAGAATTAATTGCTTTAGTAGACTTACTAGAATACTAGAAAAAGGAAATTTGAATTGATATGCACAGGAAGCGCGTGTTTACACACTCAAACCCGGAAAAGTGCACTAAGCATAAATGGTTTAAGCAAGTGGTGAACTTGGCTAGATCAAAATGAATGACGCAAATGTCATAAATGAAATGTTTAACAATTAGTGTAAACATTTCAATTTCAAGATGACGGAAATATGGGAGGAGTGTATAAATACGCTCGAACCCGGGAAAATACACTAAGTAAGAAAGGTAAGGCAAGATATATACTTGACCAAACCGAAAAAGAATAACACATTATTTATGATTGAGTGAGAGTGATATAAATTTCCGTATAATAAGATGGAAATGAATTAAATAATTATTGATAAATCGTGATGGATGTTTCAGTTAAAGAAATGTCTGGAGTAACCGAAGATGATTCGACATCTCAATTGACTGAACAAATGAAAGCTAAGATTTCCGAGGAGGTCGGAAAAGCTCTAGAAAATAGTCTATCACAGTATATTGATAGATTACAAACCACAATCGTGCCGGTGGTGAACGATATGATGGCTAAATTGAAAGACAGCATACTACAAGAAATAGAAGAAAGGAGGGTGTTGGATATGAATCCAAGATCCGTAGAGAAGTCCAAGTCTAATAAAGCTCCCAAGAAGGGAGTTACAAAAAGTGTGTTACATCAGTGTAGATTTTGTGGAAAAATTCACAAGGGCACATGTGGTAAGCCAAGACATAAAAAGTCTAAATGTCCAGAGAGGCTTGGAACCAGGGGCACAACCGACACAAGGTCTGATGCCCAGAAATCAAGGACAAAACTGTTTTATATAACAGCCACGGAGGCTAAAGCTGAACCTGATGTCGTTTCAGGTATACTCTTGTAAATTAAAATTTCAGCATGAATTTTTAATTATTACGAGTGCAAATAAATCGTTTGTTTTATATCGATTTATTTAACATTCTACATTAGTGTTAACGAAATTACCAAGGCTTTGAAAAATAGAAATAGGTAATAATAAAAGTTCTATTGTTTATAAGAGGTGCTGAAACTGTACGTTGAGCATCGAGGTAAAAATAATCATGATAAATATTGCCTTGGGAAGGGGTGCGCGCACACTCAAACCCGAGAACGTAATGAAAGATAAGCGTCATAATAGGGAGGAGTGTAATAACACCCGAACCCTGGGAGTTTACAATAGTAATAGATGACAAGGACATGGTTATAGACTAAGCCAAACTAAATGAAACATATAGAAACATCGTTTGTGTCAACAAACGATGTGGATAAATTCCATACAACGATATGAAACAATAACATGAAATGAACTGATTTTGTTATTGTAACAATGGGTTAAAGTAAAAAATCAAGAGATTAAGATTTGGATAGGAATATCCTCAAAAAAAAAAAAAAGAAAAAAAAAAGAAACTAAATGGACAATATGTATTAATTGTTGCTGTAAATAATGAAATACCAATAAATTTGGATTTAAAAGCTCGGGTATAGGTAGATACCCAAGTAACATGTTATTAATAAATTCCTCCTGAGGAAGAACGATAATCACCTTGATGAGGGTGAATGTGTAAAAGAATTAGTAAGACAAACATTATGAAAGCGTTAGAATAAGAACGAGTAAACCCCAAAGGCCGAATAACAATAACAGTAGTTTACCAAATAAGACTTGAGACATGGGCCTTCGGGGCACTAGTAAAAGAAACTGACCTTAGGGTCGCTGACAAAAGAAAGGTGACGTACGGATTAATTAAGTAAAGTGCTTGATAATAAAAGTAAACGGAAGCCGGATAATGGGAGCATATTACATTAAGATAATGAGCCCAAGGGAAGGGATAAGAATCAAGTAAACGAAAATATGAATCGACAATTTAGAATGCCAAGGCATAAGGATAAAGTTGACTGTCATAGGAGATGGAACTCACACGAACAAGTTAAACCAGACGAGTGAAAGAATAAAAGACTTGGTTGAGTAAAAGCGGTGGGTTTTGCTGATACGACCAAATAAATCGAGAAACAAAGTCTTAAGGAATGCCTGAAGGGTTGCTATGAAAATAATATCGATAAAATACTCAATTAATAGGTATGTTTTCGGATAAATGCGTAACCAACAGTCGAGAACGCGAATTAAAAGTCAAGAGACTCGGATTAAGAGTTATGACTGAGAAAACGATAAAATTTTGCAAAAACAGAAATTTTGATAGTCATGTTCAACTACTTTAATGTTGGGCTAGTTGAATAAAGTATAGTAGTTGATATCCCAAGTAAGATCAACCTGGATAATGAAAGCGTGAAATATTATTGAATCTATGGGATAGGTCATAAAAGAGTATGAAAAGGAAAATGCAAGCCAATGAAACCGGAGTGTTAAAAACATCAAGTTCAAGAACCCGAGTAACGGGTTGAAAGGAAATAGGGGCATAAACCAAATAACGTTATGAGTAAAATAAACTGACGCGAAGGACACATAAGAAGTCATAGAGTCGGAAAGATAATCCGAAAGAAAATGAGTGTAGCCTTAGACTACGGACAAGTTCAAATGAATAGAAGATTATCCATGGGATCACCATAACTTCCAGATTATAAACAATGTAAAGGTCTACGAGAACAAAATGACCATTGGGTCGCAAATACAAAGGAACATACTAAGGGGGGGTCTCACCCTAAAAAGGTGATAGAATAGTCTACAAAGCTAAGTAAAGGAACCTACGGGTCGATAATATAAAGCGTGGAAAACCAATTATGATTTCTCGCGTAAAATGATAACCCAGAAGAATAATCCCTGTCGTCAATTCCTTGATATGATTAATCGACATGGTTAAAGAGAAAAACATTAAACTAAAATTCAGTTTTAGTAAAGAAACGATGTTCTAACACCTATAAATACCGAGAGAGAAATTAGAAAATGGTTAGTATTAAAGAATATAGGTCTTAATGCCGAAAGCTGTAAGATGATGCATTCGGAGGAAAGATTCTTAAGAATGAAAAGTCAATGTAAAACTAAACATGGCGTGATGTGATCACGGACACAAAAGTAATATAGAATGTAATCACGTTATAGTGTGAATGACTAGATATGAAATTATAAGCACACAAAGGGCCGATGACGGCAATATTGCATACCCGAATGACGAGGTATGAGGTAAAATGGTGACCAATTAGTTTAGGCAATAAAACAAGTTGTAGCCTAAATAACACTGTGACCTATGGAGAGCGCTTGTCAATATAAGACTAGCGTCAAGTAAGTATGCTGACGGACTCAGTGAAGGAATGGTCAAAAGACAACCCGATCAAAAAGGCGACAAAGGATAGGAAATACGTGATATAGTTATGCTAAAAGTTTTCCCCAAGGAAGGGTGTTATCCGATTCAGAAAAAGAGGGAAACTAAGCCCGAGGTTTATCGGGCCATTTAAAATCATCGAACGGGTTGGCAAGGTGGCTTATCACCTCGAACTACCGGAAGAGTTGAGTGGAATACATGGCACGTTTCACGTGTCGCAATTGCGGAAATGTCTAACGGAGGAAACAACTTATATCCATTACGACGATATCGAGGTGGATAAGAGCCTGAATTATGCGGTAAGACAATTGGAGATTTTAGATCGAAAAGTCAAGCACTTGCGAAACAAACAAATCGATCAGTCAAGATCAAATGGGAGCATAGGAAAGGTTCGGACACTACATGGGAGTCCGAAGAAGAGATGCAACGTCTCTACCCTACACTATTCGGTATGTACTCTGGTTTCGGGGACGAAACCCTTTATAAGGGGGGTGGACTTGTAACATCCCGAAAATACAAATTCTTAAATTACAATTAGGTTGCAAATAAATTAGTAGAATAAACTAACTAGGAACGACACTAACCTAGTTAATTGATCACTTATGAGCAGTTAAGAGTTAAAACAAATAAAGAATGAAAGATGAGGGGCCAAAAGTGTCTAAAAGAAAACTATTTTTAATAAAATAACAAAACTAAACTCAAAACACATTTTTGCCTGTGTTGTTGAGATCGACTAGAACCAGGGGCTCCCCCAGGCTCCCCCAAAGCCCTAGTTCTTCACTTTAGCCATACAATACGAGACAGAACCACAACGAACTTAGTCAGGCAGAGCCTCAACATGTGTCGGTGGTTCCTAAATCAATTGGGTAGGGTAACGAATTAGTGATCGGGGGTTAAAATACTTACAATAAGGCAGAGCTTCATGTTTTAGGGGTGTAATATCGATCTACTGTTGTATAATATGGACTGAGAGTAAGAAAGAGATGAACGATTTGAAATGTTGATCTGAGACTCCTTATATATACTTTTTCAGGGGTCTCTAGCGCCCAGCGACCCACCTAAGGGACTCTCTCGCGCCCCGCGAGGGCACCCTAGCTACGGCTAGGGTTGCCTGGTCACGAACTTCGCCTTACCACGTGTCTGACACGTGTCGCAAAAGTTGTCCGGCAAGTCAATGGCCTGTCGCGCCCCACGACCGGCACTCTTGATCCTTTCGAGGCCCGTGAGCCACATAAAATCAATATTTTATTTGATTTTTATTAAAATTAGGATTACACGGGTCTGGTTTTGTCACACCCTGACTTTTGTGAAAGCGTATACGTGTGACTTGATCAGTTTTCATTGCATTCGATTATAATAAAAAACTATATGACTAAAATGATGTTCATCCATTCATAAGTTTAAAACATAACTAGCACAAGTTGTTTACGTTTAGGTTACAATCCATCAAAAGATAAGTAGTTCCATAAAAGGACTTGTTTAACAAAAGACTAATTTCACGAGGTTTTGCATTCTATATCTCATCAAGGATGGGATATATGAATCAATCTTTCAAAAGTGGATGACATCTAAACTTGAAATTTACGGCTTGAAAACAACACCAGCACCAAAGATCCATCTAGTTTCCTGAAATATATGTAAGTTTGAAAACAATCAACAAAAGTTGAGCGAGTTCATGCGTTTTGTATGATTTCCAAATAAACTTGTAAACATTTGAGAGATTCTTTTGATAGCAGGTATGTAAAGCGTCTATGAACAGATCATTAATGTTTTGCAAGGACATTAATATGTGTGCGATGGCGTAGGAAGACTCAAACTTAGCGAATTTCCTCCGGTCCACCCGGCTGGAATGACATAGTCACTACATGCGGCCACACAAGGACCCATGAGTGGGGGTCGCTACACCCGATAGATCTACCATTCCTGCCCCTTGGTCTTAAACAAGATTAATGGCCTTAAGTGTGCACCTACCCACCCACATGATCTAACAGTTCATTCCTTAGCAAAACCATACCATTAAACAAGTATTTCACCCCGAAAGTTATAAATCCGAAAACAGTTAAAAGAAAAGGGGGACATTAACTCACGGTTTTGCGTAACTTGCGTCGTAAACTTCACCGGCTTGTTTTGTATGCCTCGTAACCTATATGTGTACTATGTACGTTAATCACTAGACTTGTAACACACGAGTAGAAGTCACCATCTTAAGTTTATGCATTCGTCTTTTGTATGTTCAACATTTGTGAGGGTCGTGCCCTTGTTTGTCGGGTCTCACCCGTTTGTCGCGTTATCGTACTTTGAATTCGGTGCCGACTGCTTGTGAATATATATTTTACTCCCTAAAATATATTTGTTTATGTAATGCTTGACAAACGATAGGTGTTAAAAATAATCTATATTTTTAACTTGTTCCAAATATGTTACTTATTTTATTTTCCCAAAAATAAGTATAAGTAATTCGTTAAATAATATTTTCAATATTATTTTGTGTAAGTATACTTAGGTAGGTATACTTGTTATTTTGTATTCTCATATTTATGCATGATACTTGTTTATGGGCATTTTACCAAGTGTTGGTAGTGTATGTCGGTATGTATTTATACATATAGGAATACGTATTGTGTTTATTAAGTATTTCATACTTAATTTATGTGTAATTTTCTGGAATATTCTTTTTCCATTATTAAAATCACCATTTATATATATATATATATATATATATATAGGGTCGGGTTTAGAGAAAACGGTAGAAAGTGTGAGAACGGTGAGAACGCTTATGGATCGTCCGATCAAAACAATCTATGGACTAGATTGGCGCGGTGGCATTTTCGTAAATAACATCAATTTTATTAGGTGGACGTGCTTCATTAAGGGTAAAAGAGTCTTTTGACTTCTCCACACAAAATGTCATCTCATGAAATAAAACGCCAAACAAAAATCACACACCATTCTAACTAAAAAACGCCATTAGATATAAAACGCCAAACTTAATTATAATAAAATGACGCCTAAAAAACGGCCAAAAAAGTCCTATATATACAACATCTCAGACCTTAAACTAAAAACACACACAAAACCCCAAACGCCATATTTAATATATACCATTCGACTTAGAAACGCCAAAAAATCCAAACATCAAATATCTTCCAAACCAAAACGTTTATTTGAAATTCAGTTTGGTTGTCTATAAGCTTTCGATCAATGTAATGGACAAAATCCTTAAGTGGGGATATTGTCCATTTCATTGAGTAAAATCTTATTGACTTATCCTCAACTTTCATCCAATTTATAACACCAAAACATACAAAAACATTATTGAGGTTTGTTGTCAATAAAGTTTAGTTGTATGGGGTGCACAACATTGTCAGTTATCTTTCTTAACTGAGGATTAACAATGTTGTTCATCACCATACAACAAAACGTTATTGATTTTAGCATAATCAAATTTAGAGTTTTAAGATGGTTTATTTAGTGCCGTTCTTTTTCTCGATAAAACGCCAAAAAAGTTAAAAAAATCAAACATCGTTCAATGGAAATTCAAGGATTGTTGGCTGAAAGGGTGTAAACTCAATAACATTTTGCTGCATGAGATGGACAAATAGTATAGAAAAAGAGGCTGATTTCAGACTTTGTGCTTCCACAGAGTGACAAAAAAAACTACTTCAAAAAACAAAAATAAAAAAAATCATACGAAAGTCGAAACAGCCAGTGAAGATGCTTTAAAAGAAGAAAGAGACTGGTGACAGTGAAGATTTGGAAGATCAATATATATTTTTTTTAATTTTCTTTTTCAGTTGATTGTTATATAATAACAACGCCATATCTAATAAAAACGCCACAAAGCCAAATGCTTGTCAAAACGCCAACATGCCATAAAACACCCCAAAAACTACAAAACCATAATAAAATTACTTTGGACAATAATTAAAAAAAACCCAAAAAAAATAATAAAATAAAATAAAATAAATAAAAACCAAACTTGAAAATGTAACTAGAAACAGTAACTACAAATCAGTAAAACTGTAAAACTGAAGAGAGGGAAAATTTATTATGTTAGAATCTAAAACGCCAAACTTGAAAGATGGGACGTGTTACAGACTTCAGAGATAAATCTTATCAAAAACAATAATTACAAACAGTAACTGAAACGACGAATACTTTATTATAATAATGCACCACATACCTTACGCGCCAAAACGACATCCTATAAAATGATACGTCTCAGCAACTTCCATTTGATCAAACCAAAAAAACAAACGCCAACACTACTAAATACCACTCACTGTAAAACAGCAAAAAATTAAAAAATCAAAGATGGCTAATATGCTTTCTTGGATATTCAGTATTGTTCTTCGTGAAGTTTCACTGAATAAATTGTTAGCAGAGGGGAGTAACTCAGTAAGATTTTGCTGCATGAGATGGATAAAAATTCAAGAAAAAGATACTAATGACACTCATATGTCATTTTGTATTCTTTGTTCTTGAAGAAGGCTTGGATGAGGAGAAGAGATCAATGACACTGAAGAGTGGGATGATTATAAAGATGAAGAAAAAGCAAAAAACCCACCCACACGTCATAGATCTATATCCCCAAACATCCACAAAAAGCCACTTCAACAGACGAGCAGGCAAAATAATCAAACCGATGGGTTTGTTAAGTTTTACATAAAACGCCATATATTTGGTGACAGTTCTTGTACTATTAAAGATGAGAGAGACCGGTGACAGTGAAGATTGTGAAGAGAGAGCCGACTAGGATTTTTAATTTATTTTCTTTGCTTCTATTTTTTTCCTTGTGGTTGTAATATAATCTTACAATTGTAAAACGCCAAGATACCACAAACGCCAAAATGCATATAAATAATAATAGAACAATGGGCCATCTTGTTTAAAAAGCCTTGAAAACGCCATTCAGATAGATTTCCTGACCCCCTGGGTTCCAATGGCATACGATTTGAATAAACGCCATAAACGCCAAAATGTTAATACAATGAAACCATTAAACGCCATTAATTATTGAATTTGGTTAACGCCAAAAATCTTAAACCCCAAAAAATAAAACAATATTATGAAAAGCGGAACTGGAAAAGCAGAAGATAAAAGGACAAAAAAGCCCCTCCACCGTTCTCACACTTTTGAGTGTTTTCTCCTGATCTCGTTTCTCTCTCTCTCTCTATATATATATATAAATATTAAGAAAATTACATAGAAAAATATCTATAATTTGACTTGGTAAAATATGTATGTATCCATATATCTTAAAAATTAAACTATTTTTAAGATCAAAGTTAGAAGATATACATTTTTAGTTTTCACCAAAATAGTATATTTTTGAGTTGTTTATGAAAATATATATTTCCTTACACTCCAAAATAGTATATTTTCAAGTTGACAAAATATGATATATTTTCGTAATAATTGTAAAAATACATACTTTGTCGTTTGTTCGATTTTGAGAGTATCGTTTACCAAATTTGTCAAGATACGAGTTAAATTTCCGGAATATATATATTTTTTTCCAAGGTGTCCATTGTCCGAAACGTCCAATATATTTATGCAAATATATTTTCTTGTGTTGTCCATGTATTTTTCTTGTGAGAATTTTTGTATATTTATATTCTTAGGCATCCTCATGTATTTGTATGTGTATTTTGGTATTCATACTCCTTGGGAGTATTTAGTGTATTTTTCAAGTTCCTAATACACTACAACATATAATACACATAATATACACTTAGCACAAAATGTGGTGATCACTAAATACATATACTTTTCCTAAAAATATACATACTTAATATTGATTTTAACTTGAAGAAATTCTTATTTTTAGCTTGTAATTTTGTACAAAGATTAGGAAACCTTGTTAAATATTTTTGAATGAATTTTTGGGGGAGTGTCAAAATTTTATAAAAATTTTGACACAGTTTTCCCTAAAAATGGAGGTTTCCCATATTTTCAAAACATCTGTTATTTTTTCTTTTCATCACCAAAAACAATTTCCAACAATTTTCACCAATAACATACACTAATTTCTTCTTGTAAAACATTATGGTGACCTTGATTTTTGTTAAAAATGTGTAGTCTATTAGATCTACACTTTACATACCATGATCTTTCAAAATCAAGTGTTCTTGTAAATTTAAACAAACTTTTTAGGAAATTTTAATTTACTAATCAATCCCTCCATGATTTTTATGGTTTCAAAGTCTTGAAAACCATGTTCAAAAACCACTTTTATGTTCATTTGAAAGATCTTTATGTTTAAAACCTTGTGTTCTTGGATCTTCCAAGATCCATGCTTAACATCTTTAAATCTTTCATAAACAAGCTTCTTGATGAACTTTTAACAACCTTTTCATGGGTTTTAGTTTCAAAAGTTAGTTTTACATACACTTCGTTACTTCAAGATTACAAGTTCATGCCTCAAAATCATTTTCCAAGTTCACATAAGTGTTTCACAAGTTCATCTTCAAGTTTAACCATGGATCTTTCAAGATCCATTCTTAAACTTGGTTAGATCTAAGCTTATAACAAGCTTAGCATACTAGATCTAAACATACACACAAAATTCATCAACATCGACTTCATCATATTCACCAAAAATCACTAAAATTACTTGTTTTCTTTATGATTATGTTAGATCTTCACATATTCATCTTTTAAAGTTTAGTTACTTAGATGGTGTGACTTGTACATAACATAAACATGAACTAAAACAGTGATTAGGAAGCTTACAACTAGCCCTATTGGCTAGGGAAGTGACACAAGAAGGATGAAGATGAAGGATGATGATATTGAGAGGTTAATAGCTACACAAAGAGGTCCTTCAAGTTCTAGCACTTGTAGCTTCCTTAGATAGCCTCCATACTGTCACACCCCAAAAACATCGCAGCGGAATATAAAACGTAGTGGAGACGGAAGTTGGTGCCCATTTATATCTTGATGATCGATGCATTAAATTGTTGGACATATTATCTTATTTAAAACATAAGTTTTAAACATTACGTTTCAAAAAATGACACAACCACGACATAGTTAAGTTGTTTTTGATCCTCATGGATCTTATTACATTCGTCCCAGAAAGTTTTAAAAGTTAGTCCAACATTATTAAGTAACAAAACATGCATCAACAACCACAAGATACGCCATAATTCCCGAAGCCGAACTCAAGTACCTGTAAAACACATTAAAATCAAGTGTCAACACAAAGGAAGGTGAGTTCACATATTCACACACAAACAATTCATTCCAATGGAAAACTTTCTGATTATGTGTTTATTTTAAAACATCCATATAATTTTTAGAAAGTCCATTTTACTTCCTTAATAAAATCCATGGGTCCTCCCTCGCGGTTCAACAACCTGAAAATAAAACTCGTACCCAGGTTTTGTATATTAAATTCATTGCGTCAATTTTCAGATTCGTATGTTAGCTAGACAATACGAACTATATATTTACCATGCAGGGATAATCAAAGCTAGACAATAGACAGAATATCAATTCGTCGTTTGACTTGACACGGAGCGACCGGTCACGACGGGGTTGTCAACCCGATAGATCTACCAACAATTCCTCGCGTTCAATACTTAACTTATTAAACGACATCATGGGCGCAGGGTCCACTCGAGACCAATATGATGTCTGTCTCACGTATAATACATATATCCTACTAATATGACAAATTTAATACACGAAGTTGTACGAATCCCCTGAATCTCCATCCCTCGAGACCAGGCCGGCATCCGTCCCAACTTTACGGTCCGTTTCGCCTCGAAAACACCGTACCAATCCCCGTTTCATCCCGAAACAAATATATTCAACGAAACCGTTTCATCCCCGAAACATATATTCAACAAAAACCGTTTCATCCCCGAAACATATATTTTCACAAATCCATATATTTTCAATGAAAATATATAATTTAAATCAAAAGGTATGTTTTATTCCAAAAACATTATTAAACCCTTTTATTGGCGTGTTCTACCCCAAAATATATACAAAACAGTAAAAAGAGGGGTTTAGTGACACTCACCTTTGGGTGCGTATTTTAAATAGCGCAATCCCAGAGATTGATTTCTACGCGTCCTATTATATATATATATAGGAACGATTTTAAATCAATATAAACATCACAAAAATCCTAAGTTTCTCTGTTTCTTAGAATTGTCACATAACTTTGAGATTTTCTCGAAAAGTTATCATTTTTTATTATGTTGGCACGTTAATATATATATGACTCCATATAATATATATATTTTTATGATTTTGCGACTTGAACGATTTTATTGGTGACCATTATTGTGTAAATCCATTAACTCTCCCGTTTATACGCAATATATCTACGATTTGCGCGAGGTAATATATATACATAAACGTTCACATAATTTAACACTGAAACACGCGAAATCTTGTTAAATTATTTATTTTGTCATTTTTAAAGCAAATATATATAAAATATCTTATATGTATCAAATTTCATGCTCGACAAACAAGTTTCACGTTTAACGCAATTTTTACCGTTTCTACCGCACAAAACGTACAAGCATGCATGCGTAAGCTAGATTTCTAATATCATGTTAAAACTTAATATATTTTCACATTCTCATGTTTAAATCACATAACACATTTTAACACATAAGGTTCACACAAAATTTTACCTACACTAGTGTACATTGAAAAAATGCGTATTTTAGCGATTCGGTAACGGTTTCGGGCGTCGGAAGTCACGTATGACCAACCAAACACCAAGTAAACTTAAAATTAGTTAAAATACTCATTTTTAAACCAAAAAATATCAGTTTACTTACTGATCTAAATCAGTTTTATAAAAATCACTCGAAAAGCCGATTTTTTACCGTTTTAACGCATAGTTTTGCGTTAAACGTTACTATGATCATCCCAACTCGAAACGACTTGATATTTTAACACAATACATGTTATTTACTGATTAAAATAATGGTTATAATCAGATTAGTGCGGTTTTTGTGTAAGTCACAAAAATCATGCGATTTCACGTATTTTACAACTTTTAAAGCACCAAGTACAACATGCAAAGCGAGTAAACATCATGACAAAGTTTTATACCATTTAACACTTCAAAGATTCATATTTTTAGTGTTTATATTCTGATCATACTCTATTTTTATCAAATCATATTCAAATCATCATTTCATGTTCATCTTTCATCATGCATGCTTGTGTACAAGTATCTAAAGCACATATATCATATTAACATCATTTCATATGAAATTATATGCATCAAACCTGAAGTTAAGTCATGCAAATCCAAGACATGTTCATCATCTAATCATCTAGAGATAATTTCATACAACAATCTTTCATAAATGAACATATGACAAAACCTACATGCATGTCATTTTAGAAGAATTAACCAAACAAGTATCCATCATAAATCATACTCAATCTCATATATATACACACATACACATATACGGTTATGTATACATACATATATATGTCCAGTTTTATTTTGCATAAAAACCCATTTATTATTAGTTTCAAGTTTGTGAATTATCCAAGAACTTTGAGAAACTTCTATCATCATCAACATCATTAAGAATCAAGAATATGGTTTTTAAAATAAACTTTATACCTACAAGATTTTGATGGGTTTCTTGACAAAGTGTGATGATATGGAGCTTGGTTCTTGCTTGAAACACCTTCAAACCACCTTTGGATCTTCACAAATGCTTGGGACAAGCTTAGAATGACTTGAATCTTCAAGAAGAGGGTTGAAATTTTCGAAAATGAAGAAGATAAAGGCTGTTTTCAGCTGTGAATTAGAGGGAGAGAGAGAGAGATGAGTTTTGTTGTGATGAGATTTCATGGAATTATGGAAGGTTATGGAAGCTTTTAACAAACATCATCATCACCACCTCCTTTTAGGACCACTAAGTGGAGGAGAGAGAGAGAGAGAGAGAGAGAGAGAGAGAGAGAAAATGGTTTGCATGGCTTCCAACATGCTTATCTCTCTCTTACACACACCCATATACACGATTTCACACATATATATACATATATATAGGCAAAAACTGGTATTTTACTGATTACCGGGTATTTTATCTAGCGTTTTAATCCTGTTTTAGTGCGTTTTAAATTATTTTTAACACTCTATAAAAATAAACTCACCAAAATATTATTGAACAATATTTTGTTTGCCTGGACTGGCTACGTTGCCGGTATTTGGCAGTATGTGCGCTGTGCTGCGTGGTACGCGCTTAAAATCGCAAAAATAGGGATTTAAGCGTTTTTGTTTATTTTTATCATTCTAAAGTAATAAACTCATCAAATTATTACTAAAATGATTATTAGTTGCCTTGACAGGCTGTGTTGACAGTATTTTGTCGGTATACGCGCTACATCGCGCGGTACGCGCTTAAACTCGAAAAATAGAGTTTCTTAGCGTTTTAATTTATTTTTCCTCAAATAAGATTATAATTATTATTATAATCATAACAGACTATTTTGAGGATTTTAACAGTGATCCGGTGGTCATCGACGTTCGTTTCTCATTTTAACCGTTACGCGATAAGCGTTTATCTTACCGTTGCCAACATAATTTTTACCAAGGTTTAAATTTTCCAACTCATTAAATACCATATATAAACATCATAATCAGTCAAATACAGCCTTTTATCTATTCACAACAAGTGTTACAATTGTACGGTACGGCCTGAAAAGCCGGGTGTCACACATACACCTTTGTATATGCTTAGATTGCCTTGAAAGTGAAGCAAAAATGGAGGTGAAGTGTGGGTGATGGTGGCCGTAGGTTATAGAGAAGAGAGGAAGGAGATGGTTTGATTTTTTTGTGAAAGTGATAAGTGAAGGAAATCTAAGGTTCATGTATTTTTATTCACCAACAAGAAATTACACAAGGGTCCATATGTATAATATCTACCAACATGATTAATATTATAATAAAAAGGTTGTGGGGTCCACTTGGGGCCATTTTCAATGAGGGGGTGGGGGGTAAAGTGTCAAAAATGGAAAGTTGGAGGTTTAAGATGTAATTTAGGGGTTTAATGTTAGGTTACATGTGTTCATGTGTTTTTAAGGATGTTGATATGTTTTAAGACCAATACTAGCTAAATAACACTAAAACAATGTTTCAAATTCATTTTTGATGTTTCCGGTAGTGTCCGGTTAATTGTTCGGTTGTCGGTTCGTTAAAGTGTTAAATGTGCAGTTTAGAAGGTATGAAGTACCCTTTTGTGGCAGTTTTCATTCCTGACACTTTACAAGTTATCATGGATGATTAAGCACTATTTTTTAATGTTATTTGACTTGTAAAAGCTGAATTTTGCTGAATTGTGCATAATTATGTGTTGAAAGTGCGTTTCGGACAGTTTTTAGTGCTTATTTTTACTTCAGGAAAGTGTTTATGTTAACCCTTGTACCCACACTTGGGTTTTAATGTATTTTTGATGTTAGACCTACATCTAGGCCCTAAATCTATTGTCTAATTGTATTCTGCAGTCATGCTGATGCAGCTTGTCTTACCGGTGAGTTTACTAGTCTTTTCGATGCAACGCTTAATGTAATGCACAATGTGATATTGGAGGTATAAAACATGCACGGATTCATATGTAAAGCAAGTATGCACTTAGTGTTGATGTTTAAGCACATAATTGCAGGAATAAATAATTAATAACATAGTACAGAAATTACCGGTTTTGGCCAGTTGTCACATTCTCCCCCCTCCCCCCGTTAAAAGAATTTCGTCCCGAAATTCAAGCTGCGTTATCGGTTGCAGGGGAGTTGTGAAACAAATGTGGGTAGTTAGACTTAATTTGGTCTTCACGTCCCCATGTAAACTCTGGGCCGTGACATGAATTCCAACCAACTTTGACGAGTTTTATACGACTTCTCCGTGTTTTGTGGACCTTCCAGTCCATAACCTCAACAAGTCCTTCAGTAAATTGGAGTTTGTCATTGACCTGAATCTCATCGGCTGGAATGACGACTGTTTATTGTTTAGGACTTTTCTTAAGATTAGACACGTGGAACGTGTCGTGTACGCTGCTGAGTTCTTCTGGAAGCTTTAGCTCGTATGCAACGGATCCGATTTTCTCCAGAATTTCGAAGGGTCCAATGTAACGCGGGTTTAACTTTCCACGTTTTCCAAATCATACTACGTCTTTCCAAGGCGAGACTTTCGACAAAACCATGTCTCCAACGTCAAATTCCAAGAGTTTACGTCGTCTGTCAGCGTAGCTCTTCTGCTTATCATGAGCTGACTTGATACGATCACGTATCTGAGCAATCTTACCTGTGGTTTCCTGAACCAACTCTGGACCGATGAGCTGTTTATCTCCGGTCTCTACCCAACACAACACGGACCGACACTTTCGCCCATACAAAGCTTCAAACGGGGCGGCCTGAATGCTAGTGTGCTAGCTATTATTGTAGGAAAACTCCACTAAAGGCAAGTGAGTATCCCAACTTCCACCGAAGTCCATCACACAAGCACGCATCATGTCCACCAAAGTTTGTATCATCCGTTCACTTTGGTAGTCCGTCTGAGGGTGAAAGGCCGTGTTAAGATTCAATTGAGATCCAAAAGCATTTTGAAACGTTTGATAAATCCTTGACACAAAACGACCATCTCGGTCTGATATGATAGAAGCAGGCACTCCATGACGTGCCACAATCTCCTTGAGATATATCTCTGCCAACTTCTTGGTGTTGTCTTTCTCGCTGATCGGTAGAAAATGCACGGACTTTGTGAGTCGATAAACAATTACCCAAATTATATCATGACCTCTTTGTGTCCTTGGTAACTTAGTAATGAAATTCATCGATAACTGTCCCCACTTCCATACAGGAATCTCAGGTTGTTGCAGCAACCTTGATGGTTTCTGATACTCCACCTTAACCTTGGCACAAGTAAGACAGTTACCCACATATGTAGCGATGTCAGCTTTCATCTTGGGCCACCAATAATAGTCCTTAAAGTCTTGGTACATCTTGTCAGATCCAGGATGGATAGAGTACCTTGACTTGTGAGCTTTATCCAAAATAAGTGCTCGTAGATCGCCGAAGAATGGTACCCAAATTCGTTCCATGAAGTACAATGTTCCATCTTCCTTTGGAAACAATTGCGCTTCCATTCCACGTAATGATTCAGCTCGTAGGTTATCCGGTTTAAGCGCTTCTTGCTGAGCTTCACGAATTCGAGTAGTGAGATCAGTTTGTATGGTCATCTCTAAGGCTCGCACCCTTAGAGGTATTGCGTGCTCCTTGTGTCGCGTCTGCTACAACGTTCGCCTTGCCCGGGTGATACTTTATCTAACAATCGTAATCATTCAACAGCTCGACCCATCTTCGTTGCCTCATGTTTATGTCTTTCTGATAAAAAAATGTGTTGCAGACTCTCATGGTCTGTAAAGATCGTGCAGCGAGTACCATATAAGTAATGACGCAAAATCTTTAACGCAAATATCACAGCTCCTAACTCAAGGTCGTGCGTTGTTTAGTTCTTCTCAAGCACCTTCAATTGACGTGACGCGTACACGATGACTTTGTCATGTTGCATCAACACGCAACCAAGACCTTGTCGAGAAGCATCACAATAAACCACAAACCCATCGGTACCGTCGGATAAGGATAAAATCGGTGCGACACAAAACTTATCTGTCAATGTCAGAAAAGCTGTTTTTTGTGCTTCGCCCCAATCAAATCTCTTATCCTTCTGGGTTAAGGTTGTTAATGGTTGAGCAATCTTCGAAAAGTTCTCTATGAATCGTCTGTAATAACCCGCTAACCCCAGAAATTGTCCTATCTCAGTTGGGGTTTTTGGTACTTCCCAATTCTTGATCGCCTCAATCTTGGTAGGGTCGACATAAATTCCATTTTCATTCACTACGTGTCCTAGGAATTGCACCTCGTGAATCCAAAATTCACACTTTGAAAGCTTCTCATACAGTTGTTCCTTCTTCAAGAGTTCCAAGATAGCTCACAGATGTTGCTCATGCTCTTCCTTGGCTCAGGATGTCATCAATAAACACAATCACAAACTTATCCATATACGGCTTACACACCCGATTCATGAGGTTCATGAATATCGCTGGTGCGTTTGTTAAGCCAAACGGCATGACAAGGAACTCGTAATGTCCATAGCGAGTCCTAAAGGCCGTTTTAGGGATACTTTCTACTTGTATCCTCAATTGATGATAGCCCGATCTGAAGTCAATCTTGGAGTAGTAGCTGGAACCTTGCAGTTGATTAAATAAGTCATCAATTCTCGATAAGGGGTACTGATTCTTAATGGTTAGTTTGTTTAACTCCCGGTAGCCTATGCACAATACTTTTTCCTCATTAGTTCCAACTTTAGGATTTCCGACCTTGAACAATACTTTTTCCTCATCAGATCTTTGAGTTCCTCCCAGGTCAGGCTGTATGCACATACATAAACTGCCGTCCTTCTTCCTAACAAATAACACTAGAGCTCCCCACGGTGAGAAGCTCGGCCTCATAAATCCTTTGTCTAGCAGCTCTTGCAGTTGAGTCGGAAGCTCTTGCATTTCGTACGGAGCTAACCGGTATGGTGCCTTTGCCACTGGTGTCGCTCCTGGCACTAGATCTATCCGAAAATCCACTTGTCGCTATGGAAGTAGCCCAGTGAAATCTTCAGGAAAGACTTCTGGGAATTCCTTCACAATGGGAATGTCTTCTAACTTCGGCTCCTTGGTCTCCTTGTCGACGACATGAGCGAGGAAGGCTATGCAGCCTTTTCGGAGGCACTTCTGCGCTTTCATGACCAATGTGGGAAGTCACAATCTACCGCCTTATGGGCCCAACGTCCTCAGATCAACTGCATGAAGGCCGTGTACAATAAGTGTTTCATCAGTCGCAAGAGGGATGTGAATGATTTCCTCATGATAAACCACCTCAGCCAGATTATTGGTCAACCAATCCATTCTGACAACTACATCAAAACTACCCAAACCAACTGGAAAGAGTTCGATAGGAAATTTTCGCTCCCCATTCTCGAGTGTACAACCCTTAATAACTTCGTCTACTTCGACCAATTTTCCTTTCGCCAGTTCTATAAAATATCAGATGTCTAGTTTACTCAAATCTAGGCCGAGTATATTCTTAAATTCTGTAACTACGTTCCGGTCCTAACGTGCCTTGCGTGCTCCCATCGTGAAAATGCTCCCACGAGCTTGATTTTTCTTCGGGCAGTCCTTCTGATAATGTCCTTTGTCGCCACCTCCGTAGCAACCTTTGCCCTTGCCGTTTCTATTATCACCCAGAATTCCATTCCCATGCCCCCTACCAGACCAGCATGCCTCCATGCTATGCCCGGTCTTGCCACAATTTCCACACCTACGAGTCCTACACGGACCTGAGTGATGATAACCACACCTATCACACTTTGGTAGTTCTCCTTGGTAGTTTTTATTACCTGTTTTAGTCGTGGAAACGAATGCCTTGACTTTCTTAGTCACAGCGGTTCCCTTATGTTTGTTGCTTGATTTAAAGCCTTGCTTAGAGTGCGTATAGTTTCTCTTATTTCTATCCGAAGAAGACTCCACATGCGTCTTCTTTTTCACTGGACTTTTATTTGATTTCTCCATCATTACTCCGCCCTCGGCAGGACCTAGGGCAAGAGTTATCTCCAGAGCAATTCCCAATATGGTTCCTTTTATTCCACTGTTGTTTGCAGTTCTGCTTGCTTCGTATTGGACGATTACTTTAGCGACTTGCTGGTTTACCAGAGCTTTGAGCCCAGCTCGTGTTGCAGGTAAAGGTTCCGGTTGGGTTTGACCAACATTCCTCCGTTGTGATTCCATGAGCTTCACATATATAAAACTTATCGACGAAATTGGACATTTATTTTAGAATAAATATTGTCGTCTATGTGTGAAAGCAAAGCTCATTCGTCGTGCACTATAAGCATAAGGGTAAGGTAAATCATAATGATGCTTATGCAAATCCTTCCACCATAATCATCTCATCATTGTAGCGAGGTAAAATGAGTTACAACAAAATCTTGCTAAGGATATATCGACTTCCATATTTACCATGTCAACTTGTTACAATGGGTTTTGTGAAGAAAACCTCCTTGGAGTCATCCCACTTCGGTTGATGCAAGTCATACAGTATCATACAAAATATGGTGAGGTCTTTCGTTCACCTTGTTCCTTGTTTATTCCTCAAGTCTCCCACTCTTCCATAGTCTTTTAGTTTTACAAAAACGGCTATACTTCCCAAAAGATGGGGGTGGTGCATTGCTACCACGTGTAGGGGGTGATAGTGAAAATGCAGAAATATGATCGTGAGGGTATGTGACTTCTTCCTCGTGACTAAATTGTGTCTTGTAATAACCGTAGAGCGGTTTCTAGGGTGCGAATGCAGTACCCAAACGATGGGGTGCACTACGGGTTAGAGGGTGTGGAGATACTAATAGGGGTGTTGGTGGTGGTGATATAGTTAGTGGGTGATAGAGTGCATGTGGGGTGAAGGACGAGGAGAATCCTCTTGCATGTGTCATCCATGTGCCTAAATGGAATGGGAATCTGTTGAGAAGGGGAGAATCGAGTGGTCGCTTCCGTCCTTATAACATGTGTTCTATACTTCGTGGGCCTCGATTGTCCGTCGTAGGGAGGACCCCTTTTCCACGCTGGATTGTGTGATGCATAAATTGATTTTTCTTAGGCTCCATGAGTCCCAATATGGTTGGTATGGTCTTCATGAATTCTGAATAGAGTGCGGTAAATGGGTTACAATACAGTTCGCGCCACGCTACCCCCTTGGGGAAAACGGATGTCAAATGTTGGGGTCTACCGTAGCAACTACAATGGATAAGTTTGGGGTGTTGTAGGCTCCATACAAATTTAAACACAAGAATCCTAAAAGATTGAGGAAAATCTTTCCTGAGTGTTAGCCATCTTCACTTGCTTAGATACCGGGTCGCAAACGACTCATACTATAGGTAGAAGTGTTAGGCACGAATTAGGCAAAGACAGACTTCCTACTTTGTAGAGTGTTATAGTAACTATCTCGGTTAGTGTTCTATTATATGGAGGTTTGAACAACTTAGAAATTTTGAATGGGTGGTGAGCATAGCTTGACCCGCAGAGCCCACCAGGATTCCCATGCACTACAAGTTGTTATTACGTGGACCACCGTAATAATAAATTGTCTTGCATGGTCACCCTAATTTTCTCTCGTTCGAAGCATCCGAATAGTCAGAGAGGGGACACTATTGTCCTCATACCTTCGACGTAGATGGGACCTTTATGATGGTCCACGCGCCAACGTTCGTTGTCGTTACGCGTGAAATGGCACAATGCTAGTTAAAGTAGGAATAAAGAGAATTTCCTTGCAATGGTAGTTGGAGGGGCACCTTCAAGATGAGTACCTCATCTTCCTTGTCTAGACAAGAGTGTCGTCAATCATGTTTCGTAAAAGCCATAGGGACCTCGTCCCACTGATAAGGTTCTTGTCCAAGGTTACCTCCTCCGCCTGGTCGTCACTGCCGTAGTCAGGCACCTTCGCATTTGAGGGGGAAGAACAACCATCTTCTACGGAATCAAGCTCAGGGTCTCGTTTGGTAACTACATCAGCCATAAGCTCCGCAACAAACGTGGGCTCGATAGTCTCATTGTGCGAGTCAAGAACAATTATAGAATTCGAAGTCGAAGGTATCTCGTTCCTGGCAATAATTATTCTGTACACATATATGCATATATATTAATGAATAATAATGTTACTTAATATATACAGGCAAATAAATGCAACATGTCACATATAACTCTTGTTTGTTCTTTCGTGGGTCATTTCGTCTTCGGCAAGTCTATGTCATATAGACTATACCTCAATTAGCACATTAGTCGAGGTATTCTCCCTCCCTACTAATGTCCTTGCTTTATCTTTCCTTTGAAAAATGTTTGATTCATGGATCTTGGCGCTTTCGTAAATGCAATGAAAAACCTTTTTGTTTGTTGTAAAAATGTTTCGTGAGAGAATCCTAGTGATTGTAGTCTAGACTCGAGAAGTAATCCTAGTTCACTACAATCGAAGCTCTAATACCTACCTGTCACACCCTAACTTTTGCGGAAGCGTATACGTGTGACTTGATCAGTTTTCATTGCATTCGATTATAATAAACAACTATATGACTAAATTGATGTTCATCCATTCATAAGTTTAAAACATTACACACACAAGTTGTTTAAGTTTAGGTTACAATCCATCAAAAGATATGTAGTTCCCTAAAAGGACTTGTTTAACAAAAGACTAATTTCACAAGGTTTTACATTCTATATCTCATCAAGGATGGGATATATGAATCAACCTTTCAAAAGTGGATGGCATCTAAACTTGAAATTTATAGCTTGAAAACAACACCAGCTCCAAAGATCCATCTAGTTTTCTGAAATACATGTAAGTTTGAAAACAATCAACAAAAGTTGAGCGAGTTCATGCGTTTTGTATGATTTCCAAATAAACTTGTAAATATTTGAGAGATTCTTTTGATAATAGGTATGTAAAGCGTATATGAACAGATCATTAATGTTTTGCAAGGACATTAATATGTGTGCGATGGCGTAGGAAGACTCAAACCTAGCGATTGTCCTCCGGTCCACCCGGCTGGAACGACATAGTCACTACATGCGGCCACACAAGGACCCATGAGTGGGGCTCGCTACACCCGATAGATCTACCACTCCTACCCCTCGGTCTTAAACAAGATTAATGGCCTTATGTGTGCGCCTACCCACCCACATGATCTAACAGTTCATTCCTTAGCTAAACCATACCATTGAAACATGTATTTCACCCTCGAAAGTTATAAATCCAAAAACAGTTAAAAGAAAAGCGGGACATGAACTCACGGTTTTGCTTAACTTGCGTCGTAAACTTCACCGGCTTGCTTTGTATGCCTCGTAACCTATATGTGTACTATGTACGTTAATCACTAGACTTGTAACACACGAGTACAAGTCACCATCTTAAGTTTATGCATTCGTCTTTTGTATGTTCAACATTTGTAAGGGTCGTGCCCTTGTTTGTCGGGTCTCGCCCGTTTGTCGCGTTATCGTACTTTAAATTCGGTGTCGACTGCTTGTGAATAGATATTTTACTCCCTAAAATATATTTGTTTATGTAATGCTTGACAAACGGTAGGTGTTAAAAATAATCTATATTTTTAACTTGTTCCAAATATGTTACTTATTTTATTTTCCTAAAAATAAGTATAAGTGATTCGTTAAATAATATTTTCAATATTATTTTGTATTCTCATATTTATGCATAATACTTGTTTATGGGCATTTTACCAAGTGTCGGCAATGTATGTCGGTATGTATTTATACGTACAGGAATACGTATTTTCTTGTATTTATTAAGTATTTCATACTTAATTTATGTGTAATTTTTCGGAATATTGTATTTGCATTATTAAAATCACCATTTTTATATGCTTAAAATATATATATATTTATTTTAAGAAAATTTTATAGAAAAATATCTATAATTTAACTTGGTAAAATATGTATGTATCCATATATCTTAAAAATTAATCTATTTTTAAGATCAAAGTTAGAAAATACACATTTTTAGTTTCCACCAAAATAGTATATTTTTTAGTTGTTTATGAAAATATATATTTCCTTACACTCCAATATAGTATATTTTCAAGTTGACAAAATATGATATATTTTCATAATAATTGTAAAAATACATACTTTGTCGTTTGTTCGGTTTTGAGAGTATCGTTTACCAAATTTTTCAAGATACAAGTTAAATTTCCGGAATATTTATATATTTTGTCCAAGATGTCCATTGTCCGAATCGTCCAATATATTTATGCAAATATATTTTCTTGTGTTGTCCATGTATTTTTCTTGTGAGAATTTTTGTATATTTGTATTCTTAGGCATCCTCATGTATTTGTATGTGTATTTTGGTATTCATACTCCTTGGAAGTATTTAGTGTATTTTTCAAGTTCCTAATACATTACAACATATAATACACATAATATACACTTGGCACAAAATGTGGTGATCACTAAATACATATACTTTTCCTAAAAATATATATACTTAATATTGATTTTAACTTCAAGAAATTCTTATTTCTTAGCTTGTAATTTTGTACAAAGATTAGGAAACCTTGTTAAATATTTTTAAATGATTTTTTGGCGAATAAATTTCATCAAAACTTATATTTTTCTAAGTGTCAAAATTTTATAAAAATTTTGACATAGTTTCCCCTAAAAATGCAGGTTTCCCATGTTTTCAAAACATGTGTTTATTTTCTTTTCATCACCAAAAACAATTTCCAACAATTTTCACCAATAACATACACTACTTTCTTCTTGTAAAACATTATGGTGAACTTGATTTTTGTTAAAAATGTGTAGTCTGTTAGATCTACACTTTACATACCATGATCTTTCAAAATCAAGTGTTCTTGTAAACTTTAAACAAACATTTTAGGAAACTTTAATTTACTAATCAATCCCTCCATGATTTTTATGGTTTCAAAGTCTTGAAAACCATGTTCAAAAACCACTTTTATGTTCATTAGAAAGATCTTTATGTTTAAAACCTTGTTTCATCATGGATCTTCCAAGATCCATGCTTAACATCTTTAAATCTTTCATAAACAAGCTTCTTGATGAACTTTTAACAACCTTTTCATGGGTTTTAGTTTCAAAAGTTAGTTTTACATACACTTTGTTACTTCAAGATTACAAGTTCATGCCTCAAAATCATTTTCCAAGTTCACATAAGTTTTTCACAAGTTCATCATCAAGTTTAATCATGGATCTTTCAAGATCCATGCTTAAACTTGTTAGATCTATGCTTCTAATAAGCTTAGCATACTAGATCTAAACATACACACAAGATTCATCAGCATCAACTTCATCACATTCACAAAAAATCACTAAAATTACTTGTTTGCTTTATGATTATGTTAGATCTTCACATATTCATATTTTAAAGTTTAGTTATTTAGATGGTGTGACTTGTACATAACATAAACATGAACTAAAATAGTGATTAGGGAAGCTTACAACTAGCTCTATTAGCTAGGGAAGTGGCACAAGAAGGATGAAGATGAAGGATGATGATAGTGAGAGGTTAATAGCTCCAAAAAGAGGTCCTTCAAGTTCTAGCACTTGTAACTTCCTTAGATAGCCTCCATACACCTTTGTATATTCTTGGATTGCCTTGAAAGTGAAGTAAAAATGGAGGTGAAGTGTGGGTGTTGGTGGCCGTAGGTTATAGAGAAGAGAGGAAGGAGATGGTTTGAATTTTTTTGTGAAAGTGATAAGTGAAGTAAATCTAAGGTTCATGTCTTTTTATTCACCAACAAGAAATTACACAAGGGTCCATATGTATAATATCTACCAACATGATTAATATTATAATAAAAAGGTTGTGGGGTCCACTTGGGGCTGTTTTCAATAGGGGTAAAGTGTCAAAAATTGAAAGTTGGAGGTTTAAGATGTAATTTAGGGGTTTAATGTTAGGTTACATGTGTTCATGTGTTTTTAAGGATTTTGATGTGTTTTAAGACGAATACTAGCTAAATAACACTAAAACAATGTTTCAAATTCATTTTTGATGTTTCCGGTAGTGTCTGTTTAATTGTTCGGTTGTCGGTTCGCTAAAGTGTTAAATGTGCAGTTTAGAAGGTATGAAGTACCCTTTTGTGGCAGTTTTCATTCCCGACATTTTACAAGTTATCATGGATGATTAAGCACTATTTTTTAATGTTATTTTGACTTGTAAAAGCTGAATTGTGCAGAATTATGTGTTTAAAGTGCGTTTCGGACAGTTTTTAGTGCTTATTTTTGCTTCCGGAAAATGTTTATGTTAACCCTTGTACCCACACTTGGGTTTTAGTGTATTTTTGTTGTTGGACCTACATCTAGGCCCTAAATCTAATGTCTAATTGTATTCTGCAGTCATGCTGACGCAGCTTGTCTTACCGGTGAGTTTACTAGTCTTTTCGACACAACGTTTAATGTAATGCACAATGCGATATTGGAGGTATAAAACATGCACGAATTCATATGTAAAGCAAGTATGCACTTAGTGTTGACGTTTAAGCACATAATTGCAGGAATAAATAATTAATAAAATAGTACGGAAATTTCCGGTTTTGGCCAGTTGTCAAAGGTTTCTCGCATACGGAACGTTATAGGGTGTTTTCGAGGGTTGTTATAGAATATTCCATTTTAGGATAAGTTCCAATGAAATATAACTTCTGATGGAACTTAATTTATTCTCATAACCATTTAAACATTAAGGCTTTTAGCACATGCTCGTAAATTACTAAGAATGAGAATTGATAATATTTCATCCTTTATTAACCTGGTCATGATTTCTCGTGAGTTTCGATCTCAGTGGATGAAGTTTTTAGGTCTCATTTTTCTTTTGTCAAATTTTTAATTTTCTTGATAACAAAAGGTTGTGAAAAAGTGTAGTATCATCTAGTTCTGTCTTATAGGTTTCTATCCAGATTGTTATGACAAATAATATGAGAGTTTAAGGTAAGAGTGACTTTGTTTTAACCATGAAAACCTCACAACTGTCATAATGTAGCTTTCATATTGATACTAAATTTTGAATTATCTATAGAATATATAAGGTATCATGAAGCCTAATTATGAAACAATTTATTATGGTTCTTATAGTCTTAACAATAAATTTTGTCACTAACTCTCATCTTAAGTATTTTTTTTTTATTTCTAGTAAGGAAATACAAAGAACTAGAGTCAACCCATTATGTATTGATTGGAATATTATCATTAGCAGACTTAAATATCACAAATTTCTGACTACGTATCTTAGCCAGCTGTTCCATTGAATTATGGGTAGTCTCGATGCTCATGCCTAGTTTAATGACACAAATTTGCAGTGAGACTTACCTTTTGAAGAAACTTATAGCTGGAAATAGTACTTGTACACTATCGTTGAATCCTAAAAGTATCATCCTTTAAGGTTTAGTGGCGGTGAGGTGAACAACATCTAATTTTCCAGTTTCATGCATTCCTTTTCCTGTACATTTGCTGCTAATCAACACACTTATTTTCCTTTGGTACTCTTGAGTGGTATAGTTGATTCTTAAGGCAACTTATGGTATTAGTGGAAAAGTTATATGTAATGCACCGAAAAAGTGTACTGATTTCCATGTGTAAATCTTTAAATTATGGGTCATGGTATTGTACATCATGATATTTCCGCATATGCCACTAACTTTATAGTAAGAATCTAGACTAATGCATGCGTCTTAGGAGTTATTTTGATTCTTCCAAAGAAAACAAATTAGTGTTAGGAAATTTAGAATCTAGAATAGCTCGCATGATAACAATAATTAAGTGAGTTCTTGATTATCATAAGAGATATAATGTTTTACTTATCCCACTAGTCTTTCTCTAATATTTCTTCTGTAATCAGAAAAGGGCAGTAGGATTGTCATATCTTAAGAGATAACCAACATTCCAATAAGTGCAGATTTTGTAGAAACTCTTTAGTAAGCAAAACATTTTAGGTTTTGAAATTAGAGTGGATGAAATAGATGGGATACAAACTTAAGAAGAAGCTTGGAGTGATTTACATTATACGGTAATCAAGTAAGGCAAACACAAATTATTATATTGAAGATATAGTCTACTATAACACCAAAATAATAGACTAACTTAGGTTCTACCTAAATTTTGGCTTTGACCAAAATTCAGACACATTATGAACATACATAAATAATAGATTGTCTTTGACCGAAATTTATGCATTATGAACATACATAATAGACTGACTTATTATTCTACATGAACTTTGGCTTCGCTTTGGCTTTGACCAAATTTCATGTATTATGAACATACGTAACTAAAACCAACTTAATGTTCTACCTGAATTTTGGCTTCGCTTTGACCAAAATTCAGGCATTATGAACGATATAAAATAATCAAACTTGGCTTAATGTTCTACCTGAATTTTGGCTTCGCGTTGGCTTTGACCAAAATTCAAGCATTATGAACAATATAAATAATAGACCATATTTAGTATCATGATGAACAACATAAACAATAAGGTAAAGCACATAAATATAACATAACACCTTTGGGCAAGAAATGCTACATTTATGTAAAGTAGGCAAATACAAATAATTACGTAATATGACATAACTTAAGCTTCAATGTTTAATCAAATGATATCCCGTTGGTTCAATCATCAATCATTGAAGTTCGCCATTTAACTTGCATAATTAAGTTGGACCATTCACAAGTTAGTCCCATATGAGAGCAAAAAATAAGTAAATAACTAAGGCTTGCAAACCGATTTTGACATCTTTGCAAAAGGATTTCATAATTTGCAAGATAATTTTGCCAAAATAATTAACTAAATTAGTCTATTATAATTCATATAACCTATACAAAAACATAAATTAATTCCGTATAGTATGTGACATAAATTGACAAAACATAAATATATGCGATTAGTGTGACATAAATTGACATAACATAAATATATGCAATTAGTGAAATATTTTTAATCACTAAATTATTTCCCCATTAACTTCAAATAATAATGATAAGAATACAAAACAAAATAGTGAATTGTTTTGTTTTGGTTCATGATGCCATACTCTTCGAAGCTCCAAAAGTATGCCAATGTATGCAATAAAGGCCTCAAAATAAATTAATAAATTATCTTCATGGAAATTTATATACATGAAATAAAAAATAATGGCCAGTTCTAATTAATATAAAGCATTTCTTTATTATTGGTTTATTTCATGCTGAATGATTATATGGTTTGCAAATAATAACCACTTATTCCAAATAAATTGGTTTCAGGTATCGTTGGTGAAAATCTTGGAAGTCAGATTTGGTTTCATTGTTGTGATCTGATTTAAAGATCTGAAAGGAAATCTTGATTTCGATCAGATTTGTGTTTGTGAATTCCTAATCTAGGGTTTGGTGTTGAATAAAGAATCTAAAGGACAGCGAAGAGTGAAAGTTGCTATTTTAGAAACTGCAGTCCAGATGATAGTGTTTGTTCATTAAAGACATGAAACCCTAACAATAGGGTTTGTTGAAGACAAGCCATTCAAAATTTGTAGTGGCAGCGGCTGAAGATTTTTTGCGGATCTTCATCTTGAACTTGTAGCTGTAAGTGACGGGTACGGTTCTATAATTTTCTGTTTAGTGTTTATTGTTACCCGATTATTGTTATCAATTAGGCATTTGTGAGCGGGTTATGGGGACCAATATTGATCACAGGGAGAGCCACACCCTGTTTTATGTGTTGCACTAAATCTGATTTAAAGCTATTTGTTAAGCATTTGGTTTAAATCTTTTATTGTGTGTGCTTGATGTGGTTTGTAGTAAAGGGGTTGTTTTTAAATCTTTTAAATAATGTCACACGGATATCATTGTTTAGGCATATTTTCTGTACTGAGTTAGATGGACCAGTATGTATTGCTTTGTTGTGTGATAATTTGCAAGTTGTATGTATGTTGTTTTGAGTATTTCTTCATTTTGTCACATGATTATTCGACCCCATAGGATTGGGCGATGTGTACTTGAACCTGTAATGTGCTATGTGTTGCATTCTTGCATACTTTATGTGATATTATTGATTAAAATGTATAAGTTTTATATGCTTATCAACTTATCATTTGGCTTGCAAGATTGTCAGATATTGTCATAATTGTGTGGTATAGTGTTCTAGTCGTTGCCTTTGCATTGTTTGTCTTGGTAAATTACCTATTGCTTGTGTTAATGATTATCACATAGCTAAGTTTTTTTTTTTAAAAAAGGAATGATGGATTTGCAATCCCTGATAGAACAACTAGTGGTTTTCTTTAGACTACTTATGCCAGCTATGGTTTGTTTAATTGTCTTTGCCAACATGTTATTTTAACTAGGTCTTTGATCTTTGCATATTTTTCTGAGTACATATGTGTATCACTTCCGTCAATCACGTATCGTAGCTGGAGCAGATGAGCAAGACATAGTTCAAACTGAAGTTTACATGTTAAGAGTTGTAGGTTCGTACGAATGAACCATAGCAGGTTCATACGAATCTGCACATGTTGATTCGTACTAGATGAAGCCCATTCGTACAAGCAGGTTCGTACGAACCCAAGCCCATTCGTAAGTTATCTTGTATGACTGCACTGTTACTATATATAGGTGGAGGGTCTTGTTCATTTGATCATCTTTGTGACTTGAGAGGGGAAACTCTTGTCAGTTGTTTTCGTGGTTTTGTACTTGTTAAACATCAAGAGAAAACAACAGTTAATTACATCTTTGTATTCAATTTACACACGTACTTGGATTCCGCACAAGATACGTGTTCATCACATTCAGTGGTTAAGGAATCGATCCTCAGAGCGAATTTACAAGTGGTATCAGAGTAGGTGATTGATTGCACGGATTGAAGACACAAATATTCAAGCAGATTCATCAGATTCAAAAGCAAAATTCATCATCTTCTTCATATCTTCTTCTACTCATCTTTTACATATTCTTTTTGAACTTTAATCACAGATTTACAAAGATTTCAAGGTTAAAATTGGCTAAATTTTGAATATGTTGTGTGAAAACCAGTTTAATTCAATCCTACAAAGTTTCAGATCAAAATTCTAACAAAATCATCATTAAATCATTGAAAAACATGGTTGTTCATACTCAGATAGTTACGAACGGAGTTGGTTGTTGGTGTTGATTCGTACGAACCCACATCTTCTGCATTCGTACAAATCCATAACAGATAAGGGTTTGTTGAAAATTTGTTGATTCGTACGAATCCACATCTTCTGCATTCGTACAAATCCATAACAGATAAGGGTTTGTTGAAAATTTGTTGATTCTTACGAATCCACATGTTCTCCATTCGTACAAATCTATAACTGTTTGGGTTTTTAAAGTCGTACGAACCAAATATTTCACATTCGTACGAATCAGGGTTCTTGTAATTGTTTGTTTTTCAAAGTTGATTTAAGTGTTTGTTTGATTGTTGCAGGTTATTCTTGAAAGATCAAGATCATGGCTAAAGAATTTTACAATGAGTTTTATAATGCGTTTTTTTTCCGATTCATCCGAAACAACGACAACAACAACAACAACAACTGCACCGAAAAACATTTCGAAAACTATTACCAAGACTTTGAAACATGAATTTTTTTATGGAACTATACAAAACCACCGAAACTTGATAATACTGAAGATTATATCTGGTGGAAAGAGATGTTTATTAATTAGGTAAAAGCTTATGCACATGATTGTTGGTTTTGTTTGGAATTTGGGTATAAAAAACCAATAAATGATAGAAATGAAGAAATTCCGTTTTCAAGTTTTAGTAAAGAAGATAGACAAACATTTTCTAATGAACAAAGAATGATTTCATTAATTCAACAGTCGATCAGGGATGATATCTTTTCACTACTCCAACATGATGGTTCATCAAAGTCGGTGTGGGAAGCATTATGAGTGAAAGTTGAAGGAGGAAAGCAAATAAAAAAGAACAAAATTTCATTGCTAAAGAAAGAATTTGATTTGTTTGAGTGCATGAAGGGTGAGAATGTGATACAAATGATCGAAAGTTTCTGTCATCTTAAAATAGAACTTGAAAGGTTTGGAATTACCAAAACCAGCGAAGAAATCATTGACAAAGTGAGCGAAGCGTTACCGTGAGTAAATGACTGGCAGGCATTTATAATAATACTGAAAAATGATTCAAGGTTTGATGAATTTACCCTAGATACACTGATTGAGAGACTGGAGGGACATGATCTGGAAGTGCAAAAACAGAATAAAATAAACAGTTCAACCTATCAGCAGAATGTGAGTCTTTATTACAGAGGAAAAAACTTGCCCTCTACCAATCAATCCCTACAGATTGGTACAGCTTTCAGCGTTGAAAAGTCAAAAGATTCATCAAAAAGTTCATCAAGTTATAATCCAGGTTATCATTCGTCCTCGACATCATCAAACACAACAGAACTTGATGAAATTCAATGCAACATTGCCTTGACACTAAAAAATTCTCCAACTATGAGTATCAATGCTGCTTAACAACAGATGAGTTTCTTTGCATCGATTCTGGAGTCATATAAGAGTCTGGTGGTGGAGAGAATCGGAAACCCGAAATGCCAAAGGAAGACTATGACCAGATAGACCCGGAAGAGATGGAACTTATTGAGATCATATGATGTTTAGCTACTGGCATTAGGAGAGCACAACGATTTATGGAGATTACAGGTTGGCAGTGTCTGGAAGGTTCAAATACAAAGCTAGGATTTGACAAATCGAAGGTCACATGCTTCAAATGTAAACAAAAAAGTCATTTCAAAAGAGAGTGCGTAAATCGGGAAGTGAATGATCATATCAATCCATTTCATGATGATTATTACAAGAAAGTTATCTATCATAAAAACAATGAACAATCATCAAAGCCAGGTCAAAAGCAGATTGTGAAGGACCTTCGAGAGAAAATAAACAAGCTTTAGTGACAATTCAAGATGACGAAGGGTTCAACTGGAACAAATATCTTTCAAAAGAAAAGTTTGCATTGGTTGCTGAAGTGAAATCTAAACCTGTTCAAGAGAAAATGTATAGAGAAAGACGTTTTGCAGATATCATATTAGATGAAATGCAAAAAGCTTATGATGAAGCTAGGAAGATGGGATAAGAAGAGGGAATGCTACATAGATCACAAAGGAAATCCAGTTGTAGATTCAAGTAAGGTGGTTTACGATGACCTACTTGCAGTTACTCCTCTTTCTGGAGAATACTATTCGAATAAAGAAGCAGATAAAGATTATTTTTCAAAGTTGGATAAGGAAATCAGAGAAGTGATGACAGCGAGTTTGAGAAAGAGAGAGGAAGAGAGACTACAGAAAAATGTAGAAAAGATGGTGGATGAGTTGAAGAAAACTGCAGAGGAAGACAGTGGTGAAAATGAACAAAAGGTTGATGATTTGAAGAAGAAAGAAGGAGAAGCTGGTGAGAAAAGTCAAAGAACGGCTGATGAGAAGGTGAACAGTCTAGCGGAGGAAGTTGTTGCTGAGAAACAACAAGTGATGGAATAAGATCAGAAACAGACGGCAAAGGAAGCTAAGGTGCCAAAAACTGAGGTATTAACTCAAACTGCATCTTCTGAATCGTCAAACTTTGATATTAAAATTGATGAACAGTGCAAGAAATGCATGGAAACGTGCAGAGCTTGTACTGAGAAGGATGAAAAATTTAAAACCAGAGATATGGAATTTACTAAAATTAAACGAGTTTTCAAAGATAAATGCAAAGAAATGTTTGAAAATGAAAAGGTTTTGAAAGATAATGATGAAAAGTTGACACAAAAATGTAAGGTTTCTAAAAAAGAAAATGAAATATTGAAACAAAAATGTTCGGCAATGAGCGAATGAAATTACAAAAGAATCATATGAAGCTGTGGTTCAAGAGATGAAAAAAGAAAATGAAATATTGAAACAAGAATGTTTACAAAAATAAAATGTGGTTCAAGAGATGAAAAAAGAATATGATTCAATAAAACTTTCATATGAAATTACAAAAGAATCATATGAAGCTGTGAAAAGCTAAATGAAACTTGTTCAATCTAGACTTTCACAATGTTCTGAAACATCCTAAATTCTTAAAAAACAGTATGAGATAAAACAACAAGTAGTTAACTCATATATTGAAGAGGTTGTAGAGATTAAATGTAAAATGGCTGAATTAGAACAAGATAATAACAAATTGCATAGTTATCACACTTCATCATATGTTCTTGAACGTATTTTCAACATAAAACCGGATGATAAAGATTCTGAAAGAAACAAGAATAGAGTTGGTTCAGAATATTATCAGATTCCATCACCGTTTGAGAAAAAGTTTACATTCTATGATGACGAGAAGGTGGAAAAAGCTTTCAACATGGTTGATCAATTGCCAGAAAATATTGACATAACCTATTCCAAATCTGATGATACTGGTGATTCAAAGGTGGTAGGTAAGGTCCTTGAAAGTGTTTTGCAAGATGATTCTATCAAAAATGGTAGGTCCGAATCACAGGATGAAAATGAGGAAAGTTTTCATGAAAGTTATCTTAAAAATTCAAAATCTGAGAAAAATACGAATGATGACTCAATAGGATTGGCATATACCATGATTGGATCAGACAAATTATTCTCAGATATTGAAGTTCCAATTCAGAATGTGATTCCTGATAAAATTGACAAAGTTTTCAAATTGGTAGAAATCGAGAAATCAGAAATCAACAAATTTGTCGAAAAAGTGAGCAAGAAAACTTTTTATAACAAATCTGGTTACAAAAAGAAAAACATGAAGGTTGGGTTGGGTTATAAAAAGAAACAACATCAGAAAAGGTTTGACAAGAAAAATCTTTAGAAAAAGACGAACTTTGTTCACGGAACAAGTTCAGAAGAAGAGAAAGAACTCCAATTTAGTCGACAGAATAATGAAGAATTTTATGCTCAAAAGAAACAACAACAACAGGCTAAAGATGTTTCCATGAAAACATGCTTTAAATGTGATCAAATTGGACATTTTGGTCGCAAATGTCCGAATCTAAGGCCTGTTGATGTTGAAATGAAAAAGAAAGTTGAAGTTGAGAATCAGAAGTCAACCAAGTTTGAATCAAAACAAACTTGGAAACCGAAATCAAATACACCAAAATTTGAGGAAAAACAGATTTGGAAACAAAAGGTTGATCTTTCAAAATCAAAATAAACTTGGAAACCAAAAACGTCCAAGTTTGAACCAAAACAAATCTGGAAACCTAAAGTTGATTTGTCAAAACGAAACATTTAAACTAATTCAAGATTTTATCAAAGAAATGTTTCTAAAGGACAAATTTGGGAGGCCAAGAAACAAAGTACTTCTGTGAGTGATAAAAGGAAAATCAATTTAACAAAGAAGGTTGAAAATAAGAATGAAAAATTCTTTGTGAAAAATGATAAAGATTTTCCGAAGTTGAATGATTCTTATTGTGTCACAATACCCAAGGTCAAACAGGCCTGAGATGCATTATTCAAGTAATTAAGTAGTTTGAATGTGGAGGTGCTTCAGATGGTAGCTGAATGTCGACATGGAGAGCAGAGGAGCAGCCCAGCACAGGAGGAGGCAGGTCCCTGCAAGTGAAAAACAGGGAGTTTGTTTGTTTTTGTATATAAATAAAACATATTCAAAACCCTAAATATAGAAAAATTTAAAAATATGTCTTTATTTTCTCAAAAATTGAAAAATGAAAAAATATGTTTGTTTTTAAATTTGTCAAAAATTAAAAATTAAAAAAAAATTTGTTGATTCAATATGCCGAAACCCTCACGGATGAACAAACATGATTAATTTCACAAGTGGTTGAAAATGGTTTTTAAACTGTTAAAAATCAATGTGTTGTAAATCATGGCGGTATTTTATGCAAAAAGAGCATGTGATGTAGAAAATGGATGGCGAGATCGGGTTGTCAATTTTTTCAAAATGTTTTGGATTTTATGGGGAGTAAAAATTTTGGAAATACAAAAACATTTTAAAATTTGAAAAAACCAAAAACATGAGAAAATGAAAATGAGTTTTTGTGTAAAAAGAGAAAATGATAGTACATCAGTAGACAATCATAGCATGCTAAAGAAATGGAATGTCAAAATGATGATATGCTAGTAGGTTTTTACACATTTAGTAAATTGATTTCGAGATATAAACTTAAATATCAATAACTTTCTTATCTCGTGCGGAACATCTCTCGGATATATGGACTTAGTACTCTGAAATTTCGTTTGAGAGGTTGCCTGATTCTGATATACTAAGTCTTTATGCTTATTGATATCAGGGGTATTATACCTGGTCTTCTGATTTTGCGTCAGCAGTGGCCTAGACCTTGTATAATACTTGCGTGCTTAATGCTTACCCTCTGCGTAAAAAATTGAAAAATATCGAAAGATATAAATCAAGTGCAGTTGTAAAGAAGATTCCTAAGTGGAACACACCTAAAGTCGAGCCTTCATCTCTTTGACTTAACGGTAGTTCATACCTTAGCTCTCAAGGTCTCCCAGTAACCGATAGTACATATATCAATATAATATACTCACCTATAAGAATGAATCTAGGGAATCTTTATACGGGAGTATATTCTAAGGTGGCACACGCGAATAAGTTAAGTTCTTAAAACACTAAATCTCGTATCATGAAATCAATTGAAGTTTGAGTGAAAATTTAAGTGGATCAATATACTGACAATCTAAGTGAATCGTTTAAAACTTAAAGTCTTTAAAAAGGTCAACGGTGCTAGTGATTTGTCATAAACTAATATGATCCTCTAGCACAAATTCAAACAAAAATATGTCTGTAAATATTTGTTTACTACTTTTCATTACAGAAAAATTACAAAAAGATTTTCAGAGTGTTTTAGCATAAAGTTTGAAAAATACAAAAAGATTTTGTTTCTACTTTATTTTTTACAACCGATGTTTGAAAGCTGAGTTTCAAAGTCTAAGTATGCTGAACATGTATCTGGCATTAATTTGAAACTTGAGGTTTTTAAAAAAAATTCAAAAACAGTTTGTGAAAATCTCCAGGGTCATTAATTTGGAGTTGGATGATCAATTGAGGGTTTTGGATTCTCTCATTGTCAGATATAGTTACTTGATAGGGG
This sequence comes from Helianthus tuberosus, assembly GCA_030545235.1. Lineage (NCBI taxonomy): Eukaryota > Viridiplantae > Streptophyta > Magnoliopsida > Asterales > Asteraceae > Helianthus > Helianthus tuberosus. The sequence continues at coordinate 13,670,503 of CM060402.1, read as the reverse complement.
GAGAGAGCTAGCATGTAATCCTAGAGTTTTTAAACTGTCAAATGATTTTAATAAAGCCAGGTTTCGATACTGAGATATAATAAGCTTTAAAGGTCATATATCTGTGTTTAGAGCCAGGTTTTCAATCCCGGATGACCAAAAAGCTTTCACTGTTAAATATTTGTGTGTTTTCAGGTGCTAGGTCAGATTACGATCCTAATAGCTGAGGCTAAGGGGGAGTCTGAAGAAAAGCTCAAAGCAAGGGAGAGCTTGCAGTGATAGAACCAGTTGACGATCCTGAAAAGCCGCCGGAAGCTTAAATAAAGGGGGAGCCTGGAGATAGAGTCTACCGAAAGGGGGGGCTGATTCGGAACGCAAAATGAAGAGAAGCTTGGTAGAACATTGGGGAGTCTGTGGTGCTGAAGATGTCAAAGCTTCTAGAAGACTCAGAGAGAAGATAGAAAGCTACGAGATTGACTGCAGCAATATCCAAGGGGGAGTCTGTGAGTAAATATGTCCATCGCTTCCATCAATCACGTATCGTAGCTGGAACAGATGAGCAAGACATAGTTCAAACTAAAGTTTACATGTTAAGAGTTGTAGGTTCGTACGAATGAACCATAGCAGGTTCGTACGAATCAACACATGTTGATTCGTACTAGATGAAGCCCATTCGTATAAGCAGGTTTGTACGAACCCAAACCCATTCGTAGGTTATCTTGTACGAATGCATTGTTACTATATATAGGTGTAGGGTCTTGTTCATTTGATCATCTTTGTGACTTGAGAGGGGAAACTCTTGTTAGTTGTTTTCGTGGTTTTGTACTTGTTAAACATCAATAGAAAATTACAGTTAATTACATCTTTGTGTTCAATCTACACACGTACTTGGATTCCGCACAAGATACGTGTTCATCACATTCAACAGTTAAGGAATCGATCCTCGGAGCGAATTACAGTCTTGTTACCGTTTCTGAAGAAAAAAAGCATTTTGAGTTGAGTAAGCTTTGGTTTCTCTTAATGATTCTAATGTGTTAATAATGTGTCATCTGTTGTCTTATATGAGTATGGAGTTCGACTTGTCATCAGTTTTTTTAGAAGCTCTATTTAAAAATGTTTAATTGATGGTTGGAAAAATGGTCAATGATTTAAATTCAAGTTTTTTATAAGTCTTAGTTGTTTTGTATATGACACGTAGTTATTAAAGCGTGCGTCCAGGCGCACCTAGGCGCAAATAAGGCCCCGAGCTCAACAAATCGCCCTGAGTGCGCCTCACGCTAATCTTCAGATTAGTTCATGTCATGGTTATTAAAGCGAGCGCCCATGCGCAAATAAGGCCCCGGGCTCAACAAATCGTCCTGAGTGTGCCTTGCTCCTTTAATAACTATGATATGACATTAAGGATGAATTCATCAAGGATTTAAAATTTAGAGGTTCACGTATTTTTGGATACGTTTGTATTTTGCGTTATATCTTTGAAAAACGTCAATTTTGCATGTCCGTTTTATTAGTTAAAGTACTACTGTTGTATGACTAGTTTTTATTCAATTCATGTAGGTAACCAGAGGATAATCTTTGGAATTCTTGGTTGTTAGTGTTTGGTTTGCTAATTTCAAAACATTTTTTAAAAAAAAAATGAGTATCTTAACCAAGATTGGGGAAATCAAAACCAACATTTAAAAAAAAAATCAGCATTGGTTTTTTTTTTTTTTTCAGTTCATATGTCATCAACAATCTTGACATATATGGATTACCAAACTTGACATACTAAAATATAACACACTTTGATATTTTTGTGATATTCTCTTTCGTTTCTCTAGGCAATTTAGGGTATGATATTGTGATCTGATTCATTTTGAATTAGATCTTGTATTTGTTTCCTGTTGTAAATCGTATGAAGATTATCAAGTTGATAACTTCTAAGTGAGAGTTATAGTTTGTCACAGTTTGTATCATTTGAAGATTTGGGAATAAACGTCTTTGGTTTGGATGGGTTGTTGTTAGATCTTATATGGTCCAATAGTGTTTGATCAAGATTCATTGTTATGTGAGAAATGTTTCTGGTTGGAAAATCATGTGATTTGTGTACCCATTCAGAAGTTGCTTAGGTTGTTATATTATTAGGTGTAGAATTGTGTGATTCTCACTTTTTATAACATCTTTGTCTTGAATCATGTTATTCGATAGTCTTGACCACTAAACGTCTTTCAGTGGTGGTTCGTAAGACTTACCGTCTATGATCTAGTTGTGTGGTTTGTGTGTTTTCTAACCGGTTTTCATGTCAAGATTATTCTTGAATGTTGTTACAGCCTTGTGTGTTTTCTCGTGTAAGAGATATTGATTTTTAGTCTTAAAATTGTGTGATTTGGTGTCAATCAGAAGTGTTTTTGGCTGTAATTCTTGTCTGATAAAAAATCATGTGATTCTTAAGGTTACCAGGCATGTTTTGAATCTTGTGATTCACTTTTTTGTTGTCAGATTGTAAAGTTGTAAAAGTTTCGATAAAATCAAACCAGCCTTTAAGTTCTTTACAAATCGTTGACATGATTTTCAGAGGTGTTTCTGAATTTTTAAAAGTCGTGTGGTTTTTTATTCTTTTATTGGTTATGTTTTGGGGTGCAAATGAGCCGTGCTACTCGCGAGCTACTCGAGCTCGGCTCGAAAAAAAGCTCGAACGAGCCGAGCTTAAACGAGCTCGAGCCCGAGCCTAAAAAACAAGCTCGTTTAGTAAACGAGCCCGAGCCCGGGTTTCGCTTATCGAGCTCGAGCCGGCTCGCGAGCCTAAACGAGCTTTCTGTTTATATATTTTTTATTAATACATTAAACATATATTTATATAATATTAATTACCATTTATATAAATATAAAAAATAACTTAAATATATGTATAATAATAATTATAATTAATATATATTAATTAATAAATACTAAACGAGTCGAGCCCGAGCCGAGCTCGAGCATGAAAAATTACCTTCGAGCCGAGCTCGAGCTTTAGAAATAAAGCTCGAATCGAGCCGAGCTCGAGCTTGAGCTTTTATATGTTAAACGAGCTCGAGCTCGAGCCTGGTCGAGCTCGGGCTCGGCTCGGCTCGTTTGCACCCCTAGACTTATGTTTCTGATAGTTTTAAAAAAATCACATGATTTTTTTTTCTTTGTGTTAATCAAAATTTGTTTTTCTTGTTTCTCATTTTCTGTGATGTTACAGAAAGTCGATGTGAGTTGTTCTATACGTTGGTACTGGATTTAAAGTCCATTTCTAGTTGGAAATTCATGTGACTTTTCCATTATATCGGATATGTTTTTCGTATTGTGATAGAACCATGTGGTTCCTTGTTCGATCAATATTGTCTTTGATTGTCGTTTGGGATTGTGTAGTTCCTTGTTTGATTGGATTTATAAGTCTGATAGGATTATATGTTTACATTTTTTTTTGCTATTCAGATTATGTGTACTTTTGATTGTTTTCTCAAATGTTTGTTGTATTTGTTTTTATGACATGTTTTCTAATCTTCTTGGTGTGGATCTAACATTGAATATTCGATTGGATTTTTCTTGAGATTTATTAACACGTTTTTCGAGTAAAAACAAATTTTTTTAAATTTGTTCTAGGTCTTCGTGTTTGTCGTATCAAAGTTAAACTTTATTTCTCTCTGTGTACAAAAGAAAAAAAAACTTGTTGTGTCAATATACGTTCTTTGAATAAGCAAATTGGTTTTGTGTACATATGCTTATTGAATACTATTGACTTGTTCTTAAAAAGTACTCAACAAATAGTTCTGGTGTTTTCTTAATCGTGTGTGTTGAAAGTTAGTGTTTGAAAATTCCAGCTCTTATATTGAAAGATGGGTGTTAACACAATACATACAATTTTTTAATGGGGAAAGTGAATACGGTACTGTTAGAATTATAACCTTACGCGCCAAACCCATCAAAACTACGTAGTTTTGATTAAAATCCTTTAAAAGATAAAATAAACCTTTTATTTCTCATCAAATACCTAAATAGATGAAACAAAAAGAACACTGCAAATCCCCAAACCCAAATCGCCTGCAAATCCCATGGCTTCTCTCATTACGAATACGAAGATAAGATCAATTTTGTTGTGTTCCACTCTCAACTAATCGATCAGGCTTCTCTAATTAACGAATCTGAAGACAAGATCAATTTCTACCTCCCCCAAATCCAATCGCCTGCAACTGCAAATACCTCCCCCATTAATCGACTGCGACTTCATATTCCATGGCTTCTCTAATTACGAATCTGAAGACAAGATAAATTTTGTTGTGTTCCCGGCTCTGCAAGGTGGGCCGCACAACCACCGGATTCGTAATTAGAGAAGCCATGGGATTTGCAGGCGATTTGGATTTGGGGATTTGCAGTGTTCTTTTTGTTTCAGCTATTTAGGTTATTGATGAGAAATAAAAAGGTTTATTTTATCTTTTAAAGGATTTTAATCAAAACTACTTAGATTTGTTGGGTTTGGCGCGTAAGGTTATACGTCTAACAGCACAGCACCATATTCACTTTCCCCTCAGAGTAAACCAACATTTCAAAATTCAAACACGCCTCGTCTGGGGCATGTTTGGCTAAGGGGTTGTTTGGTAGCCTCTTAATAACCATTCAGATGCTACCTCTTAATGGTTTAAAACCTCTGAATGAATAAGAGGTAACCTCAAGTCTGAATGGTTAAGAGGTAACCTCTGAATGGTAAATCATCACATGTCACATTATTCTATCTTCTTATTGGTAAAATTCTTAATGGTTCCATTAAGAGGTAGTCTCTTAATGGCCATTCAGTGGCTACCAAACAGCCCCTAAGCTTTTCAAAACAACTTATTAGTTTATTGACTTATCAAAAAACCAATAAGTTGTTTTTGTGTTTGGCTAAGCCAAAAGTCCTTTTAGAAATGTCTTTTTGCAAAGAAGAAAAATAAGGTTTCAAGAAGTCACAATATTGTGACTTCTTGGCCAGCTTTTAACTTTTCAAACTACAAATTACCAATATACCCCTTCTTTACCCCCTTATATCTAAAAGAATGCCCATTTTAATCATTTTACATCAATAAGTTAATCCAAACACTTTTTTTAAAATCTTCTTTTCAAAAAGTTCTTTTCTCAAAAATCCTTTTCCAAAAGTCCTCTTTTAACTATAATAAGCTTAGCCAAACATACCCCTAATCCTTCCCTCTCTCAAATCCCATGTGAATCAGATTTGGATCTGTTCTCTCTCTCTTGATTCATCCGTAAATCATCAAATAAAAACATCAATTCGCTTAATGATGCCTATTCACAGGTATGATCTTCTAGGGTTTTGATTTTCACCTTCTTATGGTTTTGTTCTTATTCATGTTGGCTTAGATCTAGGGTTTCTTTATTCTGAAAATGGTTCTTATATCCATATGTCTATGGGGCGAGTCACTGTATGGTTTGAACACCCAAACCCTGATTTTCTCATCTTTGTTCTTGTTTCTGGCTATGGTGGTGGTTGTTGCATCTCAGCAACTACTGATGTTCTTCTCCTATGGCCATCAAAGACTTTATTATGTGTTTGGTGAGGATTTGAAGACCTGTACTCGTAAATGAATGGTGAAGGATATCAGAGGACTCTTGAAACTAAGATTTTGGTGTTAGTCACTTTCATTTCTACGAATTAGCTGCCAGAGACTTGTAAGTATTTATCCATTATCTTGTTAATTAATATTCGAGTTTCATGAATGTATGGCAATCTTGGGGTAGGTAGTCTTGTGGGATTTTCTCAACAAGAGGTTGAGAGGTCACAATTTTCTCATAATCGAAAATAAGATGAATGTCTGCAACGAATTCGGTTTCCATCAGAGTTTTAAGGTTAAGCTTTGAGTTTTCTTTTGTTTAACCAACACAAATTCTTTAAGTTAGAACTGGAATTGAGCTTGCCAAATTTCTTCTGTTCACTAAAATTGCATTTTACTGAATTGGCTTATTATTGCATCCAATTTGGTAGTTCACAACTATTGTTGATTTCTTGTGTTTTTATGAGTTTATTGAGTTAGAGTTTCATATCATGGGTTTGAGGGGAATATTCAACAGGTATATTAGTGCTTTCAGTTAGTAAACATGTTTTGGATTAAATTGAGATGATAAATATTTATAGTTGGATGCCATCATGATAATCATCTCATAGTTGGTTTATTGTTTATGATTTCAGGTTGTGGACATGCAGGTAAGGCAAAAAGACAACTATCCTATCTAAATCACCATCATAGCAAAGGGTTCGGGGACAAAAAAAAGAGCCTTGGGAGTTAGAGATAGAAAGATAGAAGACTTAGGAGGTAAAGGTGTTGAAGATGAATAGTCGCTGATGGTTGGGTTAGTGTTAGCCGTGAACTGTCGTCGCCAGTCGGAAATCTTAAAAAGGTAATAACTCTATTGTAGTTTGAAATACTCTATACATACATACAGGACGGGCAAACCATAAGCAAACTAATTTTCCATCGACTATATTTTACCTATAGTTGTTGGCCGGTGACCCTGAAACAGACGAATTCCTGCTTAGATCGGAAGGTGCATGTCGTGTTCCGGTCAGCCAAGTTACAACAACTAAGGTAATTCCATAAACAGACGATTTATATAGATTTCAGTGGTGGGTATTGATTAGGGTTTAGTTGATGATAGAGTTTGTTGGATTTGTTCTTTATTTTCTGAAATAGACTATTTATATAGATTTCAATGGTGGGTATTGAATTAATTTAGGGTTTATTGAGGTTTAGAGTTCAAATTTAGACGATGGGGTGCTTTATATCTTTTCAACTTCCCAGATGCCAAATTCATACGCTTTCTTATTTTTTGTGGAAATATAGGTCTAATTGAGAGTTTTTATGAATTTAGTTGAGAGGGCGGAAAGAACAGAAGCAAGAATTTTTACTTTGTCATTTGAATACACTCATGAAAAAGATCTATTTTTTCTTGTTAGAAGGGGCTTAAGTTTTAGGTGATACGATCGTGATGTCCTCTATAAAAGTTAACACTAACATAAGATGATTTTTTTAAGGTTTTAATAAATTCAATAAGTATGCATCTCCACCTTAAATAACACTCTCTAGATCTGGAAGAGTTTTACTCTTGTAGAATTGATGATATAAAGTTCAAACCATGTAAATACACTTACGGAGGTGTCTCAAACCATGCACCATTCTTGTTTATTAATGGATTTTAAATCTGAAGGATTTTAGTAAAAGATGGTTAACTTAGTTTACATATTTGACTTAAGTAGAAGTTATCTTTTTACATAAAGTTTTGACAGCTAATTAAAATGCAGTTTGTTTTTTTAAAGTCTTGTCAGACAAACATGGGGTGTAGAATGTGTTCTTTTATTGTTTGCATATGAACATGTGCTAAACGAGATCTGTGTGTTTTGGTATAGAATTCGAGTTGAATGGCTCTTAGATATGATTAAAATGAAGTTTTGCAACATAACTAAATTAGTTAAGGGTTTGCTGTTTCTAAAACTCATTCTGAGTATGCCCTTTTTTGCTTCATGTTTACCGTTCCATATTTACGGTAACAGGGATGGATGATAACATGTCAGCCAACGCTATTCATATAGCTGTTATTGTGTAGACATAAATTTCATATCTTGACTTGTACATTTGGTGTTGGGTAGTTATAATATATAAATAAAATAAAATATACAAAGAAGACGGTCTATAGGTCCCTTTTATGTTAATCTGTTGGCTAGAACCCAAAAAAGCGCTCAAGAATTTGTAGGTGAAATCGGTTAGGTTAACCCGTTAACACTTTCTTTACTCTTTTCTTTTCTTTAAATTGTATTAATAAATAATGTTTTAACATGTAAATAAAACGATAATGCAATTCTTGATTTTAAAGGTGGATGATGTAGTCTACTTGGTGGATGCATATGTCAAGGAAAGATTTGCAGAATCAAAAAAAGAACTGGACGCACTTTTGTCTGATGAATCATTAGCTACGGTACCTTTCTTGATTCTTGCCGGTAACAAGATTGACATCCCTTATGCTGCCTCAGAAGACGAGCTTTGACACTTTATGGGCCTAACTGGTTTGACCACGGGCAAGGGTAAGGTAAATCTTGAAAACACATCTGTTCGGCCCCTCAAGGTGTTCATGTGTAGCATTGTAAGGAAAATGGGTAATGGTGATGGGTTTAAGTGGGTCTCTTAGTACATCAAGTCATCAAGTGAAGTAAAAAGAAGTGATTTGGTTTGATATGTTTGAATTGTACTGTTGTTTTCCAGTAGTGGACCAAGTGTTTGCAAATACTTTCTTACATACATGTTTGTCAGATTGTGTATTGGTAACTTTGGTTATGGAAGCGGTAATTTTTACCAATTATTCAAGGTATGATATACACCATCTGGTCAAATAAAAAGAATTAGCTTTACTAAATGAAATTTTAGACAGGTTGGAAATTCAAATTGTATTCATTACAATATATTTTTTTTTTATTTCGAGCATTTATTCTTTTTTCTTTCAAGTATGATTAATCGGCAAAAACTCTTTAATATAATGTTAAAAAGCATAGTGATATATGTAATTTATCTTTCCTTTGTACTCAGCATGTAAATGTGATATATGTAAAAACGGTATTTTATCTTTTGAATTGATATTAATCAATAATAAAGTTTTTTACAGCTTATTTATGGATCAAATAATGTCAAGCTATGACCTTTGGCCAGCCTAGAATCTGAAAGTTGCCTTTTACGTCATATATTCATATCATAGACAAGTTGTACCAAATACTTAAAAGAGTTACCGATGCCCTTATTTGCGCCTAGGCGTGCCTGGGCGCTCGCTTTAATAATTATGGCTTCCGTTGCATTGTGAATTTGGTTTTGGTTATGGCTCAAAACCAAACCGCCCTGTACATAGCCCTAAACTCACCAACCTTAGTGATATGTTTTCAGCCGCATTGCGCGGGTAAACGGCTAGTTTACATATATATATATATATATATAGGGTAGGGTTAATGCGAGAACCACCTTTATTGTGAGAACCAATGTGAGCACACAAAAAAAAACCTAAAAAGACCTAAAAAAAACCTACCCCCCCCCCCCCCCCCCCAAAAAAAAAACCTAAACCCTCTCACCCCTACCCAAGCTAAAATGCTAAAAACGAAACCCCCAAAAAAAACCTATAAAAATCTAAAAAACACACATTTTTTTTTAATATTTTTACATTAAAGTCGCTACTTTTAGTAGCCAAATTTTTTTTAAATTAAAAAAAAATTGCCTACTAAAAGTAGCGATTTTTTATAAAAAATATTTATTTTTTGTGTTTTTTAGCTATTTTTAGGTTTTTTTTGTTGTGTTAACATTGGTTCTCGCATTAAAGGGTGGTTTTTAACGGATCCTTCGCCTATATATAAATATATATATATAGGGGAATGTTCAAATGAAAACCACTAGTTATTGTGAAAACTCGAAAACTAATTAAAAAAGCCAAAAAAAACATACCAATTTTTTTTTTTCATTTTTTTGCATATCAATTTTTGTAAGTTTTTTTAAATAAAAAAAATTAAAAAAAAAAAATTGTAGCGCACATGTGTATGTGTACTACACATGTGTATTATTACACGTGTACTACAATTTTTTATTTTTTTTTGGAAAAAAGTTTTTTTTAGATAGGGATCATGTACATTAATCTAGAAGTGTATTATAACACTACATATAATACTATATAACACCATATAAACACTATGTAACACCATATAACACTATGTAACACTATATAACACTATATAAAAATATATAACACTATATATCTATTATAGACATGCTATCAGAAAAAATATACTGTTATATTTCTTATATAGTGTTATATAGTGTTACATAGTGTTATATGGTGTTATATGGTGTTACATAGTGTTATACGGTGTTTATATGGTGTTATATAGTGTTATAATACACTTCTCACAGTTATGGATTAATGTATATATATATATATATATATATATATATATATATATATATATAGGACAAGGATTCGTTAGGAACCACCCTTTATTGCGAGAACCGCGAGAACCAGTGTGAACACAAACAGTAATACCTAAAAAAATCTAAAAAACACCCAATTTTTTTTTATTTTTTAGTATTTTTTTTTTTTTGGAAAAATCGCTATATTTTGTTAATAAAAAAAATTAAAAAAAAAATTCGAGTCACAGTTTTCCATGCACATGTGCATATGTATCATTTATTTGTCAATTTCCGTAATTCATTACAAATAATAGTCAATTGCACTTTCATTTACACTACCATATGTAATACACTACTTTTTACATTACCAATATTAGAAATGCACATGTGATTTATATGTATCAACATGAAATAAGGTGTTTTGGTACACTACTTTGAATACACTTTCCCTTTCATCTATCATACCATCCATAATAAACTACCATTACCTCCTACCATCCATAATACAATACCATTACCTCCTACCACCCATAATACAACACCATTAACGATATTTTCACTTTATTACATGTATGTAAACACCATTTATACCATCCAATCAACATATTACATCATAAATTGACAACTATAACCAAACCATCAACCACTAGATATAACTAACCAAAAAAACATGTATATGGGCCTACTTCTTCATTCAAAATCACAAACTTTTTGTACCAAAACACGTTATATCATGGTTATACCTAATGATGCACATGTGCATTTTGAATATTGGTAATGTAAAAAGTAGTGTATTACGAATAGTATTGTAAATTAAAGTGCAATTGTCTATTCCTGATAACGTATTACCGAATTTGTCGAAGTAATGATACATATGCACATGTGAATAGATATCTGTTACTCGAAAAAAAAGGTTTTTTTTTTTTTTTTTTTTTTTTTTTTTTTTTGTAATTGTAACGAAATATAGCGATTTTTTTGAAAAAAAATATTAAAAAAAAAATTTGAGTGCTTTTTTGATTTTTTTTAGATTTTATTTTGTGTTCACATTGGTTCTCGCTGTTCTCGCAATAAGGGTGGTTCTCGCATGAACCTTACCCTATATATATATATATATATATATATAATTATATATAGGGGATAGATCATGAGAAAACTAGTTTAAATGAGAAAACCAAAAAACTAACAAAAAAAGCCTAAAAAAAACCAAAAAACATACCAATTTTTTTTTTTTTTTACAATTTTTAATAAAAAAAATCGCTAGTTTTTATGCCTAGAAAAAAATTTTCAAAAAAAAAAAAGTTTTTTTTTTTGTTATACTGCACATGTGCACTAATACATAAAGCTTAAACCACTTAACCCACCCCCCACCGACACCCCCCAAAAACCTAAACCCCCCACCCCACCCCCCAAAAACCTAAATTCACCCTCCCACCAAAAGCCTAACCCCCCACCCCCCCAAAAACCTAAACCCCCCCACCCCCACCCTCCCGAAAACCTAAAACTAAACCCTAAACATAAACCCGAAAAAACCTAAACCCCCCCCCCCCCCCACACCCAAAAACCTAATCCTAATCCTAAACCTCCAAAAAAACTAACCATAAAAGCTAAACTAGACTCAAAAAGCTAATTTTAAGCATGTAATGCAATTGTAGTACATGTTATATTGCACATGTGCACTACTATAATAATAGTATTGAAAACAAGACGACACCATAAATATTTTTTTATGTCATAAAAAATATGCTCGAATATACTTGAATGAAAGATACAAAAATTTGTGATCTTATGGTGCCATTTTTGTTTTAAAATGATAACGTATGGAGAAATGGGAAATGTTTGAAAAGTTATATATTTTTTTTTCCAATTTTACCCCTCCTTCCTTAAAAGTCCCCCCCCCCCCCCCCCCCCCCCCCCCCCTCCTTCATTAAAAGTCTCCCCTCTCCTTTTTAGTGTTTTTTTGGTTAGTTTTTTGGTTTTCTCATTTATATCTAGTTTTCTCATGATCCTCTCCCTCTATATATATATATATATATATATATATATATATATATATATATATATGGTGGAGATCATTTCAGAACCATTTATTATTTCAAAACTTACAGAATTGTTTACAACCAATCATTTAGTTTAATTTAATTTCCTTTTTATTTTCTTAACAAAGGGTATCAACGTAATTTAAAGTATTCGAATATATCCTTTGATTTAAAATCTCCTTAAATCTCTCTACTTTAACGAGCACTTGATATTATCCAATATCCATTTCTTCCTAAATTATCTCCTTTCTAACTTAGTTTTAGTTCTAGATTCGCAGAAGGAAAAAAACAAAACAAATTAATTCGATTGGTTTCATCCTACTAATTATCACTTTTATAAGAAACTTACACATATACGATACTATCGAAGAAAAAATAATGATGTTGTATATATTTGTACATTACAAATCTCGTAAGATATCATGAATATACATTCAAATTTTTGTTTGTAGTTCAGATTTTTACACTAACTTTTCATTGTTTGTTGGTGAACTTTTTATTTTTCTTTAATAAAGTAATGTGTTTTTTTAAGTTACATATATGTATACCACATATTTACATATATGTTGTTTTAAGTTACATATGTGTATTCCATATATTTACATATATGTAAATTTGTTTTTTTTAACATATGATATTCATATATGTAATACATTATTTAAAAGAGGTTATATTCTATTTGTTGACAAATTTTACGGTTTTTTTACCAAGTAATATGTTTTTTTAAGTTACACGTTATGTAAATTACTTCATATGTGTAAACTACTATAAACATAGATTTACATATATGTAAGTATTGTATCTTTTGCTTTTTACACTAGTTTTCTTTTTAACTGACTCAATGTTCAAAGAAAAATAAAGTAAGCTTAAAAATAATTAATTGACACATAAAATAAACTTAAAACTAATTAATGGACACAAAAATAATCAGGAACGATAATGTAGGAGATATTTTTTTTTTCAAAAATTGTTTGCTACGATAATGCCCTTATACCATTTCAAATTGACTTAAAATTTTCTTTTAATTACAATTATACCGTAATCTATTTCCATCCATTGATTAAAAGATCTATGGCTTAAAATGGTTCTTAATAGTTCTGATTAAAATGTTGGTACTGCAAAGAACCCAACTATATATATATTGGGATCGGTTCAAATGAAAACCATCGCCAATTGCGAGAACCATTCTCCACCAATCAGATAATGACATGTATGCAGTATTATTTTAAAACCTAAAGGGTAATTTAGTCTATTACTCAAACTATCAAATCATCTATCTATCTTCTTTTGTCTTTAAAGTCTTTTCTTCACAAACTATATATATATATATATATATATATATATATATATATATATCTGCACCGATCCGCTCCAAAATCTAATCCCCATCCACAATCCATCTCTTCTTTAGTGATGTACCAAATTATAAGGAAGATGAGATGGTTCTGGTGGAGACGGAGGCAGAAGGGGACGAGCAACTAGCAGTGGAAATCGGCCCACCACCACGGACACCGCCACCGGAGACGGTGGCAGAAGGGGAGGAGCTACTGATGGCATCACTACTGGCGGCGATGGTGGTTTCTACGACAGGGTAGTGGTGGTTTAGTCAAGAACTCCACCGCCATCGACGGGGGTTTTCTGCAACGGGATAGTGTTCCAATGGTGGTTCAGTTAAGAACTCCACCGCCATCGATGATGGGCTTGCCGAATATTTCCACCGTCTTTTGATGGTAATTCCTATCTACTGAAAGGTATGCATATCTTACGTTCTGACCATATCCGGACATCCAAAAATTTTTGTAATCATTAAAATATTTTATTTTAGTGATTGGAATGCAAAAATACCATTCGTCGCGTAATTTGGATCGTTTTCACGTCCGTTCGAGTTTCGTCGTAATTAACCAAATAACGTGACCGTACGACCAAACGAACTGACATCCGTGATATTTTCAGGCATATTTCAAGTCCCCTATACTATAAAAACCTTGTAGAGCATTGAAATTGGGTTAACGGGGGTTAAACACGTCGAAAAACAAGTTTTGGAGCTGCAGGGACTTGTTTTGATAGTTTTGAAAAGTTTTGGTCTGGGATCTCTGGCTGGGAGCGAAGACTGATGTTGTTTCCTTCGCGGCCCGCGACAGCTGGAGCTGGGCAGATTCTTTGAATCTTCAAAATAGCCTGCTGTCTTTGGTTTTGATCCTAGTTTTTCAATACCTTGAGCTGGTTTAAGTGTTCCCCAAGCCCCCAAATCAGTGTGTAACATGTGTAGGGCTAGGATCATGCTTTGATTAACTCACAAACACTTGGAATGATCTTGTGGAGCTTGATTTCCTATAAATACCCAAGCATTTTCTCATTCCAACTTGCCCATTCTTCATTTCTTTCACCTTTGCTCTGATTGAAGCTATCCCACTTGGTTGAAGGCTTCATACTTAAGTATTCTTAGTCATCTTTTCAGCCTTGAACACTTGTAAGTGTTCTTTCATCTCTTGTTTATGTATTTAAGCAAGAAAGTCAAACAGTGTTTGACTTTCCGCTTTGACCATGAATTGGTCAAGACAAAGTTCATTTAAACTTTGTAACGTGAGCGTAATCACGATGGTTATAGTCCCTAACGACTATACCTACTGATTAGCACGTTGACTAGTCGAAGTGACGAGTCAAAGTTTCGGTCAAAATGCACGATTACGTGCATTTTGCGACGAAACTATTTTCGGGTATCAAAACACTTTGTTTTGAAATCAAATCAGTTTTTTAACTTAGCTAAACATGTTTTAACATGTGTAACTCGTGACTTTTAGTTTAGTGCTTATTTAGGGTCGTAAGCCAAGCGGTCTCGACAACCGCTTAGACTTTCGAACCTGACCCGTTTGATCGATCATTAGGATCCGACCTAACACATTAGGTGACCATAGTTGTATAGGGAATAACCTTCCGAGGTTATACCTTCTGGTCACTTCGTTTAGTTAGTTGTATGATAGGTAGTTTATATGCCTTAGGAAAATGACCGAAATGCCCTTTTTGCGCATAATTTCATTTTAAGCATATGTAACCAAAGTTTTGACAACTAAACTGATTATGCAACATAATTAAACATGTTAGGGCATATAATACTTATCATAGGGCTATTTAGACCATCCGAGTGCGCTTTCGCGCAAATGACGCGTTAAAGTAGTGTAGACTACCTTAACGGGTCTTAACGAGTCATGAGCACTTAGGATAGGTTTCAAATCAGAATGTTAGGTTTAGTAAACCATTTCATATGAGTTCCAACACTCATTTGGTTTACAATACCTCATTCTATCTGACTCCTCGATTTGTGTCCCGTTACACTAACATAGTATCCGATACACTAGGAACCACTTCGCCACTTGAACTTTTGATCCTTTGAGCCTTGTTATATCATTTGAACAAGACCTACACGCAATCCCAGGCGAGTACATAGTCCCCTCTTTTACCGTTTTCAAATGTTTTGGGGTGATTCATATGTGTAACCGATTTATTTTCAAATGTATGGCAAGAATGTGTTTACTAAGTGCTTTTATGAGTATTATTCCGATTATGCAAACACAGTGGTTATCCAAATCCTTATAGGATCTATCTATCTTCATAGTCAGATTCTTATAGGATATTTGAAGTACAGTCTTAGATCTTCCTATCTTCATAGTGAGATTTTTAAGAAGTACTTTACGAGATGATGGTTATGGTTATGTTTAGAGATTGTTGGTGATTTAGATAACGAAACTAGAGTAATACAATAAGCACATGGTGAATACGCCGCTGGTACTTCCTATATATAAGTGTGCTTATTGTATTACCCTTCGTGGCGTTATCCCGAATCACCATTAGGATTTAGGATTGTTGTGATTCAATGATTCAATGTGACAGAAACCAAATCTTTATAGCATCTATCTATCTTCATAGATTGATTCTTGTAGGATGTTTAAAGTACTAATATTGGAGTCCTTATTTGGATTCATTGTGTGCTTTAATGCGTATTTGACTAGACAATGTGACAGAAACCAAATCCTTATAGCATCTATCTATCTTCATAGATTGATTCTTATAGGATGTTTAAAGTGCTAATATTGGAGTCCTTGTTTGGATTCATTGTGTACTTTAATGCGTATGTGACAAGACGATGTGACGAGAACCTGATCCCTGTAGTATCTATCTATCTTCATAGCTAGACATACATGAGGTGTTTAAAGTACTAATATTGGAGTCCTTATTTGGATTCATTGAGTACTTTAATGCGTGTTTACAAGTTAGTGACAAGTTGACGATTTATGTGTTTATGTGATAGTTGTGATTTAGATAACGAAACGAGTGTAATAAAATAAGAACATGGTGGATACGCCGCTGGTACTTCCTATATATAAGTGTTCCTATTTTATTACTCTTGTAGCGTTATCCGAATCACTTTAGGATTTTGTGTATGATTGATTCAATGTTCGAGTATCCAAATCCTTGTAGAATCTTCCATATCTTCATATGTTAGATTCTTAGAAGGATATCTAAAGTATTATTATAAATCATTGACTTGATTTATACAATACTCACACGTGTTCTGACAGATTTCAAATATTGTTATTGATAATCCTTGACTGGATTTCTAATAACACATTTACAAATTTTACGATGTTTTCAACGAGGTTACAAAGTACAATTTCAATGGCATAAAAATTACTTTGTAATAATCATATTGCCATATACAAAACTATTTGCCACAAGTTTTCACAATCGAGATTATGTATTGCAATACTAAACTTTTGCCATTCTTTGGCTTCAAGATTTCTTTTTCAATCGACAACACTTGTAGTTGTCAAAATATTGCAATATCAAACTTTTGCCATTTATTTGGCTAACAAAACCTATGTATTCGCCGACATTTTTATGCTGACTATTTTTCACATATGTTTCAGGTTTTCAATTATTCGAGCATGCAATGCATAGGACTACATCCGGGCCTTAGACTTCCTAAGTCAAAAGACAATTACATGTATTCTTTGTTTGTAAAACAATGATAACAATAATGAAACAATTTAGTACCAGTAGTTGTGAGCAATTTGTAACGTGACTCCCCGATATTTCCGACGCATGTTGTTGTATTACGCGATTGGGGTGTTACAACAATCCAGGCATAGCAAGTAATAGTCCACCATGAATGGACCTGGATTTGTCCGTGGAACTGAGCCGAAGAAGCAACGTTGACATTCTCCGCCAATCGACGAAGATCAAGTAGGGCCTTAGCGGCCTCACAGGCATCCAGTACCTCTGATACATGACGGTGACGATATGGATTCTTCATGAAGGTAAAAAGTGGTCAACATGTGTTTCCTAAATGATCACATTTTATATAACAAATAGAGAGAAAGTAATCTGATTGACATACGACGGTCACATCGCCCCCATGTCAGGGGAGAAGTCAGAAACAATCATGATAGGCTATAAGTAAAACATAGGGGGATTACGTCATTCAACAAAAAAGTAATTAAGGGTTTGCACACACAACTTGTAGGATCGGTTTTGACTCCCGAACGATTGCGAAATGACACGTACAACATTCGGAATCCATGCACGTGTGTGGACCGAACACAAGAACTAATATAATGATGATTCTATTGATCGAATGACAAGATACAAGCACTGTGAATCACCTTCTTGCTACTTTCTCTCTCTAGAAGCTCAAGTCTTCAATCAAGAGCTCTCTTATTGTAGCAAATGAGCACAAGTCCAAAAATGAAACCTAAAGACTCCTATTTATAGGGCTCTCATAATGAATATTTCCTTATTTACAAAAATGCCATTGCCCTATATTTAACAATATAAAACCTTGCATCATTCAGTTTCTTGCTACGATTCAGATTGACGGAGGTGATAGACATATTGCACTCACAGACTCCCCCTTGGATATTTCCATAATCAATCTTATAGCATCTGTCTTCTCTCTCTCTGAGTCTTCACAAAGTTCTGACATCTTCAGCAATCACAGACTCCCTCTTCAAGCTTTTCTTGATTCTGCGTTCTGAATCAGCTCCCCCTTTCGATAGGCTCCCCCTTTCGTAAAGCTTCCGTGCTTTAGGATCGACACCTAGCTTTCTGATTACAAGCTCCCCATTGCATTGAGCTCGTCATCAGACTCCCCCTTAGTCTCAACTATCGGGATCGTAATCTGGCTTAACATCTGCAATGTCTCAAACATTTATAAGAAATTTGACAATATAAGTTTGAAAACCTAACTCTCAACATAAGCTGGAGCATTTCAAATATGTGACACTGAAATCTTTTTAGGTTTCCTAGAATTGAGAACCTGGCTCTATTGCATAAATGTAACAATATGTAAGCATCCAGGAATAACTTGGCTCTCTCCCCCTATCAAATGACTTTATGAATTTGACAGTTTAAAGAATCTAAAACTTCACAAATAATCGTCCAAGTCGAAATTAATGACCTTGGATATTTCACAAACTGTTTTTCAAATGTTTCATTTTAAAAACCTCAAGTTTCAAATTAATGAACTTGTTTGTTTTCAGAAACACGTTCAGCATACTTAGATTTTGAAACTCAGCTTTCAGACATCGGTTGTCGAAATTAAAGAAGAATCAATTTTTTTTTATTTTTCTGAAATATAAAGCAGTATACAAATATTTACAGCCAATATTTTTGTTTGAGTTCATGTAAGAGGATCATATCAGTTTATGACAAATCACTAGCACTGTTGAGCTATAAACACTTTAAGTTCTAAACAATTCACTTAGATTGTCAGTATACTGATCCACTTAAATTTTCACACAAAGTTCAACTGATTCGCGATACGAGACTTAGTGTTTTAAGTACTTAACTTATTCACGTGTCCCACCTCAGAATATACTCTCGTATCAAGATTCCCTAGATTCAGTATTACGGGTGAATATACTAATTTGATATTTGTACTCTGGGTTAATGCGAGACCTTGAGAGCTTAGGTATGAACTACCGTTCAGTCAAAGAGATGAAGGCTCGACTTTAGATGTGTCCCACTTAGGGATCTTTTTTACAACTGCACTTGATTCGTATCTTTCGATATTTTATCAATTTTTGTGCAGAGGGTAAGCATTAAGCACATAAAGTATTGTACGAGGCCTAGGCTATTGCTTCCGCAATATCAGAAGACCAGATATAATACCCCAGATATCAAACAATATAAAGATCTAATATCTCAAAATCTGGCAATCTCTCAAACAAGATTTCGGGGGTTACCCATATATCCGAGAGATGTTCCCCAGAGATAAGTAAGTATTTGATATTTAGGTTTATATCTCGAAAACAATCTACTAAATGTGTGAAAACCTACTGGCATATCATCATTGAAACTATTTATCACCTTTTGTTAGGATCTGAGTTTCTTTTGATTATAATGTTTAACAGAAATGAAAGATGAAACAGAGAATGATATGCAGCGGAAATGGAAATAAACTTTATAACACAATCAAAGAAGAATAGTTTTCATCATACATGATTTCATTAGTCAAAAGATTGTATGAATTACAAAAGTTTAACTATGCATGTATGAACACTAAACTCCTCCCTCAGCCTGAGCTTACTAGTTTATTCGTACAAGATGATTTGTGCAAAAGAGCTAATAGAACAATACATGTACTGTTCTATTTATAGTACATCCCAAACCACTGAGCATCTAATGTTGACGTCACCTAGACAGTGACATCTAACAGACTAACAAACTCTAACAACTGATATATGCAAAACACTGATACAATAAACAACTGATTACATAAACACTGATGCAGCTCCCACTGTTGTTGCCTAAGCACTGATGTTGGAGATCAGTACTTTCTTCAAAGGGTGATCAGACCTTGAGTCAGCAGTGCTTTAGTCTTCATCAGTACTTGAGAAGCAGCAGTTGTTAGGACATCAGTCTTTATACCTCAGCAGTTCTTTGATTAACAGTTGTTGTGGAGATTAGCACTTAGAGTCATCAGCTGATAGAAAAACACGGTCATTTGGGATAATCTAGGACATGCACTACTTATTATGATCAACTGTTTGTGAACCAGTTTTGGCTTTTCAGATCATCTGTTCTTCTGGGCTTGATTACATGGGCCAACAATCTTCCCCTAGAACAAATGATGCCAAAACACTTCCTTATTCTTGATCTTTTTTCTCTCATCAGTTTTTCCCTAACTTGCCCTTTGAATTGCAGCTCAAAGTTGAGGGAATCTCCATCATCTCCATCCTTGCAGAGTTGAAGCTCTAAAAGATTTAAGATGTCAGTTGCATTCGAACCTAATGCATCCTCTCTTGAAATATGTTCAACTCTTCCATTGGACTTGAGCAAAGTCAATACATGGGTCTTTTTATCAGACTTCCACTTTAGTATTTTTTAGTTCAATGGATTTCTTGGGTGAGATTTTATTTGTGATGAGTTTGGTGATGGATGCCTGCTCATTAACCTTTTGACAGTTTCTCGTTGCTTTAATGAGACAAGATCCTCTTCAATCATTTGCTTGATGGCCTCTTTCATGATTTCAGCTTCTCTCTTTGCATCTTCCTCATCCATCTACTTTTATCTTTTTCTTTGATCTAAGAAAATGGTGGATAAGTCAGATGATGTGAACAGTGTTTTCAGAGAGAGGGTCTGCTGCTTTGGCTCATTAGTGGATTTGTCTTTGTATGCTGGTTTCTTTGGTGATGTAGGATCTGTCTCTCTTAGTTTCTCCAGCTTATCATAGACCATATCAATATACTGCCTGGACCATTTTGAGATGGTCTTTGCTGATCCATACTTAGCTGTAACCAACTCAGCTTTTTTCCTCTTGTATTCTAAGGTAAGTTCTGCACTGGTCTTCTTATACTTGTTCCAGTCTGGTGTAGACCTCTTCATCTGAGGATTATTTTTTACTCTTTCAATTCTATTTATTTCTGCTTTGAGAGCTGTGAGTGGCCAGTCTTTAAATTGTTTAACTTTGGCAGGATAAAAGTTATCTCTCATAATAAGCTCTAAGAGATCTTTCCTCAGCTTCTTCTGTAGATCAGCATTTGGTGGTAAGTTTGACATCTCTTTGCTTAAGTCGCTTGCATAGTCTTCAAATTTATTAACTTTACTAAGCCCATGCTGCATTCGACTTGAGATGTTGTTATCACCTTGCCCTTTACCTTCATACTTAGCAACATATTCAGCTTGCCTGACTTTGAGTTTCAGATAAGGTCTGAAACCATGAAGGGATGAGAACTTTCTTTTAGATGGATCATCCTCTTTATAGAATTGCCTCATTTCATCTTTCACTGCATGCAATTCGGGATAATTTACTACTAATGGAATAGCTCTTGAAGGATCTTCCCCTTCAAGTGTTCTTGGTTGAACAAGTGGGTTTGATGACGGTGATGGTGGAGGATTGAATGGTTCAGGGTTGGTTTGAATGAAAGGTGAAGATGATAAAGGAGTAGGTGCAGGTATATCATCATCATTCACTTGAAACTTTCTTTTTCTTGTGTAGATCTTTTTAGGAGAGAGATTTTTTGTTGGAGATTTGGAAATAGGAATGAAAATAGCTTGGGAAGGAAATTGGAAGGTGGTGGATTGACTAACAGCTGTTGAAACAACTGGTGTCTCAACCTCTATTGTCTTAACAACTGTTGAAGTGTCAACATTTGTTTCATTGGTGGATGGCATTGGTGAGGTTGGTTTTGTTTTGGTCCTTTTAATAGGTTGTTTTTGTGGTGGAGGTTTTGTTTTGGGTGTAGCAGTGGATGGTCTTTTGATACCAACAGTGGTTTTAGGATCATCACTGGTTTGTTTTGGTGGTGAGGGTGATATTGGGTATGTGGCAAGTGGTGGTTTGTTATGGTTGTGGGATTTTCTTCTTTCAGAAGTGCCAAGATCCTTTGTTTTGATTTCCCAATCCTTCAATACCTTTTGTTCTTTTCTCCACTCCCTTTCCTGTGTTTCATTTTGATTCTGAACAGTCTTTTTGTTTGTAGCCACTTCATCTGTTTGAATGTTTAGGGTTTCATCAATTCCCTTTTTCTTTTCTTTGACAGATGTTTCATCAGTGGTTGCAGAAGACTTGTTCTCAGTCTCTGGCTTTTGATTTGGCTTTTTCCTTGGAGTAGGTCTGCCAAACTTTTTCATGTCATGTTTCTCCCCCTTTTTGGCATCATCTTGATCATCATCATCATCATCTTTGTAGATAGGTGCAGGGGTAGTGCCAGTCATTTTTGTCAAGGCCTCTTTGATTGCCTTTATTTCAGCCTGAGTATCTTTGTACCGTGCATCAACCATGTTTTCGATCAGTGCCATTTGATTATTATGTTGAATTTCTGCAAGTTCCCTTTGAGCAATGATAATAGGCTGAACTGCATTCCAGAGCTCTTGGGAGTATTATTGTGGTGTTGGCTGACTTTTGGAAGCTTGAACCAAAAACTGAATGGATTCATTAATTTGTGCAATAGTGGTTTCCATGGTAGAGAGCCTCTCCATCAAATCTTGGTATCTTAAACCATAACCCAAATGAATGGGATCAACTAATTTCCTACCAGTGGTAGTTGTATCAGCTGTTGAACCAGGAGGAGTCTCCAATGGGTCATCAACTGATGCCCCTTTTTTTTGGTACTGGGGACTTCCCTCTGAAGTGGTTACCTTGGAAATCTCACCAGTGGTTAACTTGAATACACCAGTGGATACCTTGATAGCATCAGCAGTGGTTGCCTTTAAGGGAGTCTTACTTATGAAACTAATGTTCAGATGTAGATCAGTGGATCCAACATCTGTAGTAGCTGCTCCACTTGAACTACCAACAGGAATTTCAGGAAATTCCAGTGGTGTAACCTCCTCAGCTGTTTGTGGGATAACCAATTCAGGTGGTTTTGACACATCCATTGTTGAGGTGAGAGGGGCTGTTTTGAGTTTAAATCTCAATGACATCAAAAAAGGGTATGATGGATGGTGGAAGTTGAGATGAAGGGATAGGTGTTGGAAGAGAATTTGCCCAGGGTGAAGGGCTGTTAAGCATATTCTCAAGTGAGGATAATACTTCATGATGAGGTGTCCCTATGCTTACAACATGTTCCTTTTGTGAGGAATCATGAGGAGTTGAGGCTTTGGGTGGTGATCTTTCCAGCTGTTGTGAGGAAGTAGCAACAATGGTTATTGGTGACATTTGTGTTGTCACTGGGTTAACTTCTGGGATCTCATCTTCCAGAAGGACCTTTTTGGTGGGTTTGGTGGGCTTTGTGGATTTTTTATTGGTCTTTTTAGGAATTTTTGGTAGGGGTTGCATAGCAGTGGTTGTGCTGCTGCGGTCACCAAGCGTAGTGGGCTCAAACTCCACTGCTTGTGTTTTCAAATCTTTTGACTCTTTTGCCATAAGGCAAATAAAAGTTTCAGTAGACAGGCTATTTATTTGAAAAGGTGCACCTTTGTTGGGATTGAACCCTACCATAGGAACAGATGATAAAAGCCAAAACTGGTTCAGAACAATGGATTCAGAATAAGCAGTTGTTTGCACTAAACTTCCCCCTTGATAGTGGCTCTAACATCTGATGCACCAAAGTACTGCTCTTACAACAACTGCTGCTCTTAAAGACTGATGCTGCTAAAGTACTGAAGCTCTATCTACTGATGTCTCCTAAGTACTACTGAAGACCAAAGTGCTGCTCATTCAAGGACTGATCACCTTTGTAGAAAGCAGTGATGTTCAACAACAGTGCTTAGACTACAACAGTGGAAAGTGAAGCAGTAGTTTACCTATGTTTTGTAATTTACTTGTAATCAGTTGTTTAGTCATTAGTAGTTGTATGTAACAGTCCTTGTAGGTTGTTAGGCTGTTAGATGTCACTTTCATGGTGATATCAGCAAATATGCTTTAGTGGTTTGAAATCTGTACTATAAATAGAACAGTTTGCACTTTTCTATTTAAGGAGTTTTCTCCTTCAATTCAGTCATCCTGTACGATCAACCATTGAGCTCATGCTGAGGGGGAGTTTTAGTATGTAAGCATGCATTGTAATCATTAAGTTTTGTAATCACTCGACTCAATGAAAAGCATGTGTTTACTGAAAACTATTTCTGTTTGATTGTGTTGTAAAGTTTGTTATCATTTCTGCTGCATTTAATCCTTTTGTTATTCATCCATTTCTTCATTATTATCAAATAAACATAATCATGATTGCCTCAGATCCTAACAATTGGTATCAGAGCTAGGACAGTCAAATTCGATCTAACAATCAATTTGACATAACAAGTTCAGCTCAAAATTTATTGATACTAAGGTTGGTCGTATTTGTTGAAAAACAAAAGTAAAGGATAATCACGTTCAAAATTGATTATTCGAAAAACTTTTGTAAATCAACCAAGATGAAATATATCACATAGGATTCACGTAACACTGAAAATCTGATACAAACCACCGATGATTGTTAAAGTTGGTAAAATTTGATAATCTCGGACTGGATATGGTCTTTTATAGATTTATGAGTGTTCGTGATGAAAACTATGATTGGTTCCATGATTGACTGCGGCTAAGGGTTTATCTCATGTCATTAAAGACCTATGTTCAGAAAAATGGCATTTATGCCCTTGGTAACATATGAGAGACGAACAAAACCTTAGGAACAGAATCTTATTTGTGAACAACAATTTTGGAAAACATTCAAAAGTTATAAACAAAATTGTTTAAAATTAAAATGAAAATCATTAGTTTCAAAATATGCAGCAGATATAACCATGGATCAGCTCAAAACTATGATAGTAAAATATCAGTGTTGTAAAGAGTGTAAAAATTAACCCAAATCTCTTGTGAGAAAAAGGGTGAAATCCTACAAAAGTTATATGTTTGATGTTTTGAAAACCAGATCATTAGTAATGTGAAATTTGACATAAGCATGTGTGAAAAATGTCCAAATCTCTCAAAACATTGCTAAAAATGATTTTGGATTAAGTATTCTTTCCTTAAAAACCTTTTAGTAAAAGTTCCAATACTTTTCTATGAAAAGGGTAAAAAGAGAATGAAGAAAAATTACAAAAACTCAAAAGTGTGTTTATCTCAAAACTTTTGAAAATCAAAAGATAAGAGTATAAATCTAAAACACTTAAGAGTCCACATGTGGGTCCTACAAAAGGAAAAACCAAAAATAAACATACATCCTTGGTCAAACATTTGTCATTCATCAACCATGTACAATCACTGTGTCAGGGAGTTCAGGTAACAAAGGTATCAACAGTTTTGATTATTAATAAAGAGGATCAGGCCAAATTTTCAAGAATCCTTCACATGGTAATAAGGTTCAGAAAGAACCTTCAAAACCATTGTGAGCAGGCTACCTCACTGTCACAATCATTTAACAAGGTAATGGTATCAAACAGTGGTTATGAAATTTATTTCAAACCACTGACCATCCCCTAAAAGTTGAGAATGAAGTGATTCTGACCTAATTAAAAGTTACAGTGATTTTTGAAAATGCACTAGATCCAATTGATGTTGTTTTCAAGAAATATTTACTTATTTTTCTTGTAAAGATTTTTCTTAATAAAACAAGATATGTTATTCTTCATTTTTTAAGGAATAATATATTTTGCATTTTTACTTGTTTTAGATGGTAAAAATTCAAATACCTGTCAGGATGTAAAACCCTTCTTGTTTTGCCTAGGGTAATATATTCTTTGATAATGGGTCAAGAAGAGTTGATGTTAAGGGTCTGAATCATATCATTCATTAACATAAGTCTAAATCAGTAATAAAAAACGATTGTTGACAAGCTTCAAATATTTGGCTGCATATGTTTTACTCTAAATTCTCATAAGATTAAAACACAAAATGAGTGTTCAAAGTAAAATGTGATAATCATCTGGGATACTCAATCACTGCCAAAATCTATAAAATGTTTAAAACATTAAGTAGATGTGTGATAAAACCTTGAATGCAAAAACCTATGAATTCTCTGTATTAAAATCCCTGTAAACCCTGTTGTTATGATTAATTCTGATATACTTACATTTAAAATGTGTTTCTCAAGTATTTGGTTCTGCAGGTAACTCACAATCATTATCAATAGATGCTGGATATGATATTGTGATTTCACAAGTCAAAATCATTTCCTACATCAGAGCAGCAGGTGTACAAAACAACTGTTAAGGCTCATCCAGTGATGTACAAACAGTGTTTCACCAAAATAGCCTTCTAAACCTCTATCACTACTTCACCCCTAACCGCTGTTGATAAATATACATAAAAAATGGATAAAGATCATCAGTGTGCCAAACCCATCTTGAAAATCCTTTCACCTCCATTTCAAGCCATTGCTGGATCATCAAGGTCACCAGCAGTGGTTAGCTCAGATGATTCACATCTATAGCTTCACCTTTTAGAACATCAATCCTTCTTCAACTCATCCATTTCTCCAAACACTCGACAACATCAATGAAAAGGGATTCCATCAAAAGGTCAATCCTAAAACATTTGTCTTCTTGCTGGCTTTCTACCATCCCATCAACATGTCATGCACCTTGGGGTACTAAAAAGACAGAAAGTTGGGTAGATGTCATGTAAGAGGAGCTTCAGCAGTTCAGGAATAACAAGTTTGAAAAACTTGTGCCACAACCAAAGGATGAGAATCTATTTTGGCAAAAAGTGGGTCCTCAAAGAACATAGCATATGCTAGGAGCATGGTTGTCAAGATTTATCATACTTAAAAAAGTAAAGACACCAAGAGTGTGAAAAGCTTACATCAGGGGGACATCACTTCCTAGGCAATAAGCTTAGTGTTTTGACTGTACACATGCAACAGATGTTTCCACAACCACTGTTTGAAGAATATTATGATGCTGCTGCTGTTGCTGAAAAGTCCAAGTGTTTGTAACTTCCAAATATGATATTGAATTTTGGTATAAATTGCTCAAAAGACTTCTTTTACGCAGGAAAGTCAGGTAGCTGAAATATATCATCAAAAGTTCAATATCTCATTGATTCACCATCATTCAGACATCACCTTGTGAGGGATTGCTATGAAAAAGGTTTGATTTCTCTGCATCATGTTCCAACTAAAGATCAGCTGGCAGATGTGCTAACAAAATCATTAGACACATCCACCTTTGAAAACTTGATCTCTAGGATTGGCATGTTGAACATGGAATAACAAGCAAAATCTTGTTTTTCTATAAATAAAAGCATTAAAATGTTTTCAGAAAATCAAAATTCCATCTTTAAAAATAGTTAAAAATGAAAAGTTTCATTAATCCTTAAAAGTCTTCCATAACCACTGTTTTGGTTCAAACATCTGTTCTGATGATTAGTGTCCACTGCTGAAAGTCAACCACTGTTTCCTCATTTCCTTGTTAATCACTGTTGTTCAAAATCAGTGTTTTAACCCACTGATGGGCTATCCACTGATAGTTAAAAATCAGCCAATGTTCTCATTGTAACCGTTGCAAACCACTGATATAGTTCCATCAGTGGTTTCCTAAAAAAACTGTCTTCCATTATTCATCAGTGGTTGACACGTGGACAGTACATATCCGTCAGATCTTTGTAACCGCTGCCACATCAGCATTCACTTTTTCACTTCATAAAACCCTGATCAAAACCCCAAACAGGGTTTTCACTGTCGAATCGAATTCAAAATTCTTTTCTCAAAAGCAGTTACCATCCTTTTCTCTCAAATCCTTCATCATCTTCTTCCTTTCACAATCACACTCATATCGCCATGGCTCTTCCTTACAAAACTCCTCACAACTACCTGTGCTTACTTGAAAAACCAAGTGACAACACAACATTCGATTCCGTTATTGAAGCACTTTCATCCTCAAGGTACAAAACCTTGTTGACCTGCATTCCACCCATATATCTCGATACTCTTCGAGATTTCTGGAAACATGCAGAACTCGAAGTTCAGGACAAAAAGCCCTGGGCTATCACTTCTTTGGTAAAGGGAATTAAGGTTGCTGTTACACCTAAAGATATCTCTGAGGTGTTTGAATTGAATGACATTACTGGTAAAACTTCCTTCCTAAAAACCGATTATCAAACTGATTTCCTTAAGAGAGGGTATGCTAAGGAAATGAAAAAGGATACTTTGCAAAAAGACAGTTTTCCTCCTGCCACAAGGTTTTTGTTTCATACCCTCCTCATGTGTGTTTCAAATAAGACCACAGCTTTTAATGAAATTACATTAAACATCCAATACTTGGGATATGCTATCCTGTAAAATGAAACTTTTAATTACTCCCAAGAGATTTTTAATGACATGGTCAAAAATGTTAATAATATCAAAGATAAGAAAAAACCATTTCTTTTATTTCCAAGGTTTTTGAGCTTTTACTTGCAAAAGAAGATTCCTAATGATAGTGCTCATGTACTTATCCAAGGGAATCCTATTCAAATCAACAACCTATCTTTTGAAACATTTACAAGACTGTCAAAACCTTTAAAAACACAAACAGAGGAACCTGAGCAGAATTTAGCAGCAACCACTGCTCCTCAGGTTACTGCTGTTGAGCCCACTGCTCAAGGTAAACACAGCAGCACAACTACTGCTGTGTAACCCCCACCTAAACGCACCAAAAAGACCATTAAGAAAAAATCACAAAAGCCCCCCAAACCTCATAAAAAGGTAACTCTGGAAGATGAGATCCCAGAGAAACTACCAGTGACAACACAAAAGTCACCAGAAACCACTGCTGCTACTTCCTCACAGCAGTTGGAAGAAAGATCTCAACCTGAGCCTCAAACTCCTCCTGCTTCTTCTAAAAAAGAACAGGTTGTATCAACAGGGACACCAAATTATGATGCTCTGGAATCACTTGATTCCATCATCCACAACCCAGCTCCCGGGGTAAAATTCTCTTTCTACACCCATACTCACTGCCCAACTTCCACCAACCATATTACCCCTATTGGATGCAGTTGATTTAGCCCAGACACAAATCAGTTCTTCTCAATCACCTGTTAATGAGAATATGCCATAGAAAGTGACTGAGTCTAGTGTCTTAATCTCTGTTAACCCACCAATAGTTGAGGAGGTTACACTGCAGGAAGTACAAGTACTTCCTCTCAGTAGTTCAAGTGAAGCCGCTACTACAAGTGCTGAACCCACTGGTTTACACTTGGACAGTAGTTTCATCCCTAAGACTTCCTTGAAGGCAATTTCTTCCTTGGGAACCAGAGTGTTTCTAGTATTTACTGGTTAACTTAAAATGGTAACCTCTTTTGAAGAAAGAAGTCCCCAGTACCAAGAACAAGGGGCTTCAGTGGATGACTTTTGGGACACTTTCCCTAAGTCAACTACTGATACAACCACTTCCAGTGCGAAATCAGATGATCCCATTAACTTGGGTGATGGTTTGACGTACAAAGAATTGACGGAGAAGGTTGACAAATTGGACACATCTGTTGCAGACATCAAGTCTATGCTGCAACAGTTGTTAAAAGCACAAAAGGCCACACCCACTGCTGCACCAGCTCAAACAGCTGCTCCATCATCTGCTCCTACTCCCACTGAGCTCTGGAGTCTATTTCAACCTATGCTTATTCAACAAAGACAATATGCTGATCAGCAACATGAAATTCAAGTTCAAAAGATCAGAAATTTAATGGAAGCTAGGTTTAAGGATACACAGACAGATATAAAGGCAATCAAGACCCACTTGCTGAACACCACTGGCACTGCTCCTCCCTCAATCATTTTTGTGGACAACCCACCACCTAATGATGCCAAAAAAAGGGGATAAAATGAAGCAGTTAAAGAAAAAGGGATGGGAAGATGGTTTGTACATTGAACTAGATGCTGAATCTAACTTGGTTGCAGATCTCCCTAGGCCAGATGGTTCCAAAAAGGTTAATGTAACCTTAAATGCCTTTGCTGATGAAAAGACAAGGCTGAAAAAGGATATGGAGGCAAAGGGTAAATCAAGGTTTGAGCAGTAGAAGAAAGTTTTTATGGAGATGGAAGAACAGGGTACTTCTGAGCCCAAGGAAGAAGAAAATCCTAAGCCAAAAAGAAGACAACCCATTAGAAAAGTGAGGCAACCCAAATCCCCACCTTCCAGACTCACTAAACATGCTCCCCAAACTCCCAAAAACTCCACTCATCAAGCCACCAAACCAACAGATGTTAAAACACCTGTTGTATCAACAACTATTGGTACTTCAGTGGTTTCAGCAGATGTTAACCCAACAACCACCGCTTCAACACACACTTCATCAACCACTGCCCCACCAAAAACTTCATCACCACCACAAAAACCACATACTGAAAAGCAGAAGACAACAGTGGACACATCTACTATTGTAATGACAACAGTGGTTGAAACACCAGTTGTTTCATCAACTGTTAGTCAATCACCTATCGCCTCAAATGTCCATTCACAAGCCATTGTTCCTTTTGCACCAAAGACTCAAACAAAAACACCTTCTCCTAAAAAGGTGTATACAAGAAAAAGGAAATTCCAGGTGCATGATGATGATATACCAGCACCTGTTCCCATTTCATCTGCTCCTTACAATGTCATCAAACCACAACCTTTCATTCCTCCAAAATTGGCCAACCCAATCAAAGATCCAATAGAACTCAGAGGATATGACCCTGCTGATGTTATACCAGTAGCTGCAAGTTATCCACTAGAACTACATGATGTAAAGAATGAAATGAGGCAGTTTTATACAGTGAATGATCCTTCAAAAAGGAAATTCCCTTCTCTGATTGGTTATAGAGATCCAGCAAACATAGTTGAATATCTAAAACTCAAAGTCAGGCAAGCAGACTTAAGAGCTAAACTTGAATGCAAAGGGAAAAGTGATAATGAAGCCTTAAGTTACATACAGTTTTTGCTCACTAAGGTTAAACTATTAGAAGACTATGCAAGAGACCTGAGCAAAGAAATGTCCAACTTGCCTCCAGAAGTTGATTTACAGGAAGATCTGAAAGAAGACCTCATCAAGCTAATTATGAGTGAAAAATTCTATCCTGCCACGGCTGAACAATTCCAAGATTGGCCTCTGGTTGCTCTCAAAGCAGAACTGAATAGAATTGAAAGAATAAAGAGAGATCCAGGCATGAAAAGATCAGCACCAAATTGCAGCAAATTTAAAAAGAAATTGATGATCTTAGATTAGAGTATAAAAGAAAGAAACAGGAGTTGGTTGATGCAAAGGTTGGAAATGCCAAAGCCATATCAAAATGGACAAGGCAATATACTGATGAAGTTTATGAAAGGCTGAGAAAAAGAAGAGAAACAGATCCTAGCCTTCCAAAGAAGCCTGATTACAAAACCATTGAAAAATCAAAGAAGCAGGCCCACACTTCTGAACCACTGTTCACATCATCAGAAACCTCTACCATTGTGATAAACCAAAGAAAGAGGCAAAAGCTGACTGATGCAGAAGAAAAGGAACAAGGAGCTATGTATTTCAAAGAAGCTATCAAAACAATGGCAATAGAAAATGTGTTAGTGCACTATGTCTATTGACTTCGTCTTGTATCGAGTCGTGTAATGAGATAGAATAGGATAACCAGTGCTCGAGGTTCTAGAAACTGATTTTCAGGAAATAGGTGGTGATTCCGCTTGAAACTGACCTAGGACCATTTCAAGCGAAATCAGAATAAATGTGATTCCGCTTGAAAGTGAACCTTGTCATTTCAAGCGAAATCTCCCTTAGTATAAATAGGAGCACTTAGTTATTCATTTGGAAGGGTTCGGATCTGAGTAGCGAAGCTCTGCCGGATTGTCTCCAAGTTGTAAATCAGTATCATATCAATATAAGAGAGATTTAAATTGAATCGAGTGTCCGTTTCATTGATTCCGCCTTTGATTCGGATATAAAGCTCTTCTGATCAACTCAGTCAGGTCGTACAGTGATCCTACAAAATGAAAGCTCAGCAATTCTTCAAGATATAGCCAAAAATGTTCTGAATAGGCCTCCATCCCCAAACTTATCTAAAATAAAGACTCTCCCAAGAAACCCACTGGGCTCAAAGATACTAAAGTGGATGTCTGATCAAAAGACCCACGTATTGGCTCTGCTCAAGTCCAGTGGTGAATGTCACACCCCGACCACGTGAGACAACGAAACGTGGCGGAAACGTCGGGGAGTGTTGTAACAGAATTAATCGTTTCAAATCCATGGCAATTAAAGTTTCGTTTTATTAATCAAACATGAGAGTTTACATTGTTTTAAACAAGAAACAAAGAGTACATAACATAAATTAACTAGTTCTTGTCTCGTTTTAAGTCACTAAGGCACAGGTCCGCCTAAGTATGTCTTGATAAGTCCTATGCATCATCTCCTGAAAACACATGTGAAAATAGGTACGTCAGCATAAAAATGCCTGTGAGATACATAGGTTTTGTGAAAATAGGATTCATGACTTGTAAGTTTAGAAAGAGTTGTTTAATAAAGTTTAGTCATGAACCTTGTAAATTGTTTTGTTTTGTAAATCGTTTGAAAAACAATTAGTTCAGATGATATGTATAAATAAGAGAATAATGTATGGTTAAATGAATAACCATGTAGAATGAGTTTGTATAAGATAAGTTGTTTGTAAAACAATGTCTTGTGAAAAGTATGTTATTTGTATAAAATGTTATATGTCTCAAATTGAAATGATTCAAATAACGCTACGATATGTAAAACCATACAAACACTTATATATAGGAAGTACCAGCGGCGTATCCACCATGCTTGTATCATATTACACACGCCTCGTTACTTAAATCACTTACTCAAACCAAACCATCAAGATGTAATGTTAATGTATAATCAAATGTCAAAATGTTTGTGTCTAATGTAAATCATGAATTTTTTATATCAATATAAAAATGTAAGCATGTGATGAATAACAAAAGTACTAAGTATGCAACAAAGGACATACATAGCATAAAATGTAATGTGAAACAATGTACTAAGTATGCACACAATGGGCATACATACCATCGAATGTAATGTAAAATAATGTACTATGTACGCACACAATGGGCACACATAGCATAAAATGTAATGTAAAATAATGTACTAAGTACGCACACAATGGGCATACATAGCATAGAATGTAATGTAAAATAATATACATAGCATAGAATGTAATGTAAAATAATGTACTAAGTACGCACACAATGGGCATACATAGCATAGAATGTAATGTAAAATAATGTACTAAGTACGCACACAATGGGCATACATAACATAGAATGTAATGTAAAATAATGTACTAAGCACGCACACAATGGGCATACATAGCATAGAATATAATGTAAAATAATGTACCAAGTACGCACACAATGGGCATACATAGCATAG
Source organism: Helianthus tuberosus (assembly GCA_030545235.1). Lineage (NCBI taxonomy): Eukaryota > Viridiplantae > Streptophyta > Magnoliopsida > Asterales > Asteraceae > Helianthus > Helianthus tuberosus. The sequence goes on along the minus strand of CM060402.1, from coordinate 13,637,276 downwards.
AATGTAATGTAAAATAATGTACTAAGTACGCACAAAATGGGCATACATAGCATGAAAACAATGAAATCATGTACTATAATGTACTAACGAATATAGCAGGTATATGATGAGAAAACATGGAAAGCATGAAAGTAACAAGTAGGCACATGTGTTCCACCCCAAAATGTTTGGAAAACAGTAAAAGAAGGGTCTATGTACTCACCTGAGATTGCTTAGTAGTCCTTGAGTAACAACCAAACAATGCTAGAGATCGCGGATATCAAACGGCACCTAATATAGGTAACTATGTTAATAAACCGGACCTAAATCGGAAGATCGGATAGAATGAGGGTTCATAAACCAAATGAGTATGGGAACTCATGTAGTATGGTTTAACAAAGCCTACATACTAAATGAAACCTAACCTAAGTGCTTTCGACCCATCGCGACCCATTAAGGTAGCTTATGCTACTTTAACGCGTCGTGCGCGCAAAAGCGCACTCGAGGCGTCTAACTAGCCCTATGACAAGTGTTATATGCCTAAACATGTTACATAATCAGTTATGTGACAAAAGTTTAGGTTACATATGCTTAATTACCAATTATACATGAAAAGGGTATTCTGGTAATTTACCTAAGGCATATAAACTACCTATCATAGAACTACTCAAACGATGTGACCATAGGGTATAACCTCGGAAGGTTATTCCCTATATGCTATGGTCCTAAAGTATTTGGTCGGATCCTAATGATCGACCAAAATGGGTCGGGTTCGAAGGTATAAGCGATTTATTAGATCGCTTACACTTACGGCCCTAGACAAGCACAAAACAAAAAGTGACGAGCTAAGCATGTTAAAACATGCTTAACTAAGTTTTAAAACAAGTTTGGTATCAAAACAAACGGTTTTGATACCCAAGAGTAGTTTGGTTACAAAATACACACGAATGCGCATTTTGACCGAAACTACGGCTCGTCACTGAGCCTAGACAACGTGGTAATCAGTAGGCATAGTCACAAGGGACTATAACCATCGTGATTACGCTCACGTTGCGAAGTTCAAACGAACTTCGCATTGACCATAAACTGGTCAATGTAGAAAGTCAAACAAAGTTTGACTTTCGGACTCGGAAAGCAATAAAAGAACGAAGGAACACTTACAAAGGGTCCCCGAATGCTAATCTCGATCCAAGTAGCTCAGGTATGAAACAATGGTTTCAACTTAGAGCTTCTCAAATCAAGATTCTTGTGGGTTTTGGCAAATGAAGGCAAGGGGTATTTATAGGATTCGTAGAGCCGTTAAGATCGTTCCTCGTTAACCGTGCTTCAATCTCAACCCTCCACCTCAGAACCCTGGTTTTTGAAAACCATTAGAGCCCAAGGTATTGCCCCAAAACCATGTGCAAGGTGGAATGGACCAGATTCAAAGTTTCTACAAGTTTCTGCTGTCTGGGGACTGCTTACGGACTGTAACACTCACAATGTTGAGGTCCGTAAGCCAACAACTTTACAGAATTGTCAGTTTTGGTCCCTGTTATGCATTTGAGCTATTTCTGACACGTTTAAGGCCCGTTAACCCCATTTCAAAGCTCTAAAATGAAGTTAAAGTATAGGGAACTTAAAATGTGCTCAAAAATATCTCGGATGTCGGTTCGTTTAGCCGTACGGTTGCGATGTTCGCTTAATTACGACGGAATGCGCATAAGCGCGAAAAACGATCCAAATTGCGCGACGAATGGATTTTTCTTATGCCAAACACTAAAATAAAATGTTTTAGTACTTACATAAATTTTTGGATGTCCCGATGTATTCAGAACGTAATTATGCGCGAAAGTAACTTGTGCACTTTTTGACGCTTTTAGTCCCTGAATGACCAAAAAGTTTATTTAAGCACACCAAACCCCTCAAAGCCTATTTCTAAGCTATGTAAAGGATATTTAGGGTGTGTTTAACTTATGGCCATATTCCGGAATGTCTGTTACAGTTCAAATTGGCATACTTTCGCAGTTTGTCAAATTTAGTCCCTGTAAGTGAATTAACTTGATTTCGGTATACCAAACCATCCAAAACTTATTTCTAAGTTATGTAGAGGTATTTTAAGGCATGTTAAGCCTATGTCACTATTCAGGAGTGTTTGTTGCATTAAACTGGTTATATTTACGCATCAGTGCGCGTATAACCTTCCAGAAAGCGATTTAGAGCTTGAAATCGAACAAAAGTTGATATGTGCAAAAGATACACATATTTATACAAGTCCAAAGTATGAAATACAATATTTCATTGGTTTGGTATTTGTTTGATGATTGCAGTGACACAGGTGTCACAGTCTCCCCTACTTTAGGAAATTTCGTCCCGAAATTAATTCGTAGGAGTCTGTCTGTGGCTTTGTGTTAAGTAACCATTAAAGATAAGCAAGGCATAATCCTGTTATTTCTCTTTAACGGACATTTTTTAGAAATGAAAAATGAACGGAGTTATTTTCAACAGGCATTCTTCAGAAACGAAAAAGAACGGAATGAGTCATTTTCCACAACCTCTTCAGAAACGAAAATGAACGGAATGAGTCATTTTCCACAACCTCTTCAGAAACGAAAATGAACGGAATGTGTCATTTTCCACAACCTCTTCAGAAACGAAAATGAACGGAATGAGTCATTTTCCACAACCTCTTCAGAAACAAAAATGAACGGAATGAGTCATAGTCTAAAAGACCCTTGTGAATCAATCTTTTAAACTCACACAAGTTTCCTTTAGATAAAATTTCGGGACGAAATTTCCTAAAGTCAGGGAGACTGTGACACCTAGGTCACTGCGACCATCAAACAAATACCAAACCAATGAAATATTGTATTTCATACTTGGTATTTGTATAAATATGTGTATCATTTGCACATATCAATTTTTGTTCAATTCCAAACTCTAAATCGCTTTCTGGAAGGTTATACGCGCACCGATGCGTAAATATAACCAGTTTAATGCAACGAACCCTCCGGAATAGTGAAATAGGCTTAACATACCTTAAACAACCTTTACATAACTTAGAAAAAAGTTTTGAAGGCTTTGGTATGGCAAAATCAAGTTAAATCGCTTACAGGGACTAAATTCGACAAACTGTGAAAGTATGCCAATTTGAACTGTAACAGACATTCCGGATCATGGCCATAAGTTAAAAATACCATAAATATCCTTTACATAGCTTAGAAATAGGCTTTGAGGGGTTCGGTGTGCTAAAATAAACTTTTGGGTCATTCAGGGACTAAAAGTGCCAAAAAGTGCATAAGTTTGCACTTTCGCGCATAACTCACGTTCTGAATACATCCAGACATCCAAAAAATTATGTAAGCACTAAAATATTTTATTTCAGTGTTTGGCATAAGAAAAATCCGTTCGTCGCTTAATTTGGATCATTTTTGCGTTCGTTACGACTCCCGTCGTAATTAACCGAACAACGCAACCGTACGGCCAAACGAACCGACATCCGAGATATATTTGAGCACATTTTAAGTTCCCTATACTTTAACTTCATTTTAGAGCTTTGAAATGGGGTTAACGGGCCTTAAATGCGTCGAAAATGGCCTTATTTCACAACAGGGACCAAAACTGCCAAAAATCAAAGTTCTGGTCTGCAAGGTCCTTGCGCACCTCAACACTCTGAGTGTTACGGTGCGCAAGCAGTCCCTAGACAGCAGAAACTTGCAGAAACTTTGAATCTGGTCCATTCCACCTTGCACATGGTTTTGGGGCAATACCATGGGCTCAAATGGTTTTCAAAAACCAGGGTTTTGAGGTGGAGGGTTGAGATTGAAGCACGGTTAACGAGGAACGATCTTAACGGCTCTGTTGGTGCATGTTATGTGACAACAGCGTTGGATTGGTCTTTGGATATTAAACGTGTTTTGGGCCGCGAAGACTTATGAAGACTGAAAGGAATTCGAGTTTGTTGAAGCCCAATCTAGTCCAAGTTTGTATCAAGTTAAAGTCCATTTAGTTTAGCCCGGATTTGTAAACAGAATTCGTATGGGCTTGGCCCAGGTCGAATTGTATAGGTTGTGCTATATAAACAACCTTTACCTAGAGTTTTAGGGTTAGACATTTGGAGACTTTTGGAGACTATTGAGAGCATTCGAATTGTGAGAGTTTTAGAACAAACAGAAATCGGCTGTTGGGTTCTAGGAGATCTTAGTGATTGTAAACGTTTTCGTTGGATAATCATAGAAGATCAGTTGGTAAATCTGTTCGTGTTCTTGTTTCTGTTTATTTGGTTTATCAAGGGGATTCCGCACCCTTGGTAGATTGTCAGTTTTGTTACGATCCACACGGGATAGGGACCTACAATTGGTATCAGAGCATTTGCTCTTGTGTACGGTTCAAAACTGATTTTACAGATTCAAGGATTTTGTTCGTTTGTTGATTTTCGAATTCGGGGTGAAGAACAGTGAAGAACATCGAAGAACATTCAAAAATTGTGAGTGTTTGATTCGTTTTGGTTATTGATCTGATTTGTTTGCTTGTTTTTAGGATTTTCAGTTGGAAAGTTATCAATCAGAGGATTCTGTGGTGTAAAAGGTGCTGATTTTGTGGGATTTTGGTTGAAAAATAGCTGGTTTCGACTCAAGGGTGCAGGTCTCGACTCGCAACCAGAGGTCTCGACTGGTACTGTTCACTCGCAACCAGAGATTTCGACTTGTGCTGGTTGACTCGCAACCGTGGTTTCGACTTGTGCTGGTTGACTCGCAACCGTGACTCGCAACCGTGGTTTCGACTTGTGCTGGTTGACTCGCAACCGTGGTTACGACTTGTGCTGGTTGACTCGCAACCGTTGACTCGCAACCGTTGACTCGCAACCGTGGTTTCAACTCGCAACCGTGGTTTCGGTTTGTGTTGATTTGACTCGCAACAGTGGTTGCGACCCGCAACAGTGACTCGCAACAAGTGTTTTGAAAGTGGTGGAATTTTTCTAGGCAATCGTAGGAAAAATTGTACAGTTTCGTGTTTAGAGAATTATCCGTAACTCATCTGGACAAACCGCTTGCACCGTTGAAAAAAAAAAAAAAAAAAAAAAAAAAAATGTCGAACAGGTTTTAGACATTATATATCATTGGAATCGTAATCTCGAGACGAATCTAACGGTATAATTTGGTAAAAACAGGTTTCGGACTAAAATTGTACGGTTTTAACAGTCTGATTAACTTAAAATGTCGAACATGTCTAAATTAAATGAACTCTTAAGGATGGAACATGAGGTAGGCACAACGAACAAACCACCTAAGATGATGAAGGTGGAAAACTACTTGACATGGAAGGATAGGTTTCAATCCTTCATTGAATATCAGGACACACGCATGTGGATTTGTATTGAAGATGGGTACACAAACCCAACACATGACTTTGAGGGCAGACCACGTGTCACACCCTATGTGAACATGCAAGATAATGATAAAAGGATGTATGAGGCTGAAAAGAAAGCTTTGGCAGCTATCAAGATGTCCCTACCTGATAGCATCAAACACACCTTTAAGAAGTACACTACTTCAAAAGAAATGTGGGATGCGCTAGAGAAGAGATATGAAGGGAATTCTGATGTCAAGAAGAACAAAATTGATCTACTGAAGAAGCAGTTTGCTGTGTTCAAGTACATGAAAAATGAGTCACTTGAGGACGTCATTACTCGATACTACCATCTGATGTCAGAATTGGACAATTATGATATAGATTGCTATTCTGACATAGAGAAAAATGACAAGCTGCTTGATGCCCTACCTGCTAAATGGGATATTTACACTCTCATGATAAAGGGAGAAGCTGATTATGAAACAAAGGAACTGGAAGAAGTCGTTGGAAAGCTAAGAGCTTATGAGCTCAGCATGAAGAAGAAGGACACTGGATATGATCAGGTTCAAGATCCAGGGATTTACAATGGGCTTACATCTTCTTCATCTCACGATGCTTCTAGCGACTCTGCCACTGCTTTTCTCTCGCGTGAAAATGAGCAGGTCATAGTGAATGAAGATGGTGATGTGTGCTTTGTGGCTGCATCGGGAGGATCAACTGGAGCTAAGAGAACATCAACTGCTAAGCAAAGTAGTAGTTCAAAATCGATGCCAATGAGTGTGAAGTCTGCTGAAGAACATCTTGCTCTACTTGCTTCGTTTGTTGCTTCTTATGAAAATTACATTCAGGGGAAGATATCTGATCCTGCCGTTTTAGATGAAGATTACGATCAGATTGACCCTGATGATCTTGAAGATATGGATTTGCAATGGCAAATGGCCATGATTACTAGAAGGGTGAAGAGGTTCATGAATAGAACTGGAAGGAAATTTGTAGGGAAAACTGTTGGTTTTGACAAGACCAAAGTAAGGTGCTTTAACTGTCAAAGTTATGGTCATTTTGCTAGGGAATGTCAGAAACAAAAGAATGAAACCTCAAGTCAGAGTTCAAACAATAGAAATTCATCAAACAACTCTAACTCAAGAGCGCTGATCTCTACTGCACGAGAAGGTTCATATGACTGGAGTATTCACTTGGAAAATGATGAGAATGTCACTCAAGCATTTATGGCAGAGATTGTTCCCGTTGATGAAGCTGAAGCTAACATGAATGCTGAAGTTGAGAAGAAAAGTGAAGCTGAGGTAGATAAGGATGATCAGACAACAGATGCTGAAAAAGGAAAGCCAAAGTCTGAGCATGAAATGGATGATGAAAAGGAAGCAGATGAGAAAGATGAAATCATCAAAAGAATGGAAGCTCAACTTACTGCTCTTATGGCCAACTCAAACAAATCGACTGGAGAGGTAAGTAACTCTGCTACTTCTGTTTGCTTAAAGTGTCGTGAATTACAGGGTGAAGTTGACAGGTTGTCAACTCAAAACAAAAGTCTGGTGAGCGAAATATCTAACGTAAAAGAAACAAATTTCTTTGCAAAAAGAAATGAGTCATCATATTTGAAAAAGATAAAAGGCTATGAAGCTGAAATTGAAGTTTTAACCTGTAAACTAAACGAAAAACTTCAAGTCATAGACTTAGCTCATGACATGATGGCCGAGAAAACAAAAGAAATCTCTGAAAAATGCAAAGAGTTGTCAGATGCACAACTCAAAATTGTTGAACTCGAAAAGAAATTAGGTCAATTCAGGGATTCTACTTTTGTTATGAAACACATGATGGGTGGGTTAAAGAAGAGTAATGACAAGACAAGTGTGGGATTCAAGGGCTTCAATGAAGTTCCACCTCCTCTTAGTCATGACTATTCTTTCTTGCCTGATGAAGATGAGTTCACAGATTTTCTGTCAACATCACCAAGTAGTTTCACATCTAGTCAAGGTGATGTGTTTGAAGATAATGATGCCAAGAAGGTCAATAACAGCAAACCTGTTTTGAAAAAGAAAAATTCAAATCCTACGAATAAAAATCCAACTTTTGTTAAAAAGGTTAATTTTGTTCAAGGAAGTGATATGAAAAACGAAACAGCTGTTATAGAAAATGAATCAAATGTAGAGTTTGCTAAAAACAAAAACATAGAAAATCTTGAAACTATGCAAACTGAACCAAATCCTTCTAAGGCATCATCATCTAAACCAGAATCTAGTTCAAAGGCTTCAGTTAAGAAGTCTTCGAATAAGAGATCGTGCTTCAAATGTCACACCAAGGGACATGTAGCTAGCTGCTGTCCTAACAAAAAGAGTGAAGCACAAGTTAGTGAGAAACAAAGAGGGAAATCACCTGAGAAGCAAGGTGATAATGAGGAGAAAGTCTCAAATTCTCCAAAGAAATCTGCTCCAAAGCAACAACCGGGTGTTGCTAGTGGTGTAGATAAGGCTGAAAGGGGAACTCCACAAGTTCCTCATTTCCAAAGAAATCAACCAAGATTTCAGCCCGAATCTACATCAGGCAGATATGAAAGACCTAGGAGTAACTCGCCAAGAATGAATAATCAAAATTCAAATAATTTTAGAAGTCAAGGTCAATATCAAAATCGATACCAAAATAATGGTTGTCGAAATTTTTATAACAATGGCTTTCGAAATTACAACAATCAAAGTTCTTGGAATCTAAATCAAAGTTTTCAAAGGTCACATAGTCCAAACACAAACAGGTACCCTCAGGACCAGAGACCTTATGGAAATCATGCCCCATTTCCATCAACAGGCCCAAGATCCAAGACTCCAGCTAGGAGTGATGGATACTGGATGGATGTTCCTGTAGTTGATGAATCTGGAAGACCCAAGACCATTAAGGCTTGGGTCCCCCAATCTAACTAATCTTTTGGTTGGTGTGTGCAGGAGCTGCTGAGGAGGATTATCAACTTATGGTATGTTGATAGTGGCTGCTCCAGGCACATGACGGGGGATGCGAGGTTGTTTTCTGAATTTGAAGAATATGATGGTGGACATGTAAATTTTGCTGGTGCTAAAGGTGGTAGGATAACTGGACGAGGAAAAGTGACGAATGGGAAGATCACTTTGGACAAAGTGAACTATGTTGAGCAGCTTAAACACAATCTGATGAGCGTGTCACAAGTCTGCGACAAGGGTCACTCGGTCCATTTTACAAATACAGAGGCATTGGTGTTGAAACCGGGTTTGGTTATTCCGGACGATTGGATAGTGCTGCGTGCACCGAGGAAAAATGATACTTATGTCATGGACATGGGTGCCAAGGATCCAACTGCTGCGGTGGCGTGTTTACTGTCAAAAGCATCTGAAGCTGAATCTATGTTGTGGCACAGACGCATGGCCCACATTCACTATCGCAAAATGAATTATATCATAAAAAATGAGCTAGTGAAAGGGGTTCCATTGCTGAGGTTTCAAGTGGAAGATAAATGTCTTCCATGTCAAAAGGGAAAACAACACAAGAAACCTCATAAGTCTAAAACAGTAAATTCCATTAATGCCCCTTATGAATTACTTCACATGGATTTATTCGGTCCAGTGAATGTGAGGAGCATAGGTGGAAAGTACTATTGTCTTGTTGTCACTGATGATTACTCACGTTATTCATGGGTTTTCTTTTTAGGTACAAAAGATGAGACAGCGGAGATGCTGATAGATCTTTTTACGAAATTGGAAAACGTCCATGATGCAAGGATCAAGAGGATAAGGAGTGATAATGGCACGGAGTTCAAGAATCGAGTTCTTGATCTCTACTGTCTTCGAAAGGGAATAGAACATCAATATTCTGCTCCTTATACACCTCAACAAAATGGAGTCGCTGAGAGGAAAAACAGGACGTTGATTGAAGCCGCTAGGACTATGCTTTCAGATTCAAAGCTACCAGTTCTTTTCTGGGGAGAAGCTGTGAATACAGCTTGCTATGTCCTAAACAAAGTTTTAACTGTTAAACGTTTTAACAAAACTTGCCATGAGTTGATGTTTAACGAAAAACCAAACTTAACAGGCTTTGAACCATTTGGATTACCCTGCACCATTGTGCGAAACAAAGATAAACAAAAATTCGGTGAGGTGGCTGACGAAGGCTACTTTCTGGGTTACGTGCCTGGCACACCGAATAAAAGGGTTTTTAATCTCAAAACTGGTAAAATTGAGGTTGTTTTTAACGTGGAAATTACTTCCTACAAACCTCAACAATCAACGAGTGGTCCTGCTATACTATATGATTATGAAAGTGTGTTTAAATCATTTAATATTCCTGAGGTTTCTGATGCAGATGATTCTCAGCTGATTCAAACAGTGATTGGTGAAGACGATGAAGGCGATTTTATGCCTAGATCGAATGTTGATATGTCAGATGCTCCGGAAGCTTCCCATGGTGCTACTAATCCTGATTCAAGCGATAGTGACTCTGAACCCATTCAGGGGGAGGAGTTTGTAAATCCGTTTGCAAATCAGAATATTCAGGGGGAGATTGGATCAAACCTGGGTGATAATCTTGAAGTTGATGCAGTTGCTTCTACACGAGCACATAGAGATCATCCAGTTGACATGATACTTGGAGATCCTACTGCAGGTGTTCAGACGAGAAGAAGCATAGCAGCGAATTCTGGGTTATTTGTTTCGATTGAGAAGACTGGGATAGTGAATGAATGCTTGTATAGTTGCTTTATTTCCCAAGAGGAGCCGAAGAACATTCACATGGCTCTTAAAGACAATTCATGGGTTGAAGCTATGCAAGAAGAATTGGCCCAGTTTGCGAAGTTGAAGGTTTGGGAGTTAGTGGACCTTCCTAAAGGTGAAAGAGAGATTGGCACTAAGTGGGTGTTTAAGTGCAAGAAGGATGATAGAGGTATTGTCACACGCAACAAGGCTCGGTTAGTGGTAAAAGGGTTCAATCAGCAAGAAGGGATAGATTATAATGAAGTGTTTGCACCAGTGGCAAGGTTGGAGGCAATTCGTTTGTTTCTAGCTTTCGCTTCATTCAAGGGCTTTAAAGTTTTCCAACTAGACGTGAAGAGTGCATTTCTTTACGGGCAAGTCCAAGAAGTGGTGTATGTCTCACAACCAGATGGGTTCGTTGATCCAGACTATCCAGATCGAGTTTACAAACTTGATAAGGCTTTATATGGGTTACATCAAGCTCCTAGGGCATGGTACGAGACACTGTCTACACATCTGATCAAGAATGGTTTTGAAAGAGGTCAGATTGACAGTACACTGTTCATCAAGAGAAAGAAGGAAGATTTTCTGCTGGTACAGGTATATGTGGATGACATCATCTTTGGGTCATCAGACGAGAACATGTGTAAGGAGTTTGAACAGGTGATGAAGAGTAAGTTTGAAATGAGTGCTATGGGTGAGCTGTCTTACTTTCTGGGATTACAAGTTGAACAGAAGGAGGATGGGATGTTTATTCATCAAACAAAGTATGTGTATGACATTTTGGATCGGTTCAAAATGAATGATTGCTCTACTTTCAACACACCCATTTGCGAAAATCACAATCTTGGCCCAGATCATGAAAGTACTGAAGATGTTGATCCTACTCAATACAGGGCGATGATTGGTTCTCTAATGTACTTGACTGCTTCAAGACCTGACATCATGTTTGCCGTATGCTTGTGTGCCAGATATCAGGCGAATCCGAAAGAGTCACACATGAAAGCAGTGAAGCGTATTCTTCGTTACTTGAAGGGGAAACCTAAACTTGGGTTGTGGTATCCAGCTGATAGTGATTTGAGGTTCATTGCTTACACTGATTCAGACTTTGGAGGATGCAAATCAAACAGAAAGTCTACAACAGGTGGTTGTCAGTTCTTAGGAGGCAGGAACGTGTCTTGGCAATGCAAGAAGCAATCCTGTGTGTCTACATCTACGTGTGAAGCTGAATATATTGCTGCGGGTAGCTGTTGCTCTCAGGTCCTCTGGATTCAACAGCAGATGCGCGATTACGGTTTGGATTTCACTCGTACTCCTATTATGATAGATAATAATGCCACCATATCAATCACAAACAATCCCGTAAAGCACAGTAGAACTAAACATATTGACATACGTCATCACTTTATACGGGATTGTGCTGAAAAATGACTAATTGAATTACATCGAGTCGACACAGAAGATAACCTTGCTGATCTTTACACTAAAGCTTTTGATCGAGCTCGCTTTGAACACTTAGTCGAACTCAACGGGATGAGGAATCCTGAATAACTGGTTTTTCATAAGAATTTTGTAAATAGTTTACTGCTTTTTCAAAAATAAAAAATACAAAAATATTGAAAAATCAAAAACATAAAAAAAATAGAAAATCAAAAATGAGTTTTCACTGTGTGAAAAAGAAGAAATGATAGTACATCAGCAAGTTAGACTGTCACACTCGAACTGATTTAAAATGCTCAAGGGTGATAGTAGCTTCATCATATGATATACCAGTAGGCAAAAGCATGAAATAATCAACTTACCAATGTGATATAAACATAAATGCATTGAGTATGAGTGGGGAACACATCAGTGGTGTATGGTTTAATGACCTTAAATCTTGCGTTGATAGATTGCCAAAATCTGAAGTTTTGGGTCTTTATACTGTTATTTCATCTGGGGATATCTTGACTGTCCTTCTGTACAGAACTAAAATTGTACATGACCTTGGGAAAGAAAATCACTTGGAATTAGCACATTTCTATTTGAATGTCTGTATGTGTCCCGATACACACAATTTTGGTCTGATTCTGAAATCTTCTCTGAAAAAAGTCGTGTACCTCCTCTGCTGCATCCAGATATATGCTGACCTGGAGGTGCTAGGCAACGACAGCTTCTGCTGCATCCAGATACATGCTGACCTAGCTGTACGTTGTCGCGCTATAGATCTAATACACCCGAAAGAGGCCCTCTAGTGCCCAAATGAAACCCAAATGAAACCCTCTATTTGATCTGTATATTATACCATCTCTCCTAAAGATCTATTCTGTTCTCTTCTCAACCTATTCCCAGTTAAGATTTCAGAAATCTGGATTGGACTTGTGAAATATGTGGTAGGGAAGATACTTACATGATAGAGTGTGTTGTTTATACTTCCAGGATTTGATTACTATTTATTTGGGTGTTCATTGTTAAGCAATTAAAACATGATAAAACAGATTATATGCAGACCTAAGCACTGTCAGGATATCTTAAAGGATGAATTCAGTATACTCACCTACTACGATGAATCTTTGTGCATACCTTGATCGTGGGGGTATATCCTGAAGTGGGACACACTAGTATTTCAGAAATAAAATTACCTTAACGTATCATACGGTAATGGTACTTGAAATGTTCATGCATTTTGTTTACGAGGACAAACATACTGGTAATCGTCTTGGACTGCCTTTCACGAAAAATTAAATAAAGAATTATCTAATTGTGTGAAACAGTTTGATTATGCTGATATGATCTTCTTACCAGTGATTCTCACAAAAATAGAGTGTTTATTGCTTTTGTATTTACTTGCTTTCAGAAAAATTTAAAAATAAAAAAAATAGTGTCTTTTTCTGTTTAAAATTCTTAATGTACGGAAAACTATTATTATTGGAGGAATTGTTACCGATAGGGGGAGACGGTGTTAAAAAGTGGGTTCAAAATTTTGAAATGATGCAGGTTATAAGGTGTTTGTTTAAAAATTGTTGCGTGTTGGTGCTTAATTTGAAAATGCTTAATCTGTTATACAGTTTAACTATCTCTTGAATAATAATAATTCCTTAACTATGTTGAAAAATTCTTATGGTTTCTCGAGATGTTTGTTTTATAGTATACAGATTGAAGCAGTTTGTCGATGAGAAGTTGCTTTGAAGAGATGAGGAGTTTGTTGCTGCTTGGTAGAGTCCTCCTTCTACAATGCAGAATGAATGCTGTGAAGACTTATTTGGAATGCTGAATTAAAACTTGGAAGATTTGGTGATTGGATACATCAGCTTAGGGGGAGTCTGTTGCTGACAGAATTCATGTTGAAGCTGACGCTATCCAAAGACCAAAGACTTTGAGATTCTGAAGACTAAAGTTTCCTTTGCAAGCTATTGTCAAGGGGGAGTTTGTTGGTGCATGTTATGTGACAACAGCGTTGGATTGGTCTTTGGATATTAAACGTGTTTTGGGCCGCGAAGACTTATGAAGACTGAAAGGAATTCGAGTTTGTTGAAGCCCAATCTAGTCCAAGTTTGTATCAAGTTAAAGTCCATTTAGTTTAGCCCGGATTTGTAAACAGAATTCGTATGGGCTTGGCCCAGGTCGAATTGTATAGGTTGCGCTATATAAACAACCTTTACCTAGAGTTTTAGGGTTAGACATTTGGAGACTTTTGGAGACTATTGAGAGCATTCGAATTGTGAGAGTTTTAGAACAAACAGAAATCGGTTGTTGGGTTCTAGGAGATCTTAGTGATTGTAAACGTTTTCGTTGGATAATCATAGAAGATCAGTTGGTAAATCTGTTCGTGTTCTTGTTTCTGTTTATTTGGTTTATCAAGGGGATTCCGCACCCTTGGTAGATTGTCAGTTTTGTTACGATCCACACGGGATAGGGACCTACAGGCTCTACGAATCCTATAAATACCCATTGCCTTCATTTTCCAAAACCCACAAGAATCTTGATTTGAGAAGCTCTAAGTTGAAACCATTGTTTCATACCTGAGCTACTTGGATCGAGATTAGCATTCGGGGACCCTTTGTAAGTGTTCCTTCGTTCTTTTATTGCTTTCCGAGTCCGAAAGTCAAACTTTGTTTGACTTTCTGCATTGACCAGTTTATGGTCAATGCGAAGTTCGTTTGAACTTCGCAACGTGAGCGTAATCACGATGGTTATAGTCCCTTGTGACTATGCCTACTGATTACCACGTTGTCTAGGCTCAGTGACGAGCCGTAGTTTCGGTAAAAATGCGCATTCATGCGTATTTTGTAACCAAACTACTCTTAGGTATCAAAACCGTTTGTTTTGATACCAAACTTGTTTTCAAACTTAGTTAAGCATGTTTTAACATGCTTAGCTCGTCACTTTTAGTTTTGTGCTTGTCTAGGGTCGTAAGGGTAAGCGATCTAATAAATCGCTTATACCTTCGAACCCGACCCATTTTGGTCGATCATTAGGATCCGACCAAATACTTTAGGACTATAGCATATAGGGAATAACCTTCCGAGGTTATACCCTATGGTCACATCGTTTGAGTAGTTGTATGATAGGTAGTTTATATGCCTTAGGTAAATTACCAGAATACCCTTTTCATGTATAATTGGTAATTAAGCATATGTAACCTAAACTTTTGTCACATAACTGATTTTGTAACATGTTTAGGCATATAACACTTGTCATAGGGCTAGTTAGACGTCTCGAGTGCGCTTTTGCGCGCACGCCGCGTTAAAGTAGCATAAGCTACCTAAACGGGTCGTAATGGGTCGTAAGCACTTAGTTTAGGTTTCATTTAGTATGTAGGCTTTGTTAAACCATATGACACGAGTCTCTACACTCGTTTGGTTTACAAACCCTCATCCTTTCCAATCCTCCGATATAGGTCCGGTTTATTAACATAGTTACCTATATTAGGTGCCGTTTGATTTCGAGATCTCTAGCATTGCTTGGTGGTTATCTTAGGACTTCTGAACAATCTCAAGTGAGTACATAGACCCCTCTTTTACTGTTTTCCAAACATTTTGGGGTGGAACACATGTGCCTACTTGTTACTTTCATGCTTTCTTGTTTTCACATCATATACTTGCTATGTTCATTAGTACATTTATAGTACATGATTTCATTGTGTTTATGCTATGTATGCCCATTGTGTGTGTACTTAGTACATTACTTTACATTATATTTTATGCTATGCATGCCCATTGTGTGCGTACTTAGTACATTACTTTACATTACATTTTATGCTATGTATGCCCATTGTGTGCGTACTTAGTACATTACTTTAGATTACATTTTATGCTATGTATGCCCATTGTGTGCGTACTTAGTACATTATTTTACATTACATTACATTTTATGCTTTGTATGCCCATTGTGTGCGTACTTAGTACATTATTTTACTCATCACATGCTTACATTTTGGTATGACATTTGGTTTGTTTAAATGAGACAATGTACATTCATTAACACCGATCATGCCGCTCGGTAGTAGGTAGTGGTACCATAGGACTTGACCAATCCCATTCCTGTAATCTCGGGTTTGTTTGGATGGAAGGAATGACCGAATCCGAATACATTTTTTTTGATAACCTTTACTAAAAGGGTTATCTGACTGTCGCAAGGCTTGGATGTATGAATTTTCACAATACCGCATAGATGTTTATATCAGTATAACATGCATTTATTACACAAAACATAACTTTGAATTAAACCCTGTTTTACTTCAATACCTTGTTTTTTGTGCATTTTACATATGGTTTAGTTGATATATTTCACTTACCATACATAAACATTTTGACATTTATATACACAATTCATGATTTACATTAAACATAAACATTAGACATAGACATTAGACATGGTTTTCACATAAACATTTTGACATTTGATTATACATAAACATTTTACCTTGTTGGTTTGGTTTAAGTAAGTGATTTAAGTAACGAGGCGTTTATAATATGATACAAGCATGGTGGATACGCCGCCGATACTTCCTATATATAAGTGTTTGTATGATATTACATATCGTAGCATTATTTGAATCATTTCAATTTAAGACATATAACATTTTATACAAATAACATACTTTTCACAAGACACTGTTTTACAAACAACTTATCTTATACAAACTCATTTTACATGGTTATTCATTTAACCATACATTATTCTCTTATTTATACATATCATCTGATCTTATTGCTTTTCAAATGATTTACAAATACAAATCAAATTACAAGGTTCATGACTAAACATTTTCTTAAACATAAGTCATGAATTCTATTTTCACAAAACCTATGTATCTCACAGGCATTTTTATGCTGACGTACCTATTTTCACATGTGTTTCAGGATATGATGCATAGGATTTATCAAGATACACTTAGGCGGACTTGGGCCTTAGTGACAATAAAAGATGCAAGACTAGTTATTTATGATATGTTTCTTTGATTGTCAAGACATTGTAACTCTTTTATTCAATAAAACAATATTTCAATTTCCATGTGTTATGAAACAATGATTCTGTTACAACACTCCCCGACGTTTCCGCCACGTTTTGTTGTTTCACGTGGTCGGGAAGATCGGATAGAATGAGGGTTCGTAAACCAAATGAGTATGGGAACACATGTAGTATGGTTTAACAAAGCCTACATACTAAATGAAACCTAACCTAAGTGCTTTCGACCCATCGCGACCCATTAAGGTAGCTTATGCTACTTTAAAGTGTCGTGCGCGCAAAAGCGCACTCGAGGCGTCTAACTAGCCCTATGACAAGTGTTATATGCCTAACCATGTTACATAATCAGTTATGTGACAAAAGTTTAGGTTACATATGCTTAATTACCAATTATACATGAAAAGGGTATTCTGGTAATTTACCTAAGGCATATAAACTACCTATCATACAACTACTCAAACGATGTGACCATAGGGTATAACCTCGGAAGGTTATTCCCTATATGCTATGGTCCTAAAGTATTTGGTCGGATCCTAATGATCGACCAAAATGGGTCGGGTTCGAAGGTATAAGCGATTTATTAGATCGCTTACCCTTACGACCTTAGACAAGCACAAAACTAAAAGTGACGAGCTAAGCATGTTAAAACATGCTTAACTAAGTTTTAAAACAAGTTTGGTATCAAAACAAACGGTTTTGATACCCAAGAGTAGTTTGGTTACAAAATACGCACGAATGCGCATTTTGACCGAAACTACGGCTCGTCACTAAGCCTAGACAACGTGGTAATCAGTAGGCATAGTCACAAGGGACTATAACCATCGTGATTACGCTCACGTTGCGAAGTTCAAACGAACTTCGCATTGACCATAAACTGATCAATGCAGAAAGTCAAACAAAGTTTGACTTTCAGACTAGGAAAGCAATAAAAGAACGAAGGAACACTTACATAGGGTCCCCGAATGCTAATCTCGATCCAAGTAGCTCAGGTATGAAACAATGGTTTCAACTTAGAGCTTCTCAAATCAAGATTCTTGTGGCTTTTGGAAAATAAAGGCAAGGGGTATTTATAGGATTCGTAGAGCCGTTAAGATCGTTCCTCGTTAACCGTGCTTCAATCTCAACCCTCCACCTCAGAACCCTGGTTTTTGAAAACCATTAGAGCCCAAGGTATTGCCCCAAAACCATGTGCAAGGTGGAATGGACCAGATTCAAAGTTTTTGCAAGTTTCTGCTGTCTGGGGACTGCTTACGGACCGTAACACTCACAATGTTGAGGTCCGAAGCCAACAACTTTACAGAATTGTCAGTTTTGGTCCCTGTTATGCATTTGAGCTATTTCTGACACGTTTAAGGCCCGTTAACCCCATTTCAAAGCTCTAAAATGAACTTAAAGTATAGGGAACTTAAAATGTGCTCAAAAATATCTCGGATGTCGGTTCGTTTAGCCGTACGGTTGCGATGTTCGCTTAATTACGACGGAATGCGCATAAGCGCGAAAAACGATCCAAATTGCGCGACGAATGGATTTTTCTTATGCCAAACACTAAAATAAAATTTTTTAGTTCTTACATAAATTTTTGGATGTCCGGATGTATTCAGAACGTAAGTTATGCGCGAAAGTGCAAACTTGTGCACTTTTTGACGCTTTTAGTCCCTGAATGACCAAAAAGTTTATTTAAGCACACCGAACCCCTCAAAGCCTATTTCTAAGCTATGTAAAGGATATTTAGGGTGTGTTTAACTTATGGCCATGTTCCGGAATGTCTGTTACAGTTCAAATTGGCATACTTTCGTAGTTTGTCAAATTTAGTCCCTGTAAGTGAATTAACTTGATTTTGGCATACCAAACCATCCAAAACTTATTTCTATGTTATGCAGAGGTATTTTAAGGCATGTTAAGCCTATGTCACTATTCGGGAGTGTTTTTTGTATTAAACTGGTTATATTTACGCATCAGTGCGCGTTTAACCTTCCAGAAAATGATTTAGAGCTTGAAATCGAACAAAAGTTGATATGTGCAAAAGATACACATATTTATACAAGTCCAAAGTATGAAATACAATATTTCATTGGTTTGGTATTTGTTTGATGGTCGCAGTGACACAGGTGTCACAGTCTCCCCTACTTTAGGAAATTTCGTCCCGAAATTAATTCGTAGGAGTCTGTCTGTGGCTTTGTGTTAAGTAACCATTAAAGATAAACAAGGCATAACCTGTTATTTCTATTTAACGGACATTTTTCAGAAATGAAAAATGAACGGAGTTGTTTTCAACAGGCATTCTTCAGAAACGAAAAAGAACGGAATGAGTCATTTTGCACAATTTCTTCAGAAATGAAAATGATCGGAATGAGTCATTTTCCACAACCTCTTCAGAAACAAAAATGAACGGAATGAGTCATTTTCCACAATTTCTTCAGAAACGAAAATGAACGGAATGAGTCATTTTCCACAATTTCTTCAGAAACGAAATGAACAGGGTTAACTCTAAATACATGACAAAACTTGCTATGGTTTCTGTGCACAAAATTACATAATTATGTATGCATCCATAATTACGTAATTCCTTGCACAGTCCGCACAGTTTGTTTTGTAATGTTGTGGGGAAGGATATCAAACTTGTGATGAGGGTGACTAGACTACCATATGGTCCTTTTAATTAGATCGACAGAGGATCTTCTTACTTAGGCCACCAAGGAGTCCTTTCAGCTATATCATCACATGATATCCCTAACCAGATTTTTGGATCAATCTGTTTAACTAGACCACTCAAGGGGTCTAATTATGGAATAGTACAATATAATCCAAGGGTCTTTACCATTACGTAAAAGATCATTAAAGATTTAATATAGTACCTTTGGATATCCTAACATGAATCCCTTATACGAAGATATGGAAGATTCTACGAGGATTTGGATAACAAAACTTGGATTACACAAAAACATTAAAGGGAACACATAAGCACATAATCACATAGTTGTTTAACTTGATTATTAATTCGTTATCTTTGGACGCGGATACTTAAAGCACACCAGGAATCCAATTCGTGGATTTCATTTGGCACTTTAATCATTTCAAGAATCCATCCATGAAGATAGGATGATCTACCAAAAATTCGATTTTCGTTTTCAGGAAAACGCAATATTCGAATTAAGGTACACAATAATTTAGGACATACGGAAATACCCTTGGGTACCTTATTAAGAATCTATAGTGGTACTTTGGGTATTCGTACAGAATTATAACTTGTACTTTGTACTTCGTTTCCTTGCAAGAAACGGGTACTTAGGATCTTTGTAGAAAACGCAAGAGATTGTAAAATGGAAAAATTTTGGGGGTAGTTTGCTTTTCAAGGAATACGATTCCTTGATTGTCGGTAGTGTAGGGGATATGTTGTTTATGCATACAACTACATAAATACATTGCAATGTATATAAAAGATTTATTTATAAACAATGATAACAACTGTTTCATGGACCTTGACAACAAAAGAAAATAATACATAAGACATGATTATTTCTAAAGGGTGTTGTCTTCTAGTCGGTCAAATGCTCATCCCTGTGCTGGATTTGCATTAGCAAGCTTTGGGCAATTTCTTCGGAAATGACCCATATCGCCACATTTGTAGCAAGAACCTGGTGGAAAGCGAGCTTGAGCAGGATTGTTGTCAGCTTGATTTGGTGCAACTGCTGCTCGGCAAACTTTTGCTGTATGACCTTTAAGTCCACAAATTTGGCATTCGCGGCACTTCACATTAGCATGATGATGGAGGTTACATTGGTTGCACAATGGTGAAGTTCCATTGTACGGCTTCCTAGCAGGGGGTTTAGCTGGTTGGTTGGGGGCGGCTTGACCATTGTGAGCGACCACGACGAAGTTCTGAGAAGCCTTTCACTTCTTTGACCTCTTAGGGGATCCAGACTATTCATCCATGGTCTTTGATTCCTCGACCGGTTTCTTGTCACCTTTCCGAAAAAGTTTACCTTTCCTGATCTTTGATTCGGTCAAGGTTGCAGATAGCTCAATGGCCTGTCTAACTGTAGTGGGGTTACTACCAGTAACAATGTCCTGAACTGAGTCAGGGAGACCATCAATGTATTTTTCGATCGCCTTATCCAAAGGCGTAACCATTGTAGGACACAACAGGCTCAGCTCCTCATATCGATCAGTGTATGCTCGATGTTCACCGCTGTCTTGCTTAAGATCGTCGAATTCCCTTTCCAAGTCCCTGATCTCGTGACGAGGACAGAATTCCTTCATCATCAGTGCTCGAAGTTCTTCCCACGTTTGAGCCAGTGCCACTTCGGCACCCCTATCTCTCATCACACCGTTCCACCATGTCAAAGCTCGTTTCTCAAAGACACTAGATGCAAAATCTACCTTTCGATCGTTTGGACATTGAACATGTCTGAAGGTGCTCTCTAAACTCTCGAACCATTGCAGAAGTGCAGTCGTTCCTTGAGACCCAGAAAACTTTGATGGCTTAGCCGAGTTGAACGTCTTGAAGTTGCAGGGGGCATTATTGTTGTTGAGGGCTTGGTTACATTGAGCAACGATGTTCGGGATTGCAGCAGTTATTTGCTGTGTAATGACAGCTGCCAGCTCTTCAATAGATACCGGATTTTCGCGTCGTGGAGGCATTCTAAAAAAGGGGAAACAAGAGAGAAAACAAATGAAATGGCATGGGGTAAGAATAGGATGTTGCAATTACCGACCAAAAATCATGGGTGATGGTCATTTGTTTGAACCACGAAGCAAACAAACGACACACAAAGGCTGAATCAAAGCAAATAGATCCTCATAATGTATCGCGAAGACATGCTCGCCTATAAGTGGACACTCACCCCAAGAGTTCCCAGGTAAGAGTGACTGGTCCGATTATGTGGATTTGTACGAACACTCTAGCCTTAGACAGAAAACTCAGGGTACATGCATTCACTCTTCCAGTTTGCACGTGTTCACATTATTTAGGACCAAAAACTTTGACGAGATTTTGAAAACTCAAAGGGGTTCAAAACCTTGTAACAGAGGGTTCAAAACCTTACAACTGAGGGTTCAAAACCTAGTAATCAATCATCCAAAAACAGATGATTAATTTTCAAAGCGGATTCGGAATTAATGTTCTCGTTGTGATTGTCGCCTAAGGATAGGTGACGGTTTTGTTTTATGACTAAACGCAAGTAAACTCGCGTTAGGGTCCTAAGAAGGTTATAGACTAGGTCAAAGCATTACTAATAACCTAATTCCCTATAACCATTGGCTCTGATACCATCTTTTCTGTCACACCCCGACCACGTGAGACAACGAAACGTGGCGGAAACGTCAGGGAGTGTTGTAACAGAATTAATCGTTTCAAATCCATGGCAATTAAAGTTTCGTTTTATTAATCAAACATGAGAGTTTACATTGTTTTAAACAAGAAACAAAGAGTACATAACATAAATTAACTAGTTCTTGTCTCATTTTAAGTCACTAAGGTACAGGTCCGCCTAAGTATGTCTTGATAAGTCCTATGCATCATCTCCTGAAAACACATGTGAAAATAGGTACGTCAGCATAAAAATGCCTGTGAGATACATAGGTTTTGTGAAAAGAGGATTCATGACTTGTAAGTTTAGAAAGAGTTGTTTAATAAAGTTTAGTCATGAACCTTGTAAATTGTTTTGTTTTGTAAATCGTTTGAAAAACAATAAGTTCAGATGATATGTATAAATAAGAGAATAATGTATGGTTAAATGAATAACCATGTAGAATGAGTTTGTATAAGATAAGTTGTTTGTAAAACAATGTCTTGTGAAAAGTATGTTATTTGTATAAAATTTTATATGTCTCAAATTTAAATGATTCAAATAACACTACGATATGTAATACCATACAAACACTTATATATAGGAAGTACCAGCGGCGTATCCACCATGCTTGTATAATATTACACACGCCTCATTACTTAAATCACTTACTCAAACAAAACCATCAAGATGTAATGTTAATGTATAATCAAATGTCAAAATGTTTGTGTCTAATGTAAATCATGAATTTTGTATATCAATATAAAAATGTAAGCATGTGATGAATAACAAAAGTACTAAGTATGCAACAAAGGGCATACATAGCATAAAATGTAATGTGAAACAATGTACTAAGTATGCACACAATGGGCATACATACCATCGAATGTAATGTAAAATAATGTACTATGTACGCACACAATGGGCATACATAGCATAAAATGTAATGTAAAATAATGTACTAAGTACGCACACAATGGGCATACATAGCATAGAATGTAATGTAAAATAATGTACTAAGTACGCACACAATGGGCATACATAGCATAGAATGTAATGTAAAATAATGTACTAAGTACGCACACAATGGGCATACATAGCATAGAATGTAATGTAAAATAATGTACTAAGTACGCACACAATGGGCATACATAGCATAAAATGTAATGTAAAATAATGTACTAAGTACGCACACAATGGGCATACATAGCATAGAATGTAATGTAAAATAATGTACTAAGTACGCACACAATGGGCATACATAGCATAGAATGTAATGTAAAATAATGTACTAAGTACGCACACAATGGGCATACATACCATAGAATGTAATGTAAAATAATGTACTAAGTACGCACACAATGGGCATACATAGCATGAAATGTAATGTAAAATAATGTACTAAGTACACACACAATGGGCATACATAGCATGAAAACAATGAAATCATGTACTATAATGTACTAACGAACATAGCAGGTATATGATGAGAAAACATGGAAAGCATGAAAGTAACAAGTAGGCACATGTGTTCCACCCCAAAACGTTTGGAAAACAGTAAAAGAGGGGTCTATGTACTCACGTGAGATTGCTTAGTAGTCCTTGAGTAACAACCAAACAATGCTAGAGATCGCGGATATCAAACGGCACCTAATATAGGTAACTATGTTAATAAACCGGACCTAAATCGGAAGATCGGATAGAATGAGGGTTCATAAACCAAATGAGTATGGGAACTCATGTAGTATGGTTTAACAAAGCCTACATACTAAATGAAACCTAACCTAAGTGCTTTCGACCCATCGCGACCCATTAAGGTAGCTTATGCTACTTTAAAGTGTCGTGCGCGCAAAAGCGCACTCGAGGCGTCTAACTAGCCCTATGACAAGTGTTATATGCCTAACTATGTTACATAATCAGTTATGTGACAAAAGTTTAGGTTACATATGCTTAATTACCAATTATACATGAAAAGGGTATTCTGGTAATTTACCTAAGGCATATAAACTACCTATCATACAACTACTCAAACGATGTGACCATAGGGTATAACCTCGGAAGGTTATTCCCTATATGCTATGGTCCTAAAGTATTTGGTCGGATCCTAATGATCGACCAAAATGGGTCGGGTTCGAAGGTATAAGCGATTTATTAGATCGCTTACCCTTACGACCCTAGACAAACACAAAACTAAAAGTGACGAGCTAAGCATGTTAAAACATGCTTAACTAAGTTTGAAAACAAGTTTGGTTACAAAATACGCACGAATGCGCATTTTGACCGAAACTACGGCTCGTCACTGAGCCTAGACAACGTGGTAATCAGTAGGCATAGTCACAAGGGACTATAACCATCGTGATTACGCTCACGTTGCGAAGTTCAAACGAACTTCGCGTTGACCATAAACTGGTCAATGCAGAAAGTCAAACAAAGTTTGACTTTCGGACTCGGAAAGCAATAAAAGAACGAAGGAACACTTACAAAGGGTCCCCGAATGCTAATCTCGATCCAAGTAGCTCAGGTATGAAACAATGGTTTCAACTTAGAGCTTCTCAAATCAAGATTCTTGTGGGTTTTGGCAAATGAAGGCAAGGGGTATTTATAGGATTCGTAGAGCCATTAAGATCGTTCCTCGTTAACCGTGCTTCAATCTCAACCCTCCACCTCAGAACCCTGGTTTTTGAAAACCATTAGAGCCCAAGGTATTGCCCCAAAACCATGTGCAAGGTGGAATGGACCAGATTCAAAGTTTCTGCAAGTTTCTGCTGTCTGGGGACTGCTTACGGACTGTAACACTCACAATGTTGAGGTCCGTAAGCCAACAACTTTACAGAATTGTCAGTTTTGGTCCCTGTTATGCATTTGAGCTATTTCTGACACGTTTAAGGCCCGTTAACCCCATTTCAAAGCTCTAAAATGAAGTTAAAGTATAGGGAACTTAAAATGTGCTCAAAAATATCTCGGATGTCGGTTCGTTTAGCCGTACGGTTGCGATGTTCGCTTAATTACGACGGAATGCGCATAAGCGCGAAAAACGATCCAAATTGCGCGACAAATGGATTTTTCTTATGCCAAACACTACAATAAAATGTTTTAGTGCTTACATAAATTTTGGATGTCCGGATGTATTCAGAACGTAAGTTATGCGCGAAAGTGCAAACTTGTGCACTTTTTGACGCTTTTAGTCCCTGAATGACCAAAAAGTTTATTTAAGCACACCAAACCCCTCAAAGCCTATTTCTAAGCTATGTAAAGGATATTTAGGGTGTGTTTAACTTATGGCCATGTTCCAGAATGTCTGTTACAGTTCAAATTGGTATACTTTCGCAGTTTGTCAAATTTAGTCCCTGTAAGTGAATTAACTTGATTTCGGCATACCAAACCATCCAAAACTTATTTCTAAGTTATGTAGAGGTATTTTAAGGCATGTTAAGCCTATGTCACTATTCAGGAGTGTTTGTTGCATTAAACTGGTTATATTTACGCATCAGTGCGCGTATAACCTTCCAGAAAGCGATTTAGAGCTTGAAATCGAACAAAAGTTGATATGTGCAAAAGATACACATATTTATACAAGTCCAAAGTATGAAATACAATATTTCATTGGTTTGGTATTTTTTTGATGGTCGCAGTGACACAGGTGTCACAGTGAAGTGAAGTACATATCAAGGGAACAAGCACTTGGCCTTGGTGTTGAAGATCTACAGGATCTCCTTGAACTTCCACTGTACAGGGGCGAAAATGATGAGGACACCATGAAATTTGAACTACAATTCAAAGGTCAAGTTAGAGAACTTCTGATGAGGCAATAAAGATCCAAGAATAATGAAGGGTTTTGGCATCATCTTTTCCAGGGGGAGATTGTTGGGATTGAACCCTACCAGAGGAACAGATGATAAAAGCCAAAACTGGTTCAGAACAATGGATTCAGAATAAGCAGCAGTTTGCACTAAACTTTCGTCATGACAGTGGCTCTAACATCTGATGCACCAAAGTACTGCTCTTACAAAAACTGCTGCTCTTAAAGACCGATGTTGCTAAAGTACTGAAGCTCTATCTACTGATGTCTCCTAACTACTGCTGAAGACCAAAGTGCTGCTCATTCAAGGACTGATCACCTTTGAAGAAAGCACTGATGTTCAACATCAGTGCTTAGACTACAACAGTGGAAAGTGAAGCAGTAGTTTACCTATGTTTTGTAATTTACTTGTAATCAGTTGTTTAGTCATTAGTAGTTGTATGTAACAACCCTTGTAGGTTGTTAGGCTGTTAGATGTCACTTTCATGGTGACGTCAGCAAAGATGCTTCAGTGGTTTGATCTGTACTATAAACAGAACAGTTTGCACTATTCTATTTAAGGAGTTTTCTCCTTCAATTCAGTCATTTTGTACGATCAACCATTGAGCTCATGCTGAGGGGGAGTTTTAGTATATAAGCATGCATTGTAATCATTAAGTTCTGTAATCATTCGACTCAATGAAAAGCATGTGTTTACTGAAAACTATTTCTCTCTGATTGTGTTGTAAAGTTTGTTATCATTTCTGCTGCATTTAATCCTTTTGTTATTCATCCATTTCTTCATTATTATCAAACAAACACAATCATGATAGCCTCAGATCCTAACAACCTTGTACAAGTACTTGTGCATTTTCTTTTGGTAATTTCTGCTGTAAGTAATAACTCAAAAACCTTGGAAATAATAAGAAGGCATGTGGCTTCTTTTCTTTTATGTTTTTCACATTTTGACCAAATCATTGAAAATTTCATGGGAGTAATTGAAATCAATTTTGGCCATAATAGCATACCCCAAGTATTGTATTTTCAGAGGAATTTCATTAAAAACAGTTGTTTTATTAGATACACAGGTGAGCAGGGTATGAAACAAGAATTTCATGGGAGGTGGAAATTCTCCCTTTTGCATGGTTGCTTTTGTTAATTGTCCTGCATACCCTCTTTCGAACAAGTCAATTTGATACTCATCCTTAGGGAAAGAAGTCTTACCTGCTAGGTCATTCGTCTGAAATACTTCTGAGATGGTTGGTGGTGTTATTGGAACTAGAATTCCACCTACTACTGTTGAGTTCGCCCATGGCTTTTTGTCTTGAATTTCTAGTTTAGCATGTGCCCAGAAATCTCGTAGGGTATCTGGGTAGATGGGTGCATTGCAAGTCAACAAAGTTTTGTACTTTGATGATGAAAGGGCGTCAATGATGGAATGAAAATCTTTGTTTTTGCTTGTTTTCTCAAGTGTACAAAGGTAGTTGTGTGGGTGTTTGATGATGAGAGCCATGGTGATTTTGAGAAATCGCGAATGGAAGAGAAGAGATGAATATGAGATGGAAACCGTTTTGAAGAATTTTTTGAATTCGATACGATAGTGAAAACTCTGTTTGGGTTTTATCAGGGTTTTATGTGAGTGAAAAAGTGAATGCTGACGTGGCAGCGGTTTCAAAGATCGGACAGCTAAGAACTGTCCATATGGCAACCTCTGATGGAAAGTGGAAGACAATTGTTTGGAAACCACTGATGAACAATATCAGTGGTTGAGAATAGTGAATAATGAGGACAGTGACTGATTCTAACTATCAGTGGATAGACATCAGTGGTTGAAACACTGATGTTTAGTCAACAGTGGTCAACAAGAAAAATGAAGAAACAGAGGTTGTCTTTCAGTAGGGGATACTTTTCAACAATCAGATGTTTGAAACAATCAGTGGTTATGACAGACTTTTAAGGATTAATGAAAAAAATTCATTTTAACTATTTTTAAGGATGGATCTTTTATTTTCTGAAAACACTTTAATGCTTTTTATTCATAGAAAAACAAAATTTTGCTTGTTATTCCATGTTAAGCATGCCAATTCTAGAGATCAAGCTTTCAAAGGTATATGTGTCTAATGCTTTTGTTAGCACATCTGCCAGCTGATCCTTAGTTGGACCATGATGCAGAGAAATCAAACCTTTTTCATAGCAATCCCTCACAAAGTGATGTCTGATGTCAATGTGCTTGGTGGTTGAATGTGAGACTGGATTTTTGATGATATTTTCAGCTGCTTGACTATCCAACATGAGAGGTGTCTTTAAAGCAGTGATACCGAAATCCAGCAGTTGATTTGAAGCCACAACAGTTAGGCTGTACAGCTTGCAGCAGCAATATATTCTGCTTCAGCAATGGATGTTGAAACAGCTGCTTGCTTTTTTCTTTGCCAAGACACTAGGCAATTGCCTAGGAATTGACACCCACCTGAGGTAGACTTCCTTGTTGTGTTACATCCAGCAAAATCACTGTTTGAAAACCTGAAACTTAATATTTCCATCAGCAGGGTACCAGATACCAAGTGTGGGAGCACCTTTTATGTATCTGAATATCCTTTTCACAGCAATGAGGTTAGACTTCCTAGGGGCTGATTGGGATCTTACACAAACACATGTTACAAACATGATGTCTGGCCTAGATGCAGTTAGGTACAATAAAGACCCAATCATGCTTCTATATAAGGTTTGATCAACCAAATCATCCTTCTCATCAGACATGACTATCTTGGTGGTTGCCATGGGTATACTACATGGTTTGCAATCATTCATCTCAAATTTGGTTAAAAGTTCTTTTGCATATTTGCTTTGATGAATGAAAGTACCATTTTGCAGTTGCTGAACTTGGAGACCAAGAAAGCACTGTAGTTCACCCATTGCACTCATCTCAAAGTCAGCTGTCATGAGTTGTCTGAACTCTTCACACATTTTATTACATGTGCTTCCAAAAATGTTGTCATCCACATAAATTTGGACAATCATCAAGTCTTTTCCTCTCCATTTTAAAAACAATGTTTTATCAATTTTACCTCTAGTGAAACCAATACAGATTTGAAAAGTGGAAAGAGTTTCATACCAGGCTCTTGGTGCTTGTTTCAGACCATACAAGTCTTTGTTTAGCTTGTAGACATGATTTGGATTAAATGGATCTTCAAAACCAGGAGGTTGACAAACATATACCTCTTCTTGAATCTTACCATAGAGGAATACACATTTGATATCCATCTGAAACACCTTGATGTTATGGTTGACAAAAAAGGCTAAGAACAATCTGATAGCTTCCAATCTTACTACAGGGGCAAAAGTTTCATCATAGTCAATGCCCTCTTCCTGTCTAAAGCCTTGAACCACAAGCCTAGCTTTATTTTTGACAACAATGCCCCTTTCATCAGTTTTGTTTATGAAGACCCACTTTGTGCCAATAGGACTCACCCCCTCTGGAAGTGGTACAAGTTCCCATACTTGTTGCCTCTTGAACTGTTGGAGCTATTCTTGCATAGCTTCTACCCAACTGTTATCTTTAAGTACCTCTTGATACTTGACTGGTTGATGGAGTCATAGAAAGCCAGTAAAAAGACAAATGTTTTGGGATTGACTTCTAGTGAGAACCCTTTCATTGATGTTGCCAATGATTTGATCTGGTGGATGAGACTTCAAGAATATTAGATCTCCCTTGTATGGAAAAATGGCATTAAAGGGTGAAGGCTGCAGATGGGAATCATCTGGGCTAACATCTGTTGGTGACTTTGATGATCCAACATCTGTTTGAAATGGAGTTGGAGGAATAGGAGGAATGGGTGTGGCACAATGTTGATTTTTATCCACTGTTGGTAGATTTTTATCAACAATGGTTGTGGATGATGTGGTCGCAGAGGTTAAAGGGCTACTTTGATCAACAACTATTGATGCAGCAGTGGTTGAGCTTTGACATATGTTTTGAACATCTGCTGCTCTAATGGTGGATATGAATTTGTGTTGTGGAATTACAATTTCATATCCATAGTCTTGTTATGGTGGTTGTGGTGTACCTGCAGGGTTAGTCTTGACAAACACATCTTCAAAAGTAAATTTATCAAGATCAAACAATTCAGTAGGGTTTGCTGGGATTTTCAGTGATGAAAGTTCATTGAGCTTTACATTCAAAGTCTCTTCCACACACCTAGTCCTTGTGTTAAACACTTTGTAGGCCTTGGCAGTGGTTGAGTATCCCAAGTGATAACCACAATCTACTTTGGCTTCAAATTTTGAAATTGAATCTTTTAGGTTTAAGATAAAACATGGGCAGCCAAAGATTTTGAAGTATGAGATCAGTGGTTTGATTTTGAACAGAGTTTCATAGGCAGTCTGGGGTTGATGAAAACTCTGTTCTGCACATAGCAAGCAGTGTTTACAGCTTCTGCCCAAAAAGTTAAGGTTAAACCTGAATCTACAAGCATTGTTCTGGTAGCTTGAATTAAAGTTATGTTTTTCCTTTCAACCACCCCATTTTGCTTTGGTGTTCTTGGGATGCTGTACTGCCTTACAATCCCTTTTAACACACAGAACTCATCTAACTCCTTGTTTCTAAACTCTGTTCCATTGTCACTCCTAAATATTTTTACTGGCATGTCAAATTGTTTTTCAACCTGTTTGACAAAGTCTTGCAAAATACCTGCAGTCTCATCTTTAGAATGTAAGAAGTAAGTCCATGTAAACCTAGAGAAATCATCTATAATGATTAAAGAATATCTTTTCTTTTTCAAGTAAGTCCAAACAAATCCATGTGCAGCATTTGCAAACACTTGGTTGTTTTGGACTCCTCAATGGACTTGTATGAACTTTTATGTTGTTTACCTTTTAAACAGGAAACACAATGCTCAGAACAAGTAAACAATTTTTGTGGAAGACCTCTTATAAGGCCATGTTTTGACAAAGCAGTGATTGTCTTGAGATTTGTGTGCCCCAATCTTCTGTGCCATAATTCTGTCTCTTTGTTAGAGGCAGCTGAGAACAGATAGGCATCAGTCATAGGGCTCTCTTTGACAAATCAACTACATAAACATTGCCACTCCTTTGAGCAACAAGTTAAGTTTTTCCATTGGCTATTATTTCTTCAAACTTTTTGACCATTTCTGGACCAACAATCTTGCAACTCTCCTTAGTAAAGAATGAACCATAGCCTTTGTCACTCATTTGTGAGACACTAAGGAGGTTGAACTTTAGATTGTCAATGAGATTGACATTTTTAAACTTGATTTTTCCTAACTGAACTGTTCCAGACCCCAACACCTTTCCCTTAGAATTGTTTCCAAAAGATATATCACCCCCTCCATGATTTTTGAATTCTTTGAGTAAGGCTCTACATCCAGTCTTGTGCCTGGAGCCTCCACTATCTACATATCAAAGACTATCTAAGCATGCATAAACTCCCTGCACATCAAGTAAACAATTAGTTCAGGAGGGTCTCCAAAGCCAATAAGGCTTTGGATGGGGTCACAATAGAGTCAGTCTCAATTCCAGGAACATGGACAGTGGTTAGCTCAGGGGTTTGAACAGTTTTTGAGCAGTGTTTCTCTAACCACTGTTGTGAACCATTCCTGTCAGATGTTGAATGCCAAAAGGATGCCTGTTCACTTTTGGTTTAGAAGGCCTTTTGTAGGCCTCATAAACATGTGGGACCCTTTGGTATGGAGGTTGACATCTTCCTCTTTGGAATTCGTTGGCAGGAGGTGCATCTGTCACTTGAACATCTCTGGGAGCAGAGTTTTTGTTCAACTGTTTCGTGACAGTTGTTTGGACAGACACAAATGGTTGTTGTTTCATGATGGGTTGTTTTGATGAACTCACAGATGTTTTTGACATGTACTATTTTCTTTTAACCTCAAAAGTTTTGAGGTACACATATTCATGAGTAAAATGGTTGGTTTTTTCACAGATGGTGCAACTTTCAGCAGGCTCAATTATGCTTGTTTTGTTAATGTCATAGGCTTTTAAGTGAAAACAATCCTTTGTGGAATGATTTTTCTTTTCACAACAGTCACAAAACAAATTTTCTACTTTTTCTCTTTTCTTCCTCTTTTCAACTTCCTTTGCAACAGAGTTTTGAACCACTGTTGGGATGTCTTTAAGAGGAATTACCTTGGCCTTAGGTGCTTTCACACCTTCAACTGTGGAAAAATCCATGAGTTTGAAATTCTCAAGGATGTCACACTCATCCTCAAAGGTTGATGACCCCTCTGGTTTTTCCAAAACGATTTTGTTACATTTTTATCAGTGATTTTAATTTCTTGACCATCCTTGTTTGTTGGAATTATCTCAACAGATCCAGACTCATTTACAACAATGTTTTCAACTTGGTCATTTTAAGTCACTAAGGTACAGGTCCGCCTAAGTATGTCTTGATAAGTCCTATGCATCATCTCCTGAAAACACATGTGAAAATAGGTACGTCAGCATAAAAATGCCTGTGAGATACATAGGTTTTGTGAAAATCGGATTCATGACTTGTAAGTTTAGAAAGAGTTGTTTAATAAAGTTTAGTCATGAACCTTGTAAATTGTTTTGTTTTGTAAATCGTTTGAAAAACAATAAGTTCAGATGATATGTATAAATAAGAGAATAATGTACGGTTAAATGAATAACCATGTAGAATGAGTTTGTATAAGATAAGTTGTTTGTAAAACAATGTCTTGTGAAAAGTATGTTATTTGTATAAAATGTTATATGTCTCAAATTGAAATGATTCAAATAACACTACGATATGTAATACCATACAAACACTTATATATAGGAAGTACCAGCGGCGTATCCACCATGCTTGTATCATATTACACACGCCTCATTACTTAAATCACTTACTCAAACAAAACCATCAAGATGTAATGTTAATGTATAATCAAATGTCAAAATGTTTGTGTCTAATGTACATCATGAATTTTGTATATCAATATAAAAATGTAAGCATGTGATGAATAACAAAAGTACTAAGTATGCAACAAAGGACATACATAGCATAAAATGTAATGTGAAACAATGTACTAAGTATGCACACAATGGGCATACATACCATCGAATGTAAAGTAAAATAATGTACTATGTACGCACACAATGGGCATACATAGCATAAAATGTAATGTAATGTAAAATAATGTACTAAGTACGCACACAATGGGCATACATAGCATAGAATGTAATGTAAAATAATGTACTAAGTACGCACACAATGGGCATACATAGCATAGAATGTAATGTAAAATAATGTACTAAGTACGCACACAATGGGCATACATAGCATAGAATGTAATGTAAAATAATGTACTAAGTACGCACACAATGGGCATACATAGCATAGAATGTAATGTAAAATAATGTACTAAGTACGCACACAATGGGCATACATAGCATAGAATGTAATGTAAAATAATGTACTAAGTACGCACACAATGGGCATACATAGCATAGAATGTAATGTAAAATAATGTACTAAGTACGCACACAATGGGCATACATAGCATAGAATGTAATGTAAAATAATGTACTAAGTACGCACACAATGGGCATACATAGCATGAAATGTAATGTAAAATAATGTACTAAGTACGCACACAATGGGCATACATAGCATGAAAACAATGAAATCATGTACTATAATGTACTAACGAACATAGCAGGTATATGATGAGAAAACATGGAAAGCATGAAAGTAACAAGTAGGCACATGTGTTCGACCCCAAAACGTTTGGAAAACAGTAAAAGAGGGGTCTATGTACTCACCTGAGATTGCTTAGTAGTCCTTGAGTAACAACCAAACAATGCTAGAGATCGCGGATATCAATCGGCACCTAATATAGGTAACTATGTTAATAAACCGGACCTAAATCGGAAGATCAGATAGAATGAGGGTTCATAAACCAAATGAGTATGGGAACTCATGTAGTATGGTTTAACAAAGCCTACATACTAAATGAAACCTAACCTAAGTGCTTTCGACCCATCGCGACCCATTAAGGTAGCTTATGCTACTTTAACGTGTCGTGCGCGCAAAAGCGCACTCGAGGCGTCTAACTAGCCCTATGACAAGTGTTATATGCCTAACCATGTTACATAATCAGTTATGTGACAAAAGTTTAGGTTACATATGCTTAATTACCAATTATACAGGAAAAGGGTATTCTGGTAATTTACCTAAGGCATATAAACTACCTATCATACAACTACTCAAACGATGTGACCATAGGGTATAACCTCGGAAGGTTATTCCCTATATGCTATGGTCCTAAAGTATTTGGTCGGATCCTAATGATCGACCAAAATGGGTCGGGTTCGAAGGTATAAGCGATTTATTAGATCGCTTACCCTTACGACCCTAGACAAACACAAAACTAAAAGTGACGAGCTAAGCATGTTAAAACATGCTTAACTAAGTTTGAAAACAAGTTTGGTATCAAAACAAACGGTTTTGATACCCAAGAGTAGTTTGGTTACAAAATACGCACGAATGCGCATTTTGACCGAAACTACGGCTCGTCACTGAGCCTAGACAACGTGGTAATCAGTAGGCATAGTCACAAGGGACTATAACCATCGTGATTACGCTCACGTTGCGAAGTTCAAACGAACTTCGCATTGACCATAAACTGGTCAATGCAGAAAGTCAAAAAAAGTTTGACTTTCGGACTCGGAAAGCAATAAAAGAACGAAGGAACACTTACAAAGGGTCCCCGAATGCTAATCTCGATCCAAGTAGCTCAGGTATGAAACAATGGTTTCAACTTAGAGCTTCTCAAATCAAGATTCTTGTGGGTTTTGGCAAATGAAGGCAAGGGGTATTTATAGGATTCGTAGAGCCGTTAAGATCGTTCCTCGTTAACCGTGCTTCAATCTCAACCCTCCACCTCAGAACCCTGGTTTTTGAAAACCATTAGAGCCCAAGGTATTGCCCCAAAACCATGTGCAAGGTGGAATGGACCAGATTCAAAGTTTCTGCAAGTTTCTGCTGTCTGGGGACTGCTTACGGACCGTAACACTCACAATGTTGAGGTCCGTAAGCCAACAACTTTACAGAATTGTCAGTTTTGGTCCCTGTTATGCATTTGAGCTATTTCTGACACGTTTAAGGCCCGTTAACCCCATTTCAAAGCTCTAAAATGAAGATAAAGTATAGGGAACTTAAAATGTGCTCAAAAATATCTCGGATGTCGGTTCGTTTAGCCGTACGGTTGCGATGTTCGCTTAATTACGACAGAATGCGCATAAGCGCGAAAAACGATCCAAATTGCGCGACAAATGGATTTTTCTTATGCCAAACACTAAAATAAAATGTTTTAGTGCTTACATAAATTTTTGGATGTCCGGATGTATTCAGAACGTAAGTTATGCGCGAAAGTGCAAACTTGGGCACTTTTTGACGCTTTTAGTCCCTGAATGACCAAAAAGTTTATTTAAGCACACCGATCCCCTCAAAGCCTATTTCTAAGCTATGTAAAGGATATTTAGGGTGTGTTTAACTTATGGCCATGTTCCGGAATGTCTGTTACAGTTCAAATTGGTATACTTTCGCAGTTTGTCAAATTTAGTCCCTGTAAGTGAATTAACTTGATTTCGGCATACCAAACCATCCAAAACTTATTTCTAAGTTATGTAGAGGTATTTTAAGGCATGTTAAGCCTATGTCACTATTCAGGAGTGTTTGTTGCATTAAACTGGTTATATTTACGCATCAGTGCGCGTATAACCTTCCAGAAAGCGATTTAGAGCTTGAAATCGAACAAAAGTTGATATGTGCAAAAGATACACATATTTATACAAGTCCAAAGTATGAAATACAATATTTCATTGGTTTGGTATTTTTTTGATGGTCGCAGTGACACAGGTGTCACAGTGAAGTGAAGTACATATCAAGGGAACAAGCACTTGGCCTTGGTGTTGAAGATCTACAGGATCTCCTTGAACTTCCACTGTACAGGGGCGAAAATGATGAGGACACCATGAAATTTGAACTACAATTCAAAGGTCAAGTTAGAGAACTTCTGATGAGGCAATAAAGATCCAAGAATAATGAAGGGTTTTGGCATCATCTTTTCCAGGGGGAGATTGTTGGGATTGAACCCTACCAGAGGAACAGATGATAAAAGCCAAAACTGGTTCAGAACAATGGATTCAGAATAAGCAGTTGTTTGCACTAAACTTTCCCCTTGACAGTGGCTCTAACATCTGATGCACCAAAGTACTGCTCTTACAAAAACTGCTGCTCTTAAAGACCGATGTTGCTAAAGTACTGAAGCTCTATCTACTGATGTCTCCTAACTACTGCTGAAGACCAAAGTGCTGCTCATTCAAGGACTGATCACCTTTGAAGAAAGCACTGATGTTCAATATCAGTGCTTAGACTACAACAGTGGAAAGTGAAGCAGTAGTTTACCTATGTTTTGTAATTTACTTGTAATCAGTGGTTTAGTCATTAGTAGTTGTATGTAACAACCCTTGTAGGTTGTTAGGCTGTTAGATGTCACTTTCATGGTGACGTCAGCAAAGATGCTTCAGTGGTTTGATCTGTACTATAAACAGAATAGTTTGCACTATTCTATTTAAGGAGTTTTCTCCTTCAATTCAGTCATTTTGTACGATCAACCATTGAGCTCATGCTGAGGGGGAGTTTTAGTATATAAGCATGCATTGTAATCATTAAGTTCTGTAATCATTCGACTCAATGAAAAGCATGTGTTTACTGAAAACTATTTCTCTCTGATTGTGTTGTAAAGTTTGTTATCATTTCTGCTGCATTTAATCCTTTTGTTATTCATCCATTTCTTCATTATTATCAAACAAACACAATCATGATAGCCTCAGATCCTAACAACCTTGTACAAGTACTTGTGCATTTTCTTTTGGTAATTTCTGCTGTAAGTAATAACTCAAAAACCTTGGAAATAATAAGAAGGCATGTGGCTTCTTTTCTTTTATGTTTTTCACATTTTGACCAAATCATTGAAAATTTCATGGGAGTAATTGAAATCAATTTTGGCCATAATAGCATACCCCAAGTATTGTATTTTCAGAGGAATTTCATTAAAAACAGTTGTTTTATTAGATACACAGGTGAGCAGGGTATGAAACAAGAATTTCATGGGAGGTGGAAATTCTCCCTTTTGCATGGTTGCTTTTGTTAATTGTCCTGCATACCCTCTTTCGAACAAGTCAATTTGATACTCATCCTTAGGGAAAGAAGTCTTACCTGCTAGGTCATTCGTCTGAAATACTTCTGAGATGGTTGGTGGTGTTATTGGAACCAGAATTCCACCTACTACTGTTGAGTTCGCCCATGGCTTTTTGTCTTGAATTTCTAGTTTAGCATGTGCCCAGAAATCTCGTAGGGTATCTGGGTAGATGGGTGCATTGCAAGTCAACAAAGTTTTGTACTTTGATGATGAAAGGGCGTCAATGATGGAATGAAAATCTTTGTTTTTGCTTGTTTTCTCAAGTGTACAAAGGTAGTTGTGTGGGTGTTTGATGATGAGAGCCATGGTGATTTTGAGAAATCGCGAATGGAAGAGAAGAGATGAATATGAGATGGAAACCGTTTTGAAGAATTTTTTGAATTCGATACGATAGTGAAAACTCTGTTTGGGTTTTATCAGGGTTTTATGTGAGTGAAAAAGTGAATGCTGACGTGGCAGCGGTTTCAAAGATCGGACAGCTAAGAACTGTCCATATGGCAACCTCTGATGGAAAGTGGAAGACAATTGTTTGGAAACCACTGATGAACAATATCAGTGGTTGAGAATAGTGAATAATGAGGACAGTGACTGATTCTAACTATCAGTGGATAGACATCAGTGGTTGAAACACTGATGTTTAGTCAACAGTGGTCAACAAGAAAAATGAAGAAACAGAGGTTGTCTTTCAGTAGGGGATACTTTTCAACAATCAGATGTTTGAAACAATCAGTGGTTATGACAGACTTTTAAGGATTAATGAAAAAAATTCATTTTAACTATTTTTAAGGATGGATCTTTTATTTTCTGAAAACACTTTAATGCTTTTTATTCATAGAAAAACAAAATTTTGCTTGTTATTCCATGTTAAGCATGCCAATTCTAGAGATCAAGCTTTCAAAGGTATATGTGTCTAATGCTTTTGTTAGCACATCTGCCAGCTGATCCTTAGTTGGACCATGATGCAGAGAAATCAAACCTTTTTCATAGCAATCCCTCACAAAGTGATGTCTGATGTCAATGTGCTTGGTGGTTGAATGTGAGACTGGATTTTTGATGATATTTTCAGCTGCTTGACTATCCAACATGAGAGGTGTCTTTAAAGCAGTGATACCGAAATCCAGCAGTTGATTTGAAGCCACAACAGTTAGGCTGTACAGCTTGCAGCAGCAATATATTCTGCTTCAGCAATGGATGTTGAAACAGCTGCTTGCTTTTTTCTTTGCCAAGACACTAGGCAATTGCCTAGGAATTGACACCCACCTGAGGTAGACTTCCTTGTTGTGTTACATCCAGTAAAATCACTGTTTGAAAACCTGAAACTTAATATTTCCATCAGCAGGGTACCAGATACCAAGTGTGGGAGCACCTTTTATGTATCTGAATATCCTTTTCACAGCAATGAGGTTAGACTTCCTAGGGGCTGATTGGGATCTTACACAAACACATGTTACAAACATGATGTCTGGCCTAGATGCAGTTAGGTACAATAAAGACCCAATCATGCTTCTATATAAGGTTTGATCAACCAAATCATCCTTCTCATCAGACATGACTATCTTGGTGGTTGCCATGGGTATACTACATGGTTTGCAATCATTCATCTCAAATTTGGTTAAAAGTTCTTTTGCATATTTGCTTTGATGAATGAAAGTACCATTTTGCAGTTGCTGAACTTGGAGACCAAGAAAGCACTGTAGTTCACCCATTGCACTCATCTCAAAGTCAGCTGTCATGAGTTGTCTGAACTCTTCACACATTTTATTACATGTGCTTCCAAAAATGTTGTCATCCACATAAATTTGGACAATCATCAAGTCTTTTCCTCTCCATTTTAAAAACAATGTTTTAACAATTTTACCTCTAGTGAAACCAATACAGATTTGAAAAGTGGAAAGAGTTTCATACCAGGCTCTTGGTGCTTGTTTCAGACCATACAAGGCTTTGTTTAGCTTGTAGACATGATTTGGATTAAATGGATCTTCAAAACCAGGAGGTTGACAAACATATACCTCTTCTTGAATCTTACCATAGAGGAATACACATTTGATATCCATCTGAAACACCTTGATGTTGTGGTTGACAAAAAAGGCTAAGAACAATCTGATAGCTTCCAATCTTACTACAGGGGCAAAAGTTTCATCATAGTCAATGCCCTCTTCCTGTCTAAAGCCTTGAACCACAAGCCTAGCTTTATTTTTGACAACAATGCCCCTTTCATCAGTTTTGTTTATGAAGACCCACTTTGTGCCAATAGGACTCACCCCCTCTGGAAGTGGTACAAGTTCCCATACTTGTTGTCTCTTGAACTGTTGGAGCTATTCTTGCATAGCTTCTACCCAACTGTTATCTTTAAGTACCTCTTGATACTTGACTGGTTGATGGAGTCATAGAAAGCCAGTAAAAAGACAAATGTTTTGGGATTGACTTCTAGTGAGAACCCTTTCATTGATGTTGCCAATGATTTGATCTGGTGGATGAGACTTCAAGAATATTAGATCTCCCTTGTATGGAAAAATGGCATTAAAGGGTGAAGGCTGCAGATGGGAATCATCTGGGCTAACATCTGTTGGTGACTTTGATGATCCAACATCTGTTTGAAATGGAGTTGGAGGAATAGGAGGAATGGGTGTGGCACAATGTTGATTTTTATCCACTGTTGGTAGATTTTTATCAACAATGGTTGTGGATGATGTGGTCGCAGAGGTTAAAGGGCTACTTTGATCAACAACTATTGATGCAGCAGTGGTTGAGCTTTGACATATGTTTTGAACATCTGCTGCTCTAATGGTGGATATGAATTTGTGTTGTGGAATTACAATTTCATATCCATAGTCTTGTTATGGTGGTTGTGGTGTACCTGCAGGGTTAGTCTTGACAAACACATCTTCAAAAGTAAATTTATCAAGATCAAACAATTCAGTAGGGTTTGCTGGGATTTTCAGTGATGAAAGTTCATTGAGCTTTACATTCAAAGTCTCTTCCACACACCTAGTCCTTGTGTTAAACACTTTGTAGGCCTTGGCAGTGGTTGAGTATCCCAAGTGATAACCACAATCTACTTTGGCTTCAAATTTTGAAATTGAATCTTTTAGGTTTAAGATAAAACATGGGCAGCCAAAGATTTTGAAGTATGAGATCAGTGGTTTGATTTTGAACAGAGTTTCATAGGCAGTCTGGGGTTGATGAAAACTATGTTCTGCACATAGCAAGCAGTGTTTACAGCTTCTGCCCAAAAAGTTAAGGTTAAACCTGAATCTACAAGCATTGTTCTGGTAGCTTGAATTAAAGTTATGTTTTTCCTTTCAACCACCCCATTTTGCTTTGGTGTTCTTGGGATGCTGTACTGCCTTACAATCCCTTTTAACACACAGAACTCATCTAACTCCTTGTTTCTAAACTCTGTTCCATTGTCACTCCTAAATATTTTTACTGGCATGTCAAATTGTTTTTCAACCTGTTTGACAAAGTCTTGCAAAATACCTGCAGTCTCATCTTTAGAATGTAAGAAGTAAGTCCATGTAAACCTAGAAAAATCATCTATAATGATTAAAGAATATCTTTTCTTTTTCAAGTAAGTCCAAACAAATCCATGTGCAGCATTTGCAAACACTTGGTTGTTTTGGACTCCTCAATGGACTTGTATGAACTTTTATGTTGTTTACCTTTTAAACAGGAAACACAATGCTCAGAACAAGTAAACAATTTTTGTGGAAGACCTCTTATAAGGCCATGTTTTGACAAAGCAGTGATTGTCTTGAGATTTGTGTGCCCCAATCTTCTGTGCCATAATTCTGTCTCTTTGTTAGAGGCAGCTGAGAACAGATAGGCATCAGTCATAGGGCTCTCTTTGACAAATCAACTACATAAACATTGCCACTCCTTTGAGCAACAAGTTAAGTTTTTCCATTGGCTATTATTTCTTCAAACTTTTTGACCATTTCTGGACCAACAATCTTGCAACTCTCCTTAGTAAAGAATGAACCATAGCCTTTGTCACTCATTTGTGAGACACTAAGGAGGTTGAACTTTAGATTGTCAATGAGATTGACATTTTTAAACTTGATTTTTCCTAACTGAACTGTTCCAGACCCCAACACCTTTCCCTTAGAATTGTTTCCAAAAGATATATCACCCCCTCCATGATTTTTGAATTCTTTGAGTAAGGCTCTACATCCAGTCTTGTGCCTGGAGCCTCCACTATCTACATATCAAAGACTATCTAAGCATGCATAAACTCCCTGCACATCAAGTAAACAATTAGTTCAGGAGGGTCTCCAAAGCCAATAAGGCTTTGGATGGGGTCACAATAGAGTCAGTCTCAATTCCAGGAACATGGACAGTGGTTAGCTCAGGGGTTTGAACAGTTTTTGAGCAGTGTTTCTCTAACCACTGTTGTGGACCATTCCTGTCAGATGTTGAATGCCAAAAGGATGCCTGTTCACTTTTGGTTTAGAAGGCCTTTTGTAGGCCTCATAAACATGTGGGACCCTTTGGTATGGAGGTTGACATCTTCCTCTTTGGAATTCGTTGGCAGGAGGTGCATCTGTCACTTGAACATCTCTGGGAGCAGAGTTTTTGTTCAACTGTTTCGTGACAGTTGTTTGGACAGACACAAATGGTTGTTGTTTCATGATGGGTTGTTTTGATGAACTCACAGATGTTTTTGACATGTACTATTTTCTTTTAACCTCAAAAGTTTTGAGGTACACATATTCATGAGTAAAATGGTTGGTTTTTTCACAGATGGTGCAACTTTCAGCAGGCTCAATTATGCTTGTTTTGTTAATGTCATAGGCTTTTAAGTGAAAACAATCCTTTGTGGAATGATTTTTCTTTTCACAACAGTCACAAAACAAATTTTCTACTTTTTCTCTTTTCTTCCTCTTTTCAACTTCCTTTGCAACAGAGTTTTGAACCACTGTTGGGATGTCTTTAAGAGGAATTACCTTGGCCTTAGGTGCTTTCACACCTTCAACTGTGGAAAAATCCATGAGTTTGAAATTCTCAAGGATGTCACACTCATCCTCAAAGGTTGATGACCCCTCTGGTTTTTCCAAAACGATTTTGTTACATTTTTATCAGTGATTTTAATTTCTTGACCATCCTTGTTTGTTGGAATTATCTCAACAGATCCAGATTCATTTACAACAATGTTTTCAACTTGGTCATTTTTCTTCAAACCTATGCCAAATTTTACATTGCTTTTGATCTGTTTCTCTAACATCAACTCATAACCTTTGCAGGATTCCACCCATTTTTCACAAGTGATTTGGGTGGATTCCAACTCCTTTTTGCAAGCATGATATTTCTCTATCATGGCTTGAAGTTGGTCCTTGGTTATGTTGTGTTCATGTTTAAGACTGTAGATTTCATTATCTTTTTCAAACAATTTGGTTTTCAGTTCTTTAACAGACTTTTCAAATTGTACTTCATCTTTTAAAATTTTGTCCCTAAGGTTTTCATTCACCTCTTTAACATTAGCAAATTATATGATCCATTTGTCTAACATAGGTTTGTCAAGACCTGAGGTGATACCTTAGCTGCAGCCATCATGGCACAATCACAGACATTTTCACAAGAACTGGTGTCCTCCTTCACTTCATCTTTACACCATAGTTCAGCAAGAGG
Source organism: Helianthus tuberosus (assembly GCA_030545235.1). NCBI lineage: Eukaryota > Viridiplantae > Streptophyta > Magnoliopsida > Asterales > Asteraceae > Helianthus > Helianthus tuberosus. The sequence goes on along the minus strand of CM060402.1, from coordinate 13,594,867 downwards.
ATCTAACAGTGGCTTTGATTCCTTCTCTAATAGCTGTTCACCAACAACAGCAATAACCACTGCTTCAGCAATTTCATCCACTGTTTCAGCACTGGATTCCCCTTCCTCAGTTTCCAGCCCTTCAGGAATTGACTCTAATGCTGCAAAACAAAATTCATCACAAAGGGCATCATTCTTATCAAATAGAGCAAAGTTTTCATCAGTTAACTCATCAGGCATGCTACTCCAATCAACAAAGCCTTGGGTAAAGAAGCTTTGCTGACTGGTCTCTACTGGAGCAGATGTTTATGAAGCATGTTATGGTGCAGGTTGTTGCCTTTGGACCTGAGAAACTGGGGCTTGGACATACTGAATTTGTGGGACAGGGGCTTGAACATATTGCACTGGAACAGGTGTTACAGGGTGTGCATAATGAGCAGTGTTTACATGAGCAGCAGGGGTAAATTGGGAATAGTGCATAGTGTTTTGTGTATTTTGAGGTCTAGGGCTAGGATGTGTTATGATTGGTCCACTATTTTGGCTTCTACATTCTCTAGCAAAATGTCCTAGCCTATTACACTTGTAGCACTTTAGTTTTGATTTATCCAACCCCACTTTTAGATTCCCATGTAACCCTAGAAATTTTCTTCCTGTTCTCTTATAAAACTTGCTGGTTCTTACACTCAGCAGTGCCAGTTGATGCCAAATGTCCATTTCCTCCAGATCAATGGGATCAATATGCTGGAGATCATTGAGTTCAAAGGATACGTCATCAAAATTCTGGTTTTCTCCACTTGTTGTAAAAGCATAGTTGGGTGAGTAGGAATCAGAGTTGTTAAAAGCTCCACCAGCAGTTATGTCAATGTAATGATCATAACTCTGATCCTTACTACTATCAGATTCTTCTTGACCCAGAAGTGCTGTGTTACCAAAGGTGTAATCATCAGCAACCTTCCTAGATTCCTGTAACTTCTTTTTCTGGTTCAACTCTCTCTCACAAGTGAGGAGTCGACCATGAAGTTGGGTCAGACTTAATTCTTTCAATCCAATAGAATTTCTATTCACAAAATCAATTGTGTCCCATTTGTCAGGTAGTGATCTTAGAAACCTACTATTTAGAGTTGATTTTGCAAATTCAACATTAACAAGTTTAAATTCACTAATGAGACAGCTAAAACGTTCAAACTGTTGTGTTAGTGATTCTCCTTTGACATGGTAAAACGTTTCATACTGTTGATTTAAAACCTCCCTGTTATTTTCGATAACCTCTTCTGTTCCACCGAGCTGCTCTTTTAGAGCATCACACAGCTCTTTGGTGCTGTTACAATGTAACAGTCCAGCATAAATGTCATTTGGAAGAGCTAAGGCTACTATGCTAAAAGCCTTTGCATCTAATTTAGGGCTTTTAGGCACAAAGCCTTTGAGATCTTCAGTACTAGGCACCATTGGAATGTGTGGTCCAAAGATGACTGACTTCCAGCAGCCGGTGTTTTGCTGAGCTAACACATGGCCCATCCTACGTTACCAGATATTGTACTCGGATCTGACAAGCATATGTGGCTTGAATAGTGTTCCGGTGTTGTGAGGGTCGTGTGATTATGATGTCATCTTGGTTGATTTTACAAAAGTTTTCGAATAATCAACTTTGTACGTGATTACCTTTTACTCTGTTTTTTTTTCAATTGATACGAACAATTTTAAATATCAATAGATTTGAGCTGAACTTTTATGTCAAATTGACTGTTAGATTGAATTTGACTGTCCTAAGCTTTGTTACCAATTGTTAGGATCTGAGTTTCTTTTGATTGTATTGTTTAACAGAAATGAAAGATGAAACAGAGAATGATGTGCAGCGGAAATGGAAATAAACTTTATAACACAATCAAACAAGAATAGTTTTCCTCATACATGATTTCATTATTCAAAAGATTATATGAATTACAAAAGTTTAACTATGCATGCATGAACACTAAACTCCCCCTTAGTCTGAGCTCACTAGTTTGTTTGTACAAGATGATTGGTGCAAAAAGAGCTAATAGAACAGTACAGGTACTGTTCTATTTGTAGTACATCCCAAACCACTGAGCATCTAATGCTGACGTCACCTAGACAGTGAAATCTAACAGACTAACAAAGTCTAACAACTGATATATGCAAAACACTGATACAATAAATAACTGATTATATAAACACTAATGCAGCTTCCCACTGTTGTTGCCTAAGCACTGATGTTGGAGATCAGTGCTTTCTTCAAAGGGTGATCGGACCATAAGTCAGCAGTGCTTTAGTCTTCATCAGTACTTGAGAAGCAGCAGTTGTTAGGACATCAGTCTTTATACCTCAATAGTTCTTTGATTAACAATTGTTGTGGAGATCAGCACTTAGAGTCATCAGCTGATAGAAAAACACTGTCATTGGGGAGAATCTAGGACATGCACTGCTTATTGTGATCAACTGTTTGTGAACCAGTTTTGGCTTTTCATATCATCTGTTCTTCTGGGCTTGATTGCATGGGCCAACACCTTTAACATTCAATTTCTTTAGCGTATTGTGATTGCCTACTGATGTACTATCATTTCCTCTTTTTACACAAAACTCTTTTTGATTTTCTATTGTTTTTGGCTTTTTAAATTTTCAAATGTTTTTGTATTTTCTGAAATTTTCTTACTCCCCCTAAAATTCAAAACATTTAAGAAAATTTGACAACCCGAAGTAGATAGCTTTATCTCGTCATCCATTTTCTGCATCTCATGCTCTGTTTTGAAGAAAATATAACATGTAACGCATAAAGTACCCCCATGATTTACAACACACTGATTTTTAACAATGTTAAAAAAAATTTCAATTGTGAAATAATCATGTTTGTTCAGCCGTGAGGGTTTCGGCATATTCAATCAACATATTTTTGAAATTTTTTTATTTTTGATAGAATAAAAACATATTTTTGAATTTAGATTTTTCAATTTTTACGGTTATTGAAATATGGTTTTTTATGTACAGAAACAAACAAACTCCCAGTTTCAATTGAAGGGTTCAGCAGCCTCCTATTCTAGTGTCAGGCTGCTCCTCTGTTCCTTTTGACATTCAACCATCTTTGAGAGCACCTGAACATTCAATCTATTCACGGAATCCGTGTACTTGTGTGGAGCGAACACAAGAACCTAATTATAATGTGTTTCTATTGATGATTTGACAAATGCAAGCACCTTGAAACACTTGGAGATAGTTTCTCTCTCTAGATCTCCAAAAATGGCAAAAATCCTAAAATGAAACCTAAAGACTCCTATTTATAGGGTTCTCATAAGGAAGACTTCCTTATTTACAAAAATGTTATTGCCCTATATTTAACAATCTAAAACCTTGTTTCATTCAGTTTCTTGCTACGATTTAGATTGATGGAGGTGATAGACATATTGTACTCACACAACTGTTCAAAACTATCCTTACACATGACACGTGTTAATAAAGTCCTCAATTGGCATTAACATTGGAAGTGGAGGAGTCAAGCAATCGGCGTATTACCTCCGGGTCTGGTTTCCCCGCGGCTTCTTGAAATTGTTAGAACTCAAGAAGAGGATCGTTCGCCATGGCAGATAGGGTCTCCACCATGACATTTGAAGCGGAAGCAGTCACCGACCGTAATTCATCAGTGATCAGCTCAAGACGGCCACTTTCCAAATAGGCGGCGTGCATTCCTTCACAACGACCAGTCTCATACGCCACAGTTTCCATATCATCCAGCAAACCCTGAAATGTGTTGATCACCTAAGGAACTCAAAACATGACATCACGCCAGGACCAACCCACCAGGTTTTCTCCTCCTTAAGCGCAACAAGCTGGGTAGACAAATCTTGTGTCTCAGCCAGCGCTTGATTTGTAGGATTCTCGCTCTCAACATGACGGGACTTTTCAGCATCCATGTCACATTGTAAGTGGGGCTGCTGCACCACCAATTCATCACACCTTTGGGTGGCTTGGTCAAGTTTGGCCTGGGTGTCCTCCATCTCCGCCATCAGAGCATGATGAAGTTCCTGCACCTGCGACACAAATTCACGATCAATATGTATCCGGGCAATCTGAGAGGATAAGGCACGAACCTTTTCCGCCCCCGTTACGGCTTTTTCTCTCCAACTCCCCATGTATTTTCAAAACGTGTGCTATCACCCTTTCCTTCTCCTGAATATCCTGGGCCCATACCACATGCCCCTCGGCAAGGTTTGAAGTTACCCTCTTAAGGTCTTCTTTAGGCTTTTGTTTCTCGGTAAGAAGACGGGACTCCCTAGCCTTAGCAGCATCCACAGGTTGTCCCGTCGTTGGATGTCATCCATCAACTGTTGTACGGCGTGATGAGCCTGTTGAAGCTCATGGTTATCCTGACCCCAACGGCGCTTGATTTCAGCAATTCCCTTAACTCTAGCCACAACGTCAGCTAAAGTTGAATCCAGTAGTGGCCCAGAATCCTGGCCTCTAACATAAGACACCTCCGTTGGGGGGAAGGCATGATCCACCCAGTGATTTACTTCCAGAGGGAATATAAGGCGGGTGGACTCGACGATCTTTCAGTGGGGCTTATACGGCTTGTCAGGCATACGCGGGTCCCAAGTAATAGTAGGCAAATATAGCCCTTCAATATGAGGTGTTTCGTCACGTGTGCCACCACTTGACCCTGCTGTCTCCTCGTGACTAAGGCCCCTGTCACTAGAAAATTCAAACGAAGAGGAGGGCACTGTGACAAGCACGGTGCTGGTGGGAGGGGTCGCCACCACAATAGTTTTCTTCTGACTTGACGCTGAAGGGGGATTAGGTAGAATTTTGAAAGTTCCCAAAGAAGCACTAACTGGGGCGGAAACCACCACCAGGGTCACAAGTACCTCAACACTAACAGGTACACCTGCAGCTTCAGCTACGCTAGAAACAACATCACTAACAACGACACTCGCCATTTCATCCCCAGTAGATCGAACAGGGGAAGGAGGAATCATAACACTGGATGTTTCCATAGCCGTGGAACCTGTAGAAAAATAAGTGTGTTACTTGAAGGCATGCGGCAGAGTCACAGGGGAAAAATAACTAAACTTACCAATCCCAGCAAGGAAGCCGCGCCTCTTCGCCTCAAAGTTAGCCAGCCGTGGCACAACTGTTTTGATCTTCTTCAATAGAGGTCCAGTAGGCGTCTCCACTATTGCCGCACTCACGGGGACCTCGGGAATCTCTACCATTTCAGCAGCAGTGGTAGAAGAAGTGGAACTGGTAGTCTTGGATTATTGACCCTTGGCACTGCTTTACCCGCCAACCTTCCAGATCCGAATGGTCTTCTTTGGGCCCAGAATGGCCACCCCGCCTTCTTCTGCACCTCCAGTAACAGGAAACCCTTGGAGCACACTTTCCATATGGGAGGGAAAAATTAGAAAATTACCAATATGTGCTCTCAGGATGTTCTTCTCCCCTGAATGTAGCAGGCGATCAACGGTAGGAATGGGAGCAGACCTCTCCGGGTATAGGAGATCGGTGAGAGTAAAGGATGCTGTAAGAAACCCTAGTTATAACAAACCAAGGGATATTAACAATATTCAAGATTTGATGACTTACCTCCATTGGCGGTCCTGAAAGAAGGATAAATCTGAACATTACGCCAGCATAGGCTCATCCCCACTAAGGCCAGGGCACCTTCAGGGATAATCAAAATCTCCGAAGGACGGTCAGTCAACACCTTAAACAGGGCGTTTTCTTGATACTCCGTCTTAGGTGGAGCAATATCTTTTACTTTCTCCTTGGTCGACATTACTCGCCAGTGCATCTCCCCCGGGATAACATCGGCGTCTATATAAAAGAACTTCTTCTTCCAATCTTTATCCGACAACTTGAAGGCACAAGTCGAAGAAACGCCTCGTCAGTGCTTCGGCGATCAGATGTGAAGAATGTGGATTTCCACACCAATGTGTACAGGGCACGAAATACAAGTGATTCTGGCAAGAACCCCAAACTCAAACAAGCATATTCGAAATGACTAAGCTTGGCAAGACCAAGAGGATGCATTTGAGATATGTGCACAGCATACTCATCAAGCATCGATTTACAAAAAGTCGTAATCGAATGACGGAATTACAGAACTTGAAGAACTCGGCAAATAAAGTGATCTTACCATTCTTCAAGGGAAAGGTAGTGTCCCTCTCTGATGGCATCACCGGATGCCACACTGGCCTTATGCAGTACGTCTGCAGGAGCATATCGAAGGAGGTTTTATTCCATTTAAAGTATAGATCTTCATCACGGGACACGGAATCGGAAATTTTGGGGGCCATGGTGGACAATCGAGAGATTTTGAAACGACGGTTGAAGTAGTGGGGAAAGTTTTGGCCCTTTGGGATCAATGTCCCATTTATACTCCTAATTTACGCATTTTCAAAATTTAATATGGAGCCCAAAACAACGCGTGTCAACTAAGGCAATAATGGGCACGTCGTTGATGTGAAAATTGACGCCGCCAAAAACGCCCTTTCAGGTACCTGGCACCAGATATGATAACGTCTTCATTTCCTTTTATTTTTTTAAAGGCATAATTATACGTTTCTTTACTCATGCACTTTTTAGTGTTAGTTTTGTCACCTTTTTAAGTCCGACCCAATGCAAAACCCCATAGAGTCGGACTGGGGGGGGGGGGGGGGCATGTGGAGGAATGACCCAATTCGGTCATTCCGGGTCAAATACCAACCGTTAATAAGTCATAAATAAGGAAGATATTCCCATATATCTTTGTGCATATATATCTCCGATAAAATAGGAGTCACCTAACCGACTTCCCACAATATGTGGAAACCCTAGAAACCACCCATAAGTATAAATAGAGGAGTTCATCACAAAGGTACGATACATTATTCTCTCTACTAATTCTCTTTACTCCCACAAACGAAAACTTATTCTCACGCCGGAGGGTGGTTACAGGAATAATCTCATTCCTGTAACGAGTCCTAACGGTATCTTGTTTTGCAGATCTAAGATCGGATCACTTCTCATTAGATCAATCAGTTCAAAAGCGTACTCAGATACTGTTCTTACATGCCTTAATGAGCCTTGAGGAGAGCATGCGCTACGGATGGTCTTACACCATAAACACCAACACTTTATGCACTTTACTTTAATTTACTACATCTTTTGTTGGATTTTGTTTTAAGAACATTTTTAACTAATGGTTAAGTAGGATTAGGATATGATACGATCATAGAATGTCTAGTGGAGTGAGTGGTAGAAAGTATTCAACCAAGTGCAGGTTTTAAGATGAGCTCTAGCAAATTTGTCTTTTATACTATCTAGCTTATTGCTATAATGCATAAAATTCATGATTTTAGCCATGTGTGCGTTAACCTGTTTTATGTGTGTTTAAAGTAAGTTGTAAAGTAACTCATTTTCTTTGAAGAATTGGACTTACTTATGTAAGTCACCAACCTTCCGAGTAAGAGTAACTTGGGTAGAGAACTCAAATGTGTTATTTGTTGGAAAGGCTAGGGAAAACATGGCGTTCACTATTTTTTATATAAATAATTATATTTATAAGTTGGTTAACCGGTTTGCGTTATTTCTAACCAGAGCTTGAGAATGACATATAGTGTAAAATGAGTTGAGATAAATAAAATATGGACTAGTAATGAGTATTATATGTAACTTAAAATAAATGGATATGAATGGTCTCAAGTATGTGGGTAAACAAACTTTAAAGTGGTATGTAAGGTGAAGAATTCGTTTGTTATTGTTATCTTGGTAATAAGAAAGAAATGGAGAGCTAAATGGTGTTTCGTGATTACACGACTGCAAGCTAATCATGATTAAACGAATAAATTGAAGATAGACTTGTTGGGTTATTCGGTTTGTTTGCGGGTCACACGAGCTGACGTGTTATCTGGTCACGGGTACGAATCAAGCAAAGTTAGTCTTGGTGTTCAAGTTTGCATGAAGTAAAGCATGAGTCAAAAGGGTTCACGTGACATTTACATGGCTGGAACTTGGAAGAGTAATAGATTTAATTATGTTTTTAGTTTAGCTTATTTAATAGTTATTAGTTAGAGAATTGGTATTCTAGTTTGACCGGATCTCATGCAAGTGTACGTTGGGCATGCATGTTTGTTTTAGAGGTGTGGGTTATTAGGTTGTACCTATTCTTTAGGATCATTAGAATATTCCTTGGTTGTGGATGGTTCCACGTTTCTTTTGTAAAGGCTATATAAAGCCTCATTTGTTCATTGAGATAAACACACCCATTTTTCATTCGAAACCACTTCATCTTCATTCTTAATTTTTCATTTGCAAGTACCAAGTTTGTTAATATACATACATACCTTGTGTTGTGTGTGATTTGAGTGAGGGACCTGAACCAACATTTGGTATCAGAGCCTAGGGCTCGAGAAGATCGGATGAAGCCTCCGTCGCCGGCGGGTGTATCGGTCGGTGGAGGGCAGACGTGAAAGAAAGTCCGGAGTTGCAAACAGAAGATGAAGAAGGGTCGGGACAGGAGGGTGTTGTTTCTGGTCTGTTTAGCAGCCGTAATCGGAGGCGTTATGGTGTTTCGGTCGGCCGTTGTTGTGGTAAACGTATCGGTTAAGACGACGGGGGTGACCGGTGATAAACACTTGTTTTCTTAGGCTGCTAGTGGTGAGTAAAGGAGGAAGATAAAGGGCTGTTCGATTATTAGTTGTGGGTTTGAGCAACTGGTATATATCTGGTGACAACAGTAGGTTTCGCAGGTGCCTTGATCGTGTTGTTTCGTGATAATAGGAGACCCGCATGTTGCGTGAAAAACGGGTGTAAGGGATCCGTCAAAGCAGGTGGCTTTGGATTCGGTTCGTTTAGCAGTTGAAAGAAAACGTAATAAGCGGGTGGCTTTGTTTTCTTGGTCGGTGGAGAGGCCTCTTGGAACAAGTTTGATCTGGAAAAGGTACGGGTGTCAAGATAAAGAAGAGACTGGAAAACTACATGGTCGTAAACATTATGGTGTTGGAGTTCAAGTCGGGTGACTCGGATGTGGCCGGGGAGAGGTCGTTGATTCGTGATAAGTCAAGATGTTAATGAACGTGTGTCCAACGGGATGCCATGTGATATGTTACAAGTGTAGTGGAGTTGATTTGGGTTGAACCGAGTAGACGTTGGACGTGACCGAGTGAAGGTCAGGTGTCCGGTAGAAGTCGAGATGATTCGAGAGGAGACGGTGATTCAGATGTCGTGAACGAGTGGTGTGAACAAAGCGATTAAGGGGGTACTATTGGGTTATTCGGTTTGTTTGCAGGTCACACGAGCTGACGTGTTATCGGGTCACGGGTACGAATCAAGCAAAGTTAGTCTTGGTTCAAGTTTGCATGAAGTAAAGCATGAGTCACAAGGGTTAACGTGACATTTACATGGCTGGAACTTGGAAGAGTAATAGATTTAATTTTGTTTTTAGTTTAGTTGATTTAATAGTTATTAGTTAGAGAATTGGTATTCTAGTTCGACCGGATCTCATGCAAGTGTACGTTGGGCATGCACGTTTGTTTTAGAGGTGTGGGTTATTAGGTTGTACCTATTCTTTAGGATCATCAGACTATTCCTTGGTTGTGGATGGTTCCACGTTTATTTTGTAAAGGCTATATAAAGCCTCATTTGTTCATTGAGATAAACACACCCATTTTTCATTGGAAACAACTTCATCTTCATTCTTAATTTTTCGTCTGCAAGTACGAAGTTTGTTCATATACAGACATACGTTGTGTTGTGTGTGATTTGAGTGAGGAACCTTAACCAACAAGACTAACATTTTCTTAAGAAAAAAATGATTTCCCGATACATTCCTGTATTTCATGATAGAGAAAAAAAGACTTGCATTTTATTAGGGAAAAAGATGAGTTTTGAACATATTAAAAAGAAGTTGCAAACATTCTTACAAAAGGGTTGAGTTATGCTCAACACATTTTATTGTGTAAAAAATTAAGTCTTGTATAGTTCTTTGTTGTTTAATATTGGGATTGATTTTAAATGGTTTATTTCTAAACAGTAAATATTATAGCAGTTAATGATTAAAATTGAAAGGCTCAAAAATTGTATGTTGAAAGTTGTTTTATTTTACGTACAGAGAAGAGAACAAATAAATAGAGGAAAACATAACCAAATAAAAAAGGAAATACAATAAAATATATTGGTTGGACAATGTACATTCTTGATGACAGCAACGGTCCTTATTGGTTTGGAAGATGATGATAATAAGTAGATAACAAGACAAAGGTAGATAACAAGACAAAGGTACAGGACTTACTTTTCTATTAGTGGGCTTTGTAAGTGTCTGTTGCCTAGTTGAAAACCTAGATGATAAGTCTCAATTGTAAATTAGAGTTTTTCATTAAAATCCATAAAAACAAAAACAGACGTCGTACGGGTTGTCCCCCAACAAAATAGTGTGTTGCTGTTTGTGTTTTATTGATCTGATTTGCCTCCAACATATTTTGTATATAGATTAAGAGGAATTATTATTTGGGATATCCTTGTGACAGGTTGTTGTTCTCATGAATTTGAGATGAATATTAATGCTGTTGATATATTTTTTTCTGTTGTTGATTTTTTTTCTTTAATATTGTGTTTAAAAGGACATTAAACAATGATTAAAGAATAAATAGCATTCATATCATACCATCGTATTTTCACCCTAAATTCCACTTAAAAACACTATATTTTCTGTCTTATTTTCAATTAAATAATATTTTCTTTATACCTTTATCATTACCTTTTCTTTCTCCCACTCACAACCACTTTCAAAATATATTAAAAAATTATAGGGGGTGAGCAATGTCCCCCCTAATATACAGATAAACAGTAATATTTTCTTTTTTCTTCACTCACAATCACTTTTTATACTTTTTATATTCTAAAAACACTACACACAAAATTCGATGTCATGGATGTGAATGCTCACCAAGGCAAAATGATAAGAGTACCCTCATCTAACATTGAACTTTAATAGTGTTAGAGATTTGGATGAATTTGACAACAATTTATAAATCTTAGTGGTCCAGGTGTGAAAAACAAAAACTTTTTTAGATAGATCTAGCGAAATTGGTCAAACGCCAAGAATGTTTTTGGCAGTTTACTCTTTATTTATTTTAGATAATTACCTACCGGTTCTATTTAATTTAATGTAGATATTTGAACTTTGTTTAATATATTTTTTTGTGTTTTATACTTTTTTTGCCATACTCGTATTTTGGATTTTTTATTTTTGTCGTTTCCCGTACCCGTTCCCGTGCCACATAGATGTTGATGGGAACCAAGGTATATGTTTAGTTTTAATTATCATTATCATGTTCAACAAGACGGAGAACATAGATCTACTACGTACGTACTATCGAGAAAATAAAGGAATAGATGTATTCAAAGCAATGCTTTACTACATATGCATACATTGTACAAACGAAATATACTATTGTAGTTAACTTTTAGATAAAAATGATCATTTAGAACCTTTTGCGGAGAACAGAAGTCTAGTGCACGACAAGCTCGTGCTTATTGTAATATATCATAAAAGCTTATTTCCCATACACACAAATACGAGAGACGAAATTGAAAGATGCATACACACAAATACGAGCTGAATGTCACAACTCTTTTACAAACGTGAAGTCTTTCCTTAACTTCTTATTTTCATCATATCAGGCGTTGTGATTAAGGAACAACTACGCCACCAATCGAGTCAAGGACGTCTCCACTGTTCCCAAAGAATCCGGCAAACTTACCCTTAGTTAGAGGCAGTGAGAAACTCGAACTAGCCACCGTGCCGAATGGCCCATAAACCTTTTTGTTGGTCTGAAAAGTGAGCGATGTAACAACTGTCATTTGATAATATGCTCCGAAAGTTCCGCTGATCGCAGTGATGTCCTCATCGTCCGCAAAGGTAATCTAATAAACCAAGCAAAAATGCAATAAAATCACATTTATACTAATATATGACCATGTGTAGTGTTAGGATCATATACAAACAAACTTAACATGCTAATCGTACAAATAACTAGAGTAAATATTACTACTCTAGGTGTTTGTACGTTTAGCAGGTTAGTTTAATTTGTATTGGACCCTATATATATATGTATATATTGATTAATCTAGTGAAGGCTCACTGTTTCAGCTTTGTCACCCTGAACACCAAATTGTCCAGAAAGGTATTCAATATTATCTTTGTCCTTATATGCGAACTGGATGGAGAAAATACAAGTTCCGCCTTTGATAATGATCGAAGTAATCTTACCACCATGAGCTGTTTGCAACCAGCGTTTTCCACCATTACCTCCCCATGGTCCGGCCTGTACCGCAACGTCACTGGCAGCCTGCAATATGTATACTTAGAAAAATGAGAAATGCTGAAATTAAGAATATATATGTATGTATGTATGTATGTATGTATGTATGTATGTATGTATGTATATGGGATTGCAAAAGAGAGTACCATTTTCTGGTCTATGCAAATTCAAAGCTTCTTAAGTAACTTATGTTGTGCATCTAGTTCATTTCCATCCAAACGATATATATAGGCATGAGATAGTGGCAGTAAAGTAAATACATAAAATACACTGATCACTAAAATCTCAAATAGTGGATTGAAACGTTTTTAAAATGTTTTTTTTTTTTTTTTTTTCTGAATGTTTTTGTACTTTGAATATATGCATCCTTCAACAAATGAGTTATGCCAAATGGCCTCACAATGCATTTAAAATGTTTTTAAATGGCCTCTATAATTTAAGAGTAGGCAAGGCCGGAGAGAGTGAGACGACGAAAAAACTTACGTATATAGAACTCTCAAAGTGACCCCTGGCTCAAAAGAACCATTTTTTTTTTAAATCAATATACAAAGATATAAAATGCGTATAGGGTTACAAGAGAAAAGGAAAGGAAATAGAACGGCATAAAAAGGTCACTACCATCTTATAAAGTAACAACAAGAGGTAGGACAAACCTCATAAATTACAGAATTCCTAGACATAAACAGAGAGAGCCAGACGGTTTTGCTAGTAATAGTAATAAAATCATGTGCAAATGTTGAAAGTGATCTCGTGTGTTCTACGTGTTTTTCTTGAATCACTTATTGTTTGGATTCCGCACAAACAATAAGTTTGTTGATATCATTGTTAGATCCGGTAAAATGGCACTTACAAATAGTTCATTCTATATCACTTGGAAGTCCACAATATCAAGAACAATGGGCACTTGGTCCAAAACCAAGTACCACCACCTCTGGTGGGAATACAGATAATCCTATTAAGTTAGGTGATGGATTAAAATATCAAGAATTAACGGAGAGATTATCTAAGATAGAATCAAAGACATGTTGTAGACCTTGGTACAAAACTCAAGAACTCCAGCAACTAATGCTGAAATCGCAAATGAAATGTGGGTGCAAGCACAAATGTATCTTTATCTTCAAAAGCTATCTGCAGAGGCCACACACAACATGCAAATGAGCTGATAAGAAATATGGTGGATGCTAGCTACAAAGATACTCAAGCAGAGATTAAGGCCATTAAAGACCATCTTCTCCAAACCACTGGCACTGCTCCAATTCTCCCCAAATACACAAACGATGATGCCAAAAAGGGGGAGAGTGATAACATGAGAAAGCTTCCACCTCTAGTCAAGAAAACCCAAAAGCGGTCTTATACTTCTTCAGCCAAAAAGTCAGACAAGAAGCAATTGAAAATGAAAAGAGGAGAGACATAAGAGAATCTAATAAGATGTTGTGAAAGAGATCAATGAAAGAAAAAGACTTCAAGAGAACCAAGGCTCCTCAACAGAGGTCCCTCAAAGCACTATTTCAACAAAACTAACACCAACCACCCAAACCATTTCTTCCATAGCCCAAACATCTGTTAGCACTACTAAAGTGATAGCAGATGTTACACCTACACTTTCACAAACTCTAAAGACCCCTACAGGTCTTCTTATTAAAATGAAACCATTAACAAAAGTCCCATTACCACCAACAAAAACACCTACACCATAAACCAAATCTATAAGAGCAAAATTTGTCATCCAAGATGATGATCAAGAAACACCTGTAGCTTCACTATCAAAACCACTACTACAACAACACTTTCCATCACATATCTACCATCAACCACCACAACCATAACCATCTACTCACATCCATTGGAATTAGAAGTTGTGTCATAAGAAATACGGTCTTTCTATTCCACAGAGATCCAAAACAACTCACCATCCCTTCTTTGCATAATTTTCCAAAGCCTGCACATGTGAAAGAATATCTGGAACTAAATCTTAAACATGTAAAAGATATTGCATCCAAAAGAAGCAAAGGGAAAGGATATAAGGAGGCTCAACAAATTCTATCTGAAGAGTTCACTAAAGTAAACAACTTAGAAGATTTTATCAAGGATGTTAGTAAACAGGGTTCACAAGGCCCTGTAAGTAACCCTAATATCAAGAGAGCACTAAAGGAAGATTACAGAGTACATAATGATAAACAAGCCTTACAAAGCAATAGCTCAATTCTGGATGGTCTACAAAAGGTAAAACTCAATCCTGATATCAAATCCACCTCTTCAAACTATAGAGTAGGCAAAAAGCCTATTAGAAAAAAGGCACTCCAATTGTAGAGAATGAAGGAGGATATGGTAGAAGCCAAATTTGGCTCTATGCAATCAATGGCCAGATGGGATGAGCCAACACTCAAAGAAAATTCCAAGAAACTTGAAGATTTAAGAACCAAAGAACCATGAGTCCCTAAAAGGCCAAACTATGAAGAAATAGACTTTCCAGAATATCTACTTGGTCAAGTCTTAGGAAATTAATTTCCCTCAACTCATCAAATAACATAAGCCCCAAGAAATCCATCCAGCTCCAAAATTCTAAAATGGGCGTTTGATAGGACAAGCCTTGAGTTGAAAATAGACAGAGATAATGGAGAAGTGAAAAAGATCTCAATGTACAGTGCATTTGTGCTTAATGATGCAGATCTGCAAGACCTAACAAGTTTTCCACTTGAAAGGAATCCAGATGACTCTCTCTCTCTCTCTATAAAATTTGAACAGTAATTCAAAGCCCAAATCAGAGAGAAGTTGTTGAGAAATCAAAGTTAATCCAATAAATATTTGTTTTGGCATCATCCATTCTAGGGGTAGATTGTTGGACCTATGAAAGAATAGATGATATTCAAAAGCCAAAACATAACCACTTGATAAAAAAGAAAACAATAGATGAAGCATTCTCCTCTGAAAGATAGTAAATCTTAAACACTAATTAAAGCTTATGTTTGAAGATATCCAAAGATCTGTTTAATGTCTTCGATCCATTGTTGAAGAAGAAGAAATTATTGTCGAAGGCCAAATCTCTATTGAAGCAAAGCACTGATCATGAAGACCAGACATTTGTTGTGGCCAAACAAATGTTTGATATAAGCCAACAATAGTTTGAAGAACAGAGGTTTTATCTATGTAACGGTAATTAGCTTAGAATAGACTTTACATATAATAAAACAGATGTTAGATCTCCACAGATGTTTGCTAACATCTAAGGAATCCTTTCTGTTAGGAGTGTTAGATGTCCCTATCAGGGCGATGTCAACTGATTGCAAACAGACCTTTTATACATAGTATAAATATTTCTCACCTGAACTACCCAAAGTCTCGTGTAAAATATGAACCAGACCGCCTCTGACCCGTTTGGAACCGTGAACCCGTACCGGCACCTTCCCATGCAAACATAAAAAAAAACTGAGAAAAGAACCATGCAACCCCATCATCTTTATGACAACATTGTAGCCAAATCGTTATCATCATCATGCAATAATCACTCAATCATCGCCAAATTCACTCCACACTTTCACCTGCAACCCATTCTTCGCATCCATGCGACATACACACTTATTCTTTCATATCCATAAAAATACCATTGCAAACCTCATCATCATATTTAAACCAAACCCCTAAACCCGTGACCCTGCAAAACCATGATATCATCACCCTTTTTTATTATTTTTTAAGAATAAATTACAAGTTTTGTCCTTTATGTTTGTCCCAAATTTCAGGCGCTGTCCTTAAAATTGATGAGGTTTGTTCTTAACGTTTCAAAATCCTGCACGTTATATCCTTTAGGGCAAACCCAATTAATTTTTTTTGTTAAATATGATCATGTGCAAGGCACATGAGGGCATTTTTGTCATTTCGTTTTTTATGGAAATTTATGTAATTAACTTAAAATAAATACCCCACCATCTTCAAAAGTTGCAGACCCACCACCTGCCGCCACCACCTCCCACCCTCACCTGCCGCTGACCACCACCACCTCCCACCCTCAGCTGCCGCCGACCACCCACTATCTCCACCATCGCCTGACCCACCATCACCACTCCACCATCTCCAACATCACCATCAATTACATCGCTTGAACCAGATTCAACAAAAGATCCCCAAATCCCTGAACAAACAAAAAATCCCAAATTCAGGGTTAGAACACTTACTGTATGCACAACTTCAATTAAAATTCAAGTATTTTACCATCAATGGATGAGTGAAATGTGATTGGTACGATGGAAGGAGATGTGGAGAAGAAGCTTAAAGAGACTGGTGAATGGCTTATTGATCTACCAAAAACACTAAATCGAACCCATTCTGGCCACTCAATTTGGCCAGTCGAATCACAAACTTCAGCAGCAATTAATCCTCAAAATCAACCTTCAAACAACAACATCAAAACACCTTCAGATAGCCTTCAAATCTTCTTTGTTTGTCTCCGTAACATAGACTTCATACCTGTAACAAACAACTTCAATACCTAACTTCATCTTCAACCTAATTTAACCCCCTTTTCATAACCTACAATAAACAACTTTAATACTTGTAATAATCAGTTGCAGGTCGAAAATCAACAAGCATGGGCTGGTAAATCATCGTTGTAGCTACCCCGACATCGCCGCAGCACCACCACCACCGCCGGCAACATCACTAGCACCTAGTCAAATTGTTGTCACCACAAATACCACCCTCCAACCATCGTTGTTACCACAAATCTCAAATCTTTCGTCGTCGGAGATGATCAGAACGACCGTAAAAGAGGTCAGATATCTCATCTGATCCCATCTTTCTCTCTCAGAACTCTTTCTCTCCCCTTCTTTCTTGAGTTTGAATGGCGACGGTGGCACTAGGATTGATAGTGGTGGAAGGCGATGGAGGGTGGTGGCAAGAGGTGGGATAGCTGATGGTGGCAGGAGGTTGAGGGGCTGGTGGTGGCGGCATAGAGAAAGGGAGGAAGAGAAAGAGAGAGTTAAAGAGTTGTATGTGTATATAAGTATATATTTTTTTTTGTTTTGTTTGTTTAACTATTTTTAATAAATGGACCAAATTACCCTTGTGACATTTGATTTAACAGAAAAAAATAACTTGGTTAGGGTCAAAGGATATAACGTGTAGGATTTTGAAACATTAAGTACAAAACTCATCAATTTTAAAGGTAAAGGACAATGCCTAAAATTTGGGACAAACATAAAGGACAAAACTTGTAATTTACTCTGTTTTTTTAAATATGGCATAGACACACATCTCCTTCATTCATGACATTACTAAACCATCCTGCTACACTTTCTTAATTTCGCTCTACCTAAACTTCACTCTATACAAAATAATAGCTCTAAAATGAGGCCTTCTCATCATCCTCCTCACCTAAACATAACCCACCATTGGCACACTACATCAACACCCAACGTCACCTACATGACAAAACCACCAGTGCAAACACCCTCAACTTCCACCACATACCCACGACCACTTCCACAACCACATCTAATCACAACCACCCGGTATACACCACTCGTTACCACCCTCGTGGTCAAGCTGAGGGGGAGATTGTAAAATCATTGTATTCTAATTGCAATCTTGGGATTTTGTTATAAAATAGTTTCTGATATATCTTCCTACTATGTGTTTAATATATTTAGTTTACAATTTATAAATTGTTTGTTCTTCACTTGATTAAACTCACAAGTTTGATAAAAACAGATCCTATACTAAGTAATAATCATTTCTTGAGGAATTAAAACTAGATAATCGTGTTTTAAAAGTTATTAAATTAACCCACCTAATCGTGCTTAGGGTTATTAGATTGATGCACCTCCTCTTCATGTACTCCTACGTCAGGCTGACTAGGATGTACTGGAGCACCTAATGTAATAACTACCTCTAAGGGAACAACGTGTATAGGAACAACATGTACCTCATGCGAAGGTGTGCAGTTCATATCTATAGTGTGGTCCGAGGATGTGGGTCAGAATCTTCATAGTCTCTAAGTCTCTTGCCTGCCTTGCTAGAACAAGTACGTGATGAAGATTCCATCTATGAAAAGTGAACATGGTTAGTAGAAATCAAAGGACAATACAGTACGAATCATGCCCTAGTAGCAGGGTACAAAGGGTTAGTTCTAAGGTTGTTGTGTTTACTGGAACTACAGGGAGTACGACTCATATGCATTCATCAAAGGTACGAGTCGTACTCCCTCAAATTTTGCAATTCGGCACAAAACATGAAACGAGTCCACTAATTATGTCACGCCCCGAAAATCTCACAGCAGAAAGCAAACGTGGCTATGACGGAGGTTTGTAACTAATAGTGATTTTCTAAATGCTAAGTTATTTCATTTTTGGACATTTTAGTTTATGAATATATTGACCATCAAGGTTTGAAAAACATAAATTTGAAGTGGATTTTTGCAATCCAACAAGGGATCTTAGTATAATGGTCCCTGTAGGTCCACCCGGAGGATCGAGTTATACCTCTATTCTCTGTTTTCCGACAAACCCGAGAGTGCGGAATCCTAACGGGTAAGTTAAACCAAGTTAAGAACACGTAAACGACAAACACGAGACTCAACGAATAACACACAATGCATTAATGCTTGAAACGGTTACAATACAATGTTTACAAAATAATATTTGTAAACTCTCTCTGGTTCTCTCGTGTCTCATAGTGGTCTATCTGTTATCTATGGTTTCTTGCATCTGTCTTCAGTCCACTGCTGTTTATATAAGGAACAAAGACGACGAAACAGGATGCAGCCGATGAAAGCTGTTGAGTCGACGAAACCCTCATGGCGAAACCTAACAGTGACGAAACTAGGAGAGTTTCGTCACCCTCCCAAGAACGACGAAACCTTGTTTCATGGCAGAGTTTCGTCATCAGCTTTTGTGGAAGTTTCGTCACCCTCCCAACAACTGAAGGGTTTCGTCAACAGCAGGTAAGTAGAGTTTCGTCGAAAGCATCAGTAGAGTTTCGTCGACAGCTGTTGTAAACTTTCGTCGAGCAACAGATTGGATGTCAGCAGCAGAACAGATTCAGCAACTAAGACTTGATCATGCAAACAGACAATAGTTCAGCAACATGATTTGCAGTCTTGAGGTGATCATGATCTGAGACACGACGGAGGATGTCGAGTCTCGGTCTTTAACATATATATGCATCAACAAACTCCCCCCTTGACGCTGCTCGTGAGGGTTCGACTTCCATGTCTATCATGTCGGAGGATCTTCAAAGTCTTCACGCGTCGTAAGTAGAAAGTGTATCAACAAACTCCCCATTTCATTTAGGAAGTGTGTTAACAAACTCCCCCTTAAAATAAACTCTCCTTTGAGTTATGCTCGTGAATCTTTTGATCTTCAAATCTTGAGATCCTTGTGGTGTTGATGATAGGTCAGCGGCAACTCGATCATCTTTATCTTTTGAGTGCCTCCATGTCGTGTCTTCATTTCGAAGCTTGTCTTCTATCACGTTTGCATCTGCACATACAAGAAAGCTAAACACGCAATGAGAACAACCGCTTTGAATATAGTTAACATAAACAAATGACATACATGTGACCAGTTTTCAATCAACTCTCGTCCGACAGTTTGAAAGTTTAACAAATTGTTCAATTTTAGGTTTTTAACTTTCTAAGCTTGCAAATTTTGGCCGTTTATGAAGATTTAGTCGTTTTGGTTTTCGTTCAGGTTTCAGGTAACGAAGACTCGAGTTCCAACATCGTACAATCGAAAATAAGATAGAAACAAAATATTTTTGGCTTTTTAAAAAGTTTATATTAAAACACACCTAAAATCTTTTTGATATTTTGAATATTTCAAATGTAAAGACTGAAAGCAGTAAATAAATATATACAAAGATGCAGAAACTGAAAGCAATAAATAAATATTTACAGATATTCTTTTTACGAGTTTCGAGGGTAAGAGAATCATATCAGTGTACGGTCACGCCAAAACGCTCTTGTTGTTCATTTTGTTAACATTTAGATAAGCATCCTATAACAATTATCAGTATTGTTGTCCACATATGCTCAACTTATCAGATGTAATCATGGCGAGGGGATACGTTAAGGTATGATTTATACTTACCGACCGGTGTTCATCCAGACACGACACATTCCCGTATCAAGGTATGCACGAGGATTCATCTTACTGGTGAGTATACCATTTATCATCTGTTTTGACGTATATGAAAATGTGAGATACTCACTTATTTTGATTGAAAACAAGCCCTATGTGATAGAATCACTTATTGACGAGGAACTTGATTTTCAGATGCATGAGGGCACAGGAGCAAGTACGTGAACAGGTCAGTACAAACGTACAGCAAAGAGACGAACTTGACTCCTGGATAAATGTGATATATTATCACTTATTTTGTGGACATGTGATTGTTGATCACTTATTGAGGTCGTATGCAATATGTACACGTATGTATGGTATCATGGAAGATCTAGACTTCGTATCCGTTATACTTTCGGTAAAAGAAACAACCATGATACCCAGATGATAAACAGCATAAAGACCACATATCTCAGAACCTCGGCAATCTCTCAAACGAAATTTCGGTACTAAGACCATATGCCAATGAGCGGTTCCCACCTGGTCTTCAGTCGATTTAAGTTTATATCACCCTGCACACTTTAAAATGATTGTGAGCCTACCGATACATTTTATATAGAGCTGCTTAACATTTTTCATTTTGCATTTCAGTTTAAAGAGGTTTAGACAGACCACTGATGTACTATCGTTTTCTCTTTTGCTCGCCAGGAAACTCATTTTTGTTTTTGTATTGTTTTTGTGCTTTGGAAATTTTTCGATGTTTTTGAATTTTTCAAATTTCATGATACCCAGATGATAAACAGCATAAAGACCACATATCTCAGAACCTCGGCAATCTCTCAAACGAAATTTCGGTACTAAGACCATATGCCAATGAGCGGTTCCCACCTGGTCTTCAGTCGATTTAAGTTTATATCACCCTGCACACTTTAAAATAATTGTGAGCCTACCGATACATTTTATATAGAGCTGCTTAACATTTTTCATTTTGCATTTCAGTTTAAAGAGGTTTAGACAGACCACTGATGTACTATCGTTTTCTCTTTTGCTCGCCAGGAAACTCATTTTTGTTTTTCTATTGTTTTTGTGCTTTTGAAATTTTTCGATGTTTTTGAATTTTTCAAATTTGGATTTACTCCCCCTAAAATGTAAAAACTATGATAAATTAAACACAAAGATATTTACAAAAACGATTTTCCGATGCGGATTACTCTTGCTTGACCTTAATGCCGTTTACCAATAATAAAAAGTCAAATCTTGATTTATCAAATGCTTTGGTAAAAAGGTGGCACGTTGGTCATCGGTATGGACCTTAACAACATCGATAATCCTTTTATCAAAGCAATCACGTATGAAGTGAAACTTAATTTCGATGTGTTTGGTCTTTGAATGCTGCACAGGATTTCTAGTGATAGATAAGGCAGCAGAATTATCGACTAAAATTGGAGTAGTTAGGAATTCAAAACCGTAATCACGCATTTGATGTTGTATCCACAGGACTTGGGAGCAACAACTTGAGGCAGCAATGTATTCAGCTTCACAAGTTGATGTAGCGACACAAGTCTGCTTCTTGCACTGCCATGTGACTAGGCGATTTCCTAAAAACTGACATCCAGCCGTTGTGGATTTGCCGTCGATTTTTCATCCGCCAAAATCAGAATCACTGAAAGCGATCAAGTCGAAGTTATTATCCCTAGGGTAACATAGACCGGTGTCAGGGCAACCCTTCAAATAACGAGAAATACTTTATACAGCTGGAAGATGTGAGGCCTTCGGGTTCACTTGATATCTGGCAAGTAGGCACTTTGGGTACATTATATCTGGTCTTGATGTTGTGATGTACATAAGGGATCTGGTCATAGCGCGGTAGTATGAGGAGCTAACAACTTCACCCTTCAAGTCTGGATGAATTCCATGATTTTGCTGCAGTGGGGTACCAATGGGCGATGTGTCAGACATCTGAAATCGGTTCAGAATGTCATTGACATACTTAGTCTGATGGATGAATATCCCAGACTTCATTTGTTGCACTTGTAAGCCCAAAAAGAAAGTCATCTCCCCCATAGCGCTCCTTTCAAATTTCTCCTGCATAACACGCTCGAAATTCCTACACAAAACATCATTAGTAGAACAAAATATAATATCATCTACGTATACCTATACCAATAGAAGATCTCCATCCTTTTCTTTGATGAAAAGAGTGCAATCGATAAGACCTCTATGAAATCCATTCTCCAGTAGATAATTAGATAAGGTTGCATACCAAGCTCGAGGTGCTTGATGTAGACCATAGAGATCTTTGTTGAGCAACCAAACCCGATCGGGATGAATAGGATCTTCAAAACCTGGAGGCTGTTCGACATACACCTCTTCTTCAACTATACCGTGTAAGAATGCACTTTTGACGTCCATCTGGTAAACCTTGAATCCTTTGAATTAGGTATAAGCCAGAAAGATCCGAATTGCTTCCAGACGTGCAACAGGTGCATACACTTCGTTGTAGTCGATCCCTTCAATCTGACGAAAACCTTGAACGACTAACCTTTCTTTGTTGCGAATAACGACTCCACGGTCATCCTTTTTGCATTTATAAACCCAATGGGTACCAATCTTCTTGTAATCTTCAGGTTTATCAACTAGTTTCTAGACACCTAGCTTCTGGAATTGCTGCAGTTCTTCCTGCATAGCTTCCACCCAAGAATTATCTTTCAAAGCTTCTTTAATAGATTTTGTTTCTTCTTGTGATACATAACACGCGAAGGACCAATCGTTTTGTTGGCCAGATTCTCGAATCGCCGGACACAAGCCTACAGTGATGTCGTTTCGCAACATGTTTCTCATTTGAACGCCACTTTGTACATTTCCGATGATGTTTTGTTAAGGATGGGTATTGTGAATTCTTGTTTCTAGATTTTCTGGAACTGGAATGTTCGTACCCAGATTGTTAAGATTGAGATCAACAACCAATTCAATACCCTGAACTAGCGAAGAGGATGATGCAGTAGCTTCAGCTGTTTTAGGGGCGTCCACTGGAGGTGTAGCCTTTGAAGTACCATGAACAGCTTCTTGATCTGCATCGAGAAATTCATCATCCTCTGAGGATTCATTCAGTTCGGTAGCATCATGAAAATCCTCATTGTCGAGAGCATTATTGTTCACTGAAGTTGGTTCTTGATTGTTGACAATAATTGGACGAACCAACGGTGAATCTGTTGCGTTGTCACTCTCGAAAAACATCCTTGCCGAAGCACTTTCTTCGACTTCTTGAATATTGATCAAATTGAAAAACTCATCGTACTTAACATCCATGGTTGACCTGGACATTTGACTGGCAATGTGTGCCGTTGTACCCTGACCTCAGACCATTCCTTGACCCTTTTAGTCTCTAGATTCCAGACTCTTAAGTTTGGGGTGGCATAACCAAGAAAGTAACCTTCAATAGCTTTTGCCCCAAACTTTCCATTAGGATCGATCATTGTGCAAGGAGGTCCAAACGGTTCAAGATATGACAAATCTTGTTTTCGTTTGTGAAGAAGCTCGAAGCAGGTCTTGTTGTGCCTTTTGACTGTAAGGACTCAGTTCAATGTATAACAAGCAGATGACACAGCTTCAGTCCAGAAGGGAATCGGCAATTGTGACTCTACCAACATCGTCCTAGCAGTCTCGATCAATGTACGGTTTTTACGTTAAGCGACGCCATTCTGTTGAGGAGTGTACGCTACACTAAATTCATGAAGAATACCTTTTGAAGTACCGAACTCCTTCATGGCTTGATTTTTAAATTATGTTCCATTGTCGCTGCGAATCCGTTTAACCTTCAAAGTATACAAATTCTCAATCTGAATGATCAAGTTTTTGATAATACCGAAAGTATCACTCTTGTGTGCCATGAACACCACCCAAGAAAATCTTGAATAATCATTTGTTACCATGAGGCAGTATTGATCATTCTGAATGCTTTTATGCTTGACAGGACCGAATAAATCCATGTGCAAACGTTCAAGCGGAACGGCCACCGTGTTGATCTTCTTAGTCGGGTGTAGCTTCTTGCTTTGCTTTCCTTTTTGGCATGAAACAAAGACGTCTTGAAGATGGAAGTTTTTAAGAGGAACACCATTCACTAATTCATTTGACACTAAATGATTCATTTTGCGTAAGTGAATATGACCCATCCGTCTATGCGAAGAGATTGAGTCTTTTTCAGTGGCTTTGGAAACGAAACAAGTTGCTTGTGCAGACGTAGTAATAGCTTGGCTCATATCAAGGACATACAAATCATTAATCCTTGGAGCAGATAAGAGAATCCATTCTTTCGGAATCTTGAAACCGGGTTTCAGCACATAACATCCATTTGCATCAAAGTGTACTGAAAACTGCTTGAGAAGATTGTGATCAAGTTGTTGCACAAAGTTGATCTTATCAAAGCTTACAACCCCGTTGGATACCATTCCTTCACCAGTAATATATCCACCTTTATCTCCAGCAACCTCCTCTAATAGATTTAACGTCGTAGAGAAGCTTCATGTCGCCTGTCATGTGCCTGGATGCCCCACTATCAACAATCCAATGACTGCTGAAAGTTCCTCTTGGAACACCCTGCACATGAACTCACATGATTAGTTGGAGATGGGGACCCAAGCCTTTGTGGTCTTGGGTCTTCCGCTTTCATCGACAAAAGTTATTTCAATTTCTCGATGGTTTGGAAAGTGTGATGCTCCCCCTGAATTAGTAACCGTTTTTGGTTTCCAAGTCTGTTGTGTTTTACCAGTTTGAATTTTTGAAATCTTAACTTCGTGATTATTAGAAGTTTTAGAAATTTCTGGTTTAACGAAAACAGGTTGTTTGTGAACCACGTCGGTTTTAATTGCCTTTTCAATTACCTTGACTTGTTGGAGTCTCTGTTTCTTTTCCCTTTCTTTTACAAGACGGGGATCTTGTTTTGTAGAAACAAGTCGCTTTCGGTAATTTTGTTCACGGGGATCATCAACTTTGGCTTTTAACTTATGAAGATACGGACAATTTTGAATGATATGTCCAATTTCTCCACATTCAAAACATGATCTTCGTTCAACAAACCCCGAAGTAACATGTGATTGTCTTGTCGATGAACTTTGTGATCCCGAGGTACTTGGTTTTGAACTGTTTTGTTCATTTCTTTTCAAAGATTTAACTTGATTGACATGATCTAAGTTAGATTTATTTGCAAAAGTTTCCAATTTATATGTTCACGTTGATTTCACAAAGTTCACTTTCTTGTTCTTCTTTTGGTTCGGTTCCTTTCGACCTTGAGTCGTTGATTTACCTTTTGGTTTGGTATGATTTTGCTGCTTTTTCACTGTTGGTAAATTTCCGATTGCCATATTGTTTTCGAACTTCGGCCTTTGGAATCGGAGGGCACTGTGTTACCACAACGTGTGAACCCGACTTTCCCAAAAACCTACTTGTCGAATCTTCAAAAACTTTACTGATTAAAGATTGGTTTACATTCTTAATCGGAAAATCTTTGTCAGAATAGATTTTATCATCACCAACAAGAGTGTACAGCAAATTCACACTCTCTGACTCTTTTGCAGACGTGGACTCGACCAGAACAGTCTTAGCAGGTTTTGCGGGAGGATCACATAAAATATGATTCTCAAGAGGTATTTCCTCTTCTTTGATTACCGCATCAGACTGTGCTGAGTCAGTATCATCGGATTCATCATCTGAAGAATCAGCATCCTCAACAATGACTGGAGGATCCTGATTTTGTTCAGCAGTTGACACATTTGAAACTGTTGAAACATCCGAATCTGATGATACTTCATTTTTGTATCCAAGTCCGGTTGCAAATTCCTCAATGTCTAAAGGAACATATTCCTCATAATAAGTTCTATTCTCCTCATCAGGCATTGCATCATAATTGTGTCTAACAGGTGATGGACATTTCTTATATCCAATGCACGTGACATCCTTTTTCTCTTTCTGTATGTCAATGATGTGATCCAGCACATACCTAGAGTTTGAATAACTGTCTAGCTTAAGCCGGATCGCCTCACTTTCACACTTAACACGGGCTAACTCTTTTTGCATGATTTCTAGACGATTGATATAACAGTTTATGTCAGTTTGTTTTCTTGAAACCATTTTTGTTAGCTCGGTTTTATCTTTTCTTAAATTTCAACCACCTTTTTAAACTCTTTTTCATGGTTTTCATAAAACATGTTAGCCTCTTTGCATTTCGAAAGATCCATTATCAACTTTTGATTGTGGATATATGTCACGTCATACTTGCTTTGCAAATCATCGTATTTGCCTTGCAAGTCCGACAATTTATCACCTAAACTAACACATTTATCACATTTATCAGAAGTTGGTTTATCGATAGATACCTGACTTGATGAACTGCCGACATTACCCATAATGGCTGAATGAATAGAAGAAGAAGAATAATAAGCAGCTTTATCCACCAGAATTGATCTTCTGTCATTCCTTGCTGCAGCTTCTCCCAACAATTCATCAACACCTGCGTCGACTGACACACTTGACGTTTCATCCAAATGATCATCGCCTGAAGTTGAGGATTCTTCATTTGAGCTTCTACTGTAACTGGAACTGTCTTCATCTTCAGAAGATTCACCACCACTAGCGGAAGATTCTCCACCACTGGTGTGTTTCAGATCCTTCACCACTTCAGCAAAACAAGCTGATCCACCCTGATCACCAATGCCTAATTGCATTGACCAGTCACAACCCTCATCCACTTGCACGACAAGAGCTTGATTGTTTGATGGTCCTGCTTGATTGTTTACAGGTACCAAGGTGCGATCGTCATTCCTGGTTTGATTCTGATTATGTTGGTTTCCTTGACCTCTGAAAGGGTTTTGGTTCCCATGCTGTGCTAGCTTTGTGCATTCCATCTTGAAGTGACCCCGTTCGCCACAGTTAAAGCACTTAACAGACTTCTTGTCGAACCCATACTTGGTATCTTTCTTGCTTTCCAAGCTGGTTCAACCAGTCCGTTCCATGAAGTCCTTTGCTCACCTTACAGCACTGGAGAAAGCCCATTTGATGTCCATCATATCCATCTCTTCTTTATCGATCTGCTGATAATCTTCTTGAGTTAGATTGATGTTTCCGTTCTGCCCTGCAATCAACCCACAATACGCGCTCACCAATGTGTTCAGTATCTCCATATGATCTTTAGCTACTTCAACGCTAACTTTGGAGATGCTTGACGTGTCAAGCCATACTGTATTTGAATTTGATGGCTGGCCAGCAGATGATGTGCTTCCATAACAAGCTTGTTGTTGAACAGGAAGTGGATTCCCATACAAATCAGTTGCTACGGTAGATGGCCAATAGCTTTGCTATTGGGGAACTGGATGTAGTGGATTTCCATACAAGTCTGTGGTTGGAGCTGGCTTAATGGGAACTTGTATCGGATTTCCATACAAATCTGTGCTTGTGACAAACGCCGTTTGAATTGGAGCATGTGGAGAAGGTCTTGCAGAAGTGCTAGGAGCTCCATAATACATATCAGGATTTTGTTGTATTGGAACCCTTTTCGCCTTTTTCTTCCTGATCTTTGTTCTCCAAGAGCTGAACAAAGTCATTGATGTTTGTCGTAGCCAATGTGCCATTGTATTTCAGGATTTCCAAGAAACCATTCCATTGAGGTGGTAGTGCATCAGCAAACTTTGTGACAACCTCTGCTGGAGTTGTTGTTACCCCAAAATTACTCAATTCAGTCAGCAAGTGATAAAATCGACTTGTCATATCTCCCAAAGATTCTTTTTCCATACATGTGAAGCCATCAAACTCCTTCTTGAGTAAATCATGTCGTAATTGGCGTGAATTTTCATTTCCTAGACCCCTTGTCTTCAATGCATCCCATAATCGCTTTAACGTCTTGAAGCTGACAAACTGATGATATATATCCTTGCTCAACGCCTGAGTCAGAATAGCATATGCTTTCTTTTCTAAATCATATGCCTTTTTCTCGTATTCCGTAAGATCGGCAAATGTCGCGGCAGTTGAAGCGGCAACCTCAAGAGCTTGATCGAAATCTGTAGTAAAACATAACCACAATTCCGTGTTTTACCCAAGGACATACGTATGGAATCTATCTACCCATCCAGGATATTCATTTATGTGCATCAGTTTCGCTGGGCGATTTAGACTTCCGGTCTCGCTTTCGCTTAGAGGTATACTTTGAATACTTTGAGTTTGATTTGAAACAAACGCCCATTGACCTGTCGAAATTGGATTCGCTTGCGAAGATGCGGGTGCGGGAGACTCGGCCATTGATGGCGATAAACCCGTGCTTCTGTATTTGCTCTCCGTTTTTTACGGAATACCCCACCAGTCTGGATTCATTTTGAATATATAATGATGAAAACCTGATTAAATCACTTGAAACAAACTGTTAAAACACCTTTTGAAACCTTCTGTGAAAAAGACTTGCAAGTGACTCGACGAAACTTAGGGTCTTGGTGAAACCCTCTTTGAATAAATAATGCGCGACGAATCCTCTGATCAACGACGAAACCTGGTAAACGACGAAACCTTTATAATGTTTCGAGTGAATTCTTTCTGACGAAACTTAAAGGGGTTTCGTCGAAATGGGATTTTCGTTGACCAAAGTGTACCCACACAAGGATATTTGTACCAACACAAGGATATTTATTTATTTTTATTTTTTTTTAAAGAAAAGATAAGCCTTATCTTCTGACACAGTTGGTAACCTCACAGTGTCAAATACACCTTACCTAAATCATTTCAATGGACATGTTTTTCAAACAACAATATAATAATAATTAATAACAATAATTCATCCAAACACACAATTCAGATTCAACTTCAAGACCGAAGAACTCGATGAAGATTCCGGTCAAATTTTCACCGGAGAAATTTCCGAACACAAATTTTTGCACAAAAGTTTAGTAAAAACCAAACATTAACATGTAAGCATGTGTTTTAACAATGGTTTTGTAAAAACTTATAGCAAAAACATTAAGATTTCCATTTTTTAAAGCATTTTAAAGAAAAATATTAACTTTCAAAAACTCAAAGCCCAAGAACAATTTTCTGAAAATACATGAAAATCTACTCAAAACACAAGATAAACAAACATGGTTTTAACACGGAATCAAGCCAATGCTCTGATACCAATTGTAGGTCCACCCGGAGGATTGAGTTAAACCTTTATTCCCTGTTTTCCGACAAACCCGAGAGTGCGGAATCCTAACGGGTAAGTTAAACCAAGTTAAGAACACGTAAACGACAAACACGAGACTCATCGATTAACACACAATGTATTAATGCTTGAAACGGTTACAATACAATGTTTACAAACTAATCTCTGTGAACTCTCTCTGGTTCTCTCGTGTCTCATAGTGTTATATCTGTTCTCTATGGTTTCTTGCATCTATCTTCACTCCACTGCTGTTTATATAAGGAACAAAGACGACGAAACAGGATGCAGCCGACGAAAGCTATTGAGTCGACGAAACCATAATGGCGAAACCTAACAGTGACAAAACTAGGAGAGTTTCGTCACCCTCCCAAGAACGACGAAACCTTGTTTCATGGCAGAGTTTTGTCATCAGCTGTTGTGGAAGTTTTGTCATGCACAACAGAAGGGTTTCGTCAACAGCAGGTAAGTAGAGTTTCGTCGACAGCATCAGCAGAGTTTCGTCGACAGCTGTTGTAAACTTTCATCGAGCAACAGATTGGATGTCAGCAGCAGAACAGATTCAGCAACTAAGAATTGATCATGTAAACTGACAATAGTTCAGCAACATGATTTGCAGTCTTGAGGTTATCACGATCCGAGACACGATGGAGGATGTCGAGTCTCGGTCTTTAACTTGAAGCGATGACAAACCGAACGAAGTCACGTCCATATATATGCATCAACAGTCCCAATTAAAATCATTGTCCAAAGTAAATCATTTTTTTAAATAACGTTCACCAAACACAAACATCGCGATAATCCCAAAGCCATTGCATAAGGTTTAGCAAACACTATTTTAAATGAAAATTTGGATGTCGTTCATTGAAAGTTTACAAATACCAAGGACTAAGTTTTGGTACAACATTCTTTCATATACCAAAAAGCACATGCAATAAAAAGAAAGTCATTCGAATAGGTATCCATGTGATATGCTTAATATTATGCATACTTTACATATAAAATTCCTTACATTTTGATGAATTCTTATTTGATTTCCCTGTGTTTTTTTTTATATTGATTTGATTAAATTGTGGATTTGTAAGACCTGGCATAAAATCAAGGGAATTGATGAGAAAACGAAGAAAACTGGTACAAATTAAGATTTCAAGAAGTGTCGTGTCGAAAAAGCTTAGAAGAAAACAAAATTGGGATTTTATGGACCCTTTGTGGACCGCAAGGGGTACCCATACAGTCCATATGGGAGCCCGTGCTGCAAAAATAAAATAACAAGCCTGGGATTCGAGTTTTGACTGCTATGTGTTTGATTACATCTTCTTTATTCGTACTTTTAACGATTGAAACCATGTTTTCTGCAGTTTTTGGATATGATTATGACTTGTTTATGAATATAGCTAAACCTTTATAACTACTTAGGTGTGATCAACTAGACACATTGTGGTGATTGTTTGATTCGGTTTTGATTGAAAGTGTTTATTTAAGTGTTTATGCTTTGTTTCTGAATCTCATTTTCGTACATTTGTGCTTATTGATATTGAAATTGTCATTGGTTTTGTTAATTTACGAACGTAGAAGTATACCCTAGATTCACAAACTAACCTCGTCTGATTATCGTTATGTTTTTGGTCTAGATCTTGTGTTTAGAGATAAAACAAGTTAAACAACCCTAAATATCAATTAGTTAAAATGTGTGATTCCTTCCCGATGATTCAAAAGATAATTCGGGGTTGCTAGGTTATTACCTAAATATAGTCTGATAGTTTGGTGGCCGATAGCTCAGGTTCGACTATTTATTCGTGTTCAGGGTTTCCTAGGGTTTCAGTTGCTAGGAGTAATCAGCTTCACGATTTGAGGATTTTGACACCATAGTTGTCATATATCTCATAATTGTGGGATTTTGGATCACTTGGTTGAGCCGGTCCATTTGGCACTTAATATTGGTGCATATTCTATGACAACAACTTAATAGTTTAATAGTTAAGTCCTTGGATATTTTGTATTGGGCTAAACATGTGTGTTTAGTTTGTTTAGAGTTATAATGGGCTTGGAGAATGCACTAGCCCGGTCCAAAGCCTAGTATGCAAACATGTAGTATATAAACATGTTTTGCATTAGGTTTTGCTTAATCCACAAAGTTAGTATTCCTAGAGCATTCTAGAGAGAGAGAAAAGGTGGAGAGGAGAGAGAGAGACGAGATAGAGAGTTGGAGTCTTGAATTGATTGTAAACGCTTATGCTGGATAATCAAGAGAAGACAATTTGAAAGTGATTGTTCGTATTCTTCAGCTAATAAACTTTTTTTTTTGTATTCGTCTGATTATCAACAGGATTCCGCACCCTTGGTAGATTGTCAATTTTGTGATCGATTGACGTGTGCTAGGGAGCTACAATTGGTATTAGAGAATTGGCTCTTGTTGTATGGTTCGAGATTGATTTTACAGCAATACAAGTTCTATTCAGATTTGTTTGAAGGTAATGACTGTCGTCACAAGGATATTATTAGGGTTTCCTAAGTTTGTCAATAAACTTGCATTACAGTAAAGTAATAGTTTTGTAGTTTACCAAAACCACACAAATTTTAGGAATTGTTCTGGATTAATCATAAGTTTCGAATAACTTTTGGTTCCGAGATACTTAGTGTTTCTGAACTATAGTCTATTCTGAACTATTAAGTTGATTCCAGACTAGTTTGTTCCGAACTATTATCTTGTCTGAATTTTAATTAATCCGGCTTTAAGTGTTCCGAACTTAAGTTTCGAATTTAAAGATTCCGAATTTATTGAGTGTTCCAAATTTAAATAAGTATTCCAGACTTAATCAATTATTGTGAATTTAAGCAGGTAGTCTAAACTTAAACACTAGGTTCCGGATTTAAACCTTAAGAAGAGAATTCCGAATTTGCAAACCTTTCAGGCTTTAACCCAGAAAACCCTTAAAGGTTTGCAAACCTTTCAAGGTTTGTAAAAGTGTTCAAGGTTTATTTGTTGTTTCAGATTTATAAAGTGTCCATGGTTTGTGAAGTATTTAGGGTTTGTAAACCTTTTAGGGTTTTTGAAGTATTTAGGGTTTGTGGAAGTGTTTAGGGTTTCTTTTGTTCCAGATTTATAAAGTGTTTAAGGTTAGTATGTGAAGTGTACATGGTTTGTAAACCTTTCAAGGGTCTGTGAAGTGTTTAGTGTTTGTGAAGTGTTCAGGGTTTGTGAAAGTGTTCAGGGTTTAAAACTCGTAAAGTGTTCAAGGTTTAAAACACGGAAACTGTTCTGGGATTATCATTCACTCTGGATTTTGAGTTGTTTAGGGTTTAAGTTGTTTAGGTCTTATAAGTCATTCCAAATTTAAAACATTTAGGGGTTATCCAGACTATAACACTGTTCCGAGGTTTACGTTTATACCAAAGGTTCCGAATTTTCAAAGAGTTAAGAACTTTGTATAGGTCCGTTTTTCTCGGAGGATCGATCATGAAACCTGATCCCTGTTTATAACAAACACAATCACGAGTGCGGAATCCCCATGACTATGCAAACCAAACACAATATAGCAAGATACAAAGTAACCAAAAGATTCACTGTTCGTGAGAGCTTTACTGCTTGGACGAATTTGAGAGAGAGAGTTAGGGTTTTGATTGATTGTAATACTTTGGTTTGATAATCAATAGAAAACCCGGTTTGATTGGAATTGCTGTTTCTGTTCCTACACGTTTTCTGCTATATTCTGTTTAAGAGGATTCCGCACTCTTGATTAGATTGACAATTCTGTGAAAGATCCATACGTCAAGGGGACCTACAATTGGTATCAGAGCATTAGGCTCTTGAAGGCTCGGTTCAGAATTCTGTTCTGCAGAAACAGGGAGTTTTTTTTCGAATTTTGTGTTAAACCTGACAATTAGGGTTTCGAATTTTTTGACTGGTTTGATAAAAATTTTCGAATTTTTTGGCTGTTTTGATCTTCTGTTTTGTTTGATTGCTGTTTTGCAGATTTCAGGGTTTCAAGGACAGTTTTTGGTTGATTGTTTTGAAGAATTTTGGCTGAGAAACTTGAAGATTCAAAGACTGTTCTTCGTGTTCTTCATTAAGTTCATCAATTTTTTTGTCAAAAGTTGCTGATTTGCTTGTTTGATTTTGACGAAAATTGATACGAAATCAGGATAAAATCTGCAAATTTTGAAAAAGATTTGATCAAATCTGGAAGATTTGCTACTGCTTGCTGAACAAGACAGTTAAATTCGCTGATCTGCGAACTACTCTGCGAATTTAAAAATTACACTGATCTGATCCTGCGAAATTAACTGAGCAGCATAGTTATCGGCGAAATTAAATCCAAAGGCGACTTTGGTAACCGTATAATTTTCCACAGCGAAATTATCACGGTTTTCAGCGAATTTACTGGTCGTCGTAATAGCGAAATAGGCCAGCGAAATTGTGCAGCATAATTAACCTGCGAAATTGATTAATCAGCATAATTAAACAGCATAGTGACCAGCGAAATTAAGTTGATTATCCAGCGAAATTAACAGCATATTTAAAGTGGTGGAATGTTTTCTTGCAAGCGTAAGGAAAAAATCACGTTTCTGAAAATAGAAATTGATCCGTAGCTCGTTTGACAGAACCATCTGCACCGTCGAAAAAAAAAACTCTAGAAAATCCCGAATTCAGTTTTCGACATTAGATATCATTGGATTCGTCTTTTCGAGACGATTCTAACGGTGTAATTTGGTAACCACTGTTTTCGGAGATATTTTGTACGGTTTTATCAGTCTGTTGCGTTAAAATGTCGAACATGACAAATTTGAATGCACCTAAGATGATGAAGGTGGAAAATTATCTTACATGGAAGGCCAGCTTCCAATCCTTCATTAAATATCAGGATGAACGCATGTGGATCTGTATTGAAGATGGGTACACAAACCCAACACACGATTATGAGGGCAGACCACGTAGAACAGACTATGTGAACATGCAAGAGGATGATAAAAAGATGTATGATGCTGAAAAGAGAGCATTGGCTGCAATTAAAATGTCTTTACCTGATAGCATCAAGCATACCTTCAAAAAGTACACTAATTCAAAGGATATGTGGGATGCATTACAAAAGCGATATCAGGGAAATGAGATTGCCACTCAGGCATTCGTGGCAGAGATAGTGCCAGTTGATGATGCTGAAACTATTGTGAGTGATGCTGAATCTGAAGTGAAAAATGCTGAAGCAAAAGTGGATGCTGAAGTAGAGAAAGAGAGTGAAGTTGAACAGGTTGTTGCTGATGAAACCTCAGAAGTTCATGAGAAAGAGGTACAATCTAATTCTGTATGTTTGAGATGTCGTGAACTACAGGGTGAGGTTGACAGGTTGTCAACACAAAACCAAAGTTTGATAAGCGAGATGTCTAACATTAAAGAGTCAAACTTTTTTACTAAAAGAAATGAATCGTCATACTTGAAGAAGATAAAAGGTTATGAAGCTGAAATTGAAGCTTTAACTTGCAAACTAAATGAAAAACTTCAAGTCATAGACTTAGCTCATGACATGATGGCTGAGAAAACAAAAGAGATTTCTGAAAAATGCAAAGAGTTCTCAGATGCACAACTCAAAATTGTTGAACTTGAAAAGAAATTGAGTCAATTCAGAGATTCGTCTTTTGTAATGAAACACATGATGGGTGGGTTAAAGAAGAGTAATGACAAGACCAGTGTGGGCTTCCAGGGCTTTAATGAAGTTCCACCTCCTCTTAGTCATGACTATTCATTCCTGCCTAGTGAAGATGAGCTAGCAGACTTTATGGCATCTGCACCAAGTAGTTTCGCATCCACATCAAGTCAAGGTGATGGATCTGAGAGTGATTATGCTAAGAAGAACAATAACAGGGAACCTTTGAAAAGGAAAAATTCACCGCCTAAGAATAAAAATCAAGCTTTTGTTAAAAAGATTAATTTTGTTCAAGGTAGTGATATGAAAAATGAAACAACTGTTATTGAAAATGAATCAAATGTAGAGTTTGC
This sequence comes from Helianthus tuberosus, assembly GCA_030545235.1. NCBI lineage: Eukaryota > Viridiplantae > Streptophyta > Magnoliopsida > Asterales > Asteraceae > Helianthus > Helianthus tuberosus. The sequence goes on along the minus strand of CM060402.1, from coordinate 13,559,356 downwards.
TAAAAATAAAAACAAAGAAAAATCTGAATCCAAGCAAACTAAACAATGTT